>OZ020567.1:39952172-40552172 GCA_963971475.1 Chrysops caecutiens | reverse complement strand
GGTGGTCCTCTAGGCTTTTACCGTACGTGACGATGTCGTCCAGTTAAACGAAACATTGTTGTCCTTGCTATCCGGTTAATACGTGATTCATCAATCTTTGAAAGGTCGCTGGTGCGCCTTTTAGTCCAAAAGGCATTCTTTTAAATGCATAGTGACCATATGGATTGCTGAATGCAGTTTCGTCGCGGTCCTCTGCTTTCATGGCTATCTGGTGGTAGCCGCTAGCGAGGTCGAGCACAGAAAAGTAACGGGAATTCCCCAACTGATCCAGTATATCCTCTATTCTGGGCAGTGGACACGCATCTCCCTCCGTTACTTCATTTAGCTTCCTGTAGTCGACAATGATGCACCAACGTTTCTCCCCATCAGGTCCCGGTTTCTTCGGGACAACTAGTAATGGAGCATTCCATTCACTCCAACTGGGTTCCACTATGTCTTCGCTTAGCAACCTTTCAATCTCTTTCGTGATTATCCCTTTTTGGGTCTCCGGAAGGCGATACATCTTCATTTTTATGGGCTCTTGGTTTTCTTTGACTCGTACTTCATGTTGGACTGTTGTCGTATGACCTAACCTCTCTCCCGGTAAATGAAATACATCATCGAACTCGTTTATTATCGCTCGTATTGACTTTTTTTCTTCACCATTCAGATGCTGCTCTACGTTTATCATTTTCCATATTTCTGATATCCTATGTTTGCTGTTTCTTTCTTCCGTTTCATTTTCCCTCTTTTTCTGTATGCTGTAACTATGTTTCATGCAGCTTTCCTTTTTGCTCCATAGTTCTCTTGCGTTTCCTTCATTCCTTTCTAATCGTATTTTCATGTTTCTAAATTTACTTCGTCGGTATTCACATTCATAACGCTTATCCTAATTTTTCCGTTTGATGGTGTGACCAAGGCGTTGCATATGTATACCCCGGGCGATATCTCCTCGCCCTTTGTGATATATTCGCCATTTAATGTTGTTGGTACCTCCAAGAGTTTTACCGTCCTCGCTGGTATATTGGTACTTCTTGCATCCTCCACGGTGACGTATTCTTGTTCATCGTATTGCGGTATATCCTCGTGTTTTCCCTTTTTCCGCTCTCCGTCCAACACTGGAACTGTGGAGTCTTTATCGTCATACTCGCGAGCATCACGTCCACATTTCGTTTCACCCCCTCCGGGTCCTGCAGGTTTCGATCCTGTACCAAAGAGAGTTGCTAGGTCTTGTATTATCTCGAGGTCGTCTCTTGACTGTAACGCGATGTCCTGGCATTTCTCGTGTTTATCCAAGTCTGTTTGTAAGGTATTACCCACCGTGGTTTGCGAATCACGTTTATGTAGGTGTCCTCCTTGGTTGCTCATTTCACGATTATTCGCTTTCGCGTATGTTGCTATCACGTCGACGAATCGAATTGTATTCTTTGGCGAGTCACGTCCGTCCTCGAATGGAATAACGAAGGCTTGTCCACCACTCGGTGGTGGAAATACCAACCTTTTATTGGGGCCCTCGATGTTACAGTATTTTCAAAGGAAATCATTTCCTATCAGCCCAACTACCTCTGTTGGAGTTATGGATTCTACTACCTGGAATTCACATGGATATGGCGTCGGTAAAAGTAGTTTTCCTTGTATCGCTCCTTTTGACAATATTCCTGCTGATATTGTGTTCAAGGTCATTACATCCTCTTTATTTATTTTTTCCCATTTATCTACACGTATTTCTGCCTCTGTTATTAGACTTGTCTCGGAGCCTGTATCCATTATAAATTTTGTTTCTTTATTGTTTGTTAGATCCACCGACAAAGTTTCTATGGGTAAATTCGGCGGTCGGTCGCACCTTTGCTTCTTCTCTTCTACTGACGACTCGCGGTGCGCTCGTTCGTCCCGCTTGAGTTTTCCGAGGTTTCATTTCTCAACCGCTCTTCTCGTTGCAAGCGTTCCCATCGTTCCTTTAAGTAGCACCTGTTTTCAGAGTGTCCTTCGTCCAGGCAAAAATTGCATTGGTCTGTTACGAGGGTCGCCGTGGTATGATTCACCTGTCGTCGTGGTGGCCTATTTCCATTGCCTTGACCCTGTTTGTCGTGTGGCCTGTTTGTATGACAATTTTGCGTCGTGTGTCCGTATGCCCTGCATGTTGGACAAAAAGGCGCCATTTGTTTTGTCCGGCATTCCGTCATTACGTGTCCCCATTTCTGTTGCAGGTTGTATTCTTATCTCTTTGTGCTGGCCGTATGTTCCTCTCGTATTGTTGAGGGTATGGTTGCATTACGGGATTCTGCCCCGTGTATGAGTTATATCCAGACGTTTGGCTGCTTTGTGGTAATTTGCTCGCGAGTCGATATGGTGGCTGTCGCATGCATTGCTCAGTTTGTTCCAGTCTTCTTACATTCGTTCCTAGGGCCTCAAGTGTGTTTTCTACGTCTTGTAGTAGGTAAAATTTGTAGTTGGAATCTAGCACACCCATTTTAAAACAGTGTACTCCAACTTCATCTATGTCGGTCCTCAGACCTTCTCCGCCATTGGCGTACTGAACGTCTGCGGCAGTCTTGCACGCATCTATTAACCCTTTTACCCGGTTATAGTATCCCAGTAGTGTCTCTGTGGGTGTTTGTTGGACGTTCCGTAATTGCGTATTTGGTGTAATGTAGGAGGTCCCTTGGAGTAAACTGGTTCTTAAGGTGGAGAATATATTTTCCAATGTGTCACTTACTCCTGCTTGTACCACCTCTAGTGCTCGCCCTCTCAGGCTTGTTGGCGCACAACCTGGTAAATAGTACGTTGTCCTGGAATTCCGTTGATGTTTCATAGCCTAGTCTAGCGCAATTTATAAATTCATTTATCTCGCTCGCCTTGCGTGGGCTATCCTCCCGTATTAGTATTAGTGCATTGTTGTACAGGATGTTGTTAACTGGTTCCACGTCAGCCATTTTCTTATCTTTATTTTTCGTGGTTTCGTTGCTAGTTGTTGCTTGTACCTCGTGTTCTTCTTTTGGTTGTGGGCTGTTCCGGTCACAACTGTAGCTACCTGGGTCGGAATATGTCCTGAGGTAGAATCTCCCGCGCCTGAGGGCAACTACCTCTGGTCTTAGTAGTGCTCTGCTTCTAATTTGTTCTCGATCCTCCGTTCGTTTGTGCTGCTTTCCTGCTTCTTCAGTTTCCTCCTCTGGAGTAACTGCTTCGCTATAATCGCGGTTCTCGGAGTCTTTTCCTGGTTCCGGCTCCGGTGTTTATGGTGAATTCTGTTCGACGTGAAACTCTTCTTCGTCTTGACCTACTTGGTCACCCTGCATTGCGGTTAGATCTTGCTCGAAGTTTAATTTTTCCTGTCTTAGTTCGCTTGCTCTTCTTGGTTAGCTGTTCCCTCTCCGTTGTAAATAAGGAGATTAGGGTCCGGGTTTTCATATGGAACGCTTAAAGTCTTCTCATCAACCTACTTACAGATTCGCTAAGAGGTATCTTGGGTGTGGAGTGTGCAAACTAATTTATCTCTCTTTTTTGTGTATATATATTTATTTTGTTTGCTTAATACTCTTATTCTCCATTTTCTTCATAGTATGTTTTTTGTTTTTTTTTTATTATTTTTTGTGTCTGTTGTTTTTTCTTCTGTTTTTTTTTATTTTTTTTTTTGGTTTTTTCAAACGGCCGTGACTCCCACCAATCAATACAATATAATATTAATATACAACAATTTCAATTTGCCTTAAATCATTAAACATTCTACTTTTGTTTTAATCCTATAATTTCTCACCTAAGTTTTTAAGTTTATTACTATTTTACTCTTAGTTTCCAATAGTTCTCTTGTGTACCATCAACAATTTTCGTGCCCCGATTTCTATATAGTTGTAGTTTCTAATAATTTACTTTACCTCTCCTTAATCCAAGAGGATCCTCATTCATTAACTGTATATTAATTCAATTCCAAATCCAGTATCAATCAATCAATTCCCCTGGGCGTAGGTTTTCTTAATTGCGGCTGCGCCAGTTGTTATGCACTTGTTTAATACTTTTTCTTTTGTAGTGCTAAACTGTGCAAATGTTGAGGGTACAGTCCGAGTCAACAATGTTTGTTTACATCAAAACGAAAGTACAGGGATACGATAGATTTGTTTATGCAAAGACGATAATACCTGAATACAAAATTATATTTGGAACTACTACCACTAGTACAAATTTCAAAGTACCTAATTTACTTATAATTGTTCCGCCGGAGATTCTGTCGGGAGGCCAGCTGCTTTTCTCTTGCCGGTACCACTTCCTCTCGTTTTGTAGCCGCTGGATCTCTCGGCTCAGCAGGAGCCGCTCGCTCTGCCCCACGGATATCAAGAGTAGTTTTCTCACTTCTTCAATGGCTCTGCGGAAATTCGCCTTCACCCCGGTCCTTTACTTTGGCTCATGGACGTCCTCCCTCGGAGGTGTATTCTCTCGACGCCTACTCTGTTTTCTGGCCTGGTACTTCTCCAGGCTGATTGGCCTAGGGCCCACCATATGAACCGTGTTCGGCTTATGCCTCGGAGATTCATTCCTTTACTTACTTCAGGGAATAGTTGGCTCCTCTCAGGCTCAGGATCTCAGTTCGGGTCCTCTCAGACTGTCTCTCTTGTAAGACTGGGGTGGTCAGCAGGGTCGTCCTCTCGGAGTCTCGGGGGTCCGGTCCAGTTCTCGACTGCCTCCTTAGTGGATTCTTGGCTCCATTTATAGGGCCAATATCGCTGATTGAGCGATTCCCTCCATTGAATGGTTCCCACCAATGGATATTGCTTAAGTGCCATTTCCCAGGCCTTCATCGATCGATGCACCTTGACTACAATCGTGCCCGGATGCACGTGTCATACCGGTGCACGTAAATTTCTCTGATGGAAATACTCCCCATCCAAATTGTATGTATCTTTTCCCGGACATTCACCAGCCATCACCATTTTACTAAATGGATGACCTCCGTGCGTTCACCTTTCGTTTCCAATGGATTTCAGGTTGTTTTTGTTTTCCTGGTCTCGGGTTTCACCCGTAGCTGCAGCGACAACCCGCCGCTAATTGTTGCGGTTTTGCTGCGTCAGCACTTTTGTGGACCAAGTGACGGAAGGTGTTGGGTTCCGTATTTCTCGGCGGTTGTTATCGCCGTGACTTCACTGTGTCAGCAATTTTTGCTGACGGCGTGAATGCCACTCGTTCGAGTGCATTCATTGTTGACGGTGTAAGATTTCATTATGAAATCTTGCCCAAGGTCAGGGTTGTTTACGACCGGTGACCGTTTGTTTATGCTGTGACGTCACAGGGGATCCCGTGTTTCTATGTGGCATTGTTTTTGGCGGTTTTGCGGGGATTTCTGGGGTTTTTTCGCTGTGGCATCCATCCTTAGTGCCGCTGTGCCCTAGTGACGTTATGTACTTGTCTTTTCCGGTCCTTTTAAAGCGATTTTCAGGATCTTTTTAGCCTCTTTGGCGATGTCTCTCGGTAGGATCACAGTTGGTGGTCTTTGGTGGATTTTAGAGAGGTTTTTCGGTAGACAGCCGTTTACGTGAGCGTGCAGAATCAATTCAAGAAGAATCGTGTTTATTGTCAACGGCATTTTTGGCAATAGATGAAGAACCACAAACATATGACGAGGCAATTAATTCAATCGATAAAGACAAGTGGATTGCGGCCATGCATGATGAATATAATTCACTTTAAAGCAACGACACATGGATTATGGTTGAAAAGCCGTTCAATCAAAAGGTAATCGATAATAAATGGATGTTTAAAGTGAAACAAAATCCAAATGGATCGATTGAACGTTATCGTGCAAGATTGGTTGGTCGTGGTTTAACGCAACAGTATGGCGTGGACTACGATGAAACATTTCGTCCAGTGGTCCGATTCACATCAATTCGAACATTATTGGCCATCGCTGCACGTCATATATACCAAGTGAAAAAATTCGTCATCAAAACGGCGTTTTTATATGGTGAGCTCCAGGAAGATGTATACATGAAGCAACCAATTGGCTTTGGTGATAACACCGGACGGGTGTGTAAGTTAAATCTAAGCTTATATGGTCTAAAACAGGCTTCGAGATGTTGGAACATCAAATTTAGCACATTCATCGAAAAATTTGTTTTTTATTGTGAGCGAATCTGATCCATGTGTGTTCACGAGTATTGGAGACAAACACACCGTAATACTTGCCATTTATGTGGACGATGGGCTGATAATTGGAAACAACGAAGGTGTAATTGATTCGGTCATTTCGTATTTGAAGCAGCAATTCGAATTAAAAATAAACTACTTGGGCTGTTTTTTGGGCATTGAGATAAAACAGTTGACAAATGGCTCAATATTTATAAATCAACAAGCATACGCGCGGAAAATATTGAAAAAATTTTCAATGGATGAATGTAATGCAATTGCCACAGAAGCTGATTCAAACCAGGTAGTTGAACCTTTTGAAAATTCCGATCAAGCTAATTTTCCGTATTTGGCAAGAGCAACGCGTCCAGATATTTCATTTGCTATTGGATATGTGAGCCGATATTTAGAGCGACCGACGCATGCACATGTGGTGGCAGCAAAACGTATATTGAAGTACATTAAAGGCACTGCTGCTCACGAAATTTTGTTTTTTAGTCAAGGTGAAAATCGAATGATTGGCTACAGTGACGCTGATTTCGCGGGCGATTTCTCAACACGTAAATCGACATCCGGCTATGCATTTCAAATTGGTAATGGGATCATAAGTTGGGGATCGGAACTTCAAAAATCGGTCAGTTTGTCGACAATGGAGGCCGAATATTGCTTTGTACAAATTTAAATTTTGCATTGAAAGTCATTTTGTTAATATTGGTACAATTTAAATGCTAAAGTAAATGGTAAATTATTCAAATTCAAATTATTCAACGCACTCTTATTTATATTCAGCTCACACATACATACATATATATACTGTAACAAATGTCACGTTTTTAGTTTAGTTTAGAAAAACACTTTGAACTGAAAAGAAGCTAATAAAACGTCTCATATTTTGTCATTGCAAACTAAATTCACCGGGATTAATATTTATTTAATCAAATCAAAGAAGAAATCATAACAGCTTGTTACGCAAACGTGTGTTTATTCGTTATATATTTTCCTTAATATTATATATTCACTTTACTTGATTAATTTTATTTGCAAAAAAAAATGTCTATCAGTCTGTGCGTCCAGTTGTGAGACCTTGAAAATTTTTTTTAAATTTTCGAGATGTCGAAACTGTGGTGTCCAGCTAAACTGGAGATAAAAAAAAATTCTTTAGTAATGCGGGAAGTAGAGAAAAAAAAATCCTTGTTCGTTTTCAGTCCATTCCGAGGAGGAAACATGGTAACCGGATCTATAAGTATTTCAAAATCTCTCTGGTGGTAGGTGTCCATATCCCTTACAAGTCCCAGAAGTCACGCTAGAAGGTCGATTTAAACGAGAAGGAGAAGGTATGTCGATCTGTGAGGAGGGAGTTTAAATGGAATGAGGTTCACTCTTCGCCCCATTTAGGGAAGAATTCATCCTGGAGCCAACCAGCGGATCGTCAATATGGACGTAACCAATCTTGGCGATAATTGCAGGCCGGAGGTCCAGGCGTTTCTCCCATTAAAAACATACAAAAAGGGAGTAATAATCCAAGTAGCTTTTCCGCGGATCGATCAAACGGACGTAACCGAACATGCCGATAATTAAGGCGGAAGCTCTTGGAGGTACATCCAGGGTACAGCACAAAAATAGCAAAGACTTTCCTGTAAACTAAGTAGATTAAAATAGGGACAAAGGTATCAAATTAACAGGTAATAATATGGAGAGAGGTTTACAAAGATTCCCAACTGGGAAAGTTGTCGTGCGCGTCTAGCGAAGACGTAGAGGCTAAGACCTCTAAGCAGTTGAAGAACTTTGTCGTGGGTTCTTGAGTCTTAAACTCAGGTAAACAAAAAGGTTAAATTTTTATAAGTCCAGAAAAAAAAAATCAAATCAAAAAGAATCAAAGAAAATCTTATGGAGCCCCAAGTTGGGCGCCATTCTGTAGTAAATTAAGTTTTGGAAGGGGGAAAAACAATGACCGTGTTTCTAGTCGCAAAAGACTAGTTCAAGAGAGAAGGCAAAGGCGATGCTGAACTCACCTCCTTTCCTTCATAGGATCCGGTTTAGGGATTTGAAGTTGACGTCTGGAACGACGTCAGAAGAGGAACGAGCTGTTCGGGCCAGCTCTGATAGCCGTGAAGGCTTGTGCGCTCTGGCGAGAATTCCCTGTCAGACAATCGAGCGGCGGATGTGTTCTGGCTTGCCAACACTAGCTTGTTCGGTGTAGTGGGGTGGGATCTTTGCTCGAAGCTGACCACCGGATCGACTACAGACAAATGATTAACACGTCTTCTACGTCCGTGCCGACGTGCAGTCGCGCGGTTTCCAAAATATAGGGCAAGAAAGGGGGAGGTAAAACGGAACGAGGAAGGAGGATGGGAACCTAACGAACCTAGTAACCCCGAAAAGAGAGCAAAATTGAAATTTGAGGTGCGCACAAACAAGGGAAGCACCTCGGTGTCACAGCGAAACGGTGGAAGAGGGAGGGAGGCGGGTAATGGAGTCAGGAACCGGGACAGAAAGGGACTCTCGGGACCAGATCCGGGAGTAAGAAAGGAAGGAGGGGCTGCTATTCGATGGGGAGAGGAAATCCAAACAGAAAGAAGAAAAAAAACCCAATGTAACGCGGAGAAGGAAGAGAAAGGGAGCGACACCTTAGATCGACGTATCATCTCCATCTCTTCGGTGGATCCAGGTGGTTTCGGATCCACCGTAGCCCACCCAACCGTAGAGAGCCAACTTTATCCGAACGCGATTCGGCTTTCTCCCCATTTCCGACTTTCTTACGTGCCCGGTTGGACGCGAAGGAAACGGACACCCACTATGATCTAATTTTTCACCTCATTTTGAAAATTCTAGATATGTTTACTTTAATAATTCAATAAATTTTGTAATTTTCTTCAAGTCTTTTCAGCTCCTGCAACTGATCATCTTGAAAATATTATTGGTCTTTCAACCTATTTTCCTCTTTTCTTTCCCTTTTTGGTGGAGGAAAGATATTGATTTAAGAACAAATGAATAATGTTGACGTGTTTGTTTAAGGTAGGTATGTTAACTAAATATCCAACAATGTCAAAACAGCAAAAAGTTCAAATTAAAAACTATATGGTGGGGAGTTTGCTTAACATAAGTTACTAGCATCATAAAAGTGAAGTAATGCCTCAACGGGTTCAATATTAATACTAGTATAATGTTAAAAACAATCGCATTTTACTTTAAGTAATTAAATTGATAATTTTGATTTGTTCTTTCATCTTTTCGAATAGAATGAAACCTAGTGGCAAATAAATTATACCGTGCAAAAAAAGTAAGCGTTTCTTAAAATACCAATGTTTGCATAAGGATCTTTAATTTTCACCCTGCTTTAACAATGAACGATCAAAGCTATCGTTCAATCTATGTTTTTTTTTTATTTGTGTAGTAAAACTGCCTCTTTCACATTTTCTTAGAATCACAGCAAATTGGTTTCCCATAAACACAAGTGAGGACGAATTAGTTATTATTATTATCAATCTTCAATTACTTCACCAAACTAAACTTATGTAAATCAATTAATATAGTATAACCAAATACATACAAAAACTCATTTGTATATTCGACATATGGTAGAACGCATCACAATTAAGATTTGTTCTTATGATCAGCTTCAATTCAAATTTTACGATTTAGTTTGATTTCGTTTTCTATTTGGGATTCAAATTTCATATTAGTTGTGTGCTGTCATTTCGTACTTATAGTAACATCAGTTTTCCTTCTAACGTTTTATTCCCGGATAAAATAAGAGCATCTTGTAGTTTTTATGGCTTTTAAATTTCAGATTTATGGTTCTGTGACTATATTTTTTTTCAAAGTTGTTAGTTTTCTAACCGATTCGAGACCTTCAAATTGAATCAATTAATGGCACCATTTCACGGATAATAGATAAAATCGCTCCCACGTGCAATGTTAATTGCGCACCACCACCACGTGTCTGCCAACAAAAGAACCGCACCAAAAAAAAAAAACAAAGAAAACAAAATATACTCACCTTTATCTGTTCCATGTGGTGCTGAGCCCTGCTCACTTGTTTTCCCACGTGTACAACGACGATTTGTTAAATGGTTTCTGCTTCACCGCCCAATTTTTTTTTTCTATAGTTACAGTTTGAGTTCCAAAGTTACTGGGTCATCATTTAAGGAAATGCACAGTTTCAAGCTCAATTTTATTTATTCGATGTATGTTACGATATATTATAATTTTTTCTTATGTTAAAATTGTTCTTTCCTTGTACAGTGTATACAAGATCTAAGAATTTGAAGATGTTAAATAACACTTCTACAGAAAATTGATTTAAATTTATGAACAAAAAAATCACTGATATTTGTATTCGTTACGAATAATCACTATTTTTTTATATGTTTTTTTTTTAAAGAGAGTTTAAAATAAATGTATTCGAAGTTATTGCTTTGAACTTGATTTCATTTAAAAATTTGAAACATCAATCCTTTTCGTCTTTAACAGACTTCACTTCTATTTAAATTTTATATATTTTGGTAAAAATTTAACACTTATGTAAAAAAATATCTTTAATAACCAAAGAAAAGAAAAGAAATATATTTATTAAAAAATTTCAAACGCTATCACAATTTACTCGCGCACAGCTGTCCTCGTCCACGTCCAGCGTCGCTGAGGATCGCTGAGGATCCCGTTATCCTTATCGGGTTGCTAGGTTCCTCCCATCTACATCCGCTGTGGAGTTGTCAGTGGTGGATTTTTGGCTGCGGTCGGTCCACGCACATTGGAGCAATTTGCTCATTTTTCTACAGGGCAGCCTTTACGAAGGTTGCATTCATCCTTGGAAAGGCTGAAGGATCTTGTAGAATTAGGGCATCGGTGGGTGGTATGTCTTTATGATTTCGAATAGGTTAGTGATGTAACATGGTCATCAAACTTTGTTTTCCTCTCTTGGCTTCCAGATAAGTTGAGTTCGCTAGATATTATTTTGACTTCTGCTGCTACTTTCTCCTTTGCTGGTGTCATAGATTTAGGTGTTCCGGGTTGTAATGATATCTGTTGAGGATATTTACGTAGTTTTGGTGACGGTGTAAGTCTGGGTTGTCCCGATACAGTTTTACTACTCTTGGTTTCACTGTTGGCTTATCTAGAGGCCCTTTCTTCCGATTTATCGCATCTAGGAATTATCTCTTGATGACATGGGTTGGAGGTTTGCTATGACCAGGTGGCAGTGATTTAAAGTTTTGTCCGACTCTCGATGTGGTAGCACCCGGTTGGATGGCATGGATGGGATTCCTTTCAACTGCTTACGGTGATTGATATTTGTTGATATGACCTATCCTGTGTTAATGTAGTCACTACCACAATATTGTTCCGCTGGATGGTTGTCGATTTTAGTGCTTCAGATCCTGTGCGTGAAAGACTCCTAAGGGCTTCCCTGTTAGATCGGACACTCGGTATCTGGATGATTTCAGTTATGTGGCAATTCAGGAACTTGTGATCTAATTTTGCATTGTAGTGGGCAGCTGCATCGCTTTGGCGGAAGTTCCGGCGATAGACCTCATCACTGATCGCAAAGGTAGGTGTTCTGGAGCGTAAGTTGTACGTTTTTGTTCTCGTCTCCACGGCTCGTGCGATGTTGTCTTTGATCTGCTGGCGGAGTAGGTGAAGCTTGTCGTGATCTATCTAAAATCTAAAAATTTTGATACCTCCTTGAAACCAACTGTAGTACAAATAGGATCAATGCTGTAATGTTATAATTGAATGAGAATAAAGATTAGTCTGCTAAGAGCAATCAACTGTGTTTCAATAGATGTCGCCTCTCCCATTAGGTTTAATTTTTGTAATAAGCCATACTGACTGCCATGGCAGAGCATATACTGTCCACAAACTGCAAAATAAAGTGAGAAGTTCGTCACCGAGTGGTGTAAAGACCATAAAGCACAGGCGATGTCCGATATTTCTTTGTTCCAATCCTTTTGGCTTGGCTGTATATACGATCGGATAGCGGCGAGCAGCGTGCGATTAAGTCGTTCAGATGCATTGCTCTGGGAGGAATACAACGCTGTAAATTCGTGCTCCACTCCGTAGCGTTGCAAAAGATCTTTAAACTTTCTTGAGCGAAACTGCACTCCGTTATCCGAGCGTATCTTCTGAGGCACTCCAAAGACGTGGAAGACTCGGGTCTCGAGGTATTTGGTAATGATGCCTGTAGTGAATCGTTTGATAGGTTATAACCGCGGGAACCTTGATAAGTGGTCGAGAAGAATAGTTGCGCCTATATTTTCGTTTGAAGATCTCGGATATGGACCAATCAGATCGATGTATACCCGCTGGAACACACGATCTGGCAGCGGTTGCTTTCCCATGGGAGGTCGTAGGATTTGATTAGGAGCCTTATTTGCCTTTCAAACTTCGCAAGCCGTCACGTAGTCTCTAACTTGCTGTGCCATTTTAAGCCAGAAGAAGAAGATTTTAAAACGATGTATCGTCTTGTTGAAGCCTCCATGGGCGCGAATGATCAATCTCGTGGTTAACTCCACCGGGATCCAGAGTTTCCATTTGTCGTTACTGTATCTGATCTCCTCGAGCATAGTCGTTCCGTTTATAAACATAACCGTCCACAGATTTAAGGTCAGGCAGATGTTGTTGTTGATCTCGAATCGTGTTTATAAGTTTTGAAATGATTTGAGCAACTTTGTTGCTCAAAAGGAAATAGGCACCCTGTGCCATCGTACTGAGTCACTGCACCACCGACCACCCGCATCGCAGCGATCTTCACTGTAGAGAGGCGGAGCCAGAATCCCAAGGATAACGGGACTTCGGGTGATCCTCGAGGAAGACGAGATGAATCTCGCTCTCTTGCATTTGAGTCGCCGAGGGGTTCAGACAGAAAGTTCTGAAGTGAGTGAACAAAAAATAAAGTGTCACGTGGTTTTCTTTTTTGGAACGCAGGTGGATTACCCCGGGAAGAAGCTCGGAGCACCATGTGGCGGCCACCATACGGATTTATTTTGTAAGTTTTTCTTTTTTTTTATGTGAAATTGTGTAAGAAGAATCTGAAGAAGAATACTATCATTATTATATATTACCACAAACACATGTTAAAACATCATCATCGGCAGTTGAAGAGAACTTCAGAATATTAAAAATAATGTGTATTATATATATGATAATTATTACTATAATCATTGTTGCAATTTATTGTTAGTGACTATTTTTACTATTACATATTAAAAATATTTACTATGGTATACATAAATCAAGTAGTTAGTCACAATTTCAATGAATATTTGAAGTAAAATTACAACGTCGAAAGGAAGTAAAATAACAATGATTATAATAATAATATCAATAATTTAGCATAGCAAGTAACAATAAAATAAATTTACAAAGCTTCATAAAACTAAATTTTTCTAAATAAATGAGAAAATGAAGCGGAAAACCCAAGAATGAAATTTGTAGAAAAATTATTTCATCTAACTTAGTTCGTCGATATTTTTATCTATTAAATTAAAATTTTCAAAATGATATGAATATTCTATACTAGTAAAATTAATTAGTAAAAAAATGAAGTAATTAACAAACAAAAATAACTAGAAAATCAAAAAAAAAAATTAACTAGAATTGATAATTGTAATTTGGATTATTTTTAATTAAGATGTTGAACGGGGTGAAAGATTTCTAGACCCCAGAGCAGTGTGTTCTAAGTGTGTTTGCAAAAAATATCAAAACTCGATAAAATAATTTAAATAAATGATACACATATGAAAATGCAATCAGAAATAGAATTTGTTGATTAGATATTGGATTTGAATGAGAGGGAAAAATGTATATATATAAAAAAATAACATGATGATCCCAAGACTTTCTTTAGTTAAATTGCGAAACAAATAAATTGTAATTAATTTTAATAAGTTATTTTCACTGTAATATTAATTATTTATTATAATATATTAATATATATATATTAAAATAAAATATGGAGAGAGCAATAGCAATAATTTAATATAAACAAAATGTGCATAGATAATAAGAAGAAACTACGCAACTAACTAATTATTGAACTTGAGAGACAGTGGTTTCAATTATAATTTATAAATACTATATTCAAATATGATTATTTCAGTTATTATGAAATGAAGAAAAATGCAAGGAAACAATTGATTAATTATAAAATAATATATGGAGTAGTTATTACAAAACAATTTTCGTCTGATCATATATTCATGATTTGCTTTTCATTTGACTTTTAGTGAAATTTCGATTCTTAATCAAGAGTTAGTAATTAAGTTGGTAAATAACATATTCACGAAAATATATAATAATTCACTACACTTTCTCTTTTCATTTTGTTTAAAGTTGACTTTTGTTTTGTTTAAACCCTTTCTTGGTAACAATATAAAATATCTGAATCACAATCGAATTGAAAGAGGAAAATAATTGTATATAAAATTCGTAAAGTATGAATTTGGATTTAATATGAATTAATAAATTAACATAAATTTCATTAATATTTTGAAAGTTGTTTGTAATTTGTTTGTTATATTATGGTTGTATCCTTTCATTTATATAGTTTGGAATAGTTACAACTTGTTAGAAACATAACTAGACAATTTTTTTTTGATAAACACTTGGAATAACTACATTTACATTGATTCAACTTTTGAAGTTATGCTGGTTAGATGCAATGAAAATGTATGAAAGACAAACCTATTGGAATGGTTTTGTAATTTTCAATCGATTTTGAGACATCTGCCAATGAATTTTGCCAAAGATAAGCACAAACCACGCTTGAATATTCCGAATTTGAATCAAATGATATAAACAGTACAGACAAAACCATAAATAAAAAAAAAAAAAAAAAAGGGAAATCCAAGTGTTTAGTCGCGCGTCGGTGTACGTTATCTCGGGTGACACTTAAAGAATTTTTTTTTGTTATAGTAAATTCATTAAGATGCCCCGAAATAGCTAATAATTAGCCTATGGTGGGTCTCCTCCTCCTCCACGTCCATCCCGGGCTCTAAGCGCTCGTCTTGAAGTCCTAGGGGAAAGTATATATCGCACGGGACGTTACTTTCCATTGGTTGGGAGGGCATGGAGTCCACATCATCTGGACTCGCTGAGGAGAGGGTGATAACGCCTCAACATCCGCGTCGGTTCCCTAGGCGTACCCTTCCTTCCTCTCTTTCTTTTTTTTGTCGTTTTTTCTATTATCCCTGAACCCTTCCCCTTGAGGTCTCCCGAAAACCCAAATTTCCTTGTCAATCCATCCATATTCCCGTAGTACCCTTCCTCCCTTCACTTCTTTTTTTTTTTCACCGTCGCGAGATGCCTGCCCCTTCTTGTTTTTCTTTGAATCGTCGGGGTTAGAAGTTCGTGGAGGTCCCTCAATTCCTTTTTTTTTCCGAGTCACCTCCTCCTTATGCACTGTGGGGGAAGCCTTTTTGACTGCACGTCACCACGAACTTCAGGACGTGTTAATTTTTTTTCTGTAGTTGATCCGGAGATCGGCTTCGAGCAAGATCCCACCCCACTAACGCCGAACTAGCTAGCGATGGCCTGCCAGAACACGTCCGCTGCTCGTAGCCCGATCAGGGGACTCTTCTTGGTTCCTTTTGCGAACCTTACGGCCTTCACGGCCCCTGAGCTGCCCCGATCAGCTCGTCCCCTTTCTCACGTCCTTAAGGGCGTTCTCCTTAATCACTGTCCGGATCCTATGAAGGAGAGAGTTTGGGTTCCCATCTCTCTTCCTTCCCTCTTCGACGAATAACCTACGTTTCCTTGAAGTCCTGCGAGCCAGCATCCCTTGGACTTTATTATTATATTCCCCGAAAATAAAAATTTACTACAGAATGGCGCCCAACGTGGGGCTCGATAACGTAGCATTCCATTAATTTAACGTAACGTAATGCACCAAGAACGATTTGGCTCAACTTGGTATGCTTTTCTTTTAAAATTCGCAATTCTTGTTTAGTTTGTTTTTTTTTAAATCCTTAATATCTCAGGTCCCACGAAAAAGAGTTGAAGACTGTCTTGAAGGTAAAGCCTTCGCGTCATAGCTTAACGTGAACGACAAAAGTTTCACAGTCGACAATTTCTTGAATTATGTCTCCTTTAAACTCATCTCCTCTAGTTTTTTTTGCTATGACAGGAACCCCGTCGTGTTGTCGTTGTCCTTTGGATTGTAACTCCAAGAGCTTTCGCTGGAATCATCGGCATGCCCGGTCCTGTCCGTCTTGACCGATCCGCGAAAATGCTTCTTGGATGTTTACTTCCCTTCCTGTATGTACCGTTATTGGAAGGAACGCCTGGACCTTCTGCTGGAATTATCGGCATGTCTGGCTTTCTCCGTATTGTCCGATCCGCAGAACGGATTCCAGGATGATTTCTTCCTTCTCTGTCGCGATAGTTGGGTTATCCTTTTCTTATTTCCTTCCCCTTTATTTACTCCCCACTCCACAACTCAAGTTGTCGCGTTATCTCTCTCTCCTCTGCAGATTTAAGTACGGGTGAGGTAGCCCGGAGGAAATGGAGAGTTGGACACCCGCCATCAAGAGTTTGTCACATAAATTTGTCACTAATTTCGTTTTTTTCAGCTAATCCTAAGGTATAAATTAAGTTTTTGGTATTAGTCACGTATGAGGTGTTTTCTTGTACAATTTAAGAACTAAGTATTATCTATAAGTTGCTAATACCTACTCCGCATAAACTTGTTGTAATTTTTTTTTGGAACACTTAAACCTTGTTTCTACCCATTAGCTAATAACTAAGATATTTTGAATTTTTGTAAAAAAATACCTAGGCATAAACCTTTATGTTAAGTTCCTATCACGATTTGATTTTGAATTTTTGTAAAAAAATACCTAGGCATAAACCTTTACGTTAAGTCCCTATCACGATTTGATTTTGAATTTTTGTAAAAAAAATACCTAGGCAATAAACTTTTACGTTAAGTTCCTATCACGATTTGCTTTTGTATAACTGTATAAATAAATAAGTAAAGTTCTCTTGAATTTTGTTATATCCCGTATATACCATTTTTGGAGTTGTAAAATAATATATTTTTTTTGTGTTATATAGACGCACGCACATATATATATATAAGTTATATAAATAATATTTTTTTTCTTACATTGTCACATATAAAATAAGTTCCTTTTAAAATTGTAAAACTCTCAAGAAAAAAAAAAAAAGAAGAAAAAAAAAATAATAGAAAAAAAAAAAATATATAAGTGAGAAAAAAAAAAAAGAAAAAAAAAAGAAAAAATAAAAAAAAACACGATTAAAAGAGAGAGATATTCTCCACCCGACTTTAACAATCCTTTTGAACCAGCAATGTCACTCAACCCAGACGATCTACTGCTAACAGGAGGAGCGGAAAGCAGCCCCTGCGCGATATGCACTAAGCCTTTCGACGACACACAATCACCTTATGAGACTCAATGTCACCATCTTTTTCACGCGCAATGCTTGCAAAATTGGCTACAGACATCCACTACTTGCCCCTGTTGTAGGGAAACATGCGATATGGGAGAGGTTGTAAACCCCAGTACAAGTAAACCCGCAGGCAAAGGAGCTATCCCAAAAAGCCAACGACCCGTCACCCGCTCGCAAACGCGTGATCGTAGCAGCGCGCCTAACGAACAACCGCGTCCTGTGCCAACCAATTCTCCAGACATACCTCAAGTAGTTGAACCACCTATGCATCCTTCCAGAACAGATCAGCAGGCATACCTCCAATTGCAGCATACGCTTTCCTCTCAACAGGAGCGACTAGTCGAGCAACTTCAACGGAACATATCACAGATGTACATAGATCTCAACACGAAGATAGAACGAATTTCCTCCATTCCAACCCCACACCAACCTCCACCAACCAGAGCAGACCCAGATCATCGTGTCCCTGGAGCAGCTCCTTACCACCACCAGCCATATAGGCCCAGACTTCCTGCCTCGGATCAACGTTCGTCTGAAAGAACTACCAATGTGATCGGCGGATGGGGAATTCGTTTCAATGGACGCAACAACTCTTTACCCGTAGATCTGTTCATCTACCGAGTAAATGCTTTGGTAAACCAAACCCTACAAGGGGATTACAACGCCTTATGTAGCAATGCCCATATATTGTTCACTGAGCAGGCCAATGATTGGTTTTGGCGCTTTCATCGTAGCCATCCAGGTTTTAATTGGACGTTGTTATGTGAAGCTCTTCGAGAAAGATTCCGAGAGAGACAAACGGACCTAGACATACGAGAATTAATAAGGACACGTAAGCAACATCCCGGAGAAAAGTTTGACTCATACCTTGACGAGATGCAATCCTTAGCGGACCGATTATCTCGACCCATAACGGAGGGAGAGTTGACGGAACTGGTCCGACGGAACCTGTTACCCCCAATCAGACGAGACATACTGCACTACCGGTTTGAAAACCTCAGCCAGCTACGATTGTACGTCAGGCGTATTGAAGCATTCCACGAAGAAGTTCGACTAAGACCAGAAATACGACCAAGAACGTCACAATACCAAACAAGACAAGTGGCCATCCTTTCGGCTGAGGAAACCCCTTTAACAGATGAATCCCAACTCGCCGCTCTGGAGAGGACGACCTTCTGTTGGAATTGTCGTCAACCAGGTCATAGATTCGATGTATGTACCGCTGCCCGCACAGTGTTTTGTTACGGCTGTGGAGAACCGAAGACCTACAAACCAACATGTCCTAAATGTAGCCATCCAAAAAACCGGACACCGACTGCGGCCAGCTTCCCTCAGGAAATTGTATCAGACCAGCAAGGTCGCAGTCCTGCTTCGAACGTGACCAAACGACTATAAATAAAAATCAACCAATGTCCAGCTGCATCAGAGAAACGAACCTCAATGATGACCAGCAGCCAGAGAATGTCCGAACTCTCACACCCCAGCAAAACCAGAAGATCCCTCAAGAAACCCAAGACTGCGATGAACCAGAGGATCCAAAAGGAAATGCGCGGCACTGGAAACCATACCACATACGCCTCAAAGAATACTACGCGGCACGACAGCGTATCTTCGCTACTGAAGAATTGGCTACCTTCAGAGCTAACGTGAAGAGATCCACACGAAGACTCCGCTATTTTTGGAAGCGAGTTATCTGGTCTCGGAGACAATTAAGCGTATGTATCCTGACAGACACGCCCCGAAACGACATTCGCCCATACGCAACGGTCTCTCTGTTGGGACAGAAGGTAAGCGGTCTTATTGACACCGGAGCCAGCGTTAGCGTTATCGCGTCGGAATTAGCAGAAAACATTTTGACCAGACATCGATCCAGTATCAGCAAGATCCACTTCCATTTGAGCACGGCAGATGGCACAAAACACCCCGTACTCGGAAAACTTCGGACGGAAATTACATTTCGCGGGCAATCAGAAAATATGGAGATGTTCCTCATTCCCACGCTTAGCCAAAACCTTTACCTGGGCGTGGATTTTGTTCGGAAATTTAATCTTGCCCCCAATTTATTCGGAGAAACACCAGCATCCCAAATTGTATCCAGTCTACAACAAACACCAACCGTTCCCCACCATACTCTCGACTCCCGGCAACAGGCACTGCTTGAAACAGCCATTGCTACGTTCCCCTCGTACTCCAAACAAGGCTTAGGCCGTACCACCCTAGTTGAACACCATATAGACGTAGGGGACGCAAAGCCAATTAAGCAGCGACACTACGCAATATCGCCCGCCGTGGAGAAACTGTTGTATGCCGAAGTCGACCGGATGCTAGAGCTAGGAGTAATTGAAGAATCCCAAAGCCCATGGTCCTCGCCCGTCACGCTTGTCAGAAAACCAAATAAGGTCCGTCTGTGCTTGGACGCTCGAAAAGTCAACGAAATCACCGTTAAGGATGCTTACCCGCTACCATTAATCGACGGGATTTTGAGTCGGCTCCCAAAAGCAAGGTTCATTACCAGCTTGGACCTCAAGGACGCTTTTTGGCAAATTCCTCTCGACGAGACCTCGAGGGAGAAAACAGCATTTACGGTACCCGGACGACCACTCTATCAGTTCGTCGTGATGCCTTTCGGGCTATGCAACGCTCCCCAGACCATGACCAGGCTAATGGATAGGGTCATCCCAGCACACATCAAGCACCAGGTCTTTGTCTACTTGGATGATCTTCTCCTAATCACCGAGACGTTCGAGCAACATCTTCAACTACTACGCCTAGTTGCAAACCACATTCGCAGAGCCGGACTAACCATCAACATTGAGAAAAGCCGATTCGTTATGACGGAAGTGAAATATCTGGGACACATAATTGGAAATGGAACAATCTCGACCGACCCTGAAAAAACGCAAGCTATCCAGGACTTCCCATTGCCGAGTTCCGTACGACAGCTAAGGCGTTTCCTAGGCATCTGTGGATGGTACCGGAGATTTGTGGAGAACTACGCCACCGTAACATCACCTCTCACAGATATGTTGAAGAAAGGAACCAAGTTTCTTTGGACCACGGAAGGATTACAGGCATTCAACACCCTGAAGAACAAATTAACCACCGCCCCCGTGCTACACAGTCCGGATTTTTCTCGTCCTTTTTCCATTCATTGCGACGCTAGCCAGCATGGAATAGGAGCAGTGCTAATGCAGAAAACTAAAGGTGATGAAGAAGCTCCCATTGCCTTCATGTCTCAGAAACTAAATGCTGCACAACGCAATTACACCGTGTCAGAACAGGAATGTCTAGCCGCAGTAACCGCCCTCAAGAAATTTCGCCCCTACGTCGAAGGGCAAGAGTTCGAGATAATTACGGACCACGCGTCTCTTAAATGGTTAATGAACCAATCTGACCTGCACGGCAGACTGGCGCGGTGGGCGTTAAAACTGCAGGGATTTAACTTTAAAATCCGTCATCGGAAAGGATCCCAAAACATAGTACCAGATACGCTATCAAGGATGTTCTCCCCTGAAGGCGCGGCATTAGATGCAGTGGAAGCCGATGTTCCACAAATCGACCTGGAATCTCCACATTTTAAGTCACAGGACTATCAAGACCTCGTAAAAACCATTTCCAACCAGCAACAACCTCACCCAGACCTGAAGACTAGCGATGGATTCGTTTATAAAAGGACAAGCTACGCCAGTGGAAACCCTATCGATGAGCAAGAGACCTGGAAGCTCTGGATTCCGGTAGGATTGACCAAGGAACTTATCAAACAAGCTCATGACCATCCATTGAGCGCGCATGGAGGATTTAGCAGGACGTTGCACCGCTTGAGAACAGTTTTCTTCTGGCCGAAGATGGCTCAACAGGTAAAAGAGTACGTGTCATCCTGCGAAACCTGCAAATCAACTAAGTCCCCGAACCAAATCCTTCGACCACCAATGGGAATGCAGTCTACTCCGGAGCGGATTTTTCAAAGACTATACATCGACCTGATCGGACCCTACCCACGTTCGAAATCCGGAAATATTGGCGCGATCGTACTCCTAGACCACTTGTCCAAATTTCCCTTAATCGAACCTATAAAAAGGTTTACCACGGACGGGATAGTATTTTTCCTCGAGAAGAGAGTTTTTCACGTCTTCGGAGTACCACAGAAAATACGCTCAGATAACGGCGTGCAGTTCCGTTCAACCAAGTTCAAAGATCTGCTGCAGAAGTACGGGGTGGAACACGAACTCACTGCGGTATACTCCCCCCAGAGCAACGCCTCCGAACGGTTGAATCGCACGCTGCTCGCCGCTATCCGATCCTACGTATCCCCCAGCCAGAAGGATTGGGACCAAAAATTGTCGGACATCTCTTGTGCCTTGCGATCATCTCACCACTCAGTAACAGGGTTCTCGCCATACCTCGCTGTGTTTGGACAACCAATGGTGTGCCACGGACGTCAGTACGAATTGCTACAACGATTAAATCTCTTAGCAGAGCCCACGATGACGCTCCTACATCATGATAAACTCCAACTGATCCGCCAACAGATCCGGGAAAACATCGTTCGAGCCTCGGAGAGCAGAAAGAGAAATTATGACTTACGGGCCAGGACCAAAACCTTTGCAGTAGGAGACGAAGTGTACCGCCGAAACTTTCGACAAAGCGACGCAGCAGCGCACTATAATGCGAAATTGGACCGCAAGTTTCTAAAATGCCGAATTTCAGAAGTCATCAGTCCCTCGCGTTACCGGGTATCCGACTTGACCGGGAAACCCTTGGGAGTATTTCACGCCAAGGACCTAAGGCACTAACTCCAGCTACAACCTGCAACTGTTCATCATCACCATTGAGAACACCCTCTACACCTCTGACAACCGTCTGCAAGGAGTACCTCAGGCCTCAGTTAGAATCATCATAAGCCAAATCTGAGGCCGTCCTATCTACACTTCGTCATAAACCTCGAGGTTGAACTACAACTCCAGCAACAATACCACCAAAAGCCGTCCTCAATCACCAAATAGTTCTTCAGCCTTTCCAATGATGAATTCATCATTCGTAAAGGCTGCCCTGAAATGATTTGAGCAACTTTGTTGCTCAAAAGGAAATAGGCACCCTGTGCCATCGTACTGAGTCACTGCACCACCGACCACCCGCATCGCAGCGATCTTCACTGTAGAGAGGCGGAGCCAGAATCCCAAGGATAACGGGACTTCGGGTGATCCTCGAGGAAGACGAGATGAATCTCGCTCTCTTGCATTTGAGTCGCCGAGGGGTTCAGACAGAAAGTTCTGAAGTGAGTGAACAAAAAATAAAGTGTCACGTGGTTTTCTTTTTTGGAACGCAGGTGGATTACCCCGGGAAGAAGCTCGGAGCACCATGTGGCGGCCACCATACGGATTTATTTTGTAAGTTTTTCTTTTTTTTTATGTGAAATTGTGTAAGAAGAATCTGAAGAAGAATACTATCATTATTATATATTACCACAAACACATGTTAAAACATCATCATCGGCAGTTGAAGAGAACTTCAGAATATTAAAAATAATGTGTATTATATATATGATAATTATTACTATAATCATTGTTGCAATTTATTGTTAGTGACTATTTTTACTATTACATATTAAAAATATTTACTATGGTATACATAAATCAAGTAGTTAGTCACAATTTCAATGAATATTTGAAGTAAAATTACAACGTCGAAAGGAAGTAAAATAACAATGATTATAATAATAATATCAATAATTTAGCATAGCAAGTAACAATAAAATAAATTTACAAAGCTTCATAAAACTAAATTTTTCTAAATAAATGAGAAAATGAAGCGGAAAACCCAAGAATGAAATTTGTAGAAAAATTATTTCATCTAACTTAGTTCGTCGATATTTTTATCTATTAAATTAAAATTTTCAAAATGAAATGAATATTCTATACTAGTAAAATTAATTAGTAAAAAAATGAAGTAATTAACAAACAAAAATAACTAGAAAATCAAAAAAAAAAATTAACTAGAATTGATAATTGTAATTTGGATTATTTTTAATTAAGATGTTGAACGGGGTGAAAGATTTCTAGACCCCAGAGCAGTGTGTTCTAAGTGTGTTTGCAAAAAATATCAAAACTCGATAAAATAATTTAAATAAATGATACACATATGAAAATGCAATCAGAAATAGAATTTGTTGATTAGATATTGGATTTGAATGAGAGGGAAAAATGTATATATATAAAAAAATAACATGATGATCCCAAGACTTTCTTTAGTTAAATTGCGAAACAAATAAATTGTAATTAATTTTAATAAGTTATTTTCACTGTAATATTAATTATTTATTATAATATATTAATATATATATATTAAAATAAAATATGGAGAGAGCAATAGCAATAATTTAATATAAACAAAATGTGCATAGATAATAAGAAGAAACTACGCAACTAACTAATTATTGAACTTGAGAGACAGTGGTTTCAATTATAATTTATAAATACTATATTCAAATATGATTATTTCAGTTATTGTGAAATGAAGAAAATGCAAGGAGACAATTGATTAATTATAAAATAATATATGGAGTAGTTATTACAAAACAATTTTCGTCTGATCATATATTCATGATTTGCTTTTCATTTGACTTTTAGTGAAATTTCGATTCTTAATCAAGAGTTAGTAATTAAGTTGGTAAATAACATATTCACGAAAATATATAATAATTCACTACACTTTCTCTTTTCATTTTGTTTAAAGTTGACTTTTGTTTTGTTTAAACCCTTTCTTGGTAACAATATAAAATATCTGAATCACAATCGAATTGAAAGAGGAAAATAATTGTATATAAAATTCGTAAAGTATGAATTTGGATTTAATATGAATTAATAAATTAACATAAATTTCATTAATATTTTGAAAGTTGTTTGTAATTTGTTTGTTATATTATGGTTGTATCCTTTCATTTATATAGTTTGGAATAGTTACAACTTGTTAGAAACATAACTAGACAATTTTTTTTTGATAAACACTTGGAATAACTACATTTACATTGATTCAACTTTTGAAGTTATGCTGGTTAGATGCAATGAAAATGTATGAAAGACAAACCTATTGGAATGGTTTTGTAATTTTCAATCGATTTTGAGACATCTGCCAATGAATTTTGCCAAAGATAAGCACAAACCACGCTTGAATATTCCGAATTTGAATCAAATGATATAAACAGTACAGACAAAACCATAAATAAAAAAAAAAAAAAAAAAGGGAAATCCAAGTGTTTAGTCGCGCGTCGGTGTACGTTATCTCGGGTGACACTTAAAGAATTTTTTTTTGTTATAGTAAATTCATTAAGATGCCCCGAAATAGCTAATAATTAGCCTATGGTGGGTCTCCTCCTCCTCCACGTCCATCCCGGGCTCTAAGCGCTCGTCTTGAAGTCCTAGGGGAAAGTATATATCGCACGGGACGTTACTTTCCATTGGTTGGGAGGGCATGGAGTCCACATCATCTGGACTCGCTGAGGAGAGGGTGATAACGCCTCAACATCCGCGTCGGTTCCCTAGGCGTACCCTTCCTTCCTCTCTTTCTTTTTTTTGTCGTTTTTTCTATTATCCCTGAACCCTTCCCCTTGAGGTCTCCCGAAAACCCAAATTTCCTTGTCAATCCATCCATATTCCCGTAGTACCCTTCCTCCCTTCACTTCTTTTTTTTTTTCACCGTCGCGAGATGCCTGCCCCTTCTTGTTTTTCTTTGAATCGTCGGGGTTAGAAGTTCGTGGAGGTCCCTCAATTCCTTTTTTTTTCCGAGTCACCTCCTCCTTATGCACTGTGGGGGAAGCCTTTTTGACTGCACGTCACCACGAACTTCAGGACGTGTTAATTTTTTTTCTGTAGTTGATCCGGAGATCGGCTTCGAGCAAGATCCCACCCCACTAACGCCGAACTAGCTAGCGATGGCCTGCCAGAACACGTCCGCTGCTCGTAGCCCGATCAGGGGACTCTTCTTGGTTCCTTTTGCGAACCTTACGGCCTTCACGGCCCCTGAGCTGCCCCGATCAGCTCGTCCCCTTTCTCACGTCCTTAAGGGCGTTCTCCTTAATCACTGTCCGGATCCTATGAAGGAGAGAGTTTGGGTTCCCATCTCTCTTCCTTCCCTCTTCGACGAATAACCTACGTTTCCTTGAAGTCCTGCGAGCCAGCATCCCTTGGACTTTATTATTATATTCCCCGAAAATAAAAATTTACTACAGTTTCCGATATTGCTCCGATTGGAAATGTGTTGAATCCAAGTCTACTTCTAGTACGTCATCATTTACCCAGTCTAGTGCCGCTCGTTCTGGGGAAAACATCCGGTACAAGGTATCTGGTGCCACATTCTCTGAACCCTCCCGGTTGCAAATTTTAAAGTTGAAGCCTTGGAGTTTCAACGCCCACCGGGCCAATCTCCCATGTAGATCTGTCTGGTTCATGAGCCACTTCAGGGATGCGTGGTCGGTTATTATTTCAAAGCCTTCCACGTATAGACGAAATCGTTTCAGAGCGGTTACTGCGACTAGGCATTCCCAGACTACCACACGTAAGTGCTGTAGGTGTTGTTCTAAGGTCTCAGTAATTAGGAGAAGGTCATCCAAGTAGACAACAACTTGATGCTTTAAGTGTGCTGGGATGACCATATCCATTAGCCTTGTCATCGTTTGTGGTGCGTTGCAGAATCCGAATGCCATGACGACGAATTTGTATAAGGGGCGACCTGGCACGGTGAATGCTGTTTTTGCCTTTCAGTTTTCGTCCAAAGGGATCTGCCAGAAAGCGCCCTTGAGGTCCAGGCTGGTAATGTATCTCGCTTTGGGGAGGCGACTCAAAATCCCGTCAATCAGAAGTAGTGGGTAGGCATCCTTGACTGTGAAACGTGATATCCGTTCGAAGTTTTCCAAACACGTTGTGTTTGGTGCCATCTGCCGTGCTAAGTTGGAGGTCGATGTTCGGTCAAAATGGTCTTGGCTAGTTCTGCTGCGATAACGCTTATGCTGGCTCCGGTGTCGATGAGCCCGCTAACATCTTGTTCCAACAAGGAGACCGTGGCATAAGTTCGAATGTCGTTATTTGGTTGATCTGTAAGAGTGCAGGAGCTACGTTGTTATCGGTACTGAGTTATCCGCTGCTTGTAGATCGCTTGGGTTTGCGAACGTCTGTCTCCGGATTCTTATTCGCGAAGATGTGGTCATGAGCTTCCAAGTACTCTCTAAGACGAAGGTGGTAGAGTTTCCAGTGACGCAGATGTCGGATGTTATTGGGTTGCACGTTTGTTTGGGACGTCTCTGGTTTTTGAATATCGTTGGTCTGATCAGCAGACTGAATTAAGGTGGAAGTCTGGTAGTTAACGTCAGGGTTTGGATCGGTTAGGTCCGGGGGCTGCGGGTGGGGTGACTGACAGTCTTGTTTTCCGGGGGTCCAGTCACAGCCCTCAAGGAGCTTTTTGATTGATTATGTGCGCGCTGCGGTGCACGTGTCGAAACGGTGTCCTGCTTGTTGACAATTCCAACAAACGATGTGCGTCTCGATGGCTTCTAGCCGCGGCTGATCTGGGAGAATGTTATCCATAGCATGTATCTCGTCTATACGCCGAGTTTGGAAAGACTGGTCTCGCATCCGAACTTCTTCGTTAAATGCTTCGATTCGTCGTACGTATATTCGCAGTGTACTGAGACTGTCAAACTGGTAATGTAAGAGGTCCCTTCTTACTTGCGGCAAAAGATTTCGGCGAATCAATTCTGTCAGCTCTCCCTCTGATATAGGACGAGATAGTCGGTCAGCTAGTGATTGGATGTCATCCAGGTAGAGGTCAAATTTTTCACTAGGCCGTTGTTTTCTGTTGCGTATCCGCTCACGGATGTCCATGTCTGTTTGTTTATCTCGGAATCTATCTTTCAGTGCCTCGCACAACGTGCTCCAATTAAACCCGGGGTGGCTTCGGTGAAAACGCCAGAACCAATCGTTCACTTGGTCGAGGAATAACAGGTGCGCGTTCCCGCACAAGACATGGTAGTTCCCATGTAGAGTCTGATTCACCAATGCATTGACTCTGGAGATGAAGAGATTTACAGGTAAGGTACTCGAACGACCACTAAAACGAAATCCCCATCCTGCGACGTTGGTAGTGCGCTACGAGGAACGATGATCGACCACTGCTGTCATGGGCCTATATGGTTGGTGGAACCGGGAATCTGCTCTAGGCACTCGCTGATTCACTCGGGTTCAGTGCCTGGTGGTATATCTGGTGAGTTGCTTGACATTGGGAGATTTACATTTTTGTCGGGTCCACCACGCTGACGAGTTTGGGACCGGGTAATGGGACGTTGGGTTTTTGGGACAGCTCCTGAGGACGCAGCGTAATTAATGCTGAGGTTTACATCCTCTCCCATGACACACGGTTCCCTGCAACAGGGGCAAGTAGTCGAAGACCAATTGCGTACACATTTCGGATGAAAGGTGTGGTGGCATTGGGTTTCATACGGAGGTCGTGCGTCGCCGAAAGGGTCGGTGCAAATTGCGCAGTGGCTCCTTTTCGCTTCTCCTGTTAGTAGAAGGTCGTCCAGGTTGAGTGGCATAGCTGGTCTGAAGGATTGTTGGTTTTGTGGAGAATATTTCTCTCTTTTCGTCTACAATTGGTGTTTTTTTTCCTTGTTTTTTTTTTTTATTTTTTTTATGTATATATAAGGTTTATTTTATTTGTTTTTCTCTTTTTTCCTTCTTTTCCCTATTTTTTATATATATTTGATACCATTCTATACAATTCGAAACAAAAATATTGAAAAACAAGGATTCATCAGAAAAAATAAAATATATAAAAGGTATGTGAAAAAACATCTTTTTTTTCTAGTAGGTTTATGGAGAATCCCAGTTTTAAGGAGGGAAATTGTACAAAATATATATATATAAGAAAAATTACAGCGGAGCTATTCTGGGTTGTTAATTTTAACGTAAAACCTAGTCCTTGAAAGATAATACGGTGATCTTTTAATTGATTATACAACAAACTTACTCGTATCTTACAAATAAGTCAAAAGAAATTAAAAGAAAACTAAACTTATAACTAGCAAAAGAATATATCATACACAAGAGATTTTTACCCTAACTTTGTCTACAGGCTTAAACACGCTGCCCCTTCTTTTCTCTTTTTCTCTTTATTGGATCTAGTACATTCAATTTCAAGCTTAGATACTATAAAGGACTTAGTCTAGAATCTCATGATTAGTTACTTAACTATAAAATTTAATTTCCTTAATTATTATAATTGAACTCAAGATAAATCTTCTTGTGATATGTAATATTATCGTATCACTGCTAGTTTATAACAAAAAAAATTAAAATTTATTCAAAGTTTTTATGAAACAGCAGAAATTTTCCGCTTCGTATGAGTTCGTTTCACATACGCAATAATCATATTCGTTTATGTCCTATAAGTCTTGTTTATACATTTTTGACGTGATAATGTCTTATGAATCGACGTTCGGCTGCACACACGAAAAATCATGACTCATTGTCACGTTCCGCCTAAGTTGATCGTGCAAGCGAGAGCGCGGAACAGGCAATGAGTAGAAGAGAGACAAAGAGAAGAATCTCTTATGAATCCAATCTAATACGCGTATTAGTTTGGATTCATGAGAGACTCGTGAATCCAAACTAATGCGCGTATGTACGAATATCTCATTCTCATAGCGTTGCCAGCCCATGCAATAATTATCGAATCGTACGATAATTCAATGCACGATAACGTACTTCAAATGTACGATAATTTTTAAACTTCAGTGCATTTTCTTTTGATCTTGCGTTTGCCTATTGCAAAGTGATCTTCAAATTGTTGTTGTATTAATAATATTCGTGTGCGTGTGTGAAACAGCAAACTGTGAAGCTTTGTTTATGGCTTATCAGAGAAAGAGCGCGTCAATATCTTTCGCATAAATTAGCATGTTCATGAAAATATTTTTGATATAATAACAATTTGAAAATTTGAAATGGGAAATTAAACTATTTTAAGAGTGTGAAGATCTTCCCTTGACTCTTTGTACCGTTGTGGGGGAGGGAAATGTCACAATTGTTTTCTTTCAATGGGGTACACTTCTGAACATAATCGCTTGTTTACATCAAAGCCTTAGGTAAATTTTCTTGCTTTTATCCCGTTAACTACAATTTTAACATTCTTAGCTAGTTTCACAATTTTACCAATCTTAGCCTAACTATTCCCACTTTTAGGAGGGGTACTAGGGATGTAAGTTGAATCGGGACTCGTCTTATCCCTGCACCGAGCCAGTTTCTTCTCCTGGCGATACCTCTTCCTCTCTTTGTGCAACCGCTAGAGCTCTTGCTCAATCCTCACTCGATTCCGCCGCCCCACGGCCAGAAGGCGTTGTCGTCGAGTCTCTTCAATGATCCTCCGGAAATGCGCCTCTCTGCCCGTCCGTTTTATCGGGGGCACTTTTGGTGATGCAAGGCCCGTTTGCTGCGTCCGTTGCTCTTTTCTCCACTCCCGATACTCCTCGATTGTGAGCGGTCCCGCCTTGGGGTTTTGTAGCTCTGCTTGTAGTTGACGACGTTTGGCTTCCACTACGCGAGATTTGCCCAGTGAATAACCGTGTTTTTCTGCCCGATAGGCTCAAAGAACCGTGGCCGCTAAACGGCTGTTTGGTTAACTCCCATTCTTACTCTTATTAAAAGTGCTAGGTAGTAGTCTGGTGAATCTTTCGGCTTCAGGCTGGATCTCTTCGTCCTTCTTCGTACTCCGGTTGGATCTCTGGATCTCTCTTCGGTAGACACGTCCTTCTGTTTTCACGTCTGGGCTTTGACTCTGTCTTCTGTTGCCGTTGGTTACTCCTTTTATTGGGATATTTTCCCTGTCGCAGCAATTCCCACTCATTCGAAGTGCATAAGTCGATTCGTCAATTGGGCGTCTGTTCCCATTTTCCAATTATCGATTTCACAATTTGTGTTTCCCGCAAAATGCATTTCCCGCATAATTCGACTCATAAGTTGAACTTCTGTTCCCATTTCCCAATCATTAATTTCATTTTGGTTCGTCGCTCCATTAAAATTTCGCGACTCTCCAAATTCCGAGTTAGCATTCACCTAATTGCACAACCATCCGGCACCATTTAGTACTATTGCGTAGTACTAAGTTCCGACGCTTTGTGTGGATGTGGCGTTTTCATGTGAATGATCGAATCATTGACATGGGACGTTTGTTGTGTGACATGTGACTGGTGACGTGTGTCATATGCAGGTAAGTATTTTGGTGATGCATATATATTTAATATCCTTTCACATTAGGAGACAGGGATACTGTGGAGACGGTGGTGGAGATTCACCACATTCCTTCCTTCTCTGGAGATCCTCCCCGGAACGGAAGTGCTGTTGTAGTTGACAATGTTGATGGGTTGATGGCTGGTTGGTTTGGTGTCAACGTGGCCTCGGTTGGAGCTTGGTATGATTTCCCTCGGTTGTCCTTAATTCCCCTTAAACTAATCTAATTTAACCTATTGCAGGTTTACGGAAGTGTGTTACAACAATGATCTTATCTATTCCTATGCTTAGCTGACATTATACTTAACCTTAGTCCTTGTGTTTCTTGCCCACAAAGTAGCTTACATTTACGTGCGTTTATGTTATTTACATATCATCGCTATTACATACTTTTTCAAAACATTAACCATTACATTATTATAGTGTTTACGTAATTTTGAATGTTACATTTCTCTTTAAATTGCTTTTTGTTATGCGTTTTCACTACATTTATTTGCTTACATATATCTGTTACATTTTTCATTACATTTATTTCCTTTACGTGTTTCCTTTACATATTTCATTTATTTCCTTTACATATTTCCTTTATACTTTCCATTACATTTATTTCCTTTACCTATTTCCTTTAAGTTACTTATGTCCTATATTACTTTTGATCTGTCAATTACAAATGTTTTATCTTAGGGTTTATAATTCTTTAAATATTTACTTTAATCTACTTTGTCATCTCTTTTAGTATTAAGGATACTATATTGTAGGTGCGGACTTCGAATTAATTGTGATGGAAATGTCATTGACATTTGGTTCAGCGGCGATGGTTATAGCAGCATTAACCGACGTACGTATGGTTATCCTGCCGGAATGAACTTTGACGATGATATCACCGCCAATCGGTTCAGCCTGCATGGTCTCCGTGAGTTTGGCGTATCATCTCCTGGTCATCTGCAGTTTCCGGACATCGTGGGAACCTGGTAGTGCGTGATAGGAATTTAAGTGCTAGGTTATTTTTTTTTTGTATGGGAGTTCGTTATTCGCGGTTGATTTTCTTTGTTCACTTTTCTCGTTTTCTCTTAGTATTTGTTCTCCCCTCGGTATCGTTATGGGCATAGAGACTATCGGTCTTGGGCGGCGACTTCTATTTTTACTTCTTCCGTAGTTGCGTATCAGTATGCTAACGATTATGACCAATAAAAGGCCTCCCGTTACTCCAGTTGTGGTGTGTAACTGAATTTTTCGGGGCCGGTTTTGTTGGCTTTCCGTGATTTTTGTGTCTAGGTCTACGAGTGTGTGGCTTATTCCCTTGAAGTGGTCATTTACTGCCAAGGGATGCAAGATTTCCATCCGCGTTTCCGTTTTTGGTGGTCTAACCGGTACTCGATATCTGGAAAAGTCTACGGTCGGTGGTTGAATTGCTCCGGGTTGATGCATATTTAGTGGCTGTATTTCCGTAATCTGGTAGGGTAGTGTAAACTCAGCTAGATGGTACATACATTTATGCTTCAACTCAACTATGCCCAAACCAATTATTTGATAGGTTTGTTCTTGGCTCTCACACTGGCTTATGAGTGGGATCGGTTGTTGCACCTGTTATGTATTTTTTATTCGTTTTGTTATGGTTCCAATTTTCAATGTTAACCAGTTCAATGTTGAAGGTAGGCTTGACACAGGTTTTAAGTTGGCTTAATATTTATTATTGTGCATATACTAATTACAATTCTCATGTACATTTTCATTCATTTTCCTTAAGCTTTATACAAATCAAACGCTAATGTTACCAATCTACTAGTTATCTTCCTAATATCTTATACAAATCAAACTTCCAAGCGGACAATCTACTTATTATCTTCCTAATATTTTTTACAAATCAAACGTCCATGCGACCCTTTCATTCCTTCCATAAACTCATCTACTAATTATTTTTTCATTTCACTACTCAGCCAGATTCAAATTTACTTTACTTTCTTGACTACATTCATGTTTCTAAATTTCCAGTTTGTGTTTTAATCCTAATTTTATTCAGTTTTTATTTCATTCCTTAATCTAATTTACAATTCCTTTCTTAATTTTACTATTACCCCTTTTAGTACAGCGCTACTTCAACCGGTCGTTATGGAGCCGCTGGATCTCCTTGCTGATCCGTAGACGCTTCTCTTTTCCTACTGCCACAACAGACGACGACGGACCTCCTCTATGGCCCGCCTGAAGTTGGCCTCCACTCCAGTTTTATATTTCACGGGACGCTCTGGTTCTACGGCCGGTGGCGCGGCGACCTGCTTCTTGTCCCGATTCCAGGCCCGGTATTCCTCCGGCCCTGTAATCATGCAACGCCTCCTCTAAAGTTGTTCGCGACGTCCCGGACACTGTGAAATAGCCACTTCAATGACGCCGTACTTGGAACTAGGTTGATGGGTTCTGGTGACCACTTTCAACACGAAGTTCCTTACTGCACCGACAGGTTTCGAGAACCTTGTTCGGTTTTGCAGCTTCGAGCTCGAATTTGATGAGTTACTGTGACCACTTCCAAGCTCGAGCTCCAAACGCAGAGAACCGATAGGTTTCTAGAACCTTTTTTGGTTTGTGTCACTTACTTTTTCCTATTTGTCTACTCCTTTTAATTAGGTCTGCCTCTCTTTGAGGATGTGTAAGTTGATCCCAACTACTGGTAATATCCCCAATTTTTCTCCGCTTTTTATCCCAGGAAACCGGGAATTCTGACCGTTAGTGCGAGGTTGCCCTCAATAACGAAATTCACTTAGCTTCTAGGTGGCGCCATCTACCGGTGGTGGGCGGAGGTTTTTAAAACTGCGTACGTTGTTTAAGTTGTTTACGTTTCCACATCTTTCGTTTTGACGTTTCAGTCTAGGTTAAGACCGTGTTGTGATGTCACGTGTTTTATGTTTATGAGTGAGTTTCATGTTGTTAACATGGGTTTCCGTGATCCAATGCTCACGTAAGTATTATGAAATGATATGTTTGTTTATATTCTACATGTTTGTAGGTTTATTTATGTTGTGACACAAAAATATGTCCCTGACCCCGAATGTCCCTTACCTTCGGCCATTAACCTCGTTCATAATTCATAACAACAGTCAATATCAGCAAAAATGCTGAATCAGCAATATGTTGCACTCGCGAAAACACTTTGACCATCATGAAAAAGCAACCCGACACCAGCGCTTACCGGCACTCACGAACACACTTTGACCGTCATGAAAAAACAACCCGACACCGGCGCTAACCGGCACACGCGAAAACTCCTTGACCGTCATAAAAAATAAAAATGCAATACGACACCGAGGCTTACCGGCACTCGCGTACCGGCACTCACGGCGGTTGATAAACAATTGCTGACACAGCAATTTGACACGGTCAAGAAAGGAAATTAAACGCTGTTGGATTACGAAGTACAAAAGGTGAATGAATGGGAAAAGTCGTCGACCTTACCAATCAAAACCTGGATCAGCGGTTCAGCAAAGGGAAATCCATATTGATAAGAGCAGATTCAGCAGAAAAAAACGATATAAAATAGCATTGAGAATTAATAGCAGGCAGTAAAAGCTTGGCACGAGGTAAGCACAGGCAACGGGTCCAGGAGACGAGGAATCAGCCGGAGTGAAGCCGAGTCGTCATCAATTAAGCCAGCCAAAGAGAAGTCAAGTCACCTTCAAGCAGCCCAGCCGAAGTAAAGACGAGTCGCCATTAAATAGCCCAACCGAAGTAAAGCCGAGTGCCATCAAATAAACCAGCCGAAGAGAAGTCAAATCGCCATCCACCAGCCCAGTCGAAGTAAAGACGTGTCGCGATCAAGTCGAGTCACCATCAAATAGGCCGGCCGAATCCGAGTATAAGAACCAGGGTCAAACACAGTTAGGAGGAAGTAACGCAGTCAAAGTGAGGAAAAAACAAAAGTAATAACAATGGAAGCCAGATTACCCACCTACTACCAAGACAAATCCTTGAACCGGCCATAAGGCTGGGTAGGCACCACGCTAATCCAACGAATGCACACTCCACTTATGATGCTCTACAAGACCCTAAGGCAGGTCGTCGTGTTATGAATTTTCCCTCTTTTGGAAAATCGTGGGTGACCAAGGGCATTAAAATTCAATGTTTCTCTGTTACTTGTACACTTATTAATTAACTCTTATACATAAATTACTTTTGGGTTCCATTCTTTGCCAACATCTTGTTCTGCTTCAACTTCTGGATTCTGTAATTGCGCCGGTCCTGCTTCAACTGGTCAATCTTTCTGCTAGCGGCTATGCGCGCCTCCTTGTTAGGGGCTAGAACCCAGATCCTGATAACCTCTTTGATTTCCCGACGGAATCGAGCCTCTACGCCTGTCTTCTCCTTCTTTTGTGGCTGTCCTGGAGTCAAGATGAATTGATGGGACGCTGGGTTTCGCCGTCGATACTCGTCCAGCGATATTGGACGCGGACCAGCCCGGGGATCTTTGAGTGCCTCTTCCAGTCCAATCTCCTTCATTCAGACTTGTTTGGTTATACTCTAGTGACTTGGTGTCGCGTTAGTTACCCCTTTTTCAGATATAATATTTGCGTATTACTAGGGAAGTAGTTTGGTTATTGGGCGATTAATAACAGATTGTTATATTATTAAATTACTATATTATTATTATAATGTTATATGTTAGTGTTTATTTTTATCACGATATTTTTGTATTAATTTTATTTACTTATTAGTTTGACGTATTACTGCATTGATCTAAGTGATTTGTTATTTAAACGTGTTAAATTCGCCCTCCAGCCTAAGAGCCGGTTTGAGTGCTAGGTGCTAGGTCGGAAATCTGTCCACCGATTTGTCCGAAGGAACAAGAAGATGGAAAAAAGGGCCATGCAAGCCGCATTATCCAAGTAAGGGAGTAAGTTAAGTTAATACTACTGTTAAGAAATAACCAATGTAATAGATAGTAAATGAGAGAGAAATAAACCGAGTTTAACCAGAATTGAGTCAAGTCACTACTTTAAATGGTGGCCATTGCATTAATGCCAGGAAAAGAAAGAGGCTACAGAAAATACTGTAGTAGGCTTAGGCAAAGAATGTTGTTGAATAACGAAAGATTGTAAAAATAAAAAGGAGATGTAAAATAAAAATAAAAATGAGTCTGAATATGTTGGAAACAAATTGAAATACTTCGTGGCTATCGTGATCATAAACGTGTTGTGTTTATGCTTGATGGTAAGTATAGTGCGTGTTTAGCATCTGGTGTGCTATGTTTTTTGGACAGTCTTATTTTTTATTCACATTGAAATACTCCGTGGTTATGTGGACTATGTGATGTGGAGATCAACATTGACATTAACTTCTCGTGTTATGGTTATTCTTGGTAGTGAGTATAGTAACATTAATTTCTGGTGCATTATGTTTTTAAGGTTCATATGTGTTATGGGTACTGTTGGTGACTCGTATAGTATATTTAATATGTTCTAATCTCCCTTTCTCTTTAGGTGACGCGAAAAGCATCACAACATTCCTCCCCCTTTTAGAAGTCCTCCCCAGGGTCAGTGGCAGTTTCTGGGGTAAAAGTGTGTCACTATAATCCTCTGAGGCTGTAATTATGAGTATTAACCGGTGAGAGGTTTCGCGAGATTTGAGTGGAAGTGTGATTTTCATGATAAAGATAGTTTTAGCTTATATTCTTGGCGTTGTAGCTCTCGTGTTCCTTGATATTTCTTTTTTTCTTTTTACAATTTACATTAACTTAATCTTTGTTTTAATTTTAGTTGATTTTGTTTTTTGCTTTTTGCCTCCTACGTCTCGGGCCCATCTGGTGTTAACTGAATTTGTCCAGCTACGCCATGGCTGTTGGCTCTTCTATCTCCGGTTTGTCCAATTGAGGTTGTTGAAATAGTTGGTCTGGTTCCTGCAGGATGGATTCGAATTGAATTTGTTGGTACAGCTGGTCTGCTTCTTGCAGTATGTTATCATACTCGGCTCGTTAGTCCCAAATTATCCACGTTCTTGTCCATTGTTGTGCTTTTGAGTGCTTTTGGGGCTATCGTGTCGGAAACGTACAAAGGTTTAAGTTTTAATTAAAAAGCTTCAATCGGTTGTTATGTACGCGGCGTTTGCGATAGCCTATCATTATGGTGCTATTTACCGGACTGTTTATGGCTCCCACTTTGTAGGGCCCTACCCAATGCTGTGTCAATTTATTTTTTCGAGCCCCGTTCCGTAGCAATACCTGGTCCCCAAGGTGTATTTTTAAGGGGTTATTCTTTTGGTCGTAGTACTCTTTGGACTGGATCTTACTCTCTTCCAAATTGCTTCGTGCGGTTTGATATGCTCTCTGGAATTTGTTTCTTAGTTGCAGGAAATAGTTCTCGTGATTGGGGAGCTTTCTTCAAATTGTTGGGAACGGGGGCGAGAGAAACCGTAGAAACAGACCATAGGCGTTAATTTTGTGGCTGTGTGCATACAATTATTCCTGACGAACATCGCTGCTCGCAGATGCTCATCCCAGTTTGTTTGGTTGTCGTTGTTGTGACTCAAAAATATTACGGCCGGTAAATATCTGGAATGCTGTCTGTGGCCTACATGGGAATATATCCACATCCCACCCAAATCCCTAACCGTTGATCAAACACACCTAACCCGAGACACATCCCACCATACTTCCACACCACACTAACCCAAGACCCATTCCACCATACTTCCACACCACACTAACCTAAGACACATCCCACCATACTTCCTCACCACACTAATCTCAGACACATCCCACCATACTTCCTCACCACACTAACCTCAGACATACACCTTACCTTACGATCCCACCGTCACCTGAAAATGGAAAAGAAAATGAAAACGAAACAAGTCACCCAGAGACCTAATTTCATAAGTACGAAAGTACTTTCGGTCGCTAACCCGTATGGAGGAAATTAAGTATTGTCGACGGAAATTGCCAAACACTCGCGGTCACTTACCTTGAAAATAGCTGACCCAGGTCCGTTTCAGGTCGATCACCTGATGAAACGGCAAAAGGGAGTTTTGCTACTTCTGCAACAACATATGGATCGATCAATATAGTATTGATTAATTTCGTCAATAATCCAACAAACAGGTGGGGCAGGCAATCATGCTATAAATAATGAGCCACCAGCAACGAAAAAGCAGTGATGTACTCAACTCGTTCCTGAGTCCTGACAGCCAATCCGTTCCGGAAGACGTACTAGACACATCCAGCCACAGCAAAGAGTCAATCAGCCCAGTTAAATTAGAAGACCAGACGAATCCAGCCACAGCAAAGAGTCAATCAGCCCAGTTAAATCAGAAGACCAGACGAATCCAGCCACAGCCGCGAAGAATTAACAAGGAGTCCACCAGCCCCGTGAAACCGAAGCCCAGAGACGTCCAGCCACCTCCAGCGAGAGACTACAAGGAGCCAACCACCGGCCCAGCTAATATCCAAACAAAAAGGGTAATCCGATCAAGTTATCGGCTACCCAAAGACCTGAACAGCCCTCGAAGGCAGCAGGCATTAACCCAACGCCAAATGAAAATAGCAACAGAGGACCAGCTTAGAGAAGCCCTAAAGGACCCAACAGCAGGACCACGACCGATATCCCTGGAGGAATATCGGCGACGACAAGCCGCTAAAGTACCAAAGCCCGAAGCAGTAGACGATAAACGCACCCCGAAGAAACCCCGTTCCGGAGTTGAGGCCTACTACCAGCGGAAGCTCCAAAAGGCTCAAAGGGAACTGGTTCTGGCAACCACAAAGGAACAGAAGCGCGACGCCAGCGACAGAATCAATAGACTGAAGATGAGCCGCAGGAATTATCGCCACCAGAAAAAGACGGGCAAGCCAGCACTGCCTAAGTAAGGTTCTCTAGTGTTTAGTTGGATTTAAGTAAATTTGTATAGGATTTAGTAGATAGAAAATAATAACAGTTGGGAACTTCAATGGAAATTTGTATACCGAGTAAAGTAATTGAATAATAAATTTTGGACTTTTGAGAAGAAGAACATTGAAACCCCAAGATAAAGAAGGGGACTCAACATTAATTGGCGCAGCCGCACTTACGAACATACGCATCACAGATCACGACTCAACAAGGCATACGATTTAGACCATTGATTATAAAGAGACTATGGGGAAAAGGCAATAATAAGAACCACTATTGAAAATTTATGACCCACTCAACACCTAAGATACCCTTAAAGATAAGTTTGAAAAGATTCATGAAAAGAATAGATTCATACACGGTGGATGAAACGAGCCCAGAACACGAACCCACCTACTCCACTAAGAGTTGAAATACAGAGGAGGAATTGTTCGCAAACGAAGGGGATCAGATTGATGAGAAAGGGAACTCACCAATGCAAACAGAGGATCAAAAAGATCCAACGGAAATAGCCAACACGAATCCGGAAAGACCAGGAGTGGTGCAACTAAGAAACGGGAGAAAATATTATAGGGGTCACTCGGATCCAACTGGGAGCAAGGACCAAGAATTAATTAATAAGCTACAAATAGAAACAATCAGTATACACAAAATGGCAAATGTGACACTAGTTAACAACGTCCTTTGCAACAACGTGCCCATTTTAACCGGAAAAGATAGCCCACGTAAAGAAAGTGAGGTAAATGAATTTGCAAATTGTGCACGCATAGCGTATGATACACTGGTCGACGTACAGGACCAGGTACTATTTGTGAGACTTCTGCCCACAAGATTGAGAGGACGAGCATTGGATGCCGTCCAGTCAGGACTAAGAGACTCATTGGAGAACATAATAGCTACACTCAGGTCAAATTTAATACAAGGGACCTCATACATCACGCTAAATAACCAGTTAAGAAATGTGCAACAATTGCCAACCGAAACACTATGCGGTTATTTTAATCAGGTAAAAGCGTTGATTAATGCTTGTAAAAGAGCCGCGGAAGCCCAATACACCAACGGAGGTGAAGGACTAAAAACCGAGATCGAGGAAGTGGGCATTCATTGCTTTAAAATTGGAATTCTTAATGCCAATTACAAGTTTTATTTATTACAAGAATCCGAAAATACAGTTGAAGCATTGGGGCGGAAAATAACGAAGCTAGAACAAACAGAACAATGTATGAACGCGGGACCACATAGTCGGCATGAAATGGTACAACAGGTATCTTTAATAGGCCAAGGCATAAACCATAGCATGGATAATCGGGAATCCATCGGATACCAACCGGAACAGTACCGGGACCCACCAAGAAATAGGTTCGAATCCGGAAACTCTAGATACAACCAACCACACCGTCCGAATAATTTCCCTCCACGAAATTATCACCCCAATGGCAACACCGGAAGATATAATAATAACTTCGCTCGAGGAGGACCAGAGAGGCGGCAAGTGAGATGTGAATTTTGTAATAAAATGGGCCACATCATGGCAGAATGTCGCACACGGCAAATGACGCCGTTTTGCTCCGTATGTAGAATGTACGGGCACACTAACACAAACTGCCGCCCCCAAAAACAGCAAAAACAATATCAACAAGGAAATAGAGGCGAACATCAAAGACAAGTAAATCAAACCACCACCAGTAGTAACCCCTGCAATTTTTGTCTGGCCACCGATCACCTAGAAACTAGATGTTTTCTTAAAGCAAGATGGGAGAGAATGCAACTAGAAGATAGGATGAAGGACACGGGAAACTCAACGGAGACGATCGAGCGCACCGCGAATCGTCAGTAGAGAGAAACAGGTGCGCGATCATGCCTAATTTGCCTATAATAACCATATCCACAAACATAACAACCCAGAATGCCCCAAAATTTATAATCGACACAGGGTCAGAAATCAGCCTCATAAAGGCAGATGAGGTAAAAGAACAATACTTAAAAGAAGTAAACGCCTTAGATAGGGTAACATTAAATACCATATCCGGGGAAATAGAATCGGAAGGTACCATAATGTCTTACCTAGACACAGCGCGACCATACCCCTGTAAATTCCACGTGGTAAAGTCTAATAACCCAACAAACGTGGTTGGAATAATAGGCAACGATTTTGTAGCAGAGAATTGTAATGTAGAGGGACCAGCTAGAAGATTAGTTTTCCCGACAATAGGAGGACAAGAAGCCATAACAATACCTTTTGAGGAAAAGGTTTCGTAGACGTAATAGCGACAGGCAGGGCAGACGTCAACCAAGAAAATTCCTTCGAAGGGCACACAAAAAGTCGCAGCTCGCAACCTACGGCGTGTGAACTGACTTCACATGATGGAAGGGATGACGTGGTAAAACCAGTTCTATTACAACAAGAAAAAGACAACGGGAAGCAGGACTTGGCAACAGCTCTCGAGACTGTCCAACAAGATAAGGGTGGTCAACAATATGGGAATTCGCACATTCTTATCGAGAGATATAGCCATCATACTCGCAAATATGTCCTAGTAGTCCGAGCCCACACGTGGCGAAACATAAGGCTTCAGAAAAAGGGCAAAGTAATGACGATAAAACGTCCCCAGTCCAAGATAACGAAAACTACATTACAGTAACGACCCAAGAGGCCATTGAGGTACCATCCAGAACAGAGAAATTTTTTGAAATTCCAACAAACCTACAAGGAGAATATATAATTATCGGGGAAGAAGTCAACCAAGGAGTGTACATTAGTAATGCTTTGGTATTGTGATGAATTGTCCGGGCCAGGACGAGGAATCCTAAAAAAAAAAGGAGATTAGAAATAAATACGTCAAAATACTCACCTAAAAACACCACACACGCCATGACACATGTCAGTCACCATGCCATGTCACAAGTCGCGATCGTCTAGTACAAATCTAGTAAAAGTCGCGATCGTCTAGTACAAATCTAGTACAAGTCGCGATCGTCTAGTACAAATCTGTACTAAAAAAGGCGTCTCCACTAGACACCGCTAGATGGCGAAGCAAGCGATCAACGTGACGAGCAACGTGACGCGAAATGACCCATTTGCTGAGGAATGCGCAGTGAGCCCGAAATACGAAATTTCGACATGAATTTGAACGACAAAATGCACTTGCCGCGAATTTCGAAATTGGGTCGAAAAATCTATGAGAAGAATGACGGAGTAGGGACTGCTGCGTCAGGAAAAACTAGGAATAAAGAGACTGGAAAAATTAGGGAACAGTCAGTCCTACTCAGGGAGGCAACTAGACACCTTAGGCAGACAATCACCAGCAGACGTCGAGAAGAGCCAGCTATCCAGGAAGACCAGCCAAGCAGTACAACCGAATAAGAAGTGAGTATGAATCATTCGTCGTTAACAAAGTACTAGCGGATGAGAGCTCTTAGCCTCTCCGCTTAAGCCTCGACCACGGTTCTCCGAACCTATCGAGCTTAAATACATTATAATCACTGGGTAACTCTCCCCCAGTGAGCGACAAGAAACAACAGCTACAAGAGGAGCTCCGTAACCCCAAGGTGGGACCCCGGCCTCTCACAATAGAAGAATACCGGGAAAGGATAAAGGGGCGGACGCTACAGAAATCCACTCCGGAGGTACCGAGATTACCCCAGAGGAAGCGAACGGGCAAGGAGGCGCAATTCCGGGCGGACCTCGAAGAGACGCGACGTCGACTCCTTCTTGCCATGGGTCGGGAGCAGCGAGTAAGGGTAGAACAAGAACTCCAACGGCTCTACAACGAGCGGCGACGATATCGCCAGGAAAAGAAGCTGGCCAGGTATAACCCAGCGACCAAACCCTAATGGACCAGCTTAGTGTAAGAAAGGAATGTATTTGTTAGTATTAAGAAAAATAAATGTATAGAAAATAAATATTAAAATTGTCCAACAACCGACTAGTTAATGGTGTTCAGGAGTGTACTCTTCTCTTAGGAGTGTTACTGTGAAGTCCTCTCCTCCAACGACACATAGAGTCGAGGGAGAATCTTCACATAAATTTGGCGCAGCCGCTTTTCGGACCTACCTCTAGCAAATTGGTTAAGAGGAGGTTAGAGTAGAATTTGAGAACTTTTCAGAGAAATAAAAATAGTAAATCTAATTAGCCAACCGTTAGAAATTGTTCGGTTGAGATAATTTTGATGAACCTAGAAAAAAAAAGAGTAAATACACTTCTGAGCACAAGCAATTAGTGATAAGATAATGAGAAAACTATAGGGAACTTAAAAGACTTAGGTTAATAAAGTAAAGAAATTATATAATAGAAAAAATCAAACATTTAATTGTATAATTGGAAACATTGTAACAGAGTAGTTGAATTAATGTATGAAAATTAATGGAGAATCTACATTGTAACAGAGTAGTTGAATTAATGTATGAAAGAAACAGCTGTACACTCGATGTAATAATCTGAAAAAAAAAGAAAAAAGATACATATATAAAGGAAAAAAAAAAGAAAAGATATAGAAAAAAGAAAAAAAAAAGATATGAAAAGGAAAAAAATAAAAGGGAAAAAAAGAAAAAGAAAAAGATACATATATAAAGAAGAAAAAAAACAAGATATAGAAAAAAAAAAAAAGATAGGGGAAAGAAAAAAAAGAAGAAAAAAAAACAAGGAAAGAAAATATATATACAAAAAGAAAAAAATACGAATGAAACAATAGTAATAATAATAGTAATAAGCGAATAATAAGAGGACAATGATACAGTTAACAACGCAAAAACAGAGTAACGGAATATATGGCCACGTCTACACCCAAAATTCCGGTGAATAAAAAATTAAGGAAATTTTTAGAAACAATAAACTCCTTCACATTGGAAACAGAAATCGAGGAAATTCCGGAAGCACTAGCTGTTAGTGGGGCATCCACAGAAGGAGATAACACAAATAAAGACGGTGGCACACTCAGCGGGGAAGACCGCACAAACCCAGAAAACACCAACGAAAACAACACAAACACGGGCGCTTCACCTAATAAGCAAGAAGTAGAACTCACATTCAGCACGGAAGAGAATAACGCAGAACCTCAGGCAGAAGAACAGGAGGACAAACGGGTGCAAGCAGTGGATAACGTAGTACCAGAAGAAAACGACGAAGAGGTCCAAAGACCCCTGTTACGAGAAGTAGTATCACTTAAGAACGGGAGGCGATATATCCGGACACACTCAGTTAATTCCGACCCCGGAGGTAGTAGTAACAAGCAACGAAAACTCCGGAAGAATACAGATAGTGAGACTGTAGGCGAATCGAGTACAACAGAACAAAAAGCTGGTTGTAGCGATAGCAGACAACAAAGAGCACGACGGCATACAGATAGTGAGGTAGTGGGAGAAGAGAATACAATAGAGGAAGAAACTAAAAAGATGGCCAACATAACCCTGGTGAATAGCATACTTCACAACAATGTGCCAATTTTGACTGGAGAGGATGGGCCCCGCAAGCAATGTGAGGTAAACGAATTTATAAATTGCGCGCGCCTAGGATATGAAATTCTCACAGAGGTGCCAGACAAACTATTATTCACTCGATTGCTACCAACACGATTAAGAGGCAGGGCACTCGAAGTGATACAAGCAGGTGGAACCGACACATTGAAGGAGATAATTTCAACATTGAGGGCAAACCTACTCCAGGGAGCATCCTACATCACGTTGAACACTCAGCTTCGAAATGTACACCAGCTACCAACGGAGACGTTATTGGGGTATTTTAATAGGGTGAAAGACCTCATTGCTGCCTGTAAGAACGCTGCAGACGTGCAGTACCCTAATGGAGGAGATGGATTAAAAGCCGAAATAGAGGAAGTAGGCCTACACTGTTTCAAAATGGGGGTGCTAAATTCGAACTACAAGTTCTATCTCTTACAAGACGTCGAGAACACGCTGGAGGCGATAGGGGCTAAGGTCAGAAGACTTGAACAGACGGAGCAGTGTATGCAGCAGCCGCAACAGGACGTCGCCAGCCCGATGCAACAACCAACCCAACCCAACTTTTACATGCCCGCACAACGGCCGCAGCAACCGTTTGTTATCAAGCAGGAGTACCATCAGAGAGGTCCTCAGAACTACAGGAAAGGGGGTCAACAGTACCAGCAAACACGCAGAAATAGTTTCCAACCGGCTGGGAATAACTATCGAAGTGGGAATCAGGGGAGTCCACGAGGCAGACCGGATCGCCGACAGATAAGATGCCATTTCTGCAACCGCGAGGGACATGTAATGGCAGAGTGTCGCACAAAACAAATGACACCGTTCTGCATAAGTTGCAAGGCCTATGGTCACACAGCACAAAACTGCAACTCGCACGGTAGGAACCAAACAAATCCAGGTCCAAATGGATATAGGGGTCGCCAGATGAATCACACCACGGCAAACGATACGGAAGAAAAGTGTAACTTCTGTCTGGCGCTTGGACATACGGAAGGCAGATGTTATTTGAAGGAGAGATGGGAACGATTACAGCTGGAAAAACAAACCATAAACAGGTCCTCGGAAAACTGCGAGGGGGCGACTGGACACACCGCGAGTCGCCACTAAAAGATAAAGAAAGGCGGTGTGGATCGTGTCCAGAAATACCTATAGTAAGCCTACCCCTAAATGTGTCACAAAGAAGTAGAAATTTGTTCATAATAGACACGGGAGCAGAAATAAGTCTCATAAAGGAAGAAGAAATTAATGAAGAAAGGAAACAAGATATAAATAGGAAAGAAATTATCCGACTCAACACTATATCAGGGGAAATTTCATCAAAGGGAACTATAACAGGACACATAACGTTAGATAAGATTTATCCATGCAAGTTTCATATCATTGAAACTGTCAACCATGGGAACATAACAGGATTACTAGGTAACGATTTCCTGTCTAAACATTGCAATATTGAGGGCCCCGCACAGCAGCTCGTGTTCCCACCCACAAGCAATGGCAGAGGAACAATCATAAAATTCGAAGAAAACCGCAACCAACACGGGAATGACGTACACTTCGTGGACGTAATAGCTGCTGGTGGAACAAGCCTTGAGCGTAGTCACACTGTTGTGATATTTCCCTTTCTATTAGTTTCCACAACATAGGATCGAGGAGTGCTTGTGGGCAAGATCACTCGACCTTTAATTTCAACTATAATTTTCAACAAGTCTTAGTCTTTTCATAAAATTTCTTTATTTTATTCTTAACTGGTCTTAAATTAATTGTACAATTTTAATTCACTCGAATTTTAATTCAATCCTTTGGATTCACTTAATTTAAGTTCTAGTTTACTAAATTTTACATAAATTTTTAAACTCAACTCTTTCAATTTTAATTCAATCTTGTAATTTTAACTCAATCCTTTGGATTCACTTAATTTAAGTTCTAGTTCACTGAATTTTAACATAAATTTTAAACTCAACTCTTTCAATTTTAATTCAATCTTGTAATTTTAATTCAATCCTTTGGATTCACTTAATTTATGTTCTAGTTAACTAAATTTTACTTGAATTTTAAACTCAACTCTTCAATTTTTATTCAATCTTTCAATTTTAATTCAATCCTTTGGATTCACTTAATTTAAGGTCTAGTTTACTAAATTTTACATAAATTTTTAAACTCAACTCTTTCAATTTTAATTCAATCTTGTAATTTTAACTCAATCCTTTGGATTCACTTAATTTAAGTTCTAGTTCACTAAATTTTACATAAATTTTAAACTCAACTCTTTCAATTTTAATTCAATCTTGTAATTTTAATTCAATCCTTTGGATTCACTTAATTTAAGTTCTAGTTTACTAAATTTTACATAAATTTTTAAACTCAACTCTTTCAATTTTAATTCAATCTTTTAACTTTAATTCAATTAAATCTACGGACAGCACGACGTCCATTCCCCGAAACTGACTGCCCACCGATGAAGAAATCTGGCAGGTTTTATCCTGCCGCCACAATGACCAAACAACGGACCTCCAATTCCATGAAGAAAACCAATTCTTTTCTAAATGGTCATAATGCACGAAAAGTCAATTCTTCTGTTTGATTCTGAAAATTCAATAGTTGAATTGATTTCTCGTGCATTCGAAGGGGCGGATATCCCTGGGAACAACAGATGGTTCGTAGGTTCCCAGGGAATCAATAGGAAGGCAGAACGGGATATGGAATAATAAAAATTCCTTTGCGTGAGTTTTTTCTTGATCCCGTTCTGCCACGCGCGCGTGTCACAGGGTGACAATTAAATTAAAGGTTGTTATGAAAATTTATTTTCATAACACTCCACCCTCCTGGGGGAACAAAATTTTTATTTTTGAAGAAAAAGAAAAATTTTGTTTAGAGCAGGTCGTGCGTGCCGTTACAATAATAGTTTTAGTCTATTTATTCTTATGTCTAGGCAAGTGTGCTATTAGTTATCTATCTATATCTATACATATATATATGAGTACAATTGTGTCGGTAGGTGGGATCCCTTCTCCTTGTTTTTTGGGTATAAGGTTATTTGGTTCTGGACCGGGGGGGGTACTTATCGTGAACTGGCAAGCGCGCGCGTGCTACGGTTGCACTCGAATAAATAAAATACTAAAAATTGTATAGCGAGTTAAATATCAGTTAACGTGGAGCGTGATACACGAACTTCAGGTGTTAAAAGATCAGAATTTAGATCAATAATTCACAGATTTCGAGGGTCAAGAATTTCCTCATTAAATAATAATACCACAAAAAAAATTTCGAAACATTCATTGAAATCACCCAGGACTTGGCCAAAAACGCATATGTCACTAAAGAGGTACAAACCGAAAGCCTTATTGAGCAAATAAAAGCGGAAATAACTACGAAGGACTTAAAAACGGACAGTAGATTATCTACTCAAGCACAAAATACCAATAGAAAGGTACCTCCTCCAGGAGTAGAAAAAGAAATTAAGGCAGACTGCTCTACTTCAAATGTAGAGATTAACGGTAAAACTTTAGCAATATCACGAAATCTGAATAAACCAATCGGGTGAAGGTTAAGACTCTTAACAATTTTCAATCAAAGAACAAAAAAAAGAAGAAGAAGGGGAGAACAGCCCAACGAAAGTATTCACTAATGTTTCCAAACCGCAGATTGAGAAAACCGAAGGAGAGTAAAAATTTAGAAGTCGATGGCATATTAGGAAAATTGCAAGGATTGTAGATTCGCTTATACGATTTTGAATGCGTTCAAGGGGATAGATTTAATTTTCTTATAAGTTTGTCAACCAAATGGAACTTTCATCTTAATAATTATGGAGAACCCGAAGGCTGACCCGAAGGTCCTGATCTCAATAATTATAAAACAAAAGGAGAGTATTTCATTGTAAGACTATTTGTAGGGATGGAACTATTGGTTCGGGCTCTTAGGAATTACGAAGATCCAATTAAAAGACCTTATGTAGTTTCTTGTTCTACCTCTTATTGGATCCCCTACGTAATTTTTTTTGCATGGCTACGTCGGAGTATTCTAGATTTCGAGGATCTACATTGAATATCTCCTTTTGACGTAGATTGGCCATATTACCCTCTTGTTAGGAACAAGGACAACCAATTTAGTCAGTGATTGCTATGGCAGTCTTATTGCCCAATATGACGCCCGGTTGGTTGTCGGTATTATCGCCTATTTCAACTATGGCCAGGTTACAGCTGATGTCAATCTCGGCCTGGGCCTTGAAATAGTAATAATATGTCTCGTTTTGCCTAACAAGCAGTTTAATGATCTTAGCCTTTCCTTTGCCGATGGTAGAGTTAGCGTAGATTCCTTTTGACTTGGAATTTTGGACGTATTCTCATCTTAAGGAATGTGGTAGTTCACCTTTTGTAAGAAAGCATCGTTGCTGGGAGCTCCAAGGCTTTCTCCAGTTTCAATGACTTTTCCTTACTTAGCGTTATTAGTCTTTTAATGATTTTGTATTTTATTTTAGTTTAGGGTTATATTTATTGGGATTGGTCGACGATTTTTTTTTTGCTTCAGATTATGATTGGACTTAGGACTGGATTTCGGACTTAGACTTAGATTTAGTTTTCTGGTTTTAACGGAGATTTGGACTAGTATTAGATCTTTGATTTTTGATTTAAATAGATTTTTAAATGATATTAGGACTTAGATGTTGATTTAGCATTATAACTCTGATTATTAAATAGATTTTGACGGATTAGACAGAATTGAATTTTTTAGATTATAGATTCCTTTTAGTTTTAAACTTTAGAGTAAGAGTTTTTTCCTTGATTTGATTTTGTTTTACAATGGTTTTGATTTAGATTCGGTTTGGGTTTAGATTAGACCTTGATCAAAAATTTTTTTTTTGTCTTGATTTGGTGATACGATCAGATGCTGGATTTCGATTGGGATTTTGGACAAATGTTAGATTTCTGAATTTTGAGCTTAGTTCCGATTAGGTTTGGGATTATAAATTAGGGTTTCGATTTAAGATTTAGAATGCTGATTAAGATAAATTTTAGATTTAAATTCAGATTAGATTTAGATTTGGATTTAGATTGGTAGCCTTGTATTTATTAATTTCCTGCACAGATATGTTAATTATCGTTAACGTTTAGGAGCCTCCATTCCCGATGTTATTATTTTTTTTTGAAGAGAAAACAAATTATATCTCATTGGGGTCGTTTATGGGTTACCTTTAGTTGGTCCTCGAGGGGTAGTTATGCCCCGTCTTCACGAACTTCTTTTTAGACGTTTTGTAAATTGAGTTAGTGTCGTTCGCGACTATGACCATGTTTTGGGGTTGCTTATGGTTTGACAAAGTTAGTTTTTTTTTTTTTTTTTTTTTTATGAACCTTCTTCGACGCTTTGTAGATGAAATTGGTGTCGTTTACGACCACGACCATGTTATGGGCTATTTATGATTTGACGAAGTTAATTTTCCCTTGTTATGATTATCTATGTGACTTCACGGTAATTTTCATGTTAATCCCTTGTTTTAACTAGGTTTTGAATTCGATGTCAATTTAAAGATTCTTGAACCTTCTGAACCATAGCATTATTTTTATATTATCCTTCACAAAAAGGAATATTATAGGAAAGTAATATTGTTTTATTTTTATATATAAGAAGGTTAGAGTTAAAGGAAATCTTCAATGTAGCTTTGAATGGGATCCCCCTTTACAAAAATTTACAATCGTTCTTAATCCTACGTATATATATATATATATATATGCAAAAAAAAAAGGGAAATGAAAGATCGAATAAGATTACGCTGACCTTATTTGTGCTGGATATCGTAGACGCTGGATCTAGGTGAGACTGGATCTCTGGATCTCAGGATTCACTGGTTGAGCTGGATGTCTGGATATACTGGATTTAGGATGCCATCAGTAGTGGTATCCCACCGCTGCCACCAAAATTTTACGTTGTGATATTTCCCTTTCTATTAGTTTTCACAACATAGGATCGAGGAGTGCTTGTGGGCAAGATCACTCGACCCTTAATTTCAACTATAATTTTCAACAAGTCTTAGTCTTTTCATAAAATTTCTTTATTTTATTCTTAACTGGTGTTAAATTAATTGTACAATTTTAATTCACTCGAATTTCAATTTTTATTCAATCTTTCAATTTTAATTCAATCCTTTGGATTCACTTAATTTAAGTTCTAGTTTACTAAATTTTACATAAATTTTTAAACTCAACTCTTTCAATTTTAATTCAATCTTGTAATTTTAACTCAATCCTTTGGATTCACTTAATTTAAGTTCTAGTTCACTGAATTTTAACATAAATTTTAAACTCAACTCTTTCAATTTTAATTCAATCTTGTAATTTTAATTCAATCCTTTGGATTCACTTAATTTATGTTCTAGTTAACTAAATTTTACTTGAATTTTAAACTCAACTCTTCAATTTTTATTCAATCTTTCAATTTTAATTCAATCCTTTGGATTCACTTAATTTAAGGTCTAGTTTACTAAATTTTACATAAATTTTTAAACTCAACTGTTTCTATTTTAATTCAATCTTGTAATTTTAACTCAATCCTTTGGATTCACTTAATTTAAGTTCTAGTTCACTAAATTTTACATAAATTTTAAACTCAACTCTTTCAATTTTAATTCAATCTTGTAATTTTAATTCAATCCTTTGGATTCACTTAATTTAAGTTCTAGTTTACTAAATTTTACATAAATTTTTAAACTCAACTCTTTCAATTTTAATTCAATCTTTTAACTTTAATTCAATTAAATCTACGGACAGCACGACGTCCATTCCCCGAAACTGACTGCCCACCGATGAAGAAATCTGGCAGGTTTTATCCTGCCGCCACAATGACCAAACAACGGACCTCCAATTCCATGAAGAAAACCAATTCTTTTCTAAATGGTCATAATGCACGAAAAGTCAATTCTTCTGTTTGATTCTGAAAATTCAATAGTTGAATTGATTTCTCGTGCATTCGAAGGGGCGGATATCCCTGGGAACAACAGATGGTTCGTAGGTTCCCAGGGAATCAATAGGAAGGCAGAACGGGATATGGAATAATAAAAATTCCTTTGCGTGAGTTTTTTCTTGATCCCGTTCTGCCACGCGCGCGTGTCACAGGGTGACAATTAAATTAAAGGTTGTTATGAAAATTTATTTTCATAACAACACCAGGGAGGAAAACACTCGAGATGACCAAAGTAGCACTGCTATGGGGAGTGGAGAGAAACCTGAAACACTGGGTAAAGACAACGCTGACCAATCAGAAGAAATGCGACAGACAAAGGAATCGGGGAGCAGCATCACCGCCAGGCAAAGCTGTCCGAAAATATGTGGAAGCACAGGGGAAGTAATGCCTACAGCGGAAATACTGAGTGACTTGGAACGACTCTTCGAGATAGGTACGAAGCATGAAAACTACGAGAGTAGGATGCGTACCAGGAGGAGAAGTCTCAGTCCATCCCATACTCACACCAAGGTGGAGGACGAGGGAAATCAAGAAGAAAGTGGGTCAAATGAGGAATTCGTAACCACCGATGCCAGAAATATCATAGTACCAGCAAGAACGGTGAAATGTGTGGAAATGACCACAGAAAGAGAAGGGGAATACCTAACCGAGGGGGAAGAGATAATACCGGGAGTATATGTTAGCAATGCGCTCGTGCAAGCAAGAAACGGGAAAGTAAAATTGAGCGTGCTAAACGTTAACAATCACCAAGTGAAAATTAATAATGTGATAGTAAAACTGAGGCATTACGAAGAAACGACAGCATGGAGAAAAAACAGTGAGGACGCTGAGCAGAAACTTGTTTACTGTACAAAGGCCGAGGAATCAGAGCAAGAAAAAAGGGAGACTCGAATTAGGAAATACATAAGTATGGAAAAGGACCTGAATACCGAAGAAAGGAGGGAAATAAATAAGATAATCAAAGAGTTTCAAGATGTATTCCATTTACCAGGAGAGAAACTAGGGCACACGATTACCGTACAGCACGAAGTGCGAATACAACCCGGAAAACAGCCGATCAAGTGTAAAATGTATCGACTGCCAGAAACACAGAGGGATATAATAACCGAGGAGATACAAAGATTACTCGATGAGGATATAGTAGAGCCAAGCTGGAGTGAATGGAACGCACCACTGCTAGTAGTCCCTAAAAAACCGGGACCTGATGGAAAGAAACGATGGCGAATAGTGGTCGACTATAGGAAATTGAACGAAGTAACCGAGGGGGATGCATACCTACTGCCCAGGATTGAAGACATCCTGGACCAGTTAGGGAATTCCCGATATTTTTCGGTACTCGACCTCGCCAGCGGCTATCATCAGATAGCGATGAAACCAGAAGACCAGGATAAAACTGCGTTCAGCACGCCCTACGGGCATTACGCCTTTAAACGAATGCCTTTCGGGCTTAAAGGAGCTCCAGCAACGTTCCAGCGGCTCATGAACCACGTGTTGACTGGGTTACAAGGACTGCAGTGTTTCGTATACCTGGATGACATAGTCGTGTACGGTAGAAACTTAGCAGACCATCAAACAAAATTGCGGGCGATATTACAGCGGTTGAGAACACATAACCTCAAATTGAACGTGGAAAAATGTAACTTCCTCAAGAAAGAGATTATATATCTTGGCCACAAATGTACGACGGAAGGAGTGGAGCCGGACCCGAGTTTAGTGGACAGCGTCAGAAATTTCCCGACGCCCAAAACCGTCCGCCAAGTGCAGTCGTTTCTAGGGCTAGCAAACTACTACAGGCGATTCATATCAGACTTCTCAAAAATAGCGGCACCGATCAACAAACTCCTAAGGAAGGACGTGAAATTCATTTGGGATGAGAGTTGCGCAAAAGCGTTCGAGCACCTCAAGGAGAAATTGATAAGTCCACCGGCACTCAGGTACCCAAATTTCAAAGAGCCGTTCAAGCTATACACGGACGCCAGTGGGGAAGCGCTCGGAGCTGTACTGGCACAGGGACCACTCACCGAGGAAAAACCAATAGCCTACGCGAGTAGGACCCTAAATGCGGCCGAACGAAATTACTCCACTATAGAGCGAGAACTACTGGCAATAGTGTGGGCCGTAAAAAATTTCAGGTGTTACCTGTATGGACGACCATTCAAAGTCTTTACCGACCATAAACCACTAAAAGGGGCGATACGAATAAAAGACCCCACAAGTAGGATATTGCGATTATGGCACAAATTGTCCGATTACACGTTTGAAATAGAGTACAAGGAGGGTCGCAAAAACAACAACGCCGACGCTTTGAGTAGAATCCCCTACGACGTGTTAATGACCACACGAAGACAGGCGAGAGAACAAAGGGAACAATTGGGAGAAGAAAAAGGAGAGGACCCAGTAACGAATGACCAGAATGAGCTTGCATCACTAAACAGAGCACCTGAACCGGAAAAAGAAAAACCACATATCAGAACGCTAACGGATCCTCAGGATATAGAAACAATATTACGAGACTGTCACGATGCACCACTAGGAGGCCATCAGGGGGTATTTAAGACCTACCATCGTTTAAAACGAGAATTTAGTTGGAAGGGGATGTTGAAAGACATCAAAAAATACATAAGAAAATGCAAGAAATGCCAGCTAAACAAATTGAGCAGAGAACATAGGGAACCGATGATCATAACGGATACCGCCCGGCAACCGTTTGACAAGGTCTATATGGATTTAGTAGGACCGTTACCCGAGACACCCCGCGGAAATAAATACATATTAAGTTTTGAAGACGACCTCATCCGATTCATGGATGTGGTACCATTACCAAACATGGAGGCGAAGACAGTAGCACAAGCCGTCGTGGAGGAAATTATAAGCCGGTATAGGATCCCGAAAAAACTTATTACCGATCAAGGGGCTAACTTCACTTCTGAGATGTTCAGCGAAGTATGTAAACTATTCCGAATACGGAAACTGGAGACAACACCATATCACCCACAAGCCAACGGTGCCTTAGAAAGATCCCACAGGCCACTGGTAGAATATCTACGAAATTTCGTGGACGACAACCAAACGGATTGGGATGAGCACTTGCGGGCGGCCATGTTCGTCAGAAATAACAGCATGCATGCCACCACGAAGCTAACGCCCATGGATTGTCTCTACGGGTTCTCTGCAACATTGCCGAACAACTTAAAGAAAGAGCCACAGCCGGTGTACGACCATGAAAACTATTATTTACACCTAAGAAACAAGCTCCAAAGAGCCTATCAAACAGCCCGGAAGAACCTCGAAGAGGGTAAACTCCAGTCGAAGGAGTACTATGATCAAAAGACCAACGCGCTGAAAATTCACCTAGGGGACCAGGTACTACTGAGAAACGCGGCTCGAAAGAATAAGTTGATACAACACTGGGTAGGACCATACAAAGTGGTAGCCATAAATAGTCCGGTTAACAGTACGATAATGATAGGCAAACGCAAACGGCGCGTTCATAACAACCGGTTAAAATTGTTTCACTAAAATCGCCTCTGCCTTTCCAGACATGTTCATCCTACTCACTCTACTAACATTGGGAGCCACAACTCAACCAGCACCGGTCGAGATACATCCGATTACTCGTAAAGGAGTAGTGTTCGAGCCTCTCAGAAAAGTACAGATTTATCGCGACCATTGGACCATCGTAACCCGTTTGCCAACACCAACGTGGGAACTACACCTGAAATACCTAGCAGAATGTGAAATCGCGATCCATCACCTTTGCGACAACACGGGCCTCCTAGTCGGGGAAGAGTATTGCTCTCACTGGCAAACTGAAATCAGGAAACGAACGAAACAAATACGCGAGCTTTTGGACAAGGCAGATTATACGCTGACATCGCACGAGCGGACTAAGCGAGGACTGATAAATTTAGGGGGAAAAATAATAAAAGGCATCTTCGGAACTATGGACAGCGAAGACTCGGAACACATACACCAAAAATTAGCAGAGTTGGAGGAGAACACGAAAACCACTCTGGACTTGGCAAAACAACAAGTGACCGTTATGAAAACCACCCTAAAGGCTATGAGTAAAGCCAACGAAGAGATGACGGTAAGACAAAACAAGTTGACGCGAAAGGTCGAGCTTTTCAACTCCAAGATAGGGGAAATAGACAAGCATTCCGACCAAATCCACGTAATACAAGTACGCCTAGACCTCAACGAAGTAATACTATTCATGATGGCGGAACTACAGCAGATGTATTTAGAAATAACGGACTTATTTATAGTCATGGAGTCACTAAGCCGACGGGAACTGAGCCCACTGTTACTACCAACCAGAGAAATTCTGGAAGTTTACGCCAAGGCCCTTGAAAGCCAACAGGGAAGAAAAACATTCATAGACCAGATCACGCTACAAAAGATTGCCAGAGTAGATTATGAACGAAGCTCGGGAGGCACCCTCATACAGGTCCAACTACCGTTACTGGAAGCTCAATTATATACCTTGAACAGGATATACACGACACCGATAGATTCGGGGCACAACTCATACTACGTGTATGACATCGGGACCACATATTTCTTAAACACCAGTAGGTCCCAACAGAACTTCGGATTAACGGAGTTAGACTATCAAAGTCAACGCATCCAAGTGAACACTACCTACAGCGTTTGTTACCATGGCGATCCAGTTCTAGCGAAACCAACACGCACCGATTGCACATCAGCATTCTTCCGAGCCACTGACCAAATACCGACTGGTTGTCAGATACGCGTATTGATAAACGCAGGACCCGTCCTAGTCCCTATGCTTCAGGATAACGCTTGGCTTTACTGGGTACAACAACCGACACCACTCATAAGCCAATGTGAGAGTCAAGAACAGACCTATCAACTAACTGGTTTGGGCATAGTGGAGTTGAAGAATAGATGTGTGTACCATCTAGCTGAATACACGCTACCATACCGAATTACGGAAATACAGCCACTAAACATGCATCACCCCGGAGAAATTCTACCGCCGACCGTAGACTTTTCCAAATACCGGATACCAATTAAACCCCGAAAAACGGAAGCGCTGATGGAAATCTTGCATCCAGTAGCGGTAAATAGCCATTTCAAAGGCATTAGTGAGACGCTAGACGACTTGGACAGTAAAATCACGGAAACCCAGCAAAATCGGTACCGGAAAGTCCAACTACACACCACAACCGGAGTAACGGGAGGGTTAGTAGTAGTCATAGCTCTAATCGTGGTGATACGCAACCACAGGAATTGCAGAATTAGGAGGCGTCAACCGCCACCTCAACCCTCACGACCTAGCCCACGGCGAGTGCAAATTGTATCAATGCCGATAACGATCCCCAGAAGAGATCAGATCCTCGCAGAAAATGAACAGGGTGACTCATCCAAATCCAAAATTAAGCCCTAAGACCAATAGAAAAAAAAAACTCATACGTAACTTAGCCAAATATACCAAGAAAAAAAAAAGAGAGAGAATGGAAAAAAAAGAGAGGATGAAAAAAAAAAACTTAACTAACACCTTAATTACTAACTACCAGGTTCCCACGATGTCCGGAAATAACCGACGAGCAGGACGTGTAGACAGAAAGGAGGCGACAACCATCATAATCAACGCCAATAACATCGGCGAAGGCAATTCCATCCACATAAAGTGGTTTGGAGCATCAAAATACAAGAGCATCAAAATATGTAACATGGGTATGTCCATCGAGGGTGATATCAATCGTCAACCTACAAGAAACAAAGGAACCCAGACAATTCTGATAGAAAATTATGGAAACCTAAAACTCGAGGAAGATCCGACCACCAAAGTCGAGGTAGATGAGCTGGGGCTGACTCCCTCCAGCTGGGATGACGTACTTCGGGAGGCCGATGAATTGTATCACCACTTGAAGTTAGACAAAACACCGGTCAAACAACATGGTCCAGACCAAGTTTTGAAAGCGGAAATTGCTAAAATGAGAAAAAAGTTAGCAAGAGAAACACTAGTCGGAGAACCACTAACGTTACCAGTACGGAAAAACTCAGATTTATGGGAAAAACCAACCTACCCATATCCAGCAGGAAGGCCGAGAAGGACATCAGATGATCCGGACCAGTATTTGTCGGAATCAGCCACCAAGAAACACGACATCCTCAACACTAAAAGAGATAAAAAAGTAGATTTAAGCAAATACTTAAAAAATTGTAAACATTTGTAGTATGAACAAAACATTTGTAAAAAAAAGGGAAGTAGATTTAAGCAGACATTTAAAGTCATAAACAGTTATAAACAGAACATTTGTAAAAAGCCAATATGGTTAAAAGTAGATTTAAATAAAAGAATCGAACAGAGAGTAATGAAAAAAATTGTAAACATTTGCTAAAGCAATAAGAACATGATGTAAGAAAAATAAATGTAATGGATAACACGAATAAACATAATTGTAACAGAAATATGTGAGGAAAATAAATGAAATGGTAAATAAAGGTCGCATGACCACAAGAAAGTTAAGAGAAATGTAATAGATAATGCTAACACGTAAAACGAATAGGTTAAATTAGATTAGTTTAGGGAGTTAGAGAAATTAAACGACATAGGAATAAGTTAGGGGATGAAGAGATTTAGCTAACACTATTGTAAAACTAAGATAGAAATAAGTAATACCGAACGTCGCCGCACCTGCAACCACCCTCAAAGTCTTGCACCAGAGAAATCACCAAGCAGTAGGAAATCATGTAACTCCACTCGCATTGCCGACAACATAAGTCCGCGTAAACACCAAGAAGATATCGAAATCACCTGAAAAAGAAACAAAACACTTCGAACAAAGGAAACCTCCATCAAAGAATTACTAACCTTCAGTAACACCATGCACCAATTTCAATTAAAACAAATAATCACGACACCCACCACAACACTTTTGTCCATGGGGGAGTTCTCCAGAGGGGGGAGGAATGTGATGAATTGTCCGGGCCAGGACGAGGAATCCTAAAAAAAAAAGGAGATTAGAAATAAATACGTCAAAATACTCACCTAAAAACACCACACACGCCATGACACATGTCAGTCACCATGCCATGTCACAAGTCGCGATCGTCTAGTACAAATCTAGTACAAGTCGCGATCGTCTAGTACAAATCTAGTACAAGTCGCGATCGTCTAGTAAAAATCTGTACTAAAAAAGGCGTCTCCACTAGACACCGCTAGATAACGAAGCAAGCGATCAACGTGACGAGCAACGTGACGCGAAATGACCCATTTGCTGAGGAATGCGCAGTGAGCGCGAAATACGAAATTTCGACATGAATTTGAACGACAAAATGCACTTGCCGCGAATTTCGAAATTGGGTCGAAAAATCAATGAGAAGAATGACGGAGTAGGGACTGCTGCGTCAGGAAAAACTAGGAATAAAGAGACTGGAAAAATTAGGGAACAGTCAGTCCTACTCAGGGAGGCAACTAGACACCTAAGGCAGACAATCACCAGCAGACGTCGAGAAGAGCCAGCTATCCAGGAAGACCAGCCAAGCAGTACAACCGAATAAGAAGTGAGTATGAATCATTCGTCGTTAACAAAGTACTAGCGGATGAGAACTCTTAGCCTCTCCGCTTAAGCCTCGACCACGGTTCTCCGAACCTATCGAGCTTAAATACATTATAATCACTGGGTGACTCTCCCCCAGTGAGCGACAAGAAACAACAGCTACAAGAGGAGCTCCGTAACCCCAAGGTGGGACCCCGGCCTCTCACAATAGAAGAATACCGGGAAAGGATAAAGGGGCGGACGCTACAGAAATCCACTCCGGAGGTACCGAGATTACCCCAGAGGAAGCGAACGGGCAAGGAGGCGCAATTCCGGGCGGACCTCGAAGAGACGCGACGTCGACTCCTTCTGGCCGTGGGTCGGAAGCAGCGAGTAAGGGTAGAACAAGAACTCCAACGGCTCTACAACGAGCGGCGACGATATCGCCAGGAAAAGAAGCTGGCCAGGTATAACCCAGCGACCAAACCCTAATGGACCAGCTTAGTGTAAGAAAGGAATGTATTTGTTAGTATTAAGAAAAATAAATGTATAGAAAACTAGGTGGCGTTCGCGAAGTCGCACACAAAATTGAGCTGAGCGGTCGATTTATAGACTCTGCTTCATAGTCATTTGTGGTAATGTAATAATTGGTAGCAATTGGTTCAAATCAATACCATGCGTGTTGACTTAGTTTTAATGTAAAAAATATGTGCATAACAATTCTAGCCCTAAACTATGATTTATTGGCCATTTCTTGTATGTTGTTCTATCTCATTACCTTCAGTGAGAGAAACTCAAGAGATAAGAGAAAGATTGAACATTTCCATTTACGAATGAAACACAATCATTTGAATGACTGCCACGGCTGGCTTTACAGTCTCCATCCGATCAACTAAATTTTTCAATGCATTTTCGATTGTTTGGGCTTCAGTCTCATGAATGGCAACTTCAATTTTGTGTTTCATGGACTCAATCGTCTCTGGATGATAAGCGTAACATATATCCTTAATGGATTCCTACAAAAAATAGTCTAATGAGTTCAAATCAGCTCTGAGGCGCCCAATTCGGATCGGAATTTCGCTTTATTATTCGATGTTCAAAAGCGGTGCGCAAACGATCGATTGTATCGTTGGCTGCGTCGCAGCTTCGTCCTGTTGAAAGCAAATTCCGTCCATGTAACACCCTTCAATTTGCGGAAACAAAAATCCATTTAACATGGCTCTGTAACGCTCGCCATTGATCCTGAGGGGGGCGCTGAGGGCGGCAATTTCGCTTATTGAAATAGCCTCCACGGTAGAAATGAGCTTCATCGGAAAAGATAATTTTACGGTAAAAATGTTCATCTTCGACCAAACGATCTTCAGCTCAACCGATGCGACAGGCGAACATAAAACGCATCAGATGGTCATGAGGCTTCAATTCTTGGACTCTTGTTTGTAGCCAAAATTCTCCTCAGACAAGTGCGAGAAATGTTCAGTTCCTGAGAACGATGACCAATTGATGTTGATGGATGTTCATGCAGCTTGTGCGCAACCGCAGCAATGTTTTCGGGTGCGCGCACTGGACGAAAACGGGAACGGGTTGTTTTGTCCAATAATGAACCGGTTTCACGAACTCGGTTCACTGATTGATCAACTGATTGGAATTCAAATTTTTTCCGTAAATTTTCTTATGGTTTCCGTAGAAAATTCACCAGTGTTGAAGTAAGTTTTCAATATTTCCCAATTTTGTTCAAGCGTTAAGCGTCACATTTCGTAAATGTCAAACATAAGACAAATTTTCTGTTAGCTCATGAAAGACATTATGCCTATCAAACTCAAACTATACAGCAGTTCAAATTCCAAATATTAGATGTCCCTCCCTGTATTTTCTATCTTAGTTCTAATCCTATAGTGAGCCCTATTTAATTATAGTTTATAAATTATTACTTCCTCTACACTATTGAATTACTCAGCTTCTATAATTTATGTTAAATAATTTTGACAAAATGTAATAAATGTTATTCATTGTTCTGAAAAATGGTAAAGTTTGAAATTATTTGATTCCTATTATTCTAGTTAACATTTTCTAATAACTCATGACTTTTTGTTATTTTGGGATTTCTAGTATTATGTTTTTTATATTATATATGAATATATGTATTTATTTATTATGATTACGAGTATGTATATTGAAGTTGTGAAACAATTTCCAGTAATTCATTCAATCATCTTTACTATTAGACTTCATTGATATATAAAATTATGAGCTAGACTCGTAATTTTGGATATGGACACATTTTTAAAAACTCACAGTAGAGGAAAATAATGTATGACAAAAATGCAGGAAATGTCAATATAATAAGGGTTGGTCATACATCCGAACACCCTAGGACGCTTCGTTTAGCCGCTACGGGAAAAAAATCGTTGAAAATTCAAAATCTGAATTTTACCGATTTTCCGATCTTTTCTATGCACACCTTTAAAAATGCAATTTAGAGAAAAATGATGTATCAAAGAAAGGTACAAAATGTCAAAACAATGGAGGTTGCTCATACAAATAAAAGCCCTTAAATGCTTCGTTTAGCCGCTACGGGCAAAAAACTGTTAAAAATTCAAAATCTGAGTTTTATCAGTTTTCCCATCTTTTGTATGTATATCTTTAAAAACTGAATTTAGAGAAAAACTATATAGAAAAAAAATGTAGAAAATGACAAAATAATGGGGGTTGGTCATACATACGAATACCCTACGACGCTGCGTTTAGCCGCTACGGGAAAAAAATCGTTAAAAATTTCAAAATCTGAATTTTACCGATTTTCCGATCTATTCTATGCACACCTTTAAAAATTCAATTTAGAGAAGAATGATGTATCAAAGAAAGGTACAAAATGTCAAAATAATGGGGAATGGTCATACATATTAAATCCCTCAAACGCTTCGTTTAGCCGCTACGGGCAAAAAACTGTTAAAAATTCAAAATCTGAGTTTTATCAGTTTTCCGATCTTTTGTATGTATATCTTTAAAAACTGAATTTAGAGAAAAATCATGTATGACAAAAAGGTAGAAAATGACAAAATAATGGGGGTCGTTCATACATACGACAACCCTAGAACGCTGCGTTTAGCCGCTACGGGCAAAAACCCGTTGAAAATTCAAAATTTTACCGGAAAAGTACCCTAAAAACCTGAAGAAAATTGTCCAATTTCTGATTCCCGGAATTTTTCTTGTCCCATGATTCAAAATTCATAAATTAAAATACTATTTTTCAAGAACCTGTAAAAATCCACTTGCTACGGTTTGAGTAAACCAAAATAAATTTTCTCTTCAAAGTTTCCGATTCCCCACAGCGAATTGGCGAAAGCCCCGGAAACAATCAGGTGCCTGTGCTAAGTTCTTTATGTTAAAGCTAATTCTGGTTCGAGCACGCGAAAACTAATTACCTAAGATCAATACCATAACTTCATTTATGCAAGTAAACTAACGTCTACTATCAAAAAGACAGCTATTTTTTGTCAAAATGGTATTTCGTTTGCCGTATATTTTGAAATTCTTGCAAAATAACGCAGTGATCGTTTCTAATACATAAAAACTAAATTTAGATTTCCATGACACAAACCTTTGTACTAATTTTGGTTCGTTCATCAGAAAAATTGTTAACTAAGAAGCCTACCCCTAGTGATTTTTTTTCGCGAATTTAGTAACAAAAAATAGATGTTAGCACTCACCGTCAAAAATACTATTAGTATGTAAAATTTCAGATCGATTGATCAAACGGTCTAGGAGGAGTTTGGTTACAAAGGTTTCATATTTCGTCGACGCATAAGAGCTTCGCTCGCTTCGCTCGCTCAGCTCAATAAATATTAAAATTGTCCAACAACCGACTAGTTAATGGTGTTCAGGAGTGTACTCTTCTCTTAGGAGTGTTACTGTGAAGTCCTCTCCTCCAACGACACATAGAGTCGAGGGAGAATCTTCACAGTATCACCAAAAAATAGAAAAATACAATGCAGTATAATGAACATAAATAATCATGACGAAATAATCCATACGTTTAAACTTTTATTGGAAAAACACAGTGCCCAAGAAAGGGAAGTAGAAAAAGAATATATTAACCAGGAAAAAGAAATCCACAATATACAAAAAGGGGAACCAGAGGAGAACAAGGACACCCAGGAAAAGATAACCAAACTAATGGAAATAGTAGGTATAGAAAAAGACTTGAATGAAGAATAAAAAGAAGCAATAACACAGACCATAAAGGAGTTCCAAGATGAGTTCCACTTGCCCGGGGAAAAGTTAGGACATACAGCGACTGTACGACATGAAATACGGACAAAACCGGAACAAGTGCCGATAAAATGTAAAATGTACAGACTCCCCGAAACTCAAAAGCAAATAATAAACGACGAGATAGATCGACTTCTGAAGGATGACATTATTGAACCTAGCTGGAGCCAGTGGAATGCCCCCTTACTAGTGGTTCCCAAGAAACCGGGGCCCTCTGGCGAGAAAAAAAGGGAGAATAGTAGTAGACTACCGAAAACTTAACGAGGTAACGGAGGGGGACGCATAACCACTGCCGAGAATAGAGGATATTCTGGACCAGTTAGGGAATGCCCGTTATTTTTCGGTATTAGATCTCGCCAGTGGTTACCACCAAATATCTATGAAGGCGGAGGACCGGGACAAAACAGCTTTCAGTACCCCGTACGGGCATTACGCGTTTAAAAGAATGCCGTTTGGTTTAAAGGGAGCCCCGGCAACGTTTCAGCGTCTGATGAATCATGTGTTGACGGGACTCCAGGGACTACGTTGTTTCGTGTACCTAGATGATATAGTCACCTATGGTAGAAACCTCAACGATCATCAGCGGAAAATACGAGAAATACTACAGAGGTTAAGGGAACATCGTCTAAAACTAAACCCAGAGAAATGCAATTTCCTGAAGAGGGAGATAATATATCTGGGACACAAATGCGGGACTGAAGGAGTCGCGCCCGATCCTAGTTTAGTCAGAAGCGCACAAGAATTTCCGACCCCGACAACGGTGAGACAGGTGCAATCGTTTTTGGGTTTGGCAAACTACTACCGGAAGTTCATTAAGGGTTTCTCAAAAATCGCAGCCCCGATCAACAAGTTGTTAAGAAAAGACATAAAGTTCCATTGGGATGAACAATGTACGCAAGCGTTCAACACTCTGAAAGAAAAACTAATTACACCACCAGTACTGCGGTATCCAAATTTCGATGAGCCGTTTAAATTGTACACCGATGCCAGCGGGGAAGCGCTGGGAGCAGTCTTGGCGCAAGGACCCGAAAATAACGAAAAACCGATTGCCTACGCCAGTCGAGCACTAAATAATGCGGAACGAAATTATTCCACGATTGAGCGCGAACTGTAGAATATTGAGGTTATGGCACAAGCTGTCAGATTACACTTTCGATATTCAATATAAGGAAGGGAGGAAAAACGGCAACGCCGATGCCTTAAGCCGAATCCCGTATGAAGTCTTAGTGGTAACGCGGAGACAAGCCAGAGAAATGGAAACAAACACTATTCCAACGGATCCAGCGGACAATGTGGTACAAACGAACCCAGCAGAGAGGAAAACGCCGCCGCTGTCCAGTACCAGAAATGAGTCGCGACAACAATCAGGGGAAGAACAAAAAAGGGTATTAACGGACCCGAACGACATCAAGACGATACTAGCCGACTGTCATGACGCACCATTTGGGGGACACCAGGGGATCCAAAAGACGTATCAACGTTTAAAGCGTGAGTTCTATTGGAAAGGAATGAAGAAGGATGTAGTGAATTACGTAAAACGCTGCAAAAAGTGCCAAACCAACAAACAAAGCAGAGAGCACAAGGAACCTCTGGTTATTACCGACACCGCAGAATTACCCTTCGATGAGGTATACCTAGACATCGTAGGGCCATTGCCGGAAACAGTGAACGGAAATAAATATATCTTAAGCTTTGAAGATGATTTAACAAGGTTTATGGACGTGGTACCACTCACGAATGTAGAAGCAAAAACAGTCGCACAAGCATATGTGGACGAGATAATTAGTCGATACCGAATTCCGAGAAAATTGATCACGGACCGCGGAGCCAATTTCACCTCGGAGATGTTCCGCCATGTGTGCAAATTGTTCAAAATTCATAAACTGGAGACAACAGCTTATCATCCTCAAACGAACGGTGCCCTGGAACGATCGCATAGACCCTTAATGGATTATCTAAGAAGTGTCGTTGACGAGAACCAGACGAACTGGGATGAACATTTGCGTGCAGCAATGTTTGTGCGAAATAATAATGTCCATAATAAAGTTAACCCCCATGGACTGCCTATATGGGTTTTCGGCCCCCCTACCCAATAATCTAAAAAGAGAGCCACAGCCTATATATGATCACGAGAATTACTATTTGAAATTGCGAAATAAACTCCAGAAGACCTACCAAATCGCAAAGGAGAACATAGAGAAAAACAAAGCCATCTCAAAGGAATACTACGACCAAAGGACACACCCACTCAAAGTGCACGTGGGAGATGAGGTGCTCCTCAAGAATGCGGCGCGAAAGAATAAACTTACGCAATTTTGGCTAGGATCATTTAAGGTTTTAGCGATAAATAGCCCAGTAAACACGACAATACAGATGGGTAACAAAAAACGAAGGGTCCATAACAACCGATTAAAGTTGTTCAACTGACACCACAATAATTGTCCTTCATCGTTTCAGGCTAAACATGCTGCTCCACATTTATTTGATGGTCACCATAAGTGCAGCCCAAACGCCAGTTGAGATACACCCCCTCAAGTTACGAGGGGTGGTATTCGAACCAATTGGAACAGCCCAAATTTACCAGGATCACTGGACTGTGCTGACGCGTATCACGAAACCAACTTGGGAATCTTCGTTGAAATACCTAGAAGAAAGCCAAAAGGCACTCGCCCGACTATGCGACACCCAAAAGGAGTTCACCTTCATCTTCGGAGGCGACATGTGCCACCACTGGACCTACGTTCTCCAAGAACGAACTAACCAAATCACCGAGCTCATAGAAAAGATAGAGCTAACAATGAACCTCAAACACCGAACTAAACGAGGCCTCATTAATTTCGGGGGGAGAGCAATGAAGACACTGTTCGGCACTATGGATGATGATGATTCCGAGCAAATACACAAAAAATTGGAGGAACTAGAAAATGAGAGCCGCCAAAATCTGGACCTGGCCAGACAACAGGTCTCAGTCGTGCGCTCAAGCCTCAAAACGATGAATGAAACTAACCTAGAGATGACTCGACGATACAACCAATTGGTGCGGAAGATTAATGAAATAAGTAACAGGGAGCACAATGAAACACAAAAATACACGGAAGAAATGAGAAGCATGCAGAGGAGAACAGATATAAATGAAATCATGATACTAGTATTAGGAGAATTGCAGCAAATATACCTCGATGTGACTGACCTATTCATCATAACCGAAACCATTAACAAGAGGGAGTTGAGCCCCCTGCTGATACCTTCCCACCAATTCCGTGAGCTGTACAATAACGTTACCAAAATATATTACGGGAAGGAGACCAACAAAGACTTCCCCATTATACAACGAATCACTAAAGTCGATTGTCAATTCAGCGAACTTGGAATACAGGTTCAAATACGGATACCCCTAGTAAACGCGGTACGGTACACTACAAACCGAGTATACACCACGCCCGTACCTACCAATCATAGTACATTCTTCCTGTACAACGTGGACGTGGAATATTATATGAACACGAGCATCTCTCAACTAAGTTTCGGTATGAATGAACTGGACTACCGATTCCAATGCATCACCATAAACGAAACATACGTAATCCGTCATCGGAATCAACCAACCCAAACGCATCCCACTAGAACAAATTGCCTTACGGAATTATTAAGAGAGACAAATGGACAAACTGATGTTTGCACTTTTCGCATAATGGAAGAAGCTAAAAACATGATCGTACCCATGCATCAGGAGAATTCTTGGCTGTACTGGCTACAAGGAACCACAACCAGTGGCTCAATGCGATACTATGGAATACACGGAGCTACTTCAGGGCCTCGGAATAGTCATGTTGAAGGAAAAATGCATATACCATCTAGATGGGTTTACACTACCCTACACGACCGATAGTGTACACGCTATGAAAATATACCAGCCAGAAGAAGATCCAGTACCAGCAATCGATTTTTCTCGCTACCAACCCCCAAAACGGGACAGTACCGGAAGAACTGGGATAAAAATACTCCACCCAATCACATTCAATGACAACCTAAGAGCTGAAAGCAAAGCCGTGGACAAACTAGAGCAGGAGATAGTGGAAAAATCACGTGAAAAACGAATATCCATACAAAGTAATATCGGTACATCTATATCAAGCTGCCTCCTCGTTTTGGCGATAATATGGATTAGCCTAAAGATTTATGGAAGAAGGCAGGTGGCCCAACAAAGAGCCACCCATAGAAACCGCAGAAAGCCAAGTGTAAACATCATACCGGTACCTATTACGGTACCTAGGCGGGACCAAATCATACAAACAGAGAAGATAAACAATAAAGAAACCCCGACAACCAGTACCGCAGCAAACTAACCAACATCGGGAAAAAAAGAAACTAGAATAAGTAGAACCTAAGCTAGAACTAGACATCATACACCTAATAAAAAACTTAATAGAAATAAGGCAACAATTACTCACATCTCAAACTCACATTGGCAGAGAACCAACGCCAGAGGGAATAAAAAGGAGAGACAGCCTCGGACTCGACGACCAAGAGGAATTAGATAACCTCCTAGCAGAAACAGCCGAATGGATCGAGAAACTCGGGATTTTGGACAAAGAAGAAGACAATGACAGTGAGACCGACACACCTAAGACAAATGTTAAGAGAATTGCAAGAGACCACCGAACCCAAAGTAGGACCCGCGGAGAGCGCCGAACCCGAGATAACGGAACTAGTTATCGAATGTGCAAGGACTGGTATCCGACCCCTCCTGGACCCAAAGTTTTTCAAATTTCGATAACCAGAAAACATGGCCAACAGTGATGAGACAGCGTCACGAGATGTCGTTGAAACATATATACTAGTATAGCAAACATAGGATAGGATTAAAGCAATGAAACATTAAAAATTTAGAAATGGATATATGTACTCAGAAAATATGTAACCTTAGGGAATATAACGTATGTAATCGTACGTAAAAAAAAAAAAAAAAAAAATTTTTGGGGAATTAAGAATATATAAAATATATCAACTATTTATTACTATAGACCTAGAGTAGTTGATCCAAATGAAGATGTAACGTTGAAAGAAACCGAAAATAGAACATAAAACTCAATTGTAACCTTAAATTAACTAAGTCGAATCGCTTACCTTACGCTCATGCAGCCAAAATAGTTATTCAAACAAAAAATACTATGTAAAGTCAAAAAAGTACTATGTGAAGATTAATTAGGTTTAAAAATACAAAAAAGTACTATGTGAGGTCAAACCAATTGTAACAAGTTAGGAATGTAGATCTTTATATAAATATAGACACCCGACAAACACCTATGGCTGGGGGGAGCTTCTCTAAAGAGGGGAGGAATGTTGTGATTCAAAAATATTACGGCCGGTAAACATCTGGAATGCTGTCTGTGGCCTACATGGGAAAATATCCACATCCCACCCAAATCCCTAACCGTTGATCAAACACACCTAACCCGAGACACATCCCACCATACTTCCACACCACACTAACCCAAGACCCATTCCACCATACTTCCACACCACACTAACCTAAGACACATCCCACCATACTTCCTCACCACACTAATCTCAGACACATCCCACCATACTTCCTCATCACACTAACCTCAGACATACACCTTACCTTATGATCCCACCGTCACCTGAAAATGGAAAAGAAAATGAAAACGAAACAAGTCACCCAGTGACCTAATTTCATAAGTACGAAAGTACTTTCGGTCGCTAACCCGTATGGAGGAAATTAAGTATTGTCGACGGAAATTGCCAAACACTCGCGGTCACTTACCTTGAAAATAGCTGACCCAGGTCCGTTTCAGGTCGATCACCTGATGAAACGGCAAAAGGGAGTTTTGCTACTTCTGCAACAACATATGGATCGATCAATATAGTATTGATTAATTGACGAAATCCAACAAACAGGTGGGGCAGGCAATCATGCTATAAATAATGAGCCACCAGCAACGAAAAAGCAGTGATGTACTCAACTCGTTCCTGAGTCCTGACAGCCAATCCGTTCCGGAAGACGTACTAGACACATCCAGCCACAGCAAAGAGTCAATCAGCCCAGTTAAATCAGAAGACCAGACGAATCCAGCCACAGCAAAGAGTCAATCAGCCCAGTTAAATCAGAAGACCAGACGAATCCAGCCACAGCCGCGAAGAATTAACAAGGAGTCCACCAGCCCCGTGAAACCGAAGCCCAGAGACGTCCAGCCACCTCCAGCGAGAGACTACAAGGAGCCAACCACCGGCCCAGCTAATATCCAAACAAAAAGGGTAATCCGATCAAGTTATCGGCTACCCAAAGACCTGAACAGCCCTCGAAGGCAGCAGGCATTAACCCAACGCCAAATGAAAATAGCAGCAGAGGACCAGCTTAGAGAAGCCCTAAAGGACCCAACAGCAGGACCACGACCGATATCCCTGGAGGAATATCGGCGACGACAAGCCGCTAAAGTACCAAAGCCCGAAGCAGTAGACGATAAACGCACCCCGAAGAAACCCCGTTCCGGAGTTGAGGCCTACTACCAGCGGAAGCTCTAAGAGGCTCAAAGGGAACTGGTTCTGGCAACCACAAAGGAACAGAAGCGCGACGCCAGCGACAGAATCAATAGACTGAAGATGAGCCGCAGGAATTATCGCCACCAGAAAAAGACGGACAAGCCAGCACTGCCTAAGTAAGGTTCTCTAGTGTTTAGTTGGATTTAAGTAAATTTGTATAGGATTTAGTAGATAGACAATAATAAGAGTTGGGAACTTCAATGGAAATTTGTATACCGAATAAAGTAATTGAATAATAAATTTTGGACTTTTGAGAAGAAGAACATTGAAACCCCAAGATAAAGAAGGGGACCCAACATCGTCTACAAAATTTCTTAGATACTCGATCAGAGGCCTATGTGATCTTTCCAATGTTCCGTATCTTAAATAATTTTCACACTTCCCTGAACATTTCGGAAGTAAAGTTGGCTCCTTGGTCGATAATTAATTTTGTTGGTATTCTGTGACGACTTATTTTTTCCTCCACAAAAGCCTGTGCCACAGTTTTCGCCTCCATATTTTTAAGTATTATAACGTCCATGAAGCGAGTCAAATCGTCTTCGAAACTTAGGATACACCTGTTCCCGCGTGGTGTTTCTGGAAGTGGACTTACAATGTCCATATAAACCTTGGCGAACGGTTATTTAGCTGTATCCGTTATGACCATCGGTTCCTTATGTTCTCTGCTTAACTTATTCAGCTGGCATTTCTTGCATTTTCGTATATATTTTTTGATATCCCTCAGCATTCCCTTCCAGTAGAAGTCTCTTTTCAGGCGGTGATATGTATTGAATACTCCTTGATGGCCTCCTAGGGGTGCATCATTACAGTCTTGTAGTATGGTTTCTATCTCCTGAGGGTCCGTTAAACCTCTTTTATGTGTTTTCTCTCGTTAAGGTACTTTGCTTGGTGATGCATGCTCGGGAATTTTACTTGTGGTGTTACCTTTTGTTTCTGTTTCTTCCAATTTTTCATTTTGTTCCCTCGTTTGTTTCCGCGTGGTTATTAGTACGTCATAGGGGATCCTACTTAAGGCGTCTGCATTGTTATTTTTGCGTCCCTCTTTGTATTCTATCTCGAACGTGTAGTCAAATAGTTTGTGTCATAAGCGTAAAATCCTACTTGTTGGATCCTTGATTTTTGTAGCTCCTCTTAGTGGTTTGTGGTCGGCAAATACTTTGAAGGGTCGCCCGGACAGGTAACATCTAAAGTTCTTAACTGCGCATACTATGGCCAAGAGTTCCCGTTCTATGGTGGAGTAATTTCCTTCTGCTGCTTTTAATGTCCTACTAGCATAAGCTATGGGTTTCCCTCCGCTGGGTTGACCTTGTGCTAGTACTGCGCCAAGTATTTCTCCGCTCCATGCGTGTATAGCTTCAATGGTTCTTTAAAGTTTGGGTATCTAAGTACCGGTGGACCTATCAATTTCTGTTTGAGAGTGTTGAAAGCGTTTACACAAATTTCATCCCATTTGAACTTCACATCTTTCTTTAGGAGATTATTGATTGGTACCGCTATTTTGGAGAAGTCCGATATGAATTTCCTGTAGAAGTTGGCTAGTCCTAAGAGGAACTGTACTTGGCGCACCGTTTTATGCGTCGGGAAATTTTTAGCGCTATCCACCAAGCTCGGATTTGGTTCTACTCCTTACGTCGTGCATTCATGTCCAAGGTATATAACTTTTTTTTGAGGAAATTGCACTTCTCTACGTTTAACTTCAAGTTATGGTTTCTCAATCGTTGTGATATGGTTCGTAGTTTTGTTCGATGATCCCTTAGGTTTCTGCCGTATATTACTATATCATCCAGGTATACAAACCACTGTAGACCCTGTAGTCCTGTCAGCACATGATTCACGAGACGCTCGAGCGTTGCTGGTGCACCCTTTAACCCAAAAAGCATACGCTGAAAGGCGTAGTATCCGTAAGTGGTACTGAACGCAGTCTTATCCCGATGATCTGGTTTCATTGCGATTTGGTGGTATCCGCTGGCGAGATCGAGTACGGAGAAATACCGGGAATTTCCCAGCTGGTCCAGGATATCTTCGATTCCGGGTAGTGGATAAGCATCCCCCTCGGTTACTTCATTTAGTTTCCTGTAATCGACCACTATTCGCCATCGCTTCTGTCCATCAGGTCCCGGTTTCTTTGAGACTACTAGTAGTGGTGCGTTCCATTCACTCCAGCTTGGTTCTACTTTGTCTTCCTCGAGTAATCTTTGTATTTCTACCGTTATTGGGGTCTATTCTGGCGGAATTTGCTAAATAGCAGATTTTTCTGCTACGGGCGATAGCAGATTTGGCTCGTAGCAGAGTTTCGATAAGTTGGTATTCTGGCTACCAACTATTTTCGAATCTGCTACGAACTGAATTTCGCAAATTACTTTTAGCCAAATCTGCTATCTTTGACGGTTGAAAGTGTAAACAAAAACTTAAAATGTAATAAAATGCAAGTTTAAATGCCTTTTTAGCGTGAAAAATGTGTTAATAGGTGAAAAATTTGTTTTAAATTCATAAATTAAGAGACACTATTGATAAATATTTAATGAAAGACAACAGTTTTCTCGTTTGGATTTTGGTAAAATACCCAAATAAGTTTGTTTGTGCAACAAAATATTTAAGGATTAATTATTTTTAAGGAACTTTAAGAATTTCTAGAGCATCAACTCAAGGAATTCACTCTATTTGATAGTAAAGGCTTCAATATAAGCACGAAGATATTTAATTTGGGTGCATTGAGTGAAAGATTTGGTCAATTCGTAATCACCAAAACGGAGGGGGCTCTTTGGATTTTGGAAAAGACGACGGCATAAGGACTACCACAAAAACAAAGTGATCTGATTATGTTTTTGGAATGGAAGACACATAAACCGAGTCGAGCTATATCATGATATTCCACAAAATGACCAACTCAAACCAGAACCAGAAGAAAATGAAGAGACTATTTGATACTACATAGTATATGGATAAATTTGTTAAAAATACTATACTAATACTATATATTTCTCGAAAATAGTTATGGGTATTTGAAAATAAATAACTTTGGAAGAAAAATCATATCATATTATGGACATAGTGTTCGTCACGAAGTGGATGCAGACGGATTCTGGTTCAGAGATAGTCTCTGGAGTAGAATTAATTTTCATCTAGAGATAATCTCTGAACCGGAATCCGTCTGCATCCACTTCGTGACGAACACTATGTCCATAATATGATATGATTTTTCTTCCAAAGTTATTTATTTTCAAATACCAATATTTATTTTTGAGAAATATATAGTATTTTTAACAAATTTATCCATATTTCTTTCGCAAGAATTAGAATAGACCCAACAAATGATGAAATATTGAAAATGAATGAATTGTAAACATAAAGAAGGCAAAATAAACAAATTTTGTTCACGTATTCGATATTCCAATTTTTCATCTATTTAATGAAATATAAGTGGAGTAGTTATGATTTTTTCTGTTTTTCGTCTGCAAAAATAGTAAATGTCTTGAAACATGGCAACATATTTAAGGAAAATTTCTTAAAATCTGCAAATTTAACAAAATACATTAAATTTTATCATTTAGGTATGAATTTATATACTTTTCTATATGGGATAGCAGAAAACTTTATCATAAAGGCAGCTAAATTGAGGCTGCTATGATAGCAGATTTTTAACAGAATGATAGCAGATTTTTCTGCTATTTTTACACCCAGAATAGCAATTTAAGTCACTTTCGTTAAGTTACGAAAGGCAACAACAATGCTTTGGGAAATAGCAGATTGTCAAAATAGCAGAATCTGCTATGACCGGCCAGAATAGACCCCATTGTCTCTCTTTGCGTCTCCGGCAGGCGGTACATCTAGCACTTGATAAGTTGTTTCCTTGGTTACGGATTTCATGCTGCACTGTAGCTGTATGTCCCAGTTTCTCTCCCGGTAAATGAAAAACGTCTTGGAATTCTTCAATCATTTTATGCATTTCCCTCCTCTCTTCGATGTTCAAATTGGTTTCTAAGCTTATTAGTTTTTCAATCTGGGTTTCTCTTTTTCTTGGTTCCCATTCTTCGCTGCTAATACAATTGACGAGTTTTTCCTCAGAGTTATTAGTATCGTTGTTGTTTGGTGCTGTCGTTTCTTCGTATTTGCTCAATTTTACTGTCACATTGTTCACTTCTACTTTATAATTGTTTATATTTAGCACGCTCAGTTTTGTTTTCGGATTTGTTGTCGTGCGGCGCGTAACTAATATATACACCCGGTTTTATCTCCTCTCATTCGGTTACATACTGTCCTTCTTTGTCCGTGATCATTTCCACACATTTCACTGTCCTTCCCGGTATTATGATGTTCCTGGGCTCTGTGGTTATAAATTCCTCCTTTGAGCAACTTATTTCGCAGCTTTCTTCGTTTTCTCCATACGTGTGAGTATGGAATGGAAAAAATTGCGAATTACTTTCTTCGCAGCTTTCGTCGTTCTCCCCATACGTGCGAGTATGGAATGGAAAACACTGCAAATTACTTTCCCGGTACGCATCCCACTCTCGTGGTTTTCATGCGTTGTACCTGTCTCGAAGAGTTTTCCCAAATCTTTCAACACTTCCGCTGTAGGCATTATTTCCCCTGTGTAATCACATGTGTTCGGACAGCTTTGCCTGACGATGGTAATGTTCCCTGGCTTCTCCGTTTGTCGGGATTCCTCTGGCTGCTCGACGTAATCTTTTTCCAGTAATGCAGGTTTCGTATCACCCCCCATAGTAGTTTAACTTTGAAATTCTCGGGTGTTTTCCTCCCTGGCATGACTACGCTCATGATTTGTTTTACCAGCTGCTATGACGTCCACAAAATGAAAGTCATTCGTCCTTCGGTTTTGGTTTTCTTCGAATTTGATAACCGTTCTTTGCCCATTACTTGTGGACAAGAACACGAGCTTCTTCGCGGGGCCCTCGATGTTGCAATGTCTGGACAAGAAGTCGTTGCCCAGCAGAACCGTTACACTACTTTCGTTGACAGTTTCGATGGTATGGAATTTGCATGGATTTTTCTTTTCCAAATTTATGTGTCCTGTGATTTCGTGGAAATGTCCCAAAATGGTGTTGAGCCTGATTATCTCTTCCCTATTTATGTCCTTTTCCACTGATTCATCAATTTCTTCTTCCTCTATGAGACTTATTTCAGCGCCTGTGTCTACTTTGAACTTATTCCTGCTACTTCTTGTAATATTTAGGGGTAAATTTACTACAGGAACGTCAGGAAATATTTCACACCGCTTTTCTTTTTCTTTTAGCGACGACTCCCGGTGTGCCCGGTCGTCTCCTTGCAGTTTTCCGTTTGTAGGTTTGCTGTTTGTTTTTCTAGCTGCAACCATTCCAATCTCTCTCTCAAATAACACCGGTCTTCCATATGCCTACTTTCCAGACAGAAATAGCATTTTTCGTCTGCTGTGCTCGGGATGGTGTGATTCACTTGACGACCTCTATATGTATTTGAAGCTAAACTTTGTTGATTTCTGCCGTGCGCGTTACAGTTTTGAATCGTGTGGCCATACGTTTTACAGTTCGCGCAGAATGGCGTCATCTTCGTACGACAATCGGCTATCACATGTCCTGGTCTTCCACAGAAATGACATCTTATCTGCCGTTCTCTTGGTACCCGTTGTTGTTTCTCGCCGACTGGTATTGTGGTTGTTGCTGATTTTGCCCAAACGTTCGGGGTTTTGTTTTCGCTTGATTGTGAAACTGGTTTCTAGGCTGGTCCATCGTGTGTAGTCCTGGAATTACGGGTTGCTGACTAGCCAGGTGTTGGTTCGTACATTGCTCAGTCTGCTCCAGCCTTGCTATTTTTCTTCCTAAGGATTCCAAGTTGTTGTCGCAATCTTGGAGCAGGTGGAACTTGTAGTTAGAGTTTGTTATCCCTAACTTAAAGCAATGCAGGCATACTTCCGCGATTTCGATTTTTAAACCTTCAACCCCGTTGGCGTATTGTTGTTCTGCTGCGTTCTTGCAAGCATTTATGAGTGTTTTCACCCTATTGAAGTAGCCCATTAGTATTTCCATGGTTTGTTGTACGTTTCTTAATTGAGTATTTAAGGTTATGTAAGAGGTATTCTGGGTTAAGTTCGAGCTAAGAGTGTTTAATATATCCTCGAGAGTGTTATTTACTCCAGCTTGTGCAATTTCTAGGTCTCTTCGTCTTAATCTTGTTGGTAATAGTCTTATAAGGAGCGCCTTATCTTCTGCTTCAGTGAGCGTCTCGTATCCCAGGCGCGCGCGGCCAATGAATTCATTTTCTTCATTTTGTTTTCGGGAGCTGTTCACGATTTCGATTTCAGAGACGACTGGGCCATATACTGTGTTTTTCGTTTGTTTTATCATTTTGTTATGACTAATTTTTACTAATTCAATATTTTTTCCTTGAATATACTTGTTTTAATTTCTTTTTCAATTTATATTTCTTTTTTCTGATATACACATATATATATATATATAAATTTTTTTTTTTTGTTCTTATGTATAATTTTTTTTTGTTTTGTGTTTTTATGTATTTTGTGTATAATATTATTCTTTTATTATATTCTTTTTTAATTTCGTATATCTTCGTTTTTGGGTTTTTTCTGTTTTCAGCTTGTAACAATTTTTATACAAATATTCCTTAATAAATAACTTTTACAAACAATCCTTTCTTATGTCTTATATTCTACAGCGTACCTTACACATTTGCCTTATTTAAATTTAATTTGACTAATCTCACTCAATATTATTTTCTGTGCGTTTAGGTTCTTTATTGCGGCTGCGCCAATTTTGTTATAGTTTTTTTGGTTTTGCTTTATTTTGATTTTTATTAGTGACCAGTTGTTAATTCAATGTTGAGGGTAGGCTTTATACAAATTTTGGGTTGGCTTAATCTTTATAAGTGTGCATATACAAATTACAATTCTAATTTTCATTTCCATTCATCCTTAAGCTCTATACAATCCAAATGTTAATGTGTCCAAACGTTCCATCCATTATATAAACCAAATTACTAAATATTTTCCATAATACTTTATACAAACCAAATGTCATTGTGACCAATAAACCAAATTGCTAAATATTCCCCTTATACCTTATACAAACCAAATGTCACTGTGAGCAATCGTTTCATCCTCTATATAAACCAAATTACTAATTATTTTATTATTCCACTTCGGCTATACTACACTTAACTCCTATTTATCAATTTTTCCTGAAAAAAATCACATATTTAAGTAGACATGGTTAATATCTTCAATTTAGAGTGAGGAAAAATAAGTTTTTTTGGCTATTCACATAAAAAATATACTTAACAATAATGCGGGACCGGGAGTGAACAGGGGTGCCGGGCGGGGTAAACGCGCACTCAAATTCCATTAATTCGTACCTGCAACTAAAAACAGATATTTCAATTCAAAAAAACATATTAATAATTACTACAACCTTATATATTTTCAATTTAACAACTAATTAATTTCTAACACTTCGATGTTGATTTCACTTTGATGTTTTATTAATCAAAACTAAAGTTGGCGTCAATGAAAAGATACATTAAACCACCGGCTCTCAATAATTGTAACTTTTACATATGAAGTTACTTTACAATGCTGTCTCAACTTTAGAAACGTGACGTGAGTGAATAAACCATGTATTACTAATCAAAGCGAAAGAGATATATCTAACTTATACATGTAATATATTTTAAATGTATTGTGTTTTTCTTGATGTATGGTCCTAAAGTGTTAATGTGCGTTTCCAATGCCAGCTTGGAGTGGAGTGTGTTGACGCTGACTCTGGCACTTGTTTCCAATGCCAGAGTGGATTGGTTTCACATCCACCTGGCGAGCATGATTTAAGTCGTTTTAAATTATCAAAATTGAAATATTTTTCCATGTAAAATAATCATATTTGAATTATCATACCTTTAATACATTAAAATGTATTAGGACTGAATACTTTTTCCCATTTTTAACTAATTTTAAAACAAAACATATGGAAATTCGTCGCATATTTGGAACGATCTTGTCGCAGCCATCTGTTGGAATCGCTCCGAAAAACATCGTATTGCCACTCCAGCGTGAAAATAGAAATAGATCCTATTTTCAATCCACGCTGGGCCCAGATTGCACGAAAGGCACATATAGCGGAGTGCGTGTGTGCGACACGAGCGAAACATGTCAGCCACTCCACTCCACTCCAAGCTGGCAATGGAAACGCGCCTTTATCCGTCTCCCATAGCGGCGGATATCTCCATTGCCGTAACGAACTACTTTCGAAATAACATCTTAACTATAATATTTATAAGACTTTTCACTTTTTTCTAACCATGTAAGCAATTATCTTATTTTTCGTTTGTCTTCAGATTTAAACGGTTTGCAAAAAATCAAACAACATAATTGCTCATAACTTAAACCGTTAATGATTGCAAACGTGGTTACAATTAACCGCGTTCTATAAGTTCCTTCGCCAAAAAACGCATTCACTATGTGTTCTGGCACTTTATCAAAATATAAAAAGTCAAAGTTATTTAACAAAATTCTTCGGGCATTTAACCTATTTGCTTGAATTCTATTCTATTTGAAAAAAAAAGTTCTATAAATCTAATTGCTAGGTAAAGAACAAAGAAGTATATTTGATTTGATGAAATTTTGATAAAACAATAGATGCAAACACTTTTAGATTGAAGAAGAATAACAAGTCCGAATCCGGCACTAATATATGTCAATTTAGTTTGTCTGTCGTGTGAATCGGATATGAAAATTCGTCAAATTGAATGAAACAGATTTTCGTCTATTCACACGTAAGTAAATTTCTTCGTGGAAAAATACTTGTTCGAAAAGTATAATTTTTTCAACAATTTTTACTAAAATTTAATGGTATTAAATTTTATATAGAATAAATTATTAAACTGTTCATAAATTTCCTATATTATAATTTCTATTGAGCTTTTCTCTAATTTTACTTTCTAACGATTTGGCAATACTTTTTATTCCTTATCTCGGTACAATTTCTTAAGCCGGCTCCACATATGCGGCATTCGGCGAGACACATTCCGAAAATTTGCGAGCAACTTAAAATGTGACGAATATTCGTCATTCGCCGAATGCCGTATATATAGAACCGGCTTAAAGTTAGCAGTTACTTGATACAATCGTTAAAAATCTTAATCTTCTTTAATCTTTCTTGTACTTTTGTGTGAATTTTAATAGTTAATATGAATTTCAGTGATATTAAATCGTTAACAATGTTTTTTAACACCAAGAGCAAACTTGAACTATTAAAAGAATTTCAAAATTCCAAATTACTTCCAACAACTTTCCGTTGCAATAGCAGAAACTGTAGAAAAGTTTGTGAATTGCGAAAATATAATATGGAGTATTTTGAACATGGATTTTATTGTAAAAATTGCAAAAGGTACTATTCAGTACGATCAAATTCTTTTTCTGAAAACATTAAAATCAGTGTGGAAAACGTTTTTTATTTGTTATTTTCGTGGTGCTGCTTATGTCCACAAAATATTGCCTCAAAACTGTATAATATAAGAAGAGGATCTGTCCAACAGATACCAATTTTTCAATGATGTTGTCTCTTGGAAATTAATAAAAAGTCCTGAATTGTTGAAGTTAGGTAGTGACGAATATGTTTTCCAAATAGATGAGAGTGTGATCACAAGACGCAAATACAATGTGGGAAGACTAGTACCTCAAATATGGGCACTAGGAATGTATGACGTTAGAATGAAAAAAGGACTTGTGATATATGTTAAAAACAGATCATCAAAAACATTGTTGAAAAATATTGTACAACATATTGAAATAGGTTCGGAAATTTGGACAGACCTCTGGAAGGGATACAGCCGTCTCAATACTTTAGGTGGTGTATCGCCATACATCCATAAGACGGTTAATCATTCCGCGAATTTTATTGATCCTTCTAAAGGTGTTTGCACTAATCATGTAGAAGGATACTGGTCAAAGCTAAAGGGTTTTTTTAAGGAGAATGCATGTTATGCAATCTTCTTTATTAGCTGAACACATTGACCATTATATGTGGTTTCAACTCTTTCGTGGGAGTAGAAAAAATACATTCGAAAGTATAATAAGCCACATAGCGGAGAAATATCAAGTGTTAATTGAATTCAACAGGTAATTATATAAAATGAATTTGGGGTCTTTTGATAGCTAATACTAAAGATATGAACTTAAATTAATCCATATTTTTATTTCTAGGAAACATTATATTTGAAGAAAAACTGAATTTTTATAATAAATTTCATGTGTAAAGTGTGTAAAATATCAAGTGTAAATTGAATTCAACACGTGATTATATAAAATGAACTTGAGGTGTTTTTATAGCTAATTCTAAAGATATGAAATTAAATTAATCCATATTTTTATTTCCAGGAAAGATTATTTTTGAAGAAAAACTGAATTTTTATAATAAATTTCAAGTGTAAAGTTTGCAAAATATCAAGTGTAGATTGAATTCAACAGGTAATTATATAAACTGAACTTGAGGTCTTTTTATAGCTTCTTCTAAAGATATGAACTTAAATTAATCCATATATTTATTTCCAGGAAATATAATTTTTGAAGAAAAACTGAAGTTTTATAATAAATTTGAAGTGTAAAGTGTGTAAAATATCAAGTGTAAATTTAATTCAACAGGTCATTATATAAAATGAATTTGAGGTATTTTTATAGCTAATTCTAAAGATATGAATTTAAATTAATCCATATTTTTATATCCAGGAAAGATTATTTTTGAAGAAAAACTGAATTTTTATAATAAATTTCAAGTGTAAAGTGTGTAAAATATCAAGTGTAAATTTAATTCAACAGGTAATTATATAAAATGAACTTGAGGTCTTTTTATAGATAATTCTAAAGGTATGGATTTAAATTAATCCATACTTTTATTTCCAGGAAAGATTATTTTTGAAGAAAAACTGAATTTTTATAATAAATGTCAAGTGTAAAGTGTGTAAAATATCAAGTGTAAATTGAATTCAACAGGTGGTTATACAAAATGAACTTGAGGTCATTTTATAGCTAATTCTAAAGATATGAACTTAAATTAATCCATATTTTTATTTCCAGGAAACAATATTTTTGAAGAAAAACTGAATTTTTATAATAAATGTCAAGTGTAAAGTGTGTAAAATATCAAGTGTAAATTGAATTCAACACGTGATTATATAAAATGAACTTGAGGTCTTTTTATAGCTAATTCTAAAGATATGAATTTAAATTAATCCATATTTTTATTTCCAGGAAAGATTATTTTTGAAGAAAAACTGAATTTTTATTGTTAGGGAGACAATACAAAATTCTTAGGCGGAGGCTAGGGAACACTAGCTCAGTCTAAGAGGGTTTGTATTGCGTTAAGAGACTTTTCCTAATACGTGAAGAGACTAGGTAACGCTAGTTCCTCACGGTATCAAAAGCAGTCTTGAGGGTAAGGATTAGGAAATTGAAATGAAACAGTCCTGCTGGAAGCCAAACAAGAACTGGTCTTAATTTATTGCAGGTACGATTTATATACAAAAAGTATGCTTATGATCTAATTTTGGTTATAAGTTCAATACCCTAAAATGCAAAGTAATCAATAGATTCGAGCATTGCACCTTAGAGGTGCAATGCTCATCAAAAAATGTAAAGTGTAAAAATTTCGTCGCGACGACCGGACGTTGCGAGAGCATTGCACCTGAAAAGTGCAATGCTCAACATGCGGCGGCAACATCTTCGCCCCCCTTGAACTTATCAAGTTCAATGGTGAAAAGAGAACTCGTATGCTGCGCTGGTGCTGGTCTGGATGGTTCTGCTGGCCGCCACGTTACTGTCCTGAAACGAGCGCATAGGTAGCATAAGCCAATGCCAATGAAAACAGCAGTTGCCAGAGCAGCGTAGCCAATTCCGAATTGGTGGACATCATGAGGTTGAAAATTGCTCGGGAACGAAGACATATCACGGACATGTTGAATTTGGTTTTGTAGTTTCGTCAATTCCCCAGTATGATTGCCGAAGAGAATATCCACCTTAGGCTGAGCTGCTACACTAAAGTTGCTTGGCAGAAAAATCTCTTGAGTTAAATTAATACCAGGGTGGAAAGCGGCATTGAAGCTTGATTCCAGTTGTGAGTGTGAGGTAATCATGATCTGGTCGTCCTTCAATACACATCCCTTTTGTAGTCTGAGAAGTCCGGTGGATTGAAGTGTTTTTTGGAAGGCTTGTCGGTCGCACACAATGTTGTAGATGTACTTTTGATCTAATGAGAAGATCCATTGATTGGTGTGGCTCAGCTGGATCCATATTCTCGCTGGTGGTTGGATTGATATGGAACATTTATCCGAGATTCGTTGGAGATTCATCATTTCGGCCTCACAGCGTAGAGTGTCTGCGTTCCTGTCGTAGATGGGATGGGCTTGTGGACAAAGTAAGTTTTCTGGGCTCAATTCAATGCAATGTGCGAAGTCGATTTGTGATAAGGGATAGAACGCGTCCCTTTCTAAGTTGACCATGAGCAATTCGGTAGATGGCTTAACTGATACGAACGAACCTTTGACTAATGTTGGAAGTGGAATAAGCCTGAAAATCTCGAATTCCATGACTGTTGCTAGCGGCAATTTTACCACGAAGATGGTGTAATCCTTACTGATGTCACATTTGACAGTCATGAGGCGGTACAGGTCTGAGACTTCCTTTGTAGGGATACTCAATGATGGTGGCAGATGTTGGTTTATGGATGTGATTTCGGTGCGAAGTTTTTCGCCTGACATGATGCGCGGGTTCATTTTACCGTGATGCACATCCGTAATTGTTTCGAATAATGTTGACTGGATCTGCATATACTCGGATGTAATGAGGGACAGGAATTCGCTCAGCAGTAGGAAGGTTCGTGTAATACTCCCTTCCTTCATTTCAGCATTCAGATTCCGAAATTTCTGAATATGGTCTTCGAAGAGGTTCTGGACGGCTCTAGCTTGCTTTATTCTCTCCTCTTCTGAGCGCTTTATGATAGACGTTGTTGCTTCCATTAGCGACGTTTGATTCTTGAGAAGTTCCATCATGTGGTTTTCGTTTTGATGCACCTGATGGATGGTGTCCCTTACTTCTGTAGCGTAGTCACCATCTCAAATTCCGAATAGCTTCCTTGCAACTGTACCAACGCCGTTAATTAGTCCACGTCTTGCTCTAGCTAACTGTCGACGACCATGATGTGACAGCAGCAATTCGTTGATTTGATGAATTTCGCGTAGAGTGTGTTGGTGCTGCTTCACAATGGCATCAAGATACGACTGCTTCTGTAACATAGCTTCGAGAATCTCCAGCTTCTTGACACCCTTCTCTATAGTGGTGAGCATGTTCCAGTAGGACGTCATATTGTAGTAAATTATCCATTTCCATTCATGCGATGTTAGGCGGGCATGCCCCAAGTTCTCGTAATAGATCCCTGCTTGATTCGTGAACGGGACTATTTGTATGTATTGGCTATCGTCCGCCGCTGCTGTTGAGCATGGTAACAAAAGGCATGTTAGTAATAATGCGCCAATTCCCCCGAAATGGATCGTTTCTTCTGTCTTGGGCCGTCATCGTTGTCGTCTCGAATTTCCCGCTTGGTTGCTGAACCCTCGCAATTTTGATCTTCACTAGTTTCTATAGGCAGTGGGCACAGATTGTGAATTGCACGTGTGAACGTGCCAGATGCGGTTCGAACTTCTACTACTCTGATTTTGCCATCCTTTCCATACTGGACGCTTATAACTCGTCCCAATGGCCATCTTAAGGGAGGCAGGTTGTCATCCTTTATGATTACCATGGTCCCAACCTTGATATTGGGACTTTCCTTAGTCCATTTGACTCTTTTTTGCAGCTCGACTAGATATTCAGTGGTCCAACGCTTCCAGAATTCTTGAGTGGGGCTGCTTACAAGCTTCCACCGCGAGAGGGAGGACATTTTTGCTGCTGTTTCAGAATCTGGGATTGCAGTCAATGGCTCGCCGATAAGAAAGTGTCCGGGTGTAAGTGCAGCCAAATCAGATGGGTCGGAGGACATTGGTGTTAGGGGACGGGAGTTCAAAATCGCTTCGATTTCTGTGACCACTGTTGTTAATTCTTCAAACGTTAGGGAGGCCGGCGCGACGGTTTTGTACAGCAATTGCTTGAATGATTTAACAGCTGCTTCCCAGAGACCCCCGAAATGGGGCGCTCTCGGGGGACTGAAGTGAAATTGTATGTGACGATTTGCACACTCCAACGCAATTTTTTCCCTTGCTTCCTTCTCTTGCAACATCCTTGTGATTTCCTCAAATTTATTCCTTGCGCCTACAAAATTCGTAGCGTTGTCGCAATAAATATCCCGGCAGATTCCTCGTCTGGCCGTAAATCGCTTGAGTGCTCCTATGAAGGCTTCTGTTGTCAAATCCGAAACGACTTCTAAGTGAACCGCCTTAGTAGCGAAACAACAAAATACTGCTACATAGGACTTGTGTGGTCTCTTGCCTCGTAATTTATAATGCGTCCATATAGGACCACAGAAATCGACGCCTGTTGTTAAGAATGGACGTCCAGGTAAAACTCTTGTTGATGGAAGATTCCCCATAAGTTGCTGCATCAGTCTGGGTTTTGCTCGAGCACATTGCACACAGTTATTCACCACTGACCTAACTAAGGCTCTGGCTTGTAAGATCCAAAAACGTTGACGAGATATCGCCATCAGTGCTTGAGGTCCAGCGTGTAAGTTTTGTAGGTGCAGGTGATTTAGCAGAAGTTTAGACCATGTATGGTCTCCAGGTAGTAGGATGGGATGTTTCGCATCATATGTAATTTCGGCTACCTCTAATCTTCCTCCTACTCTTAACATACCCTTCCCATCAAGGAATGGTGTTAGAGTTGCGAGCCGACTAGAACCTTTAACCGCTCCTCCGTTTCTTAAATCTTCAATATCCGATTGAAAGCTAGAAGCTTGTACAGCTCTCACGATAGCATATAGCGCCTCGTCCAATTCTTTGACTTGCAGAAAGTCGCTGATATTTTCCTTCTGCAGCTCTTTTTTAAATATTTTGATGCTTCTTAACACATACGCTACTACACGCTGCAATTTCATGAATGAATTCCCGTGGTTGATTCTGGATACGAACTCTAATGGCATATCTGTAGTGCCACTTGTTAGGACAACTCTTGTGGCCCTTTCTTCTGCAGGTATCCTTGAGACCACGAAGTTGGTATCCGGCCACTCCGACTCTGGTGCCTTAAGGAACGCAGGACCACAAAACCAGAGCTCGTAGTCTCTTAATAGTTGTGGGGTGCAGCCTCTAGAAACCATATCCGCAGGATTTTGCTTTGTGTTTATATACTTCCACTGGTCTGATGACGAAACTTCCTGGATTCTTTGGACGCGATTGGCGTTGAACGTCTTCAGAGTAGCGGGATCACCGTGGATCCAGGACAATACGATGGTCGAATCAGACCAGTAGGTGACGCTGGAAAACTTCATGGTCATGGTATGAAGCACCTTCTGAACTAATTGTGTGGCTAACTTGGCGGCACATAGTTCTAACCTGGGCAATGTGACGAATTTTCTGGGCGCGACTCGTGACTTGGCACATAACAATTTCACCATGATATTGCCATCATGGCCCTTCGATCTAACGTAGAGTGCTGTTCCATACGCTCGTTCACTAGCATCCGCGAAGGCATGAAGTTCCACTAGTGGAGTAAATGGTTCTATGACTGTATATCTGCCAACCTTCAGGTCATTCAGGAACCGTAAATTGGCGCGAAAATCGAGCCATTTGGTCTGCAATTCGTCAGGCAGCTGGTCGTCCCAATCTAGCTCCATGGACCATAGTTGCTGCATGAAGATTTTGCCTAGCACAACGACCGGATTGACTAGGCCCAGTGGATCGTAGAGTTGCGCAATATCTGATAATATTGTCCTTTTGGAAACTATGGCCCGATCTGGCCAATTAATAGTATATTTGAAACAGTCGCGCCTTGGCTCCCATGATAGGCCTAGAGTTTTTATGTGTTCGTTGTGAAGACTTGAAAAGTCGATTTGCGCTTCTAAGTCCTCTCGTGGAATGCCTTCCAAAATAGTCGGATGATTAGCACACCATTTTCTTAGTTTAAGTCCTCCCGCCTTCATCATCTTGTTCAAATCTTCTTGAATTTTCTTTATTTGGTTGAGGCTATCGTGACTTGTTATAATATCGTCTACATAGAAATCCCTTAATTCTTTGGCTGCGTTAGGATATCTAATGCCTTCATCAATGGCTAACTGTTGTAAGCATCTTGTGGCCAAGAATTGAGCCGCCTTTGTGCCGTAGGTAACGGTCAGTGGAACACCTTTATCGAATCGTTGGGATTATCTCTCCACAGAATAAGCTGCAGATTCCTATCGTCTTCATTCAGCATTATCTGTCGATACATTTGAGCTATATCCGCTGTGAACACGTATTTATGGCTCCTGAATCGCAAGAGGATTTCGAATAGCTCATCCTGAATGCGAGGCCCAGCGACCATTAAATCATTGAGTGCCAGATTTGAGGACGTCTTAGCTGATGCGTCGAACACCACTCGTAGCTTTGTGGTGGTACTTGATGGCTTTAACACATAGTGATGCGGAAGAAAATAATGAATTTTCGGAATCTCCTCATAAGTAATTTCCTTCATGTGACCTAGGCGCAGGTATTCCTTAAGAAACTCCTTGTATTGGTGATATAAATCAGGCTGCCTCATGAGCCTTTTCTCCAGGTTTACTAAACGCTTCTGCGCCATGGCTTGTGAATTTCCTAATAGTGATGGCTCGGTGAATATTGGAAGATTCACTGTATATCTGCCTTCCGCACTCCTGGTGGTGGTCGACATGAAGAATTCCTCAACTCTCTTGTCAATCTGACTAGGTACTTTTTCTTCTGAGCATTCTTCTAGTTCCCAAAACTGCTTCAAGTTTTCGTTCAGTTCTGCATTGGTTATGCCGCAGAATGGTGTTGGGTTTGAAACTTTGCCCAACACTATCCAACCCAGTGTCGTGTTCTGGAGGATAGGTAATCCTTCACCTAGTTTGACTTGCCCGTTCAACATAATTTCCCCATATAGTTCCGCTCCAATCAAGAGATCAATCTTATTTGGTTTATTGAAATCTGTATCTGCTAATGAGAGATTGGTTGGGATTTTCCAATCCTCTGTGTTGATGAATTGTTGCGGTTGGAGGGAGGTAATATCCTTGATCACATGGGCTTCTAGGTTCGATGAGAACTTGTGGTTGGTTGATGACTGAAGGGTTAGGCGCACTCGGTCACTTGTGCTTGACTTGACATTGCCGATGCCACTTATATGCAGTTGGTCTCGCGTAGTTGGCAATTTTAATTTCCGGCTTAATCTCTCCGAAATCAGGTTAACTTGGGATCCTGAATCTAAGAGCGCACGGCATTTAACTGGTTCACCTTGTCCATTCAGGAGACATGCTGTTGCTGTGCCTAGTAACACATACGAACCCTCCTTGGTTGGGTTTGACCCTAGGTTAGACAACCTGGAACATTCTCCTTCGGTCTATCTACATGTAACGTTGTATTGTGTTTCTCGTTACATTTACGACATCCTGACGACTTGCACTGACTTGCTGCATGATCTTGTCTAAGGCAGTTAAAACATAGATTCAGTTTTTTAACAGCGGCCTGTTTCTCTTGTGGTGATAACTTAATGAATCGATCGCAATAATATATCAAATGATTCTTGCTGCAGTAGTAACAGCCAAGTGACTTATTTGATTTAGCTGCAGAATGAAGAGCTGTCGATCTTGGCCTTGTTTGTTCGGTCACTCTTTTCGTACCCAATGCTTCAAGTGCTTGAAATCTAAGCTCGATGAAATCCAGAAACTTTCTCAGCGACTGCAACTCTCTAGGTTGGGTAAGTGACTGCTCATAGTATGTGTGCGTATTTTTGTCCAATTTCTTAAGTAAAATGTGCAAAAGAATTGGATCCCATTGCTCGTATACGCAGAGCACTAAGTTCTCCAATCCCAAAACGCATTCACGAGTGACGTCATGCAAATGCTTGAGGGTTGCTGCTTTCTCTTGATTGACAACTGGCTGGGCTACTAACTTCTCTAATAATGCATTGACCAACAGGCGTTTATTAGCGTACCTGTTTGTGAGAACTTCCCAAGCGGAAGAATAATTGTTCTCTGACACAGGAATGTGCCTTATTAAACGTTCTGCTTCACCTTCCAAATTTGACTTGAGGTAAAACATCTTCTGTACGTTGCTCATGGGACTACTATGGACCATCTGGTTGAATAGGTCATAAAATTGCTGCCATTTTAAATAACTGCCATCGAACTTGGGTATCTCTATTTTGGGCAATCTCATCATCGGTGATGTATCTGGTATGTGACTTGTAGCAGCTTGCACATTGTATCGCTCTTGCTCATCCGCAAACTTGATTAGAACGGCCTGGTACTTATCTTGAATGGCGAAGAAGCGCTGCATGTCGTATCCACTTGCCAATTTGTCGCCTGTAGCTTCCCAGATAGCCTTATTAACGTCCTCGATTTCCATCCAGTACTTCTTCGCAGTCTCAGATTTTACGGCATAGTATTGGGGTGACTGGATGCTGCCATTGGCCAGTATCGTTGTTAGCAATTGATCCAATGTTGTGATCAATCGCTCCTGGTTGCGAATGATTTTCACTATCTCAGGACTGGATTCCGGTACCTTGTCTGAGGAAGTGGATTGATTCCTCTCTGATGAACTTGATTGATGAGCTTGCACGGCATTGATAAGCGATAAAACCTCGGCTAACATAGCGTCGTGAACTGTCTTCACATTGTTATAATAGTTCGATTGGAAATACTGATGCTGGGATTGAGCAGACTGTTGCTCTCGCAGAAGCTGGTTTTTAGACTCGAATTCGGACCACGCCTTCTGGAGCTTGCTATGCCTGTCTTGTAAATAGCTGAGCGTCTTCCTCTCTGGAGCCTCGGATTTATACGCAACCGCTAACTTCTCAATCTCCTTGCCTAGTTTCGCTTGACGCGTTGACAACAACTCGAAATCTGTCATGATGCATCAGAACTTCTTTGCTGTCCTCGGGATTTAACGACTCGTCCTGACTGCTTCTCGTTCTGACTGCTTCTCGTCCTGGTGTTGCGATGCTCGTGTGACCACTTAACGTGATCACGTCGGGGTCACCAAAAAATGTTAGGGAGACAATACAAAATTCTTAGGCGGAGGCTAGGGAACACTAGCTCAGTCTAAGAGGGTTTGTATTGCGTTAAGAGACCTTTCTTAATACGTGAAGAGACAAGGTAACGCTAGTTCCTCACGGTATCAAAAGCAGTCTTGAGGGTAAGGATTAGGAAATTGAAATGAAACAGTCCTGCTGGAAGCCAAACAAGAACTGGTCTTAATTTATTGCAGGTACGATTTATATACAAAAATTATGCTTATGATCTAATTTTGGTTATAAGTTCAATACCCTAAAATGCAAAGTAATCAATAGATTCGAGCATTGCACCTTAGAGGTGCAATGCTCATCAAAAAATGTAAAGTGTAAAAATTTCGTCGCGACGACCGGACGTTGCGAGAGCATTGCACCTGAAAAGTGCAATGCTCAACATGCGGCGGCAACATTTATAATAAATTTCAAGTGTAAAGTTTGCAAAATATCAAGTGTAGATTGAATTCAACAGGTAATTATATAAACTGAACTTGAGGTCTTTTTATAGCTTCTTCTAAAGATATGAACTTAAATTAATCCATATATTTATTTCCAGGAAATATAATTTTTGAAGAAAAACTGAAGTTTTATAATAAATTTGAAGTGTAAAGTGTGTAAAATATCAAGTGTAAATTGAATTCAACAGGTCATTATATAAAATGAATTTGAGGTCTTTTTAAAGCTAATTCTAAAGATATGAATTTAAATTAATCCATATTTTTATATCCAGGAAAGATTATCTTTGAAGAAAAACTGAATTTTTATAATAAATTTGAAGTGTAAAGTGTGTAAAATATCAAGTGTAAATTGAATTCAACAGGTCATTATATAAAATGAATTTGAGGTATTTTTATAGCTAATTCTAAAGATATGAATTTAAATTAATCCATATTTTTATACCCAGGAAAGATTATTTTTGAAGAAAAACTGAATTTTTATAATAAATTTCAAGTGTAAAGTGTGTAAAATATCAAGTGTAAATTTAATTCAACAGGTAATTATATAAAATGAACTTGAGGTCTTTTTATAGCTAATTCTAAAGATATGGATTTAAATTAATCCATACTTTTATTTCCAGGAAAGATTATTTTTGAAGAAAAACTGAATTTTTATAATAAATGTCAAGTGTAAAGTGTGTAAAATATCAAGTGTAAATTGAATTCAACAGGTGGTTATATAAAATGAACTTGAGGTCATTTTATAGCTAATTCTAAAGATATGAACTTAAATTAATCCATATTTTTATTTCCAGGAAACAATATTTTTGAAGAAACACTGAATTTTCATAATAAATTTAAAATTAATTAATAAATTAAATATTCTAAACATTAAAAATGTTTCGCTGAAAATATATTTCTCACACGACCAGCACAAACAAGAAATCTATTTGAAATTTAACTTAATTCAACGTGATTGCTAACAATTTGTAAAAAGCAAATTCCTTTGATTAAAATCAAAATTCTCCTTTAATTCAAAACTACTGCGTATAACTAAGCTATGAATTTAAAGAGAATTTAGATTTAAATCGAAGAAATATGCCTTTTACAAATCATAGGCAAGTAATTTTGATTTTATAGCAATATAGGTAAAGCTACTGCGTATAACTAAACTATGAATTTAAAGAGAATTTAGATTCAAATCGAAGAAAAATGCCTTTTACAAATCATAGGCAAGGATTTTGATTTTATAGCTATTTCGATAAAGCTACTGCGTATAATTAAACAATGAATTTAAAGAGAATTTATATTTAAATCGAAGAAATATGGCTTTTACAAATTATAGGCAAGTAATTTTGATTTTATAGCTATTTCGATAAAGTTACTGCGTATAACGAAACTATGAATTTAAAGAAAATTTAGATTAAAATCGAAGAAATATGCCTTTTACAAATCATAGGCAAGTCATTTTGATTTTATAGCAATTTCGGTAAAGCTACTGCGTATAACTAAACTATGAATTTAAAGAAAGTTTAGATTTAAATCGAAGAAATATGCCTTTTAAAAAATCATAGGCGAGTAATTTTGATTTTATAGCAATTTCGATAAAGCTACTGCGTATAACTAAACTATGAATTTAAAGAGAATTGAGATTTAAATCGAAGAAATATGCGTTTTACAAATCATAGGCAAGTTATTTTGATTTTATAGCAATTTCGATAAAGCTACTGCGTATTACTCAACTATGAATTTAAAGAGAATTAAGATTTAAATCGAAGAAATATGCCTTTTACAAATCATAGGCAAGTAATTTTGATTTTATAGCAATTTCGGTACAGCTACTGCGTATAACTAAACTATGAACGTAAAGAATATTTAGATTTAAATCAAAGAAATATGCCTTTTACCAATCACAGGCAAGTAATTTTGATTTTATAGCTATTTCGATAAAGCTACTGCGTATAACTAAACTATGAATTTAAAGAAAATTTAGATTTAAATCAAAGAAATATGCCTTTTACACATCATAGGCAAGTAATTTTGATTTTATAGCTATTTCGATAAAGCTACTGCGTATAACTAAACTATGAATTTAAAGAGAATTTCGATTTAAATCGAAGAAGTATGCCTTGTACAAATCATAGGCAAGTAATTTTGATTTTATAGCAATTTCGGTAAAGCTACTGCGTATAACTAAACTATGAATTTAGAGAAAATTTAGATTTAAATCAAAGAAATATGCCTTATACAAATCATAGGCAAGAAATTTTGATTTTATAGCAATTTCGGTAAAGCTACTGCGTATAACTTAACTATGAATTTAAGGAGAATTTAGATTTAAATCGAAGAAATATGCCTTTTACAAATTATACCCAAAGTACTTTTAATTTAAAGGGTTTTCAATTTTTCGATATTATTATTGATATTTATATATATGGATATTGATTTCTTTCGCATTTATTAGTCATACATGGTTTACTCACGCCAGTCACGTTTCTAAAGTTGAGACAGCATTGTAAAGTAGCTTCATATGTAAAAGTTACAATTATTGAGAGCCGGTGGTGTAATGTATCTTTTCATTGTAGCCAACTTCTGTTTTGATACACATTTTGAGAGCCGCTTGTGTAATGTAACTTTGCATTGACGCCAACTTCAGTTTGGATTAATAAAACATGAAAGTAAAATCAACATCGAAGTATTTGAAACTAATTAGTTTTTAAATTGAAAATATATAAGTTTGCAGTAATTATTAATATGTTTTTTTGAAACAACTGTTTTTAGTTGCAGGTACGAATTAATGGAATGTGAGTGCGCGTTTATCCCTCCCAACCGTGTTCACTCCTGGTCCCGCATTTTTGTTAAGTATATTTCTTATGTAAATAGCCAAAAAAAACTTATTTTTCCTCACCCTCAATTAAAGATATTAACGATATCTACCTAAATACGTGATTTTTCTCAGGAAAAATTGATAAAAAGGAGGTGGAGTTAAGTGTACCGTCCCCTCCTCTTCTCAGACAGATTCGAATTTACTTTACTTTTTAACCAAATTCATTTTGCTTTTATTTCCAAATTCTTACATTATATTTTAACCCTAACTTATTCATTATTTAACTTATTTTATTCTGTAACCCTAATCTAATTTATAATCTTTTTTTTTATTTTTCTTTTATTCATATATTCTTCTAAGGTAATCGGCTTCGGTCCGGCCCTAGAATCGCGCAACACCTCTTCTAGTGTTACTTTCGACATCTCGACACTTCGAAATATCCACTTTAATGACGACGCCGTACTTGGAACTAGGTTGATGCGTTCTGGCGACCACTTTCAACTAGAGGTTCCCCCCAAAATCGATAGGTTTCTAGAACCTTGTTCGATGGGATATTTCGGGCTCTGGTTAATACGACCACTTTCAAGCTCAAGCTCCCAAACGTAGAGAACCGACAGGTTTCTAGAACTTTGTTGCGTTTCGGTCACTTACTTTTTCAAAACATTACTTAAATTCAATACATGTCGACTATTATTTCGATTTCGATATTTAGTTATTTATTTTTATTAGTTTTGTGTAGTTTCACATAGTACATAACACAATGTTCACAAAATGAAAAATTTTTTATTTTCTACGTCACTGACTATGGATATGACAAAATGCCGGTAATAGAAAGCACAGAAATTTCGATTTGATTAGTTTGTTGAAATAAATTTTCGTTTGTAATCAAAATTCTTTGATTGATTTGAATATAATTGTACGCAATTTTAACTAAAATTCGCGAAAATATTTTTTTTTTTTTTTTAAATTCACTATGTTCTTTTTTGTCGATAATAAGATAATTGTTCTTTGTCGGGGTCACCAATATAGTTATCACTATATTCATTTAACATTAAAAAATCAAAGTTATTTATTATTTAAATTTATGTAATTTTATTACTTTTTATATTATTTTTTTAATTTTATCTTAATTTATATATAAATTCATTCAATTGATATCTAAATTTATTTACTTCTAACTGTTTTATCCCGTTTTGTTTTAATCGGGAAAGGGACAGGGAGTGCTTTCCTTTCGCGGTGAAGTTCTCCTGCACCCGGTCTTGCGGCTTGACGGTATTAATTAGTCTTCTCTTCAAAATTAAAAACTCGATTGTTAACGTTTTTTTTTTACACTATTTTTATTTCACTTCTTAACATTCAATGTTCTCAAATTATTTCCCAACTTTTAGTTTTTGAATATTCAAAAAAATTTAATTGTCTTTAAACTTATTCACATTTTTCTCAAAATTAAACTCAATTTGTTAACGTTCTTTAATTATTTCCCAACTTTCCGTTTTAAATATTCAAAAAAATTAGTTCTCTTAAAACTTATTCACATTTTTCTCAAAATTAAACTCAATTTGTTAACGTTCTTTAATTATTTCCCAATTTTTAGGTTTCAAATAATCAAAAAAAAAATTAGTTGTCTTAAAACTTATTCACATTTGTCTCAAAATTAAACTCAATTTGTTAACGTTCTTTAATTATTTCCCAATTTTCAGGTTCTAAATGTTCAAAAAATTAGTTGTCTTAAAACTTATTCACATTTGTCTCAAAATTAAACTCAATTTGTTAACGTTTTTAATTATCTCCCAATTTTCAGGTTTTAAATATTCAAAAAAAAAAAAATTGTTGTCTTAAAACTTATTCACATTTGTCTCAAAATTAAACTCAATTTGTTAACGTTCTTTAATTATTACCCAATTTTCAGGTTCTAAATATTCAAAAAAATTAGTTGCCTTAAAACTTATTCACATTTGTGATCCTATGATTGGGTTGCGATCAAGTTTTATCAGAGTGATGAAACTTGACCGCAACGGGAAATTTTATCGCGCATGGGATTTATTCTGTCGCGATGAATTTTCATCTTGGTGATAAGGCTTGATCGCGACAGAATTTCGCGCATGGGAACCCAAAATGCAACGACAGCATTTTGGGTTGGGAACGGACGAGTTCTCATGGGGGCTGTTTTACGGCAGGGGTGGAAAAGGGGGGGGGAAGGAACATGTGTGGCTGAGCCTAGGCTCAGTCGCATCATAACTCCTTCATTGTAAATTATTGAATCACTGCGATGGGATCATCCGGTCGGAAGTAAGAGCATGGCTCAACCTACCAAAAGATACACCAACATCATTTTTTCATCCACCAATTAATAGAGGAGGTCTCGGTATTCCATCACTGAGGTGGGCAAGTCTCATTCTGCGGTATAGGAAACTAGAAGGGAAACTAGAAATCTTCTATCTTGAAGACTTTGGCACACAACTAAGTACATATATCACACTTTTGCAAGAGGTTTCGAAGGCTAAACTAAGACTCAAAGTTGACAGTGGTTACTTTTTGTCACAAAACGACATTGAGAACTACTGGTCAAAGAAGCTTTATGCATCTGTAGACAGCTTTGGCCTACGTGAGGCGCTATACGTTCCAAAAACACACAAATGAATAAGAGATCCAACAGCACTCTTATCGGGAAAGGACTTTATATACTCAATAAAATTAAGAAGTAATGCGTATCCAACCAGATCTCGTGTTTCAATAGAAAGGACATGCAGAGCAGGCTGTCTAAATAAATCCGAAACTCTAAATCACATCCTGCAGGAATGCTATAGAACACACAATGTACGGATAAAACAGCGTGACGCGTTTGTGAACTACATGGCCCGTAATCTTAGGAACACAGGCTATGTAGTGCACGCTGAACTGCATATTTTCACCTCGGAAGGTCTCCGTAAGCCAGACATTGTTGCAGTACGTGAGAGTATGGCTACTGTTATGGATGCCCAAGTGGTATCAGATACCAGAAACTAAGATCAATGCCAATTCAGATAAAATAACTAAATACCAGAAGCCCGAGACTATAAGTTGGATTAAGGACAAACTTTACGTAAAGGAAATAGTATTTACATCTGCCACGACGAATTGGTGGGGAATATGGAGTAGAGGGTCACATGAGACACTTATAAGGAATAGAATAATAAAACAATCAAAAAGTGTAGTGCATAGCAGTAGATCTGTTATTGGAGGCATAATAAGTTTCAAACAGTTTAATAACGCAACATGGGTCGAAAGAGAAGGAATAGGATGAAATTGGGGTAATTCATTAAGAGCGCTGCCGGCTCAACATCTCAGGCACAAGTACAAGAGAGGACGTTTTACTGGGTAAGAATCCCACACTACTATAACATAAACCACTATGTAGTTGTAGCGCCTTTTGAAAGTTTCCTCCTCTACATTGTAAAAAATAATAAAATATAAAATAGCCAAATGCCTCGTCACCTAATAAGTGACACCGCATGAATGGATTAATGAGATTCCTACTGTCCCTATCTACTATCTAGCAAAACCACAGCCCAGGGAACGGGCTTGGAATAATAAGCAGGTAAAGAAGACCCTGTTGAGCTTGACTTTAGTCTGGCAGTGTAAGGAAGCATAAGAGGTGTAGCATAAGTGGGAGATATTATAATTTCGGTTATGTTATTACCAATGAAATACCACAACTCTTATTGTTTCCTTACTTACTTGTATCATTTACTAAGCTATTACACGGATATATAGTATTTGTTTTATGGTATTTTGTTTTGATGCGAGTTTCTTGTTATAAGTACCAAGGGTTTGTTATATACACCAAACAAATATCGATGAATTTTGATATCCAAACAATTGGTTTGTTAAAAATTAATTGAATTTGGTATAACTCTTATACTCAGGTAGGATCCAATTCAAGGACATTGCCAGGTAAGGAATTTTACTGGGGCGGTTCATCTCTGAAATAATAACGGAGATGTCCCAAGGCCAGCTCAGTGCGTACAGAAACCACACATCGAGCAAAGAGCAAATGCTGACTTGATCTCGTTGCTCAGTACGTACAGAAACAGCAAAAGCTCGGCCTATCGATCCTTTTGGTTTAACGAGTTTTTAACAAGAGGTGTCAGAAATGTTACCACAGGGATAACTGGCTTGTGCTAAGCGTTCAGAGCGACGTCGCAATTTTGATCCTTCGATGTCGGCTTTTCCTATCATTGTGAAGCAAAATTCACAAAGCGTTACATTGTTCACCCACGCAAGGGAACGTGAGCTGGGTTGAGACCGTCGTGAGACAGGTTAGTTTTACCCTACTGATGAATATTTTCATTACAACAGCAATCCAGCGTAGTACGAGAGGAACCGCAGGTAGGGATCAATGGTACAACACTTGTTCGAGGGAACAGTGGTATGACGCTACGTCCGTTGGATTATGCCTGGGCACCTGTAAAATTGTATCCGCGCTGGATTGTAATGATATTTATAGGGATATTTCATAATATCGCTGTAAATCGTTTGAAGTTATAATTTTATTATTATAATATAATCTATATATAGTACTTGTCATATTTACATAATCCTACATAAACAACAGACAATTGAGAGTCCAAATCGCAAACTATCATTCTGGCATCCAATACGTGAGGGCAGGAGTCCCACAGGGCAGTGTTCTTCGACCCATTCTGTACGCACTGTTTACCGCAGACCTTCCAACTAACAACAGGCTGACAGTAGTAACTTTCGCTGACGACACCGCCATCGTTGCCATCTATGAATGCCCCCAAATGGCATCCAGTATCCTGCAAAGCCACCTGAACAAGTTACAATTGTGGTTGATAAAGTGGAAGATCAAAGCCAGTGAATCCAAGTCTGTACATATTACGTTCACATTATCCAACAAAACATGCCCAGAAATCACCTAAAATAACCAACCACTAAGCGTGACAGAACACGTTAAGTACCTTGGCACATATTTGAGAAAAACATGTGACAACAAAGAGAAAAGAAATGGAGCTACGACTCAAAATCTAAACTGGTTGCTGGCCAGAAAATCCGAATTGTCTCTTACGAAAAAAACTACTGGTCTATAAGGCCGCAATCAAACCAATTCGGACGTACGGCATTTAACTCTGGAACTCTTGGGCAAAATCACCATCGATAACATACAAAGATTCCAATAGAAAACGTTAAGACTACTTGCAAACGCACTGTAGTATGTGATCAACGCTACCTTGCACAATGAAATTGATGTAAAATTCGTCATAGAAGAAACCGAATACACCAGCCAGAGGTATATAAAACGGCTAGAAGTCCATCTAAACCAGTTGGCGCTCGCAATATTAAGACGCGGCGGAGAAATCTCGAGACTAAAGAAAAAATCAAACCCCCTGGACATTCCATATAGATTCCAAACGCCCTGACTCTCCTAATTATCAAACTCGGTTAACCTCTCAATAGAGAGTTGTCCCATCAGACAGATTGTAGTTAAAAAATTAAACTGATGAAATTGCTAAGTTTAACATCGATTGTTATTTCTAACATACTACAAGAAACATTTCTGAAACCATTATTCCAATTACGTTTTCCAAACTATCTTCTCTATCGCAACGACAGAATGCGAGCCATCCTCGTAAAAAGAAATATAAAACACCACCTCATCAATATACCAAATTTAATTTCCCTAGAAACAACGATTATATAAATAAAGAGCAATTAATTCGACTTTACCTTAATATCAGCATACAACCCCCCAAACCACAATAACCTTCTATTGGTTCTCCTCTCCCTTATTGACTTTGAGGGTCCATTGCTAATCACAGGAGACATGAACCTTGTTCAGTAATCACTGAACAATATAACTATTTGATGAAAATCAAGTAGTTTTTGAGTACTCAAGAAAATGGTCTAAAAGGCCTTGAAAAGTTTTCCTTAGCCATTAAATCATTTCTTGAGTGTTGCAGTTCTTTCAATTCTAATCAATCTAAACTAGGTGGCTTTCGCGAAAACGCACACAAAATTGAGCTGAGCGGTCGATATATAGACACTCTGCTTCATAGTCATCTGTGGTTATGTAATAATTGGTAGCAATTGGTTCTAGTCGATACCATGTGTGCTGACTTGGTTTTAATGTAAAAAATATGTGTATTACAATTCTAGCCCTAAACACTGATTAATTGGCCATTTCTTGTTTGTTATTCTATCTCTTCATTACCTTCAGTGAGAGAAACTCAAGAGATAAAGGGTGGGCCATATACGATTTGGAATTTGAATCGGATATAAAAAAAACTAATGAATATTTGTCCAAAACTATAACTTTGTTAGAAAGATTGAACATTTCCATTTACGAGTGAAACACAACATCATTCAAATGACTGCCAAGGCTGGCTACAGTACCCCATCGGATCAATCCAATTTTTCAGTACATTTCGATTGTTTGGGCTTCAATCTCATGAATGGCAACTTTAATTTCGTGTTTAAGGGACTGAATGGTCTCTGGCTGATAAGCGTAACATATATCCTTAATAGAATCAGAATTCAGAATTTCGCTTTATTATTCGATGTTCAAAAGCGGTGCGCAAAAGATCGATTGTATCGTATCGTTGGCCGTGTCGCAGCCCCGTCCTGTTGGAACCAAATTCCGTCCATGTAACACTCTTCAATATGTGGAAACTAAAATCCATTTAACATGGCTCTGTAACACTTGCCATTGACCCTGAAGGCGGCAATTTCGCTTAAATAAACTCCACAGTGGGAATGAGCTTCATCGGAAAAGATAATTTTACGGTAAAAATGTTCATCTTGGACTAACCGATCTTCAGCCCATCCGATGCAACAGGCGAACATAAAACGCTTCAGATGGTCATGAGGCTTCATTTCTTGCACTCTTGTTTGTAGCCAAGATTCTCATCAGACAAGTGCGAGAAATGTTCAGTTCCTGAGAACGATGACGAATTGGTGTTCATGGATGTTCATGCACACTGTGCGAAACCGCAGCAATGTTTTCGGGTGTGCGCACTGGACGAAAACAGGAACGGGTTGTTTTGTCCAATAACGAACCGGTTTCACAAACTCGCTTCACTGATTGATCAACTGATTGGAAGGCAAATTTTTTCCGTAAATTTCTTATGGTTTCCGTAGAAAACTCACCAGTGTTGAAGTAAGTTTTCAATAGTTCCCAACTTTGTTGAAGCGTAAAGCGTCCCATTTTGTAAACGTCGAACATAAGACTAATTTTCTGTAAGCTCATGAGAGTCATTATGCCTATCAAACTCCAAATATACGGTAGTTCGTATTCCAAATGTTAGATGCCTCTCCCTGTATTTTCTATCTTAGTTCTGATTCTATTGTGAGCCCTATTTAGTTATAGTTTATAAATTATTATTTTCTCCACACTGTTGAATTACTCAGCTTCTCTAATTTATGTTAAATAATTTAGAAAAGATGTAATTTATGCTATTTATTGTTCTGAAAAATGCTAAACTTGAAATTACTTGATTCCTGTTACTCTAATTATCATTTGTAGGGTTCCGTAGAAAAACCGAAACCTTATAGTTTCGTCATGTTCGTTTGTCCGTCAGTCACAGCCATATTATTCGGAGACTATTGAAACTATATAAATGAAATTTAAAAGTAAGGTGTCTCCTGTGAACCATTATAAAATGCAGTAGTGAAAGTAAACAAAAAAGTTCTATTAAGGGTCGCACTCCATACATGTGTCTGAGGGACAAGATTTTTTTTTTCCTTGCACATACCCGTGTGAGGCATTTGTAGATAGGTCTTTATAAATGACAATGATGTTGTTCGAATTTTTTTTCCATTAAGCTAATCGTTCGCGAAATATACGCTTCTAAAAACGTCAAAAGTATGCCCCCCCCCCCCTCTCTAACTTCTGAACGACGGGACAGAAAAATCTGAAAATATTAAAGGTAGTAGAACTATATAAAATCAGTCAACGATATTTGGTTTGAACAATAAGAGTCTTACCGTTAATTATGTAGATATTCGATGTTTTAAGCTACCAACAAAGGTTTCTTTAACTCAATACTTTATGCGGCACTCTACGGAACCCTTAGCTTATGTGTGTCCGACATGCACTTGGTTTCTTTTTATCTTATTTATCATGACTTTTTGTTATAATAATTACTATTATTTTGTGTTTTATATTATTTATGAATCTATTTGTATATTTTTTATGATTACGAGTGCATATATTGAAGATATGAAACAATTTTCAGTAATTCATTCAATCATCTTTACTATCAGATTTCTTCAATAATTCATTCATCTTTACTATCCGATTTCAATGATTTACAAAATTATTAGCTAGAATCGTAATTTGGGATATGGACACATTTATAAAAACTCACAGTAGAGGAAAATAATGTATGACAAAAATGCAGGAAATGTCAAAATAATGGGGGTTGGCCATACATATAAACAACGTGGGACACTTCGTTTGGCCGCTACGGGCAAAAAACTGTGCAAAATTCAACATTTGAATTTTATAAATTTTCCCATCTTTTGTATGCACACGTTTAAAAACTCCATTTAGAGAAAAATCATGTATGACAAAAAAATAGAAAATGTCAAAATAATGGGGGTCGTTCATATATATATGAAACCCTTTAGGTGCATAATTTAGCCGCTACGGGCAAAAAACTGCTAAAAATTCAAAATGTGAGTTTTATCAGTTTTCCGATCTTTTGTATGTGTATCTTTAAAAACTGAATTTAGAGAAAAATCATGTATGACAAAAAGGTAGCAAATGACAAAATAATGGGGGTCGGTCATACATACGAACACCCTAGGACGCTGCGTTTAGCCGCTCAAGATATCTACGATAAAGCTCAACTTTTGTATGTTGACTTAAGGGCTGCTCTAATGGAGATGAAAGAGAAACTTTTTGAACGGAAAACTCCAACCGGAAAAGATCTCCTTGACGTTTCTGCAGCTGCTTCTGCTGGGATGAATGTAAATCATATACTGCCTGAAATAAAATTACCGATATTTTCAGGAGATCCAATGGAGTTGGTCCCATTTCGAGACTTGTTCTTAGCCATTATCGGTAAGGATGTTAGTTTTCAGCCTGCTACTAAGATGTATCATCTTAAAACTCAACTTGCTGGTGAACCAAAATTTCTTATCGAAGGTATCCCCCCATCAAATGAGTCTTTTAAACCTGCATGGGATCTGCTTGTGAGACTTTATGACAATCCTCGATTCTTGCTAAAAAGACATGCTGAAAGTATTCTTTATGGTTCACGTGTTACTGGAGGTTTCGTCTACAGAATTGAAGGAACTGATGGCAACTAATACTAGAGCCTTGGATTCTCTAAACTCACTGGGATCGGAAGTGACATTCTCTGATGTTCTACTTATCACTGCTACTTTAAAATAACTAGACTCTCATACAGTTGCCAGATGGGAAAGTAAACTGGGTCTGACAAAGGACTTCCCGTCCTACGACATGCTTCTAGAGTTTCTTGAACTCAATGCACTTGTCTGGGAAGGGTCGGAAATCATTCGTGTACTATCTTCAACTTCGAGCAATTCTTCTATTAGTGAATATCCGAATAAACCATCTGAAAGACAATCATCATTGAAGTCAAAGGTTAAACCAGCAGTGAGTTATACCGTGATGACAAAATCATCAGAGACTCCTAGTGAAAAGACTGACGCTCGATGTGCCATCTGTAAGAGCAATCATTATGTGTTGTGGTGTCCTAAGTTCAAGGTCATGTCAACGAATGAGAAAGTCAACACAGTTAAGAATTTAAGACTTTGCTTTAATTGTTTGGGGAGTCACAGGGTGCAACATTGTTCAAATAAGGATTGTTGCCAGAAATGCGGTGCTATGTAGCATACTGAAATACATTTTGAGAATCATAGAAAATTATTTGAAGCATCAATTAGGAGTAACTCTACAAATCCTGAACTGAGTAAATCAAATCCAGTAATCAAATCCAAATAAATACAAACCATTTACGTTTATTTCCTGCTGAAATATCTGAGACTGCATCTTGTTTGAAAAAAATCTGAGTCTACACTATCTACTTCATCAAAAATCTTTCATAATGAAGTTATGAAAAAAGAATGTGACGATTGGAGTCTTGAGCAATTAGATCACATTAGACCCATTGTGCTGCTACTGGCAAGGTTTTAATCATATTACCTAACAGGGGACCTGTTGAGGCTAGAGTTCTTGTGGATCCTGGTTCTGAGTTGTCATTATTTCAGAAAAGTTTTTTAGACGTTTGAAAATACCAAAGGAAATATCTACGATACCTATATCAGGAATTGGTAATTCGTCTAGTGGACATACGCCAGGAAGTTGCCTTCTAAGACTTCAATCGAAGTATTCCGAACAATCTATTATTATTCAGGTGTATATTTTGAGCAAACTTACACAACAATTACCTGCTGAATGTATTAAGACGCCAAACTGGCCACATCTTAATAACTTAGAGCTTGCTCACCCGGAGTATTGTAAGTCAAAGCCTGTTGATATTGTACTAGGAGCTATACCAACAAGCGAGATTATGATATCTGCTGTGATAAAATGCGGAAATGAAACTCCAAAGCTCAATACACTTTTTTTGGTTGGATCATTTATGGTTCTGCTCAACAAAATTGCTATTAAAAATAGTTATTCACCTCACCGTTATTACTCTTCAGCAGATGAGGTGCTGCAGTTCTGTACTGAGTAAATTTTGGGCACAAGAAGAACTAGTAGAGTCAAGTCAATCAAAACTTGATCCTTAAGATCAACAATGTGAAGACTTCTTCAAGAGGACACATTCAAGAGATGACTCTGTCGTTATACTGTTAGATTACCACTAAAATCTTTACCATCTACTCTTGGTGATTCACCTGTTAAAGCCAAGAGATGCTTATCAAGTATCTTGAGCCGTCTAGAGAATAATCTTACATATGGCAAACTGTATGCTGAGTTTATGAATGAATATGAAAATCTAAGTCATATGTCAAACATTCTGAGACACCAATATATTATCTTCCGCAACATGGAGTATTAAGAGAACAGAGTACACAGAGTTCAAAATCTTCAGCCTAATGCTATCTAGCAGTATGTACCTGGTAAGCAGAATCCAGCAGACTGCGCATCTAGATGGTTATCACCTTAGAAGCTACGAGATCATACGCTATGGTGGCACGGACCATCATAGTTGCTAAAATCAGCTGAAGAGTTGCCAATCTTTAAAGAACCATCTGTAATGACTGTTAATCTTGAGAAGAAACCAGGTCAATGTTTTTTTTGTGAGGAAGTCTGTGGAGAATTTATTCTGCGGAATACTAGAAAAGGGATCGACTCTATTACCAATTTTAAAAATTACTGCTACATGCTTGCTATTCAATGCCTAACGGGCAAACCTCAATCTTCGCTTATACACCCATTATCTACAAGTGACCTGGAAGCTGCTAAAATTATACACATCAAAGTAACTCAAGGATTGTTCTTTTCCAAAGAGTTACATATACTGAAACAAGACAATTTTCTTTCAAAGACTAATAGCCTTCGTAAATTAACACCACTTGTTGATTTCAAAGGAGTCTTAAGTGTTGATGGGCGAATAGAACGAGCTAGAATATCATCTGAAGAAAAACATCAGGCAATTTTGCCTAGGAATTCACAGTAAACATCTCTAGTAATTGCTGATGCTCATGAGAAGACGTTGCATGGTGGAACACAACTAACACTATCTTATTCGAGACGAGCCTACTGGATAGTTGGTGGTCGAATGCCAGTTCGCTCATATATCTTACGCTGTGTCATCTGTGCGAGAAATAGAGGAGTGAGAGCTCAACAACCGATGGGGCAGTTACCTTCTGCTCGGGGCAATCCTTCCAGAGCTTTCTACCATTCGAAATTTGACTATGCTGGCCCATTTACAGTTAAAACGTGGGAGGGTAGAGGAGCAAAATCTTCTAAGAGCTGGATTGCTGTGTTTGTTTGTCTTGTTTTTTCAGTAATACATCTTGAAGTTGTTACAGATTATACCTCCGAGGTATTCATTGCAGCATATAGACTTTTCGTCAGTCGTCGAGATATTTGTAACACGCTATCGAGTGACTATGGGACCAATTTTTTGGGTGCAGATAAAATTCTCAGGAATCTCTTCCAAGCTGGAACATGTGAGAATCAGAATCTAAAAAGTTTATTGATAAAAGAGGGGACTAATTGGTAGTTTATCCCACCTGGTGCACCATACTTTGGTGGTAAGTGGGAAGTTGCTGTGAAATCTTTAAAATTTCATCTAAAAAGATTCATAGGCGATACACTTCTAACCTATGAAGTGGAAGCAACACTTCTTACTCAAATTGAGACGGTGTTAAATTCTAGACCGCTGAATCCTTTATCTGAGGATCCATCCAATTTAAGAGTACTGATACCAGGTCACTTTCTAATTGGGGAGCCACTAAATCTTTATCCTGAGCCTCCACTTCTTGAGTTTAATTTTTCTAGGTTGTCAAAATGGCAGGTACTTCAACAAAAGCTTCAGTACTTCATCTGAATCTGGTCATCTGAATGTATGCAGAGGTATCAATCTATTTCGAAGTGGCATCATTCATCCAATGAGATCAAGATTGGATCAATAGTGCTCTTAACAGACGAGAGATTCCCACCGAGTAAATGGCCACTTGCTCAAATCGAGAAGTTACACCCAGGAGCAGATGAACACACTATAAAGACAGCTACTTCTAGTTTATTGCGACCAGTTACAAAATTATATATTTTACCGGTGTGGCGACTCAATATATGGGATCTTGAAAGGGACAAGGAATGTGCTCGGGATAGCTCAGTGGTAAGAGCAAACGGCCGGCAAGCGGAAGGTCCGTGGTTCGATTCCCGGTCACGAGCATTACACATTTTTCTCCTTTCATGATCACCATAATTGGTGACCCCGATATAGTAACACGCTTACTTCTGAGCAACACGCCCTGCAACACACAACAACACACGTCCTGCAACACGCAGCTATATACGTCCTGCAAACACGCAGCAACAACACACAACAACAACAAGCAACAACAGCACGCAGCAACAACACGCCAGCAACAATGCTCTGCAACATGCAAGCAACACACAAAAACCCTACAACGTGCAGCACACTTGGTGCCCTACAACAGTCGCCAACAATATCACACATCGATCTCGGTATATACCCTCGATCTAGGGGGGGAGTACTGTGGCGACTCAATATATGGGATCATGAAAGGGACAAGGAATGTGCTCGGGATAGCTCAGTGGTTAGAGCAACCGCCCGGCAAGCGGAAGGTCCGTGGTTCGATTCCCGGTCACGAGCATTACACATTTTTCTCCTTTCATGATCGCCATACCGGTAACTGCAGATTAAGTTGTCAAAAAGTTGCCAATGGGGTTTTTGCCGCCGCATGTTGGGCGGTTGCACTTTTCAGGTGCAATGCTCTGGAAATCGCAACGTCCGGTCGTCGCGACGAAAATTTTACATTTTTGATGAGCCTCGAAGTTGCAATGCTCGAATCAATTGATTTACTTAGCAATTTATGTTATTGAACTTATAAACAAAATTAGGTCATAAGTAAAAATAATTTGTAAGAATCTGCTATTTGTATATAAGGGGTGTGATTAATAAACACAAGTCAGTTCTTGTTTGGCTTTCAGCAAAACTAGTTTATTTAAAACTCCCAATCCTTCCCTTTAAAGACTGTGTAGTTAATTAAATTTTGGAAAGGGGAGAAACAATGAGCGTGTCTCTAGTCGCGAACGACTAGTTCAAGAGGGAAGGCAAAGGCGATGCTGAACTTACCTCCTTTCCTTCATAGGATCCGGTTTAGTGATTTGAATTTGACGTCTGAAACGACGTCAGAAGAGGGACGAGCTGTTCGGGACAGCTCTGATAGCCGTGAAGGCTTGTGCGCTCTGGCGAGAAGTCCCTGTCAGACAATGGAGCGGCGGACGTGTTCTGGCTTGCCAATACTAGCTAGTTCGGTGTAGTGAGGTGGGATCTTTGCTCGAAGCTGATCACCGAATCGACTACAGACAAATGATTAACACGTCTTCTAGGTCCGCACTGACGTGCAGTCGCGCTGTTCCCAAAATATAGAGCAAGAATGGGGGAGGTAAAACGGAACGAGGAAGGAGGATGGGAACCTAACGAACCTAGTAACCCCGAAAAGAGAGCAAAATTGAAATTTTAGGTGCACACAAACAAGGGAAGCACCTCGGTGTCACAGCGAAAGGGAGGAAGAGGGAGGGGGGATGGGTAATGGAGTCAGGAACCGGGACAGAAAGGGATTCCCGGGACCAGATCCGGGAGTAAGAAAGGAAGGAGGGGCTGCTATTCGACGGGGAGAGGAAATCCAAACAGAAAGAAGAAAAAAAAACCCAATGTAACGCGGAGAAGGAAGAGAAAGGGAGCGACACCTTAGATCGACGTATCATCTCCATCTCGTTGGTCGATCCAGGTGGTTTCGGATCCACCGTAGCCCACCCAACCGTAGAGAGCCAACTTTATCCGAACGCGATTCGGCTTTCCCCCCATTTCCGACTTTCTTACGTGCCCGGTTGGACGCGAAGGAAACGGACACCCACTATGATCTAATTTTTCACCTCATTTTTAAATTCTAGATATGTTTGCTTTAATAATTCAATCAATTTTGTAATTTTCTTCAAGTCTTTTCAGCTCCTGCAACTGATCATCTTGAAAATATTATTGGTCTTTCAACTTATTTTCCTCTTTTCTTTCCCTTTTTGGTGGAGGAAAGATATTGATTTAAAAATAAATGAATAATGTTGACGTGTATGTTTAAGGTAGGTATGTTAACTAAATATGCAACAATGTCAAAACAGCAAAAAGTTCAAATTAAATACTATATGGTGGGGAGTTTGCTTAACATAAGTTACTAGCATCATAAAAGTGAAGTAATGCCTCAACGGGTTCAATATTAATACTAGTATAATGTTAAAAACAATCTCATTTTACTTTAAATAATTAAATTGATAATTTTGATTCGTTCTTTCATCTTTTCGAATAGAATGAAACCTAGTGGCAAATAAATTATACCGTGCAAAAAAAGTAAGCGTTTCTTAAAAAACCAATCTTTGCATAAGGATCTTTAATTTTCACCCTGCTTTAACAATGAACGATCAAAGCTATCGTTCAATCTATGTTTTTTTTTATTTGTGTAGTAAGACTGCCTCTTTCACATTTTCTAAGAATCACAGCAAATTGGTTTCCCATAAACACAAGTTATTTTTATTTATCAATCTTCAATTACTTCACCAAACTAAACTTATGTAAATCAATTAATATAGTATAACCAAATACATACAAAAACTCATTTGTATATTCGACATATGGTAGAACGCATCACAATTAAGATTTGTTCTTATGATCAGCTTCAATTCAAATTTTACGGTTAAGTTTGATTTCGTTCTCTATTTGGGATTCAAATTTCATATAAGTTGTGTTCTGTCATTTCGTACTTATAGTAACATCAGTTTTCCTTCTTACGTTTTATTCCCGGATAAAATTAAAGCATCTTGTAGTTTTTATGGCTTTTAAATTTCAGATTTATGGTTCTGTGGCTATATTTTTTTTCAAAGTTTTTAGTTTTCTAACCGATTCGAGACCTTCAAATTTAATCAATTAATCGCACCATTTCACGGATAATAGATAAAATCGCTCCCACGTGCAATGCAAATTGCGCACCACACCACGTGTCTGCCAACAAAAGAACCGCACCAAAAAAAAACAAAGAAAACAAATTGTACTCACCGTTAGCTCTTCTATGTGGTGCTGAGCCCTGCTCGCATGTTTTCCCACGTGTACAACGACGATTTGTTAAATGGTTTCTGCTTCACCGCCCAATTTTTTTTTTCTATAGTTACTGTTTGAGTTCCAAAGTTACTGGGTCATCATTTAAGGAAATGCACAGTTTCAAGCTCAATTTTATTTATTCGATGTATGTTACGATATATTATAATTTTTTCTTACGTTAAAATTTTTCTTTCTTTGTACAATGTATACAAGATCTAAGAATTTGAAGATAAAAATAACACTTCTACAGAAAATTGATTTAAATTTATGAACGAAAAAATCACTGATATTTGTATTCGTTAAGAATAACCACTATTTTTTTATATTTTTTTTAAAGAGAATTTAAAATAAATGTATTCGAAGTTATTGCTTTGAACTTGATTTCATTTAAAAATTTGAAACATCAATCCTTTTCGTCTTTAACAGACTTAACTTCTATTTAAATTTTATATTTTTTGGTAAAAATTTAACACTTAAATGATTATGTAAAAAAATATCTTTAATAACCAAAGAAAAGAAAAGAAATATATTTATTTAAAAATTTCAAACGCTATCACAATTTACTCGCGCACAGCCGTCCTCGTCAACGTCCAGCGTCGCTGAGGATCGCCGAGGATCCCGTTATCCTTATCGGGTTGCTAGGCTCCTCCCATCTACATTCGCTGTGGAGTTGTCAGTGGTGGATTTTTGGCTGCGGTCGGTCCACGCACATTGGAGCAATTTGCTCATTTTACTACAGGGCAGCCTTTACGAAGGTTGCATTCATCCTTGGAAAGGCTGAAGGATCTTGTAGAATTAGGGCATCGGTGAGTGGTATGTCTTTATGATTTCGAATAGGTTAGTGATGTAACATGGTCATCAAACTTTGTTTTCCTCTCTTGGCTTCCAGATAAGTTGAGTTCTCTAGATATTATTTTGACTTCTGCTGCTCTTTTCTCCTTTGCTGGTGTCATAGATTTAGGTGCTCCGGGTTGTAATGATATCTGTTGAGGATATTTACGTAATTTTGGTGACGGTGTAAGTCTGAGTTGTCCCGATACAGTTTTACTACTTTTGGTTTCACTGTTGGCTTATCTAGAGGCCATTTCTTCCGATTTATCGCATCTAGGCATTATCTCTTGATGACATGGGTTGGAGGTTTGCTATGACCAGGTGGCAGTGATTTAAAGTTTTGTCCGACTCTCGATGTGGTAGCACCCGGTTGGATGGCATGGATGGGATTCCTTTCAACTGCTTACGGTGATTGATATTTGTTGATATGACCTATCCTGTGTTAATGTAGTGACTACCACAATATTGTTCCGCTGGATGGTTGTCGATTTTAGTGCTTCAGATCCTTTGCGTGGAAGACTCCTAAGGGCTTCCCTGTTAGATCGGACACTCGGTATCTGGATGATTTCAGTTATGTGGCAATTCAGGAAGTTGTGATCTAAATTTGGATTGTAGTGGGCGGCTGCATCGCTTTGGCGGAAGTTCCGGCGATAGACCTCATCACCGATCGCAAAGGTAGGTGTTCTGTAGCGTAAGTTGTACGTTTTTGTTCTCGTCTCCACGGCTCGTGCGATGTTGTCTTTGATCTGCTGGCGGAGTAGGTGAAACTTGTCGTGAAGTTGGAGGGTTGATGCTGTTAAAAATTTATAACAAAATCTAAAAATTTTGATACCTCCTTGAAACCAACTGTAGTACAAATAGGATCAATGCTGTAATGTTATAATTGAATGAGAATAAAGATAAGTCTGCTAAGAGCAATCAACTGTGTTTCAATAGATGTCGCCTCTCCCATAAGGTTTAATTTTTGTAATAAGCCATACTGACTGCCATGGCAGAGCATATGCTGTCCACAAACTGCAAAATAAGGTGAGAAGTTCTTCACCCAGTGGTGTGAAGACCATAAAGCACAGGCGATGTCCGATATTTCTTTGTCCCAATCCTTTTGACTTGGCTGTATATACGATCGGATAGCGGCGAGCAGCGTGCGATTAAGTCGTTCAGATGCATTGCTTTGGGAGGAATACAACGCTGTAAATTCTGTAAAGAAAGCTCTTAAAACTTTCTGGAGCGAAACTGCACTCCATTATTCGAGCGTATCTTCTGAGGCACTTCAAAGACGTGGAAGACTCGGGTCTCGAGGAATTTGGTAATGATGCCTGTAGTGAATCGTTTGATAAGTTATAACCGCGGGAACTTTGACAAGTGGTCGAGAAGAATAATTGCGCCTATATTTCCGTTTGAAGACCTCGGAAATGGGCCGATCAGGTCGATGTATACCTGTTGGAACACACGATCTGGCAGCGGTTGCTTTCCCATGGAAGGTCGTAGGATTTGATTAGGAGCCTTATTTGCCTTGCAAACTTCACAAGCCGTCACGTAGTCTCTAACTTGCTGTGCCATTTTAAGCCAGAAGAAGAAGATTTTAAAACGATGTATCGTCTTGTTGAAGCCTCCATGGGCGCGAATGATCAATCTCGTGGTTAACTCCACCGGGATCCAGAGTTTCCATTTGTCGTTCCTGTATCTGATCTCCTCGAGCATAGTCGTTCCGTTTATAAACATAACCGTCCACAGATTTAAGGTCAGGCAGATGTTGTTGTTGATCTCGAATCGTGTTTATAAGTTTCCGATATTGCTCCGATTGGAAATGTGTTGAATCCAAGTCTACTTCTAGTGCCACTACTTCTGGGGAAAACATCCGGGACAAGGTATCTGGTACCACATTCTCTGAACACTCCCGGTTGCAAATTTTAAAGTTGAAGCCTTGGAGTTTCAACACCCACCGGGCCGATCTCCCATGTAGATCCGTCTGGTTCATGAGCCACTTCAGGGATGCGTGGTCGGTTATTATTTCAAAGCCTTCCACGTATGGACGAAATCGTTTCAGAGCGGTTACTGCGACTAGGCATTCCTAGACTACCACACGTAAGTGCTGTAGGTGTTGTTAAAAGGTCTCAGTAATTAGGAGAAGGTCTTCCAAGTAGACAAAAACTTGATGCTTTAAGTGTGCTGGGATGACCTTATCCATTAGCCTTGTCATCGTTTGTGGTGCGTTGCACAATCCGAATGGCATGACGACGAATTTGTACAAGGGGCGACCTGGCACGGTGAATGCTGTTTTTGCCTTTCAGTTTTCGTCCAAAGGGATCTGCCAGAAAGCGCCCTTGAGGTCCAGGCTGGTAATGTATCTCGCTTTGGGGAGGCGACTCAAAATCCTGTCAATCAGAGATAGTGGGTAGGCATCCTTGACTGTGACTTTGGTGACCTTTCTCGCATCTAGGCATAAACGAACCTTGTTTGGTTTTCTAACAAGTGTGACCGGTGAAGACCACGAACTTTGTGACTCCTCAATTACTCACAATTCTAACATGTGATCCACTTCTGCGTATAGAAGTTTCTCTACTGCTGGTGAGACAGCATAATGTCGTTGTTTAATCGCCTTCGCGTTCCCAACATCCATACTATGCGTGACTAAAGTGGTACGGCCTAAGCCTTTGTTTTGAATACAAGGGAAACGTGGCAATAGCTGCTTCCAATCGAGCATGTTGCTGTGGTTCAAGAATGTGGTGGTGAATAGTGGGAGTTGGTTGTAGGTTAGACACGTTTTGGGATGCTGTCTTTTCGCCGAAAAGATCGGGAGCAAGACCAAATTTGCGAACAAAATCGACGCACAGATAGAGGATTTGACTAAGCGAGGGAACGACACCTAGGTCCATGACCTTTGGTCGCCTGCGAAACGTGATATCCGTTCGAAGTTTTCCAAACACGTTGTGTTTGGTGCCATCTGCCGTGCTAAGTTGGAGGTCGATGTTCGGTCAAAATGGCCTTGGCTATTTCTGCTGCGATAACGCTTATGCTGGCTCCGGTGTCGATGAGCCCGCTAACATCTTGTTCCAACAAGGAGATCGTGGCATAGGGTCGAATGGCGTTTTTTGGTTGATCTGTAAGATTGCAGGAGCTACGTTGTTATCGGTACTGAGTTATCCGCTTCCAAAATCTCCGTAGTCTGCTTGTAGATCGCTTGGGTTTGCGAACGTCTGTCTCCGGATTCTTATTCGCGAAGATGTGGTCATGAGCTTCCAAGAACTCTCTAAGACGAAGATGGTAGGGTTTCCAGTGACGCAGATGTCGGGTGTTATTGGGTTGCACGTTTGTTTGGGACGTCTCTGGTTTTTGAATATCGTTGGTCTGATCAGCAGACTGAATTAAGGTGAAAGTCTGGTAGTTAACGTCAGGGTTTGGATCGATAAGGTCCGGGGGCGGCGGGTGGGGTGACTGACTGTCTTGTTATCCGGGGGTCCAGTCGCAGCCCTCAAGGAGCTTTTTGATTGATTATGTGCGCGCTGCGGTGCACGTGTCGAAACGGTGTCCTGCTTGTTGACAATTCCAACAAACGATGTGCGTCTCGATGGCTTCTAGACGCGGCTGATCTGGGAGAATGTTATCTATAGCATGTATCTCGTCTATGCGCCGAGTTTGGAAAGACTGGTTTCGCATCCGAACTTCTTCGTTAAATGCTTCGATTCGTCGTACGTATATTCGCAGTGTACTGAGACTGTCAAACTGGTAATGTAAGAGGTCCCTTCTTACTTGCGGCTAAAGATTTCGGCGAATCAATTCTGTCAGCTCTCCCTCTGGATGAGGATGTAGATAGGATGAGATAGTCGGTCAGCTAGTGATTGGATGTCATCCAGGTAGAGGTCAAATTTTTCACCAGGCCGTTGTTTTCTGTTGCGTATCCGCTCACGGATGTCCAGGTCTGTTTGTTTATCTCGGAATCTATCTCTCAGTACCTCGCTAAACGTGCTCCAATTAAACCCGGGGTGGCTCCGGTGAAAACGCCAGAACCAATCGTTCACTTGGTCGAGGAATAACAGGACATGATAGTTCCCATGTAGAGTCTGATTCACCAATGCATTGACTCTGGAAATGAAGAGATTTACAGGTAAGGTACTCGAACGACCACAAAAACGAAATCCCCATCCTGCGACGTTGGTAGTGCGCTACGAGGAACGATGATCGACCACTGCTGTCATGGGCCTATATGGTTGGTGGAACCGGGAATCTGCTCTAGGCACTCGCTGATTCACTCGGGTTCAGTGCCTGGTGGTATATCTGGTGAGTTGCTTGGCATTGGGCGATATACATTTTGGTCGGGTCCACCACGCTGACGAGTTTGGGAGCGGGTAATGGGACGTTGGGTTTTTGGGACAGCCCCTGAGGACGCAGCGTCATTAATGCTGAGGTTTGAGGGGCGTAGCTGGTCTGAAGGATTGTTGAAGTTTTGTGGAGAATATTTCTCTCTTTTCGTCCACAATTGGTGTTTTCTTTCCTGGTTTTTTTTTTTTTTTATATTATATATAACGTTTATTTTATTTGTTTTTCCCTTTTTTCCTTCTTTCCCCTATTTTTTATATATATTTGATACCATTCTGTACAATTCGAAATAAAAATATTGAAAAACAAGGATTCACCAGAAAAAATAAAAAATATAAAAGGTATATGAAAAAACATCTGTTTTTTTGTAGTAGGTATATGGAGAATCCCAGTTTTAAGGAGGGAAATTGTAAAATATATATATATATAAGAAAAATTACAGCGGAGCTATTCTCGGTTGTTCATTTCAACTTAAAACCTGGTCCTTGAAAGATAATACGGTGATCTTATAATTGATTATACAACCAACTTACTCGTATCTTACAAATAAGCCATAAGAAATTAAAAGAAAACTAAACTTATAACCAGCAAAAAAATATATCATACACAAGCGATTTTAACCCTAACTTTGTCTACAGGCTTATACACGCTGCCCCTTCTTTTCTCTTTTTCTCTTTATTGGATCTAGTACATTCAATTTCAAGCCTAGATACTATCTTAGATAAAATTTAATTTCCTTAATTATTATAATTGAAATCAAGATAAATCTTCTTGTGATATGTAAGATTATCGTATCACTGCTAGTTTATAACAAAAAAAATTAAATTTTATTCATCAGATTCAAAGTTTTTATGAAACAGCAGAAATTTTCCGCTTTTTAATGGTATAAGTTCGTTTCACATACGCAATAATCATATTCGTTTATGACCTATAAGTCTTGTTTATACATTTTTGACGTGATAATGTCTTATGAATCGATGGCCGGCTGCACACACGAAAAATCATGACTCATTGTCACGTTCCGCCTGAGTTGATCGTGCAAGCGAGAGCGCGGAACAGGCACTGAGTAGAAGAGAGACAAAGAGAAGAATCTCTTATGAATCCAATCTAATACGCGTATTAGTTTGGATTCATGAGAGACTCGTGAATCCAAACTAATGCGCGTATGTACGAATATCTCATTCGTGCATACGCGCATTAGTGTGGATTCAAGAATCTCTCATTCGTACATACGTGTATCAGTTTCGATTCAAGTATGTCTCATAGCGTTGCCAGCCCATGCGATAATTATCGAATCGTACGATAATTCAATGCACGATAGCGTACTTCAAATGTACGATATTTTTTAAACTTCAGTGCATTTTCTTTTGATCTTGCGTTTGCCTATTGCAAAGTGATCTTCAAATTTTTGTTGTATTAATAATTTTCGTGTGCGTGTGTGAAACAGCAAACTGTGAACCTTTGTTTATGGCTTATCAGAGCGAGAGCGCGTCAATATCTTTCGCATAAATAAGCATGTTCATGAAAATATTTTTGATATTATAACAATTTGAAAATTTGAAATGGGAAATTAAACTATTTTAACAGTGTGAAGATCTTCCCTTGACTCTTTGTACCGTTGTGGGGGAGGAAAACCTCACAATTGTTTTCTTTCAATGGGGTACACTTCTGAACACAATCGTTTGCTTACATCAAAGACTTAGGTGAATTTTCTTGCTCTTATTCCGTTAGCTGACATTATACTTAATCTTAGTCCTTGTGTTTTTTGCCCACAAGGTAGCTTACATTTACGTGCGTTTATGTTATTTATATATCATCGCTATTACATACTTTTTCAAAACATTAACCATCACATTATCATAGTGTTTACGTAATTTTAAATGTTACATTTCTCTTTAAATTCCTTTTTGTTATGCGTTTTCACTACATTTATTTGCTTACATATATCTGTTACATTTCTCATTACATTTATTTCCTTTACGTGTTTCCTTTACATATTTCATTTATTTCTTTGACATATTTCCTTTATATTTTCCATTACATTTATTTCCTTTACCTATTTCCTTTAAGTTACTTATGCCCTATATTACTTTTGATCTGTCAATTACAAATGTTTTATCTTAGGGTTTATAATTCTTTAAATATTTACTTTAATCTACTTTGTCATCTCTTTTAGTATTAAGGATACTATATTGTAGGTGCGGACTTCGAATTAATTGTGATGGAAATGTCATTGACATTTGGTTCAGCGGCGATGGTTATAGCAGCATTATCCGACGTACGTATGGTAGTCTTGCCGGAATGAACTTTGACGATGATATCATCGCCATTCGGTTCAGCCTGGATGGTCACCGTGAGTTTGGCTGTATCATCTCCAGGTCGTCTGCAGTTTCCGGACATCGTGAGAACCTGGTAGTGCGTGATAGGAATTTAAGTGCTAGGTTATTTTTTTTTTGTATGGGATTTCGTTATTCGCGGTTTATTTTCTTTGTTCACTATTCTCGTTTTCTCTTAGTATTTGTTCTCCCCTCGGTATCGTTATGGGCGTGGAGACTATCGGGGGCTGGTTCGCTAGGGTTGCGGTGGTGGGCGGCGACTTCTATTCTTACATCTTCCGTAGTTGCGTATCTGTATGCTAACGATTATGACCACTAAAAGGCCTCCCGTTACTCCAGTTGTGGTGTGTAACTGAATTTTTCGGGGCCGGTTTTGTTGGCTTTCCGTGATTTTCGTATCTAGGTCTTCGAGTGTGTGGCTTATTCCCTTGAAGTGGTCATTTACTGCTACGGGATGCAAGATTTCCATCCGCGTTTCCGTTTTTCGTGGTTCAACCGGTACTTGATATCTGGAAAAGTCTACGGTCGGTGGTAGAATTTCTTTGGGTTGATGCATATTTAGTGGCTATATTTCCGTAATTCGGTAGGGTAGTGTATACTCAGGTAGATGGTACATACATTTATGCTTCAACTCAACTATGCCCAAACCAATTAGTTGATAGGTTTGTTCTTGGCTCTCACACTGGCTTATGAGTGGGATCGGTTGTTGCACCTGTTATGTATTTTTTATTCGTTTTGTTATGGTTCCAATTTTCAATGTTAACCAGTTCAATGTTGAAGGTAGGCTTGACACAAGTTTTAAGTTGGCTTAATATTTATTATTGTGCATATACTAATTACAATTCTCATGTACATTTTCATTCACTTTCCTTAAGCTTTATACAAATCAAACGCTAATGTTACCAATCTACTAGTTATCTTCCTAATATTTTATACAAATCAAACGTCCAAGCGGACAATCTACTAATTATCTTCCTAATATTTTTTACAAATCAAACGTCCATGCGACCCTTTCATTCCTTCCATAAACTAATCTACTAATTATTTTTTCATTTCACTACTCAGCCAGATTCAAATTTACTTTACTTTCTTGACTAAATTCATGTTTCTAAATTTCCAGTTTGTGTTTTAATCCTAATTTTATTCAGTTTTTATTTCATTCCTTAATCTAATTTACAATTCCTTTCTTAATTTTACTATTATCCCTTTTGTTACGGCGGTACCTCAACCGGTCGTTATGGAGCCGCTGGATCTCCTTGCTGATCCGCAGACGCTTCGCTTTTCCTACTGCCAACAGCAGACGGCGACGGACCCGCCTGAAGTTGGCCTCCACTCCAGTTCTATATTTCACGGGACGCTCTGGTTCTACGGCCGGTGACGCGGCGACCTGCTTCTTGCCCCGATTCCTGGCCCGGTATTCCTCCAGGGTAATCGGCCTCGGTACGGCCCTGGAATCATGCAACGCCTCCTCTTAAGTTGTTCGCGACGTCCCCGACACTGTGAAATAGCCACTTCACTGACGCCGTACTTGGAACTAGGTTGATGGGTTCTGGTGACCACTTTCAACACGAAGTTCCTTACTGCACCGATAGGTTTCTAGAACCTTTTTCGGTTTGACAAATTCGAACTTGAGTATGATGGGTTACTATGACCACTTTCAAACTCAAGCTCCCAGAGAACCGATAGGCTTCTGGAACCTTGTTCGGTTTGGACCAGTTATTTCTCCTTGTTTGCCTACTCCATTGAATGGTCTGCCTGACTTTTAAGGTTTGAATTTGATCCCAACTACTGGTGATATCCCCAATTTTTCTCCGCTTTTTATTCCAAGAAACCGGGATTTTTGACCGTTAGAGCGAGGTTGCCGTCAATTACGAAACGCACTTAACTTCTGCATCGCGCCATCTACCAGTGACGGGCGGAGGTTTTTAGAACATCGTAAGTTGATGGAGGTGTTTACGTTTCCCCATGTTTCGTTTTGACGTTTCAGTCTAGGCTAAGATCGTGTTGTGATGTCGCGTGTCTTATGTTCGGTAGTGAATTCCATGTTATTGACATAGGTTTCCGGGATCCAATGCCCACGTTAGTGTTATGAAATAGTAGGTTTGTTTACATTTTACATATTTGTAGGTTTATTTGCGTCGTTTAACCGTGTTGTGTTTACGCTTGATGGTAAGTATGGTGCATGTTTAACTTTTGGTGTTTTATGCTTTTAAGGCAGTTTTCTGGTGTTTTATGCTTTATGTTTTATTCCCCATGAAATACTCCGTGTGGACTATGTTGCTCGCTATGTGGACTATGTTGTGTCAACATCAACACCGACATCGACTTCTCGCGTGACATGTTCGAGTGAGTATGCTAAATTTCTGGTGCATTATGTTTTTTAGGTTCATATGTGTTGTGGGTATGGTTAGTGACTCGCATAGTTTATTTGTTATGTTCTAATCTCCCTTCTTTTTAAGGTGACGCGACGCATCACAACACACCCAATAAAGTTAAGCGTTATCCTGGTGCACAGGGATTATCACGGGTCCCGCGTTTATCAATGCGCGTATCTGACAATTAGTTGGTACTTGGTCAGTGGCTCGGAACAGTGCTGATGTGCAATCGGTGCGTGTTGGTTTCGCCAAGACTGGATCGCCATGGTGACAAACGTTGTAGGTTGTTTTCACTTGGATGCATTGACTTTGATAGTCTAATTCAGTTAGTCCGAAGTTCTTTTGGGATCTACTGGTGTTTAAGAAATATGTGGTCCCGATGTCATACACGTAGTATGAGTTGTGCCCTGAATCTATCGGTGTCGTGTAAATCCTGTTCAGGGTATATGATTGACCTTCCAGTAATGGTAGTTGGACCGCTATGAGGGTCCCTCCCGGGTTCTGTTCATAATCTACTCTTGCAATATTTTGTAGTGTGATCCTGTCCATGAATATTTTTCCTCCCTGCTGGCTTTCAATTGCCTTGGCATAAATTCCAGAATTTGCCTGGTTGGTAGTGGCAGTGGACTAAGTTCCCGTCGGTTTAGTGCTTCCATTACTATAAACAAGTCCGTTATTTCTAAATAAATCTGCTGTCATTCCGCCATCATGAATAATATTACTTCGTTGAGGTCTAGTCGTACATGTATTACGCAGAGCTGGCCGGAATGCTTGTCTATTTCCCCTATCTTGGGGTTGAAAAGCTCGACCTTTTGTGTCAACTTATTTAGTCTTATCGTCTTCTCTTCGTTAGATTTACTCATAGACTTTAGGGTGGTTTTCATCACTGTGACTTGCTGTTTTGCTAAATCCAAAGTGGCTTTTGTGTTATCTACCAACTCTGCTAACTTTTGATGCATGTGTTCCGAGTATTCGCTGTCCATGATTCCGAAGATGCTTTTTATTATTTTTCCCCCTAAATTTATCAGTCCTCGCTTGGTTCGACCGTGCGGTGTTAACGTAAAATCTGCCTGTCCATAAGCTCGCGTATTTGTTTCACTCGTTTCCTGATTTCACTTTGCCAGTGATAGCAATACTCTTCCCCGACTATGATGCCCGTGTTATCGCAGAGATTATGAATCGCGGATTCACATTCTGCGAAGTATTTCAGGTGTAGTTCTCCCACGTTGGCTTTGGTAAACGGGTTACGATGGTTCAATGGTCGCGATAAATCTGCAATTTTCTGAGAGGCTCGAACACTACTCCTTTTCGAGCAATCGGATGTATCTCGACCGGTGCTGGTTGGACTGTGTCTCCCAATGTCAGAAGCATGAGTAGAAGGAACATTTCTGGAAAGACAGGGACGGTTTTAGTGGAACAGTTTTAACCTGTTGTTATGAACGCGCCGTTTCCGTTTCCCTATCATTATATTACCGGGCTTTTTATGGCTACCAACTTGTATCGCCCTGCCCAGTGTTGTATCAACTTGTTCCTTCTGGCCGCGTTCCTCAGTAGTACTTGGTCCCCGAGGTGAACTTTCTAGTGGATTGGATTTTTGGTCGTAGTATTCCTTCGATTGAGATTTTCCTTCTTCCAAATTTTTCCGGGCCATTTGAAAGGCTCTTTGGAGCTTGTTCCTTAGGCGTAGATAGTCATTCTCATGATCATACACCGGTTGTGGTTCTCTCTTCAAATTGTTGGGCAATGTGGCGGAGAACCCGTAGAGACAGGCCATGGGCGTTAGTTTCGTAGTTGCATGCAGGCTATTGTTCCTGACGAACATGCCTGCCCGTAGGTGTTCGTCCCAATCCATTTGATTGTCATCGACAAAGTTCCTCAAGTACTCTACCATGGGCCTATGGGACCTCTCTAATGCACCGTTGGATTGTGGATGGTAGGGTGTTGTTTCAAGTTTCCGTATCCGGAATAATTTACACACTTCTCTGAACATCCCAGAAGTGAAATTTGCCCCTTGGTCTGTAATTAATTTTTTTGGTATCCTATAGCGACTAATAGTAGAGGAGTGCTTGTGAACAAGATCACTCAACCCCGTTGAAATAAGACAGTTAAATTTTTTTAAAATTTTTTATTTTTTCTTTAATCAGTTAATCAGTTCGCATTCTCCTTCTGTTTTTTTAAATAGTTCAATACAACTGAGTAATTTAAAACTAAGTTTAAGTTGTTATATTACAAATTCACTTCCTCAATTTTGATGAAGCATTTAAATTTTAAAATTACGAGTTTAAACTTAGCTCGATTTGAAATTCACATTTTTAATTTTAATTAATAATCTCAGCTAAATTTACCTTAGAATAATTTTGCTACTGCACTCAATTTGATAGTTCTAAGACAAGTTCAATTTAGAATTCACATTTTTAATTTGTAATTCATTGTTTCAATTTGATAAATTTTTGGTTAGGTTCAATTTAGAATTCACATTTTTATTTTGTAATTCATTGTTTCAATTTGATCATTTTAAGTTAAGATCAATTTAGAATTTCGCATTTTTAATTAAAAATAATAACCTCATTTTTAACTTATAGTTTCCATTTAATATTTTTAAGTTAGATTTAATTAAAATTAATAATCTCATTTGTAATGTCCTAGTTTCACCTTGATAATTTTAAGTTCAATTCAATTGATAATTCACATTCTTATTTTAAAGCTTTAAAGGAATAAAGAAATAATAAATCTCATTTATAATTTCTCGTTTCCATTGGGTAATTCTAAGTTAGATTTAAAATTCACATTTTTAATATGAAATAACAATCTCATTTTTTAAGGTTCCAAACGTAGAATACGGAACCCTATTAATATGACTTCTTTGTCCGTCCGTATGGCACAGAGCTGTATCTCCTGAACTATAATAGGTAGACACTTAAAATTTTCACAAATTGTGTACTACTGTGGCAGCTATAACAACAAATCATAAAAAAAAAATTGAAAGTAAAACAAAATCAAGTCTAAAAAAATCAAAAAAATAAATTAAAACAAAAATTTTAAAACAAATTAAAAAAAATATAAAAAAAAAATTTTGAAACAAAATCATACACGTGCTGATACGAAAAGCGCTACCACCAATGAAGAGGAACATACGCATTACGATCCAAAAACGAAGATGGCGATAAGGAATGCTGTTACGATGCGACAGTATTCCTTATCGCCGTTTTATATTTTTCAATGACGAAACGGAACTCTTCGTGTGCGGGTCCGACTCGCATTTGCCAGTTTTTATTTTACTCTACATTCACTTCAACAATATTAAGTTAAGTTCCATTTAAAATTTCACATTTTTAATTAAAAATAATAATCTCATTTGTAACTTATATTTTCCATTTAATATTGTTAAGTTAGGTGTAATTAAAATTAATAATCTCATTTGTAATGTCCTAGTTTCACCTTGATAATTTTAAGTTAAATTCAATTGATGATTCACATTCTTGATAATTTTAAGTTAAATTCAATTGATGATTCACACTCTTATTTTAAAATAATCAAAAAAAAATAATAAATCTCATTTATAATTCCTCGTTTCAATTGGGTAATCCCAAGTTCGATTTAAAATTCACATTTTTGATAATTATAATTTAATAACAATCTTATTTGTTTACTCTATTTTCACTTCGACAATTTAAAGTTAAGTTCAATTTAAAATTTCACGTTTTGAATTCTTCGTTTCGGCAGCACGACGTCCTCGCTCAAATTCCGCATCATTGACTGACTTGTCGCGAAAAATCTGGCAGGTTTTATCCTGCAGCAAACAATCACCGGACAACGGAGCTCCAATCCAAAAAAGACCAATTCTTTCTATTCATGGATTTAAAGTTGACCATTGTCCAACTCAATTGATTCCCACGAAAACAGTCACAATGCACGAAAGATCAATTCTTCGATTTTGATTTTGAAATCAATTGTTGAATTGATTTTTCGTGCATTCAAAGGGGCGGACGTTTCCGGGAACAACAGATGGTTCGTTTGTTCCCAGAGGATCAGTGGCATCAATAGATAGGCAGACCGGGATCTGCGATAATAGAAATTTTTTTGCATGGAGATTTTTAAGATCCCGTGTTTGGAAATGAAAAACAAAAGAGAACTTTAAATCTACTTTTAATTAATTGACCTTTTATTGCTAAATAACATAATTTACAATTGTAATAATTAACGTTTTGATCAACGTGTTCTTATTGGATTCCTGCTCGAATCTGGTTCCTGAGTGAACGCTATCGGATCACAGACTCACAATAATCCCGTTGAGATCATTTGCATGCGCTGGATTTGTTGGATAACGTTGCTGCTGTTGGTGTTGCCAGCGTTGTATTTTTAATTGGTGAGGTTGCAACTACTGGTGTTGCCATCGTTGCGGTTTGTATTTGTATTTGTTTAGGATGCACGGACATACCGCCCGCCTCATTGCGAGAGAGCAATGATGTGATGATCCAGAAAAACCCCTCCAAAGTCCGCCAAAGATCATCCCACAGAGAGACATCGCCAAGGAGACCAAAAAGGGCCTGGCAATCTCTCCAAAAGAGCCAACAAAAGGAAAGAAGAAGCCAGAGAACGCCAGCAAATGACGTCACTGGGAAGCCACGTTACTAGAGGTGGATGCCACACCGAAAAAACTCCCGAAATCCCCGCAAAACCCCCTAAAACACATCGCCAAATACATTCCCATACAAAGGCGGAATCCCCTATGATGTCACGACGTCAACAAATGCCCGGTTTGTAAACAACCCTGACCTTGGGTAAATTTACAAACAAAAATAGAAATGAAATCTGACCCCTCTGGTCAGAAATACACTCGAACGAGTGACATTCACGCCGAGTCAGCAAAAATTGCTGACCCAGCGGAATCGCGGCGATAACGACCGCCGGTCGGTGAAATGAAACCCGACTCTCTAATGGCCATTCATGCACCCATCCTCGTCAAGTCAACGAAAACTGTTGACTCAGCGGAAAGGCGGCAATTAACGGCAGCGGGTCGCTGTGACCATGAAGGGAACCTGAAACCAATAACAACAAAATACAGGGAATATGGGAATTAGTTGAACGACCATGAAGGGAACCTGAAACCGATGGAGACAACAACAAAATACAGGGAATATGGGCATTAGTTGAACGACCATGAAGAGAACATCCAAGCAATTAATTAAACGATTAACATCAACAATTCCCATGGAAATAACGATTGGGAGGAAATTCAGGTGCATCGCTCCAGCACGTGCATCCGTTCACGATGACAATTGGAAGCATGGGACCTGTCGGATCAGCAATATCGATGGGAACCTGTCGACAGGGGGAATCGCCCAATCAGCGTTGGGCCGAAAAACCAGTAAGCGGGCAGTGAGGAATCCAGCGCGCCCAGGAAGAGACCCAGCCGTGACAAGAAGAAGTTCCAGCCTCCAAGAAGACAAGCGATTCCAGCCTCCAAGAAGACAAGCGATTCCAGCCTTCAAGAAGACAAGCGATTCCAGCCTTCAAGAAGACAAGAGACTCCAGTCTCCAAGACGTCAAGCGATCCCAACCTCCAAGACGGCAAGCGATTCCAGCCTCCAAGACGACCAGCGATTTCAGTCTCCAAGACGACAAGCGACCTCAGCCTTCAAGACAGACGAAGACCAGCTCCGGCGTCAGAACCCGTCAAAGTAAGTAACCATCACTCTCCAAGCCAAAGTCTGAACACGGTTCTAGTAACCTATCGGACCTCGGTGGGCCCATCTGAAAACGGTTCTAGTAACCTATCGGATTGGGCCAGTACGCGCGATATTGATAACATTTACGTCGGTAGATGTCGGGAACGTCCGCGACTACTCTGCGAGAGGCCTTGAGGGATCCGACCGTGGGACCTAGACCAATAAGTCTAGAGGAGTACAGGGCGAGGCAAAAGGGGAGACCTCAAGTGAAGACTCCCTCAGCAATAGAACCACCGACTCCTTAGTACCGGACTGGGGTCGAGGCCAGGTACAGGAGAGCAATAGAGGAGGTCAGGCGTCTACTTCTAATTGCGGTGGGCCAGAGAGAGCGTTTGCGGTTGAGTCACGAGTTGCAGCGGCTTCATAACGAGCGGCAGAAGTATAGGAAAGAGAAAAGATCCCGAACTGACAGCGACAGGGCCAACAATAGCAATTTAGATTAAGTTATAGCCTGTAAGGGACTCTATATGTAATTAGGTATAGTTTGTATCGAATTCTGTAGGTAATAGGAAATAAATTATCCAAACTAAATGGACGAATTGTATTTTGGTCTGAATTCTTGTGAACCAATAGTGTGATCCTGTTGTAAGGATCACCCTTTTTAGTAATGGAATAATCACCCTGTTAAAATTTAGCAAAGACCCTTTAGTACGATCAAATTTAGCATAGAAACGTTATAACATTATACATTATAACACATTAGCATAACACATTATAACAAATTAGTGAAGACACAAAGATTATAAATTATAACAAATTAGTAAAGACACAAAGATCATACATTCGAACAAATTAGTAAAGACAATCACTAGTATAAGTATTAGCACAGAAATATAGATTATGTACTTACCTGATGCACTTACCTAGCATAGTTGCACAACATAGGGGACATATGAAGAAACGATACTAAGAACTAAATGTAATCGTTTCTTCATCAATTTTTGGTTCTCATGGGAACTTCATTCCCATGAGGTGATTAAACTTAAGTTCAATCTAGAAAAACCATTATAAATAGCCTAAGCATGATCGAATAAACCAGTTATTGTCTTAACGTCGAACAGGAGAGTTGTTTAATTAAGATAAGCACAGAGCACTGATTGGTGCTCTTCGTTATCTATACCAGTTCACGCATTATTGGTCGGTGCTTCACAAGAGCACTTCAATATGGTGAGCATTTAAGTCTCTACTAAATATATATACATTACATGGCGATCCTGCCCACTTATCTAGGAGTCTTCAAATGGTTCAACGTCGCTGATAACCAAAGATGGGCGAATTATTGTAAAGATTGACTTAAAAAGAATAAATTATCAAGGAAGGAAGAAACCGACGTTAGAAGAGGAGCTCAAGAACCCACTAAATGGACCCAGGCCACGGTATCCCGTCAAAGATCATAAAATCAAAGGAGAAAAACCAAAAAAAAGCGAGGGGGAATACAGCGCCAGATTCGACGTCAACTGGTAGAACTCCACAAATTGGCAGCAATCACGTCTGGCCCCTTCAAAACTAAACTATTATTAAAAATTAACAATTTAAAAATTTTAAAGAAGAATCTTAAGAAGCTAGATAAAGGAAAGATTGTACAAATTATTAAAGAGAATAGTGTTAATTAGCTGAAGCATTGCAAAATTGACCATTGCATTGATTAATAAATTATAAATTGTAAATTGTATTGCTTATTAGGTTATAATGGGTGCATTCAATAGCAAACGTAAAGATTTGAAAGAAGAATTCATTATCAACAATAATAATGCTGCTTCCTCTAATATTTTCCAAGAAAGGAATCTTAGTGATTTCCAACTAGTGCTTTTAATTCTTTTCTTGATCTTAGGATTTCATGCGCTTTCGTATTACTTAAAAAAATATCTATCAAAAACTGTTTCTAAGCAGGTTATGCAGAATGCATAATAATGGCGTCAGGCTTGCAAACCCTTTCTCAAGATTTAAAGAAAATTTTAGACAATTTTAAGAAAACTCCCAATAGATCCTATAGTTCACAATATTTATTGGAAAGGCAAATATGCATAAAAAAGATAAGAGAGGAATTTAAAACGGGATATTTAGAATTTTTAAAAGCAGATAAAGAATTAGCTATAACCTTAAAAACAAATTTTGATAAAATTTATGCGCAGGTATATGAAATTATTGATAATAAAGCTTCAATTTATTTGGGAACAAGTAATTCTGATACAGAAATTGTAAAAATGGCGTCATTTGACATAACCACAGCCATTAAGGTAATACCAGAATTTAAAGGTGAAATAAGAGAACTGGGCAATTTCCTGAATATAATAGAATTTCTACATGACACACTCAAAGATGACACTGAGAAAGCCAAGCTCATAAAATTCGTCTTAAAAACAAGACTAGCAGACAATGTCAAAAATAAACTTATAACATATTCTGCTCCAACTAATTTGAGAACTTTACAAGATGTTTTACAAAAAGTATTTAAGCCAAACAAAACTTCACTGTCAATACAGTCAGAATTGGCAAAAATATTTCAAGGAAACAAAACTGTTTCTGATTATGCTCAAAAGATAGAAAATTTAATGTCCCAATTAAATATGCTGCAAATTTCTGAACAAGGTGAATCGCACCGAGACATAATCTCGACATTAAACGAAAAAATTGCATTAAATGCATTTAAGAATGGTCTCAATGAACCAATAAAATCAACTGTCTTTGCAGCCAGACCCACCAAATTACAAGATGCAATTCAAGTAGCTTCTGAATTGGATCGTCCCAATAATCAAGCAAGCGTCTTCCATTATAACAAAAATCGTGGACATAATAATTTCCGTAGAAATAATAATATGAACAACTACCAGAATTCTACTAGAAACACAAATTTTTCCCAACGACGGGATTTTAATTTTAATAGACCCAACAATAATAGACGACCCCAGCAGTCATCTTACAACAATGTAAGATCGAGAAATAACACAAATAATAGAAATACGAATTATAATAAAAGGGTTAATGTGGTTACGTCAGAAGATGTTGAGCGCACTGAATCGGGAAACGCAGAAAACCCCGAATCGGAGACGGGGATAAACAATTTATTTCAAGAACAGTAAGAGTATTCACTCTAGATAGCCATTTGACCAACTTCATATATCTAAAAACGGATGTATCCCAAGTATCACTTTCATTTTTAATAGACACAGGTGCTGATATATCAATTATAAAAGTAAATAAGTTAAATAATTTAAATAATATATCGACTGAAAGTATATGTGAAATATCAGGTGTAACAAATTCAAAATCATGCTCCTTAGGTACTATTAATTCGAAAAATTCGAATATCAAAAATTTCATGTGGTTGAGGAAGAATTTCCAATCTTAACAGATGGCATATTGGGTAGAGACTTTTTGACGTGATAACGTCTTATAAATCGATGGCCGGCTGCACATATTAAAAATCGTGACTCATTGTCACGTTCCGCCTGAGGTGAGCGGACGAATGAGAGATTCATAGATTAGTTTGGACTCATGAGAGATTCTTGAATCCACACTAATGCGCGTATGAACGAATCTCTCATGAATCCCGCGCGTATAGTATAGTACGAATAAATAAATTGTTAATACATAGCATATTGTTACTTATAATTAATCTGTATAATTTAAGTAAAAAAATTTATTGAAAAAATTTACATTTTCAATTAGCTCCTTCTTTGTATTATACAAAATAATGATAATTCAGTGAAAATAATTCAATTCAATTCATAAAAGTAGGCAATTTTTCATCAATGCTTTCTTATGACGTTATCACGTAAAATTATCGTCCGTAAACCGACTTTACAGACAACCAATGTTTTTAATTAAGACTTCATGTAAATTAGATTATGAATCTTTCACGATAACATTATTACTAGAAGATGGGGATGTTACACTTCCAATGCATCGAAGAATGCCAAAAATTGAACAAATAGTTGTTCCAGCAAGAATGCAAGTTATTCAGGCAGTAAATGTTAATATTGCGAAAGATGGCATCGTTCTTAACGAACAAATACAGGAAGGTGTTTTCGTAGCCAACAGCTTAGTACCTGCTAAAGGTGTGGCACATGTTAAAATACTTAACACTCTGGATCATGATATAGAACCTTTGGAAAACTATCACGTCTTAAACTTTAAAACTTCAAGTACTGATGCTCATAGAAGTGAAAGGCTTATGAATGAGCTAAATATTAGTGGTCTTGATAATTCTGCAAAGAAAATCCATAGTAAACATTTGCAAGAAATTCGCAGATATATTTTATCTTCAAGGAGATACTCTTAGTTATAATAATTTTTATGAACAGAAAATTCCAGTAATAGATAAAAGCCCGGTTTATATAAAAAATTACAGACTACCACATTCTCAGGTGGAAGATATAAATAAAGAAGTCAAAAAATTAATTGATGAGGATATCATAGAACCTTCGGTAAGTCCATATAATTCACCACTTTTGATAGTGCCAAAAAAGTCAGATGGTGAGACTAAAAAATGGCGACTAGTGGTATATTTCAGACAATTAAACAAGAAAATCATGGATGATAAATTTCCTTTGACCAGGTTAGATGACATTCTTGATAGGCTAGGGAGAGCAAAATACTTTTCAACCCTCGATCTCACAAGTTCTTTTCATCAGTTTCCATTACACCCTAATTCGAGACCCTTAACAGCTTTTTCAACGAGTAGTAGACATTATCAATTTAAACGTTTGCCATTTGGTTTAAAAATTTCTACTAATAGTTTTCAGAGAATGCTGTCAATAGCATTAGTTGGTTTAGACTCAGAGGCATTTTTATATGTATCATCCACATATCATCTTTGGTTGTAGTTTACAACACCACAATTTGAGTTTATTTAAAACATTTGAGAGACTTCGGAAATATAATCTCAAACTGAATCCACAAAAATGCAACTTTTTACGTACAGAAGTCACTTATTTAGGACATCTTATAACCCAAGATGGAATCAGAACAGATCCCAAAAAATATGACACAGTACTAAATTATCCACAACCTACAACAGCGGAAGAAGCAGAGAGATTCATAGCTTTCTGTAACTATTACAGACGTTTCATTCATAACTTCGCTGAAATAGCTAGACCAATCAATAATTTAGCTAAGAAAGATACTCCCTTCGTCTGGTCTGATAAGTGTCAGGAATCATTCCTAAATCTGAAATCAAAATTAATTAATGCTCCCATACTACAATACCCAAACTTTAAAAAGAGATTTGTAGTAACCACAGATGCATCGCAGTTCGCACTTGGTGCTGTTTTATCCCAAGGTGAAATTGGAAAAGATTTACCCATCTCTTATGCCAGTAGGAGTTTAAATAAGCTTGAGATTAAGAAACCAATTATAGCAAAAGAACTTTTGGCGATACACTGGGCGATAAATTTTTTTAGACCATACCTTTACGGTAAGAAATTTATAGTTGTAACAGACCATAGACCCTTAGTAAGTTTGTTTACCCATAAAAACCCATCCTCAAAGTTAACACGTATACGAGTGGACTTAATGGACTATGATTTTGAAATTCTTTACAAACAAGGAAAAATGAATACTAATGCTGATGCTCTGTCACGAATAAAGCTAGATTCAGATATTTTAAAAGCCATGATACCCACAGATATAAAAGTCATGACAAGAGCAATGATAAAAAAGAAGGAAACTCCACCGAAAAGAAATAGTAACTCTTGTAGTGTAGAGCCTGATCAACTCTATACTTGGGAATGTACTTCTATTTCTGAGACTAGAGGAGTAAAAAAGTTGAGATTTGAAGCGCGCGAAAATATAGGAAGTTTGCCTCGAGTTATTATAGAAAACAAAGCAGTAGTTGTCGAAATTAGCAATAATCCATGTTATAACTTAGGTTTAATTTTGGAGACGCTAATATTCGTGGCTAGAAAGAAAAATATTCAAAAGCTAGCGCTAGCGAAAGAAGACATTATATTCAAGGATATAAATATAAATGAATTTAAAGAAATATTTAATGGATTGCAATCAAAAATAAAAGCAGATAGAGGGCGAACAAATTTGAAAATAATTTTGTACAAATCTCCTCATAGAATAATAGATGATGAAATGAAGACTAAAATAATAAAAGAGTTTCTTGACTCACCCTATGGGGGGCACTGTGGTATCAAAAGAACAATAAATAAAATAAAACAAAGATATATTTGGGAAAATTTAAACAAAATGGTTAAGAATTACGTCAGCAAATGTCAAACCTGTTCAAAAAATAAAATCACCAAACATACGAAAGAAAAGATGGTCATAACAGATACACCTTCCACGAGTTTTGAAATAATTTCTATAGATACAGTAGGTCCTTTGAAAATATCCAAAGAGTTTAGGTACATATTAACAGTCCAATGTGAACTGACTAAGTACATAGAAGCAATCCCCATAGAGAACATAGAAGCACTAACAATAGCCAAGGCATTATTAGAAAAATTAATTTTAAAATTTGGAACTTTCAAGATTTTAAAATCTGATTTAGGATCAGAATTTGTTAATGAGTTATTCAAAAATTTATGTAGTTTGCTTCAAATACGCCAAATTAATTCAACACCTTATCATCATGAAACTCTGGGATCTATTGAGAGAAATCATAGAGTACTCAATGAATATTTAACTTCTTTTGTACAAAATAGAATGGGATGAGTGGATACCATATTATGTATTTTGTTATAATACGACACCTCACTCTGATACAGGATATACACCGTATGAATTAGTATTTGGGCGATTGGTTACTTTTCCTAGTGACATAGTTATGAATGAATCTCCGATATATAACTATGATGATTATGTACAGGAACTAAAATTTCGTTTATAGAAAGCTCATGAAAGAATTAAAGTAATATTAAATGATGCAAAAATAAGAAGAAAATATTATTTTGACAAATCAGCTAAGCCACTAAAAATAAAAATAGGAGACAGAGTACTGTTAAAAAATGAAAATAAGAAAAAATTAGATAAGCAATACAATGGTCCTTTTGAAGTATTGGACATAGATGATGTATATGTAAAATTAAGGATAGAAGATAAGATTAAATATGTGCACAAAAATAGGTTAAAAGCAATTGGTTAAAAAACAAAAAAAAAAACAAAAACAAAAAAAAATAGTGATAAGATAGTAAATAAAAACATACTTAAGTCTCGTATAACAAATGTAATCATCATTATTGTAGTAACATTTAATATATTATTATCATTGTCAGAGTACAACCCAGAAAGAAGTCAACTGGGATGAAATCTTTGAAGAAACAGCAAAATTGTTCAGCGAACTAAGGCTGGATGAACCGGAAGAAGAGCGAATTCGCAGTCAAGAAGAAATAGAAGATGCATTTAGAGCCGGCGACGAAATTCGAATGATGATTTGGCAAAGCGAGAGACGTAAATCACGTGGCGAAAGAAGGAGGGGTCGATTCTCCACAACAAGAGATGCCAGAACCAGAGGAACCATCGAACAAAATAATTGCAAGCAGCAAAGAAGCGAGAGAAAATCACGGAACAAAAATTAAATACATAATTAATGATTAATGTCAGTATTTAGAGCAAATCTTTAACAAAAAATTTTTAAAACCGAAAATAAATTCTAAAAATTTTTTCTTAAACGGTGGGGATGTAAGGATCACCCTTTTTAGTAATGGAATAATCACCCTGTTAAAATTTAGCAAAGACCCTTTAGTACGATCAAATTTAGCATAGAAACGTTATAACATTATACATTATAACACATTAGCATAACACATTATAACAAATTAGTGAAGACACAAAGATTATAAATTATAACAAATTAGTAAAGACACAAAGATCATACATTCGAACAAATTAGTAAAGACAATCACTAGTATAAGTATTAGCACAGAAATATAGATTATGTACTTACCTGTTGCACTTACCTAGCATAGTTGCACAACATAGGGGACATATGAAGAAACGATACTAAGAACTAAATGTAATCGTTTCTTCATCAATTTTTGGTTCTCATGGGAACTTAATTCCCATGAGGTGATTAAACTTAAGTTCAATCTAGAAAAACCATTATAAATAGCCTAAGCATGATCGAATAAACCAGTTATTGTCTTAACGTCGAACAGGAGAGTTGTTTAATTAAGATAAGCACAGAGCACTGATTGGTGCTCTTCGTTATCTATACCAGTTCACGCATTATTGGTCGGTGCTTCACAAGAGCACTTCAATATGGTGAGCATTTAAGTCTCTACTAAATATATATACATTACACTGTAGTGTACCATCGGCAATCAACAGTATGCATGATTTAACGCCACAAAAGAAAAAGTGTTAAACACGTGCATAACAATGACATAAGGTTAACTTAAGTTTGCGTTGTGTATTGACTTATAATTAGTTGCGAGGATGAGTTTTCTTTGAAATTTTGATTGAACAGCTGGTTCTCATTCCTCCTTCTTGCCGCCCGCCGTCATGGATCCCGTTGAGCTGGAAATGAAGGCACTGGTAGCCTCGTCATTGACCGGCAGTGGTACTATCCGATGTATGGGTCGTTTCGGAGATGGTGATGTTGCAGTACGTAGTGTGAGAACTCGAGTGAGCCCGTCCGGACCGGGATGAACCTCTGATATTCGCGCGAGGGGCCAATGTTGAGGCGGTTGCCCATCGTCAGCAATCAAAACCAGATCACCTACACGTGGCGGAGGGTTGGGATCATGCCATTTTGAGCGTTGCTGATAATCCTGGATGACCTCTTTGCGCCACCGTTGCCAAAAGTGGTTGCGCATATTCATCACCGTCTGCCAGCGCGAAAGGCCGCTTGTCTCCAAGATGGAAGGTGCGTCTGGTGGACTTTGCAGTGAGGCACCGATGAGAAAATGACCAGGCGTTAGTGCCGTGAAATCAGTGGGATCGCTGCTGATTGCGGATAGGGGTCTTGAATTTAAACAGGCTTCAATGCGTGATGTCAGCGTTGAGAATTCCTCAAAGGTAAGCGTTGCGTCGCCTTTTAATCGCTTGAAGTGATGTTTGAAGCTCTTCACCGCAGCTTCCCACAGCCCTCCAAAATGTGGTGCCCTTGGAGGAATGAACTGCCAGCGTATGCCCTTGTTTGCTACTGAAGCTGCAACCTCGGCACTGTACCTGGATGCAGCGTCAAACATTCGTTTCAATTCGGTGTCTGCACCCCGGGATGTTGTTCCGTTGTCGGAGTAGACAGTGTGGCATAATTTTCTTCGAGAGACGAAACGATCGAAGGCGGCTAAAAACGTTTGCGTCGAATAGTCAGACACCCCCTCCAAATGCACTGCACGTGTACCCATGCAGGTAAATACTGCTACGTAACCCTTGGTAGCCTTATGACCTCGCCCTTTCGTTGCACGGACAGGAAATGGTCCAGCATAATCCACACCAGTGAAACTAAATGCTCGTGAGGGCGTCACTCGAGCTACAGGTAGAGGAGCCATTTGAGGATTTGCCTAAACATTTTTACGACGTCGGCCGTGAAGACATATTTAAACACGCGCCAACGCATCAATATGGTAAGGATGTCAGCCTGTAACTTGGGACCTGCATGTAGATAGTCGTTGAGGCAATGATCGCCTGATATGTACGCAGCATCAAAGGCGACTCGAAGTTTACCAGTTTCGGGGCGCACCACAGCATGATGCGGTATGTAGCTGGTATTGAGTATGGGCACTTGATCGTTCGTTATCCTACGCATGTGTTGCAGGTCTTCGTACTCCTTCATGAACTTGTTGTACGCGAGGCGAAGGTTCATATCCTGTTGCAGATGACGTTCAACTTGAATTAGGCGACGAACTGCATGTTGTCTTGATCCGGGCAAAGTGGGCTGCTGCTTTAGTGGCAAATGTACAACATAACGTCCCGACGAGTCTCTACTGTGTGTATCCTGGAAGTGTTGCTCGCAATCTTGCTCGTCAACGTTAAGTTTCTGCTTGTTTGAGGTTGCTTCCTCAATTTCCCAAAATTGACGTAATTGACTCGCCAAACTTGACTCTGCTGATAATGTTGTTGAAAATGAGTTGATGAGAGATGAATTTGATGAAGTACAGCATGGGCCTGTGAGAATCCATCCCAGACGAGTTTGTTGAGCGATTGGGGAACCTGGTTTACTGACTCTTAGCCCTGCTAAAATGATGTGTGGATAGACGTCAGCCCCTAAAATACAATCAATGGCAGCTGGCGTATTAAAACTGGGATCAGCGGGGCGTAGACCGATGAGTTGTGGCCAGGCCATGCGTTCAAGCCGATGTTGTGGCAGCAATTGTGTTAGTTTGGGAAGCACAGCTGCTGAAAAACTCAATGTGAAATTAAAGTCTGATAGTGATATTAATGTTAAGTGCGCTATAGATGTAACCTGTGCGGTAACTCGTTCTCCTACTACTGACACGGTCATACTATGAGGGGATCTGGTTATTTTTAAGGACTGAACCACCTTCTGCGAAATAAATGATCCTTCTGAACATGGATCGATCAAAGCCCGTACCTTCATGTCATCGCCTGCCTTGCCAGATAAAATGATAACAGCAGTGCTCAGTAATGCATTGCGGCCAAAAACTGCTGTTTGAGAATAAGTTTCCAACGCTCTATTGTCGACGCTCATGTTTACTGTGTGTGCTGACGTGATTGAGTGAACGTCTCGACTGTCAGCAACATCCTCATTGAGTAGCGTATGGTGTGATGCCCCGCACGATTTACACTTGTACTTCGAATTACAGTTGTTCCTTGTATGATACTTTCTGAGACAGTTGAAGCATAACCGAAGATGTGTAGCCGTCTGGCGTCTTGATGCAATGGTGCATTAGAAAAACCCCTGACAGTTGTTCAGATAGTGCGCACCTCCACATAGCACGCATTGTGGCGCTTCCGCCTTAGTATTTGTCGAATTACTCGAGTGGTGAGAAGACATTGGTTTTGTATAGCTTGAATTTGGTTTCCGCCGACTCGGGTTGATTGAAGGATCATTCGGACGAGCTGCATCGATTGATTTAATTCTGTTCTCCAGAAACGAGATAAGCTGCTTATAGGTTGGAAAATCGTCTGACCCTTCGAGAGATTTCTCCCAGTCTTCACGCGTGGATGCGTCGAGTTTGATGATGATCAACTGCACAAACCAGTCATCCCAATGTTCAACAGGTCGAGCTAGGAGCTTGAGCGCTCTGATGCTTTGAGCCATGGTATCAAAAAAAAAAGACGAGAAAACTCAGCTACTGACGTTTTACTGACTGGTGGGCAATTTATAGCCGAGTTGAGTTGGGTGGCGAGCCGCAGGCGTTTATTGTCGTATCTCCGACACACTGCATCCCAAGCTACCTCAAAGTTGGAACCAGAGACCTGAAAATTTGCTATACGCGTCCCCTTCAAGGCAGGAAATGAGGTGCTGAAATTTAAGGCTCGGCATCATCGTGGTGTCGTTCTTGAACATGGCGGTAAAATTTTCCTTGAAATTTTCCCAGTCGGCTAAATTGCCGCTGAATGTAGGCTGCTTGAGTGTTGGTACGGATGAACGCATGGAAAGTACTCCTGGGGTCGGCTGATTGGAATGCGTTGGCAACCGCTGGAATGCGTTGGCAACCGCCTGCTCGAGGAAGGGGATTAATTTTCCAACAAGATACGATTTTGCCAGCACATAGGCGTTCTCAAAGCCTGAAAATTTACCCTCAATGAAATATGCATCATCTACAAGTTCCACAATATAGGAATTGAGCTGCGTGTCATTGTTAATGGCTTCGGCCCAATACTTTTCCAACAACTCGAGCCGGGTGTTCACAAATGCCTCACCTGACTGTACTCAGGAAATTTTCTCACGAAAAATTTCTCACCGCAGAGTATTACTCACCTGCAAAGCGCCTTTTTTGTCCGGTCAGCATATCCAATCACACATCAACTTACCTTCAGCCAGCGGATCGTCTTTCCATCAAGGCCATTATGTTCCCTTATCAGCAAAATTATGAAATACTTGACCATGAAATGCATTTGATTTAATTTAGTTTTAAGAGAAAATTATTTACACCATGTCAGCATTTTTTAACTATAAATTCACGTAAATTAGGCCAAATAAATCAGTCGTTAATTAGCACTCATTCTTTCACTTCGCTCCTAGTCCTTGGTGTATCGGTCTAAGACCCTTGCACAGATCCTAACAAGTCTTGGTGAAACACTTTGACTTACCCCTGCAACTTACTACTTCAGAAAAGGAGTCAGAAGGGATTAGTTAGTAGTGATACACTCTAACTAATCATCCCAAAGCACAGACAAAAGAGTCTGCGCTCAACACCGGGTATTGAGTACGTCGAACGTCAAATTATCTGCACCCAACTTCTCGGTGTTTGTTATGAATTTTCCCAAGCGGTCACCACAAGTTGACTGTTGCGACAGAAGCTTCTGCTCTGGCTTTGCCATCGTTTTTACTTGTTATGATCGAGTAAGCTGAAAGTGCTAAGCTGACTGACCTGAACCTTGTAGTTGTAGACCTGAACTTGAAGAAATTTCTTGTTGGAGCACCGGACCTGAAGCAGCCGTTCGAGCTCCCCAATGATGATCCAATGGTAACGACGGCGTACTCGTCGTTCGAAATTTAAGTCGCTTCTCGTATGCGCGCACTTGCGCGTGTTGATAGACGACGCGTAATTAAATGTGAATCCTGTTTGTTTCACAAGTTCGCGACACGTGGTTTTCACCGCACTGTTCTGTCATTATTTTGATTAAATAACTGTTTCAATTCGCACTCTAGCCCGTGCGTGTGTTAATGGTCAACTAATAATTAATTATGAATACTGTTTGTCTCACAATTTCACGACAAGTGAGTTTCACCGCACTGTACTGTCAATTATTTTGATGAAATGACTCTTTCAATTCGCAATCTAGCGCGTGCGCGTGTTGATAGACAACTACTTATTTATTATTAATACTGTTTGTTTCACAATTTCACGGCACGTGGGTTTCACCGCACTGTACTGTCAATTATTTTGATGAATTAACTGTTTCAATTCGCACTCTAGCGCGTGCGCGTGTTGATAGACAACTACTAATTAATTGTGAATACTGTTTGTTTCACAATTTCACGACACGCGGGATTCACCGCACTGTACTGTCAATTATTTTTATGAATTAACTGTTTCAATTCGCACTCTAGCGCGTGCGCTTGTTGATAGACAACTACTAATTAATTACGAATACTGTTTTTTTCACAATTTCACGTCACGTGGGTTTCACCGCATTGTACTGTCAATTATTTTGATGAAATAACTGTTTCAATTCGCACTCTAGCGCGTGCGCATGTTGATAGACAACTACTAATTAATTTTGAATACTGTTTGTTTCACAATTTCACGACACGCGGGTTTCACCGCACTGTCCCGGGTTTCGGCACCAGAAAAATGTTCGTAATTAAAAAGCAAAAGAGTACTTTATATCTACCTTTAGTTAGTTAACCTTTTATTGCTAAACAACATAATTTACGATTGTAAGCATTTACGTTTTCATCAACGTGTTCTTATTGGTTTCTTGCTCGAATCTGGTTCCTGATTGAACACTATCGGATCACAGACTCACAATAATCCCGTTCTGCTCGGACATCCCGTTATGCCACGAGATTTTTGTGTTTTAGTAAAGTAAATTTTCGATTTTTTTTTTTATATTAATTTTTTTTTTTTGGGTATGAAAATTTTTTTTCATAACAATCCATCCTCCTAGGGGAAACAAAATTTTAGGTTTTGAAGAAAAAGAAAAATTTTGTTTAGGATAAGTCGTGTGCCGTTTACAGTATGTTTTTACAATATCTATTTGATCTTGTGTCTTTGTATATATGCTATTTGTTATCTATGTTATATATTTATATGTACAAATTCGTGTCGGTAAGTGGGATCCTTATTTTCTTTTGAACGATTTTCTTTTTTTTTACTACTAGGTTGCTAGCGTAGCGTAGTCGTTGCAGTATGTGTATGTTAAAGAGGGGTTTTGGGATATATATATAATAATTTTTTTTGTTTTTTTAAGTTATTTGGGCTAGGGTTTAGGTTATTTGGTTTTAGACTGAGGGTACTTATTGCGAACTGGCAAGCGAGCGAATGTTGAGGTTGCACTCGGATTTGAACTAAATACGATAACCCATTCATAATAATTCGGAGATTTGAAAATCTACAGGGAAAAGGATTTAGATACTTTAAGGTGAAATACTTAAAATATATACATTATAAATTGTTAGATTTTTAAACTAACGCTACCATATACTTATTATGAGCTGGCAGATTTAACTAAAGATATGTTGAATGAGAATGATGTAGAATGTAGAATTTAATTAGAGCTCTCGCGGAATTTTGGTATTCGAAAAATTAGTAGTTTTTGAAACAAATGTAACTATGTCTTACAGAGAGAGTAAGCCTAATGAGGTGATAAATTCCTTCCAAAAAAAACTTGATAATTATTTTACAAGATACACCGAAAACAGGTGAACGAGACCTGCATTTTCACAAGATGAGGACATTAATGGACATATTGATTTTGAGTAGGAAACGCCCCAATCCGGAAGTTTCCTCGGACTTGACGCCCCAATCCGAAAGTTTCCTGACAAGAGCCGAAAAAACATTAAGTAAACTCCAAAAAATTCATAGTTTGAATGCGTCAAGAGTAGCCTCATTAATAATACAACAAAAAAAAAAAAAATTCTAACTAACACAATCGCTAGTAGTTCTTTTTCTATAGTAGAGTACCTGGTTTCAGTACCGTTTAGCACTCTACTAGCGTAGGCTATTGGTCTGTCTCCTGATTCGAGGTTCTGAGACAGGACGGCTCCAATGGCTAGATTGCTAGCGTCAGCTGTGACGACGAATTCCTTGGAGAAGGCAAGGCGGCTGGATTAAGAATTTCTTGAGAGAGATGAACGCTTGGTCACACTCTGTGTTGAATCTAAAGGGGGCGTCCTTTTTGAGTAGAGTAGTATGGGGTTTGGCTATTTTAGAAAAGTTAGGTATGAACCGTCAATAATAACCAACGAATCCTAGGAAGGCTCTTATGTCTTTGGCCTTCTTGGGTCGAGGGTAGGTTTTTACACTTTATATTCTAGCCGGATTAGGCTTAACGCCGTCGTCCGTAATTAGATGTCCTAAATACAAAATCTCCTTTCTCAAGAAATTGCATTTTTCTACTTGGAGTTTGAGATTCTATTCCATAAGTCGTTCAAACACGGCCGTAAGTCTATTGTTATGTTCCATCAGGTTATGCCCTTGAACCACGATGTCATCCATATAAATAAAGCAATGGATGCCCTGGAAGCCTGTTCATGGTTCGCTGCAAGGTCGCCGGAGCGCCTTTTAAACCAAAGGGCATACGGTTATATTCATATTGGTCATACGGGGTGCTAAACGTTGTTTTCTCACTATCTCTTGGGTTCATTAAAATCTGGTGGAATCCGTTAGCTAAGTCCAAAGTAGTGAACTATTTCGATTTTCCCAATTGATCTAGTATTTCACATATATTGGGTAAGGGAAATGCATCTCCTACTGTGACGTTGTTTAGCTTACGGAAATCAACCACAACCTGCCGTGTCCTGTTTCCATGTTCGTCCGGTTTTTTAGGGACTAAACGTCAGGTGGTCTCCTTCTAAAAAGAAGAGACTGTGATACTTCCTGACTAATTCTCTAACGCTGTCAGACTCTTCGTTGTTGCAGTGGTCCAACTTAACGAGTTCTAGTAATTTTCTAATTCTTCCTCTCGTTGGATCGCGGTCGTAATGAGGCAGCGCTAAGTCGAAGTCTTCCAAATTTTAGTAATCGAGATGGATATCTTCCCTTCGTATAGTAACGTCTTCTTCGTTGTTTTTGAGGACAAGTATATCAACAGGCTCGTGTATTGGTTTTGCCCAATATAACACCCGGTTTGATCTCTTTGTTGATAGTGACTGTTTCAGCTTCGGAGTTGGTTGATACTGGCACTGAAATGACCATTTCAACCCAGGCTGGAAAGTGATAACGTCACTTGTCCTGTCTAACAAACAAGAAGAAAAGTTGGCTGCCTTAGTTTGCTTCCGTGGTAACACTTTCGTGTTTGGGTTTCCAGGGGAGGTGTTCGAACAGGCGTTTTCGGAAACTATCGTTAAGGAAATAGTTTTATTTTCGTAATCAATTGTGGCGTTTGTTTCTCGTAGAAAATCGTGACCAAGTAACCCGTCATAATGCAGAGAGGATTATTTTCCGATTATGTGAAACGAGTGTTCTAGAAGGGTGGATTCGTTCAGCGACAACGTCCCTAGGGCTAGGCCTTTGATGGAGGTATATTTAGAGAATAGGCTTGTGATGTTATAGATTACATCCTGGTTATATCTGCTCTCTGGGATTAGGGAAGAAGATTTTAACAAACTTATTTCTGATCCGGTGTCGAGGATGAATTGGGATTTGGTTATTTTGCTTATATTTAAAGGGAAGGCAATGGTAAGATTTCGATGGTCGAGGTTCAGTGGTAATTCTAATATCCTGGCTTTGGGTAAAATTAGTGTGGTTACTTTACACTCTTTAGGGGTTAGGTCGGCTCTTTAGGTTAGGCCTCTTGTTACTTCAGCGGTGACTGGCCAACAATTTGTCACCGCGTTCACTAGTTTTTTTGTTCTGTAGGGGATACACTTTGAGGGGTAGAGGAGGAAGGGGTTAGTTCCGGATTCCCTTGATTCGCTGTGTTTTCCACCGAGGGGTTAAGAGGTCGGAACCTGGAGTTATTATATTACCTAGTTCTGCATTCTTGAATTTCGTGACCTAGTTTCTTACAATATCTGCAAAAGGAGGTTATCTTGCTGACATAAGTAGAGTAGTTCTGGTGTAGAGGACGTGTATTGGTTGGGGGAGGAATTTGACGGTTTCCTTGGGAGCATTGTGGTGCAATATGTCTGGGTTTCCCACACTTGTAGCAGGTTGGCGGTGTTGGCGGTGTTGGCTGACGTCGATTAGGGTGGGTCGTTGGCAAATTCTGGCCTGTGGCAATTTCGTTTTGGTTCGTCTGGTTCGGTGATCCTTTAGCAAAGTCGTTCCGGGTTGTATGGCTCTATGGTCTTGCTTCCATCCTAGAGGCGTGTTCTAGTACGTGGTTCGTGAGAAGGCTTAGTTTTTTTACTGGGTAAACGTTGGCTAGCATCTGGAGTTAACCATTTGATAGGCCATCTTCGAGAGCTCTTACGGCTTGGGTTTCGTTATCGTTGGTTATGGAACTTAAGAGGATTTCATCTCTGGTGTACGACCTGGAAGCTTCATTTAGGAGAGAAAGAGCAGAGTTAATTCGTTGCACGAATTCCCTTGTAGGTTCTCCGGGTTTCTGGCGTATCTGATTAAGCTGATATTGCAGTGTGAACCGCGAGAGTTTGGTTTCAAACTTAGTACAGAGTGGCGATTTTAAGTCCTTCCAAGAGTAGTCTTGATGATATCTAATTACCTCGTACGTACCTCCGGACAGTTGATAACGCTCAGGAAAAGTTTGTGGTCAGTTTCGCATTGGACAGTATTTAAGACGTCGTCTGCACAAGAGATAAATTTGGGTAGATTACTTGATTCGCCTTGGAATTTGGGAATGAGGCTTTGTGCGTGAGACAACGATGAAGATACGAATCTGGTCTGATTCTCAACTGCGGACGTATTTTCTAAACGTCCAGATGCGTTGGACTCGTCAACGAATTCCATTAAGCGATCTATGGCGTTGTAGTATTTGGTCTAAAATTATTAAATTAGATCATCTTCTCCCAAAAAAATTCAAATAAGGTCGTTCAAGGCCGAGATTGGGTTACCTTAGCGAGTTTTAAAGTACCTTCAGGTCAACTATAGATTTGAAGTAGGGGTTAGATTGATTTAAGAAGAGTAGAATCATTTCGTTACATGGGAGTTATTTTAAAGTCTTCGCCGGAATAAGGATAGAGAAAGAGAGAGAAAAAAAATTAGGAAAGGATCCCCCTTTAAATTTTTTTTTTTTACAATATTTCTTGCTTCTAAATTTATGTTTATATTTATGTTCAATAAGATAAATCGAATTAAGGTACGCTGACCTTATTATTGATTCCGGTTCATGCTGGATATGACTGAGACTGGATACACCGGATACGCTGGATATACAGGATCGTTGGAAGCTCTGGTTACTCGTTCTCTGGATACACTGGATACACTGGATGCCATCAGTTGTGGCATCCCACCGCTGCCAACAAAATTTTATGTTACGAACACATGTGTTTTGTAATTAAGTTTTTTTCTATTCGTAACAAAGGGTAGAGGAGTGCTTGTGGGCAAGATCACCCAACCCCGTTGAAATAAGACAACTAAATTTTTTATTTTTTCTTTAATCAGTTAATCAGTTCGCATTCTCCTTTTTTTAATAGTTCAATGCAACTGAGTATTTTTAAGCAAAGTTTAAGTTGATATTTGACAAATTCACTTCTTTAATATCAATAAAGCAAATTAAATTTTAAAATTACGATTTTAAACTAATCTCGATTTGAAATTCACATTTTTATTTTTAATTAATAATCTCAGCTAAATTTACCTTTGAATAATTTTGCTACTGCACTCAATTTGATAGTTCTTTGACAAGTTCAATTTAGAATTCACAGTTTTATTTTGTAATTCATTGTTTCAGTTTAATAATTTTTTGGTTAGGTTCAACTTAGAATTCACATTTTTATTTTGTAATTTATTGTTTCAATTTGATCATTTTAAGTTCAGTTCAATTTAAAATTTCACATTTTTAATTAAAAATAATAGCCTCATTTGTAACTTATAGTTTCCATTTAATATTGTTATGTTAGGTGTAATTAAAGTTAATAAAATCATTTGTAATGTCCTAGTTTCACCTTGATAATTTTAAGTTAAATTCAATTGATGATTCACATTCTTATTTTAAAGTTTTAAAGGAATGAAAAAATAATAAATCTTATTTATAATTTCTCGTTTCAATTGGGACATTCAAAGTTAGATTTAAAATTCACATTTTTAATATAAAATATCAATCTCTGTAGTGACTTTATATATATATATTTTTCACGACACTATTAATTAGGGAGATTTGGTTCAAAAGGGGTGTATGGATTAAGTCAGTTTGAGTTAAAATAAAATACGGATTATTTCATGATACAGAGAAAACAAAACTCACTATTTTTTTATTAATTTTATAATTGATGTTCATATAGAAGTTATAATTATATGGCAGATTATATAACGATTATTTGTAATTATATGATTAGTTGTATACACACGGACACGAAAAAACACGACTGAACTAAGGACTTTTTGAAGAAAAAACAATTCCCAAATTTTCAAGGCCTACTTCTATTGATATTTTTCCTGCTTGAAAATGAAAGAATTATTTCTCAAAGTAGTTGAACAAGTAGTGACGGAACAATCTCATTTTTTTTTACTCTACTTTCACTTCTACAATTTTAAGTTAAGTTCCTTTTAAAATTTCACATATTTAATTAAAAATAATAATCTCATTTGTAACTTATAGTTTCCATTTAATATTGTTAAGTTAGGTGTAATTCAAATTAATAATCTCGTTTGTAATATCCTAGTTTCACCTTGATAATTTTAGGTTAAATTCAATTGATTATTCACATTCTTGATAATTTTAAGTAAAATTCAATTGATGATTCATATTCTTATTTTAAAATAACAAAAAAATATAATAAATCTCATTTATAATTTCTCGTTTCAATTGGGTAATTCTAAGTTCGTTTTAAAATTCACATTTTTAATATAAAATAACAATCTCATTTGTTTACTCTACTTTCACTTCGACAATTTTAAGTAAAGTTCAATTTAAAATTTCACGTTTTGAATTCTTCGTTTCGGCAGCACGACGTCCTCGCTCAAATTTTCCATCATTGACTGACTTGTCCCGAAAAATCTGGCAGGTTTTATCCTGCAGCAAACAATCACCGGACAACGGAGCTCCAATCCATGAAAGACCAATTCTTTCTTTTCATGGATTAAGAGGTGACCATTGTCCAACTCAACTGATTCCCACGGAATCAATTGAGTTTAGTCACAATGGACGAAAGATCAATTCTTCGATTTTGATTTTGAAATCAATTGTTGAATTGATTTTTCGTGCATTCAAAGGGGCGGATGTTTCTGGGAACAACAGATGGTTTGTTTGTTCCCAGAGGATCAGTGGCATCAATAGATAGGCAGAACGGGATCTGCGATAGTTGAAATTATTTTTGCATGCAGATTTTTAAGATCCCGTTCTGCCACGCGCGCGTGTCACAGGGTGACAATTAAATTTTGAATTTTTATGTTTTAGTAAAATTTAAATTTTCGATTTTTTTTTATATTAATTTTTTTTTTTTGGGGTATGAAAATTTATTTTCATAACATGGTTCATGAGTCGCTGGAACGTTGCTGGTGCTCCTTTCAGTCCGAACAGCATTCGTTTAAAGGCGTAATACCCGTAAGGAGTAGTGAACGCGGTTTTATCCCGGTCTTCCGGTTTCATTGCTATCTTAAGACAGCCGCTTGCGAGGTCGAGCGCCGAGAAATATCGGGAGTTCCGTAACTGGTCCAGGATATCTTCGATCCTGGGTAGTGGGTTGGCATCCCCCTTGGTCACTTCATTCAGTTTCCTATATTACACCACTATCCGCCATCGCTTCTTTCCATCCGGTCCCGCCTTTTTGGGGATTACTTGCAATGCTGTGTTCCATTCACTCCAGCTTGGCTCTACTATATCCTCATCGAGCAATCTATGTATTTCTTCGGTTATTATGTCTCTCTGTGTTTCTGGCAGTCGATACATCTTGCACTTGATTGGCTGTTTTCTTGGTTGTATCCGTACTTCGTGATGTACGGTGGTTGTGTGCCCCAATCTTTCCCCAGGCAAATGGAAAACATCTTGAAACTCTTCAATTATTTTGTTTATCTCTCTTTTTTCCTCGGTGTTCAAGTGATTCTCCAGGCCCACTAATTTTTTGATTTGAACCTCCCTTTTGCCTGGATTCCCTTCATCGGTACCAGTGCATTAGACGACTTTCTGCTCGGGGTCTTCGGTCTTTCCCCCTCACCGTCGTTTCCTCGTACTTTCGCAGTTTTACTGTCACGTTTTTAATCTCTACTTCGTGATTGTTTACGTTTAATGCGCTCAGTTTTACGTGCGTGTTTAGTCTTCCGTGCTAAGTGTGAAAACGTCTTTGATTATGTTACCTCCCTCTGTGGATGTCGCACTAAAAGCTAGTGCTTCCGGAATTTCTTCGATTTTTGCTTCCCATGTGAAGGAGTTTATCGTTTCTAAAAATTTTCTTAATCCTTTATTTACCGGAATTTTGGGCTTAGACGTTGCCATATATTCCATATCATTGTCCTCTTGTTATTCGACTATTACTGTTATTATTATTATTGTTTCATTAGTAGTTTTCCTTCTCCATTTGTTTTCTTTTTGTATATATATTTTCTTTCCTTTCTTGTTTTGGTTTTGTTTTTAAATGTCTTTTTTTTCCTTCTTATATATCTTTTTTTTCTTCTGTTTTTTCTTTTCTTTTTTTCTTTATAGATGCATCTTTTTTAATTTTTCTCTTTTCCTTTTTTTCAGATTATAACATCGAATGTACATTAGTTTCTTACGTACTATACATTAGTGTCTTATGTCAAATACATTAACTTCAAGTTGTTCCGTTAAAACAATGTTTGATTTTTTCAATTATGTATATTGCTTAGTTTATCAACCTAAGCCCATTAAGTTCCTATCCACAGCCTTAGTACATCTCTTATTTACTTATCGCTATCTACTTGTGCTCAGAAATGTTTTTTACTTTATTTTCAGTATTTGCTCTCAAACTATATCAAATCCGCCTCAACCGAGCAATTTCCTAAAGGTTCGCTACTTAAATTTCCTATTTTGATTTCTTTTAAAGCTTCTACAATTCTACAATAACCTCCTTAAGTTGAAGTAGGTCCGAAAAGCGGCTGCGCCAAATTATGTGAAGATCTTCCCTCGGCTCTTTGTACCGTTGTTTAAACCTCGCAATTGTTTTCTTTCAATGGGGTACACTTCTGAACACAATCGTTTGTTTACATCTAAGACTTAGGTGAATTTTCTTGCTTTTATTCCGTGTTATGTTAAACTACAGTTTTAACATTCTTATCTAGTCTCACAATTTTACCGTTCTTAGCCTAACTATTCCTACTTGTAGGAGGGCTACTAGGGATGTAAGTTGAATCGGGACACGTTTTATCCCTGTGCCGAGCCACTTTCTTCTCCTGACGATACCTCTTCCTATCTATGAACAACCGCTGGAGCTCTTGCTCAATCCTCACTCGATCCCGGCGCCCCACGGCCAGAAGACGTTGTCGTCGAGTCTCTTCAATGATCCTCCGGATATGCACCTCTCTGCCCGTCCGTTTTCTCGGAGGCATTTTTGGTAATGCTGTGTCCGTTGCCCTTTTCTCCGCTCCCGATACTCCTCGATGGTGTGTTGTGATGCTGATGTTAGAACATAACAAATAAACTATGCGAGTCACTAACCATACCCACAACACATATGAACCTAAAAAACATAATGCACCAGAAATTTAACATACTCACTCGAACATGTCACGCGAGAAGTCGATATCGGTGTTGATGTTGACATAACATAGTCCACATAGCGAGCAACATAGTCCACACGGAGTATTTCATGGGGAATAAAACATAAAGCATAAAACACCAGAAAACTGCCTAAAAAGCATAAAACACCAAAAGTTAAACATGCACCATACTTACCATCAAGCGTAAACACAACACGGTTAAACGACGTAAATAAACCTACAAATATGTAAAATGTAAACAAACCTACTATTTCATACCACTTACGTGGGCATTGGATCCCGGAAACCTATGTCAATAACATGGAATTCACTACCGAACATAAAACACGCGACATCACAACACGATCTTAACCTAGACTGAAAAGTCGAAACAAAACATGGGGAAACGTAAACGCCATGCAGAAGTTAAGTGCGTTTCGTAATTGACGGCAACCTCGCTCCAACGGTTAAAAATCCCGGTTTCTTGGAATAAAAAGCGGAGAAAAATTGGGGATATCACCAGTAGTTGGGATCAACTTCATACCTTAAAAGTCAGGCAGACTATTCAAATGAGTAGACAAACAAGGAGAAGTAAGTGGTCCAAACCGAACAAGGTTCTAGAAGCCTATCGGTTCTCTGGGAGCTTGAGTTTGAAAGTGGTCATAGTAACCCATCAAACTCAAGTTCGAATTTGTCAAACCGAACAAGGTTGTAGAAACCTTTCGGTTCTCTACGTTGGGAGCTCGAGCTTGAAAGTGGTCACAGTAACCCATCAAACTCGAGCTCGAAGCTGCAAAACCGAACAAGGTTCTCGAAACCTATCGGTGCAGTAAGGAACTTCGTGTTGAAAGTGGTCACCAGAACCCATCAACTTAGTTCCAAGTACGGCGTCATTGAAGTGGCTATTTCACAGTGTCGGGGACGTCGCGAACAACTTTAGAGGAGGCGCTGAGCGATTCCAGGGCCGGACCGAGGCCGATTACCCTAGAGGAATACCGGGCCAGGAATCGGGACAAGAAGCAGGTCGCCGCGCCACCGGCCGTAGAACCAGAGCGTCCCGTGAAATATAGAACTGGAGTGGAGGCCAACTTCAGGCGGGCCACAGAGGAGGTCCGTCGACGTCTGCTGTTGGCAGTAGGGAAAGAGGAGCGTCTGCGGATCAGCAAGGAGATCCAGCGGCTTTATAACGACCGGTTGAAGTACCGCCGTAACAAAAGGGGTAATAGTAAAATTAAGAAAGGAATTGTAAATTAGATTAAGGAATGAAATAAAAACTGAATAACATCAATATAATTAAACGGCAAACACATTTCTTGTGGTACCATTTTATCCGTCATTTCTAAACCGATTTTCATAAAAAATACACCAATAGAAAGAGAATTACCTGTAGATGTGCACAATCGTATTTGTTATGAAAATCGGTTTAGAAAACATATGTAAAATATTGAAAATAGATTTGCTCACTAATACATATGACACACGAATAGTGCATAGAGTTCCGAGAATTTCATCACACAACAACGAACCAGTGGACGGTTGAATACAATACATAGGAACGGTTCACAGCAAGCTATTGTGTGTTCATAGCAAGGAATTTCACCACATTTCGCAATATTTTTATTTCCACTGTTCACCGTTCGTGTGTATTGTATTCAATCGTCCACTGGTTCGTTGTTGTGTACCGTTCGTGTGTATTGTATTCAGCTGTCCACTGGCTCGCTGTTGTATGAACGTTCGTGAAATATATTATGATGAAATTCTCTAAATTCTCTGCGCGCCATTCTACAACGTAAACACAGTCGCTGTTCAGTGAATGTTCGTTTTAAATATTGTCACAAAATTCTTAGAATTTTTTGCGCGCCGTTGTTATTTGTTTACACAGTCGCCGTTCAGTGAGTTTGTATGCTATTGTTCTTCGTAATGATTTCATTTTCTCATACTTCATTTGACAGTTTAGCCGGTAAGTTGTGTAACGAATATTTATAATGGAAAATTAATGATTTTTATTTCCGAAATCATTATTTTCAATAAATATTTTTCATTTTTCCCAGCTATCAATCAAGGATTATTATTCCTAGCTATTGACAATTATTCCAGCTATTGACAATTATTCCAGCTATCGGATTATTATCAAAAAGTGAGTATTCTTTTCTATGAAATATTTCAAACAAAAAGTGGAAAACAAATGTAGTATGAAGAACAGTGACGTGAATAAAAATTGTTGATTTTCTGACGATGTTTGTGGTGTGAAAGTGGATTTATTTTGAAAAGTGAATTTAATTTCGTCTCTATTATTTGCAGATCTACAATCAGGAATTCCAGTAATTTCACCGTTTGGTCTACTCATCATTATCGATCGGTAAATAATTATAGGAAGTTTTGATTTTGATTTTGAACGAGAAGAAATTTTAAGACGTTTTAAATTCAATTTTTAGTTGCAGAAATAAATCATTTAGTTCGTCATTATTTTAAAATGCCTCAACAAAGATCCTTATCTGGAAGAGTTGAGCGCAATCGCAACAGAAATGCAAGCAGACTTAATCGTGTTAATAATCCATTGAATGAATTGAATGTAGAATTAAATGACTCATTTCAGTGCGCATTAAATCCGATTCCGAATAATTTTGAATCGTTTAGTTTGGGAGAAATGAATTTGATTTGTTCATTTTGCCATGCACAACATTTTCAATCTGAAATTACGCTCCGTAATAATCATGCATTCAGTCTCTGTTGCCATAAGGGCAAAGTAGTTTTGAACCCATTGATTCAAAATTCATTCTTCAAACGACTTTGTGAAGGAATTATTTCTTCTGATGCCTCAATCAAGAAAATGTCTGAAAATTATTTTAATAATATACGCTCATTTAATGCATCATTTGCCATGGTTAGCTCTGAAGCTCAAATAGATGAGACTGTTATGAATGGTGTGTACCATTTTAAAATTCATGATGTTTTCTATCACAGAGCTGGTGCATTAACTTCTGCCTATGGTCGCCAACCATGCTACGCTCAATTATATTTCTATAATGTTGAAACTGCTGTGCAATATAGATTGCGTGAAAGAGCGAATGTTACATGTGATTCAAATTTGATGCGTGAAATAGCTAAGGAATTAGAACGAGTAAATAATTTTATAAATTCATTCAAAACAATGTCCAGTTATTGTCAACGGCCAGAGAATTTAGCAGCAGAAGTCAGTATGGTTATAAAAGTTAATAACAATTTGGATCTTCGCCGATATAATGATGCCATTTCAACTGACGTTGCTGCAATTTTTAAGAGTCGAGATGGTGAACCACCGTTCGAAAGAAACTTGGTCGTATTTTCAAAAAATTCAAATGTAGTTCGTTCCATATCAGTACTTGATTCATCATTGGATCCATTAGCGTATCCATTACTGTTTCCACATGGTGATACAGGGTGGCATGTTAACATGTCACATAACATTGCATCTACATCCACTGCTACAGTTCCTCGAAATAAAATAACAATGTTGCAATATACATCGTATCGTCTGGCCATTCGAAATGAGTTCAGTCTTTTGCATAATTCACACAAACTATTTCTGCAATGGATAACTGACATGTATGTTCGCATTGAAAAAACACGATTGAATTATATGCGTTTGAATCAAGCCAATCTTCGCGCCGAAGTTTATAATAACCTGGTAGATTACTTTGCACAATCAAATGTTGCTGACGAACGCATTGGTCGTAAAGTAATTTTGCCGACCACATTTATTGGTTCTCCTCGAAACATGCATCAAAATTATTTAGATGCAATGAGCATAGTTCAGCATTTTGGAAAGCCTTCATTATTTATTACCATGACATGCAATCCAAATTGGCCAGAAATTAAGAACAATCTCCCATTGAATAAAGCCTCTAACTTACGCCCTGATATTGTTGTACGCGTGTTTAAGAATAAATTGTGTGAGTTGATTAATTCAATAATTAAGAAGGAAATTTTCGGAAAAGTAGAAGCACTGATTTACATAATTGAGTTTCAAAAGCGTGGACTTCCTCATGCGCATATCTTATTAACATTAGAGGCTGAAAATCGAATTGAAGGAGCCATTATTATTGATAAAATTGTTTCTACGGAAATACCAAACTCTCGAACTAATCCAAAACTCCACCAATTAGTTAAAAGTCATATGATTCATGGTCCCTGTGGTGCTATCAATCCGAATTCAGTTTGTATGAAAGATGGCAAATGTACAAAAAAATTCACAAGAGATTTTTGTGAAAATACTCATGACAATGTTAATGGATATCCTGCTTATAAACGTAGGGATAATGGTGCGACTGTTGAAGTTCGTGGTTGTTCTGTTGATAATCGCTATGTTGTTCCATACAATCCATATCTTCTCGCTAAATTCGATTGTCATTTGAATGTTGAAGTTTGTAGCACAGTCAAAAGTGTAAAATATATTTATAAATACGTTTATAAAGGGTATGATTGCGCGTCAATAGAAATGGGAAGAGTGAATGATGAAGTGACTGGTCAGATTCAAATAGATGAGATACAGGAATTTTTAAATGCTCGATATATTGGTTCAACTGAAGCTGCTTGGCGTATATTCGAATACCCAATGCATTATCAAACTCGCACAATTATTCGACTGGAATGTCATTTGCCTGAACGGCAAAATGTATGCTTTAGAGAAGGCAATGAAGAGCAAGCAATTTCAAATAATCGTTCCACAAAATTAACAGCTTTTTTCGAATTGAATAGAAATGACCCATCAGCCAATCAATATAAGTATACTGAAATACCATTACATTATGTGTGGATTGATAATCAAAAAAAATGGAAAAAGAGACAAAGAGGTGGTGATAAAATTATTTCAAGATTATATGTTATATCTCCTAGAGATATTGAATTATTTCACTTGCGCTTGCTCCTTCTTCATGTTAAAGGACCAAAAAACTTCGAAGATTTACGTACATATGAAGATGGTCTGTATCCAACATTTGTTGCTGCATGTCATGCGCGTGGTATTGCTTCGAACGATAGTGAATGGCATGCATGTTTAGAAGAAGCAAAAGAAACACATTCTCCTCGACAATTGCGTGAATTATTTGGATTCATATGTGCTATGAATGTTCCAGCAAACGCATTAGCATTATGGAATGAATTTAAAATTGATTTGAGCGAAGATTTCATTAGAGATTTTAGTGAAGACGTTGCATTTAATAAGGCATTATCAATTATTGAGGACATCGTATCCTCACACAATCTTTCATGTGAACAACTTGGGCTTCCAATTCCAAGATTTATTTCAACCGATGTTTCAATGATTGATATTGAAGATGAAATTTTAAATTTCGCAGAAATGTTTCAACGTGCTAATACTGAACAACAAGATATAATTGAAAAAATTGTTCAGGAAGTTGTTCATCATAATACTGGCTGCAATGTGTTTTGTTTAACGGCTCATGCAGGTTGTGGTAAAACATTCGTCCAAACTGCATTAATTCATAAAATGAATTCAATGAATCTTCAAAGCATACCATGTGCATTCAGTGGTATTGCTTCTACACTGCTGATAGGTGGTAGGACTTTGCATAATGTGTTTAACTTACCAATCAATTTAGTAGAAAATTCAGTGTCGTCAATAAAGTCTAACAGTTCAAAGGCTCAACACATTAAAAATTCTTCACTGATTATAATCGATGAAGTTTCGATGTGTCCAATTTATGCTTTGAAAACAATCGATCGATTATTGAAAGATATTTGTGAAAATGATCAGCTATTTGGTGGTAAAACAATACTAATGTGTGGTGATTTTCGGCAAACTTTGCCAGTTATTTCACATTCAACGCGTGTAAAACTCATTGAAAATTGCATAAAATCATGGCCTGAATTTTCTAAATTTCATAAATTAACATTGACTCAGAATATGAGAGCTCTTCCTAATGAAATTGAATTTGTTGAATTTCTTCGAAAACTTGGAAACGGGGATATGCCATATTTTCCTCAGTTCGGTCCATATATTATCGAAATTCCAGCAAATTTAATTCGGGACACATCGTCCATTATTGAAGACATTTATGGTAACGTACAGGAAACCATTCACACTTCACTTATTTTGGATTCCGTAATATTAGCTCCAAAAAATGATGATTGCGCATTCATTAATACGGAAATTATGAAACGTATGCCAGGAGAGGAAATGACATACTGTAGTTTCGATAAAATTGTTTCGGATGATATTCGAGAACAAAATAACTTTCCGATTGAGTTTTTGAACTCCTTAAATGTCAGCGGTTTGCCACCTCACAGATTAGTTTTGAAAGAGAATACTATTGTGTTGCTTATACGAAATTTGAATACCGGTCAATCATTAGTGAATGGAACCAGAATGCGTATAAAACGAATGCATAGAAACACATTAGATTGCGAAATATTAACTGGAAATGCTCGAAATACACGTATCTTAATTCCAAGAATTCACCTAACATATTCTGGCACATTGTTACCATTTTCATTTCAACGGACTCAATTTCCAGTTATTTGTGCCTTCGCAATGACAATTAATAAGTCACAAGGACAAACATTCCAGAAGGTGGCTATTCTCTTGCGAAAGCCTGTATTTTCTCATGGCCAGTTGTATGTTGCAGCCAGTAGAGTTCGATCATTTGATGGATTACGATTTTATATCACTGATACAGTAGAACAGGGACATCTATCCAATGATGATAGAAATTACACAAGAAATATTGTGTACAGAGAAGTTCTTGATTAATGAATTAAATTCATTCACAACATGCATGAGCCGTCAGTGATATAATCAAGTCAAGTTTGCATTTCTCACAAATATCTTTCGAATCGATTAAGTAAAATACACAGAATATGTAACAAAAATGTACTGATATCACTTATGGGGCTAATAAAAGTTGGTTTTTTGGCAGTCTTGCTTTTTCCAACTAAAATCAATGTGTTTTTATTCCTGAAAAAATTTTATTTAATTTTGGCACGAGCAAAAAAATCGAAGCCATGGAAGTGAAAGCAAATGGCGAATCGTCGTTCGTTACGAAAGCGAAAATCACGAAACTTATCAGTTTGTTTTGGAAGAAAGGTGGTGTAACTTCTGATGCATTAGCGGGTAAAATATTTCTATTTGTTTTATTCACTGAATAAGTTATTATTTATTACTATCATTCATTGCATAAATTTTAGGCGTTTTTGAAGCTCGCTACGCAACAAAACTCGAACCAAAAGATTTGGTTGTGTTGATTGGTGATGGTACGGTTTTGGTCCGCAATGGTCGTATGTTCCTCTCACATGGACCACTATGTGAAGCGTTTGCGGTTCCAAAAAATGTATGTAATTACTTTATTTTGAAATTCAAACTTATTATTACTATTCTAATGGAAAATAATATTCAAATATCTGATTTTCCTAAATATTCATATATTTGGTTTCAGTTTTAAGTGCCTTCACACAACAATGCTGCATAACCAAAATTAGCTGCACCAAATAAATTCACGATTTCATTGACTTTGACAATAATGATAGTTATAAATTCGATCTCATTGTTCATAACAATAATAAAAAATAATATATTCGAATTTCATTGTCAATGACAATAAAAATAATATGAAATAAAAACAAATCGTAATAAAAACAAAAGTTTGTTCTGTTTTCCTGTTTCGTTCCTCATGTGTGATTTAACGTTTTCCCTATAATGCACTCGAATTTCGAGTGCTGGGTTCTGCTAGTTAGTATTAAAACATAAACGAGGAATCTTAGAAACATGAAGTGAGTCAAGAAAGTAAAGTAAATTCGAATCTGACTGAGTAGTGAAACGAAAAAATAATTAGTAGATTAGTTTATGGAAGGAATGAAAGAGTCGCTTGGACGGTTGATTTGTATAAACTATTAGGAAAATGAATGAAAATGTACATGAGAATTGTAATAAGTATATACACAATAATAAATATTAAGCCAACTTAAAACTTGTGTCAAGCCTACCTTCAACATTGAACTGGTTAACATTGAAAATTGGAACCATAACAAAACGAATAAAAAATACATAACAAAACTGGCGCAGCCGCACTAAGGAACCTAAACGCACAGAAAATAATATTGACGAAAATTAATCAAATTAAATTTAAATAAGGCAAATGTTGAAGGTACGCTGTAGAATATAAGACATAAAAAAGGATTGTTTGTATAAGTTATTTATTAAGGAATATTTGTATTAAAATTGTTACAAGCTGAAAAATGAAAAAACAAATAACAAAGATATACGAAATTAAAAAAGGATACAATAAAAGAATAATACTATACACAAAAATACGTAAAAACATAAAACAAAAAAAAAGATACATAAAAAAAAAATATATATATATATATATATATCAGAAATAAGAAATGTAACTAGGAAAATAAATTAAAAATATTCAAGGAAAAAATATTTAGTTAGTAAGAATTAGCCATAACAAAATGATAAAACAAACGAAAAACACAGTATATGGCCCAGTCAACCCCGAAACCGTCTCTGAAATTGTCTATAACTAGATTTTCGAGGTTTTTAGACTACTTCTCACTTGATAATGCGGAACCGGAAGCACTGAGGAAACCCACACAGGTGAAGAATCTAACGAAAAGAAGGACAACGAGGAAGGAACAAATAACAAAACTAACGTATTGATGTCAAGCAACCAGGAAACTTATCAGATAACAGAACCGGGAATAGAAAATCAGATAGAAGGAAATACAGAAACAGGAGATATACAACAAACACCAGAAGACCCAGAAACAGACATAGTGCAGCTGAGACACGGGAGAAAATAATGTAAGACGAACTCGGACCAAGGAAAAGACGACCACGCCAACAACAAACCACAGCCAACAATAAACACACGAACAGAGATCGAGAAAAAAGAAATTGAGGAAACAAATGGAAGTGAAAACAAGAAGATGGCCAACATAACTTTAGTAAACAACGTGTGACACAACAACGTACCGACACTAATGGGAGAAGACAGCCCCCGAAAACAAAATGAAGTAAATGAATTTATTAGTTGCGCGCGCCTGGGATACGAGACCCTCACTGAAGCACAAGATAAGGCACTCTTTATAAGACTATTACCAACACGACTAAGAGGAAGAGCCCTAGAAGTTGCACAAGCTGGAGTAAACGATACACTTGAGGATATATTCAACACTCTTAGGTCGAACTTAATCCAGAATACCTCCTACATAACTCTAAACACTCAATTAAGAAACGTGCAGCAATTACCCATGAAAACACTAATGGTCTACTTCAATAGGGTGAAAACACTCATAAATGCTTGCAAGAACGCAGCAGAACAACAAAACGCCAACGGGGGTGAAGGTTTAAAAACCGAAATCGAGGAAGTAGGCCTGCATTGCTTTAAGTTAGGGATAACAATTTCTAACTACAAGTTCTAGCTGCTCCAAGATTGCGACAACAATTTGGAAGCCTTAGGATGAAAATTAGCAAGGCTTGAGCAGACTGAGCAATGTATGAATCAGCACCTAGCTAGTCAGCAACCCGTAATCCCAGGACTACACACGATGGACCAACCTAGAAACCAGTTTTACAATCAAGTGAAAAGAGAACCCCGAACGTTTGGACAAAATCAGCAACAACCACAATACCAGTCCGCGGGAAATTATAATGGGTACCAAGAGACACCAAGAAACTACAACACCAATGCACCCCGGGAGAAACAGGATAAACGGCAGATAAGATGTCATTTCTGTGGAAGACCAGGAAACGTGCTAGCCGAATGTCGTACGAAGCAAATGACGCCATTCTGCGCGAGCTGTAAGACGTATGGCCACACGATTCAAAACTGTAACGCGCACGCCAGAAATCAACAAAATTCTGCTTCAAACACATATAGAGGTCGTCAAGTGAATCATACCATCGGGAACACAGCAGACGGAAAATGCAATTCCTGTCTGGAAAGTGGACATATGGAGGACCGGTGTTATTTAGGAAAGAGATGGGAACGGTTGCAGCTAGAAAAACAAACAGCAAACCTACAAACGGAAAACTGCGAGGAGACGACCGGGCACACCGCGAGTCGTCGCTAAAAGAAAAAGTAAAGCGGTGTGAAACATGTCCAGACGTCCCTATAGTAAGTTAACCCCTAAATATTACGAAAAGAAGCAGAAATATGTTCATAGTGGACACAGGAGCCGTAATAAGTCTTATAAAGGAGGAAGAAATTAATGAATCAATGGAAAAAGACATAAATAGAGAAGAGATTATCACACTCAACACGATTTCAGGGGAAATTTCCTCAAAGGGAACCATCACAGGACACATAAATTTAGATAAGATATATCCATGCAAGTTCCATATTATCGAAACTGTCAACCAAGGTTGTATAACGGGCCTGCTGGACAACGACTTTCTGTCCAGGCATTGCAACATCGAGGGCCCCGCGAAGAAGCTCGTGTTCTTGTCCACAAGTAATGGGCAAAGAACGGTTATCAAATTCGAAGAAAACCAAAACCCAAGTACAACCGACGTTCATTTTGTGGACGTCATAGCAGCTGGTAAAACAAATCATGAGCGTAGTCATGCCAGGGAGGGAAACACCCGAGAATTCCAAAGTAGAACTACTATGGGGGGGTGATGAGAAACCTGCAATACTGGAAAAAGATTACGCCGAGCAGCCAGAGGAATCCCGACAAACGGAAAAACCAGGGAACATTACCAACGTCAGGCAAAACTGTCCGAATACATGTGATTACACAGGGGAAATAATGCCTACAGCGGAAGTGTTGAAAGATCTTGGAAAACCCTTCGAGACAGGTACAACGCATGAAAACTACGAGAGTGGGATGCGTACCGGGGGGTGTAATTTTAAAATGTTTTCCATTCCATACTCGCACGTATGGAGAGAACGAAGAAAGCTGCGAAGAAAGTAATTTGCAATGTTTTCCATTCCATACTCGCACGTATGGGGAAAACGAAGAAAGCTGCGAAAAAAGTTGCTCAAAGGAAGAATTTATAACCAGAGAGCCCAGGAACATCATAATACCGGGAAGGACAGTGAAATGTGTGGAAATAATCACGGACAAAGAAGGACAGTATGTAACCGAAGGAGAGGAGATAAAACCGGGTGTATATATTAGTGACGCGCTCGTGAGGTCAACAAATGGGAAAATAAAACTGAGCGTCCTAATTATAAACAATTATAAAGTAGAAGTGAACAATGTGACAGTAAAATTGAGCAAATACGAAGAAACGACAGCACCAAACAACAACGATACTAATAACTCTGAGGAAAAATTCGTCAATTCTATTAGCACCGAGGAATGGAAACCAGGAAAGAGAGAAACTCAGATAAAAAAACTAATAAGCTTAGAAACCAATTTGAACATCGAAGAGAGGAGGGAAATGCGTGTAATAATTGAAGAATTCCAAGACGTTTTTCATTTACCGGGAGAGAAACTGGGACATACAGCTACAGTGCAGCATGAAATACGGATACAACCAGGGAAACAACCTTTCAAGTGCAAGATGTACCACCTGCCGGAGACGCAAAGAGAGATAATAACGGAAGAAATACAAAGATTACTCAAGGAAGACATAGTAGAACCAAGCTGGAGCAAATGGAATGCTCCATTACTAGTAGTCCCAAAGAAACCGGGACCTGATGGACAGAAGCGATGGCGAATAGTGGTCGATTACAGGAAACTATATGAAGTAACCGAGGGGGATGCTTATCCACTACCCAGAATTGAAGATATCCTGGATCAGCTGGGAAATTCTCGGTATTTCTCAGTACTTGACCTCGCCAGCGGATACCACCGCAATGAAACCAGAAGATCGGGATAAGACTGCGTTCAGTACCCCTTACGGACACTACGCCTTTAAGCGTATGCCTTTTGGGTTAAAGGGAGCACCAGCAACGTTCCAGCGTCTCATGAATCATGTGCTTACAGGACTACATGGTCTACAGTTTTTCGTATACCTGGATGATATAGTTATATACGGCAGAAATCTAACGGATCATCAAACAAAACTACGAACCATATTACAACAATTGAGAAACCATAACTTGAAGTTAAACGTAGTGAAGTGCAATTTCCTCAAAAAAAAATTATATACCTTGGACATGAATGCACGACGTAAGGAGTAGAACCAGATCCGAGCTTGGTGGATAGCACCAAAAATTTCCCGACGCCTAAAACGGTGCGCCAAGTACAGTTCTTCTTAGGACTAGCCAACTTCTACAGGAAATTCATATCGGACTTCTCCAAAATAGCGGCACCAATCAATAATCTCCTAAAGAAAGATGTGAAGTTCAAATGGGATGAATGTTGTGTAAACGCTTTCAACACTCTCAAACAGAAATTGATAAGTCCACCGGTACTTAGACACCCAAACTTTAAAGAACCATTCAAGCTATACACGGATGCGAGCGGAGAAGCACTTGGCGCAGTACTAGCACAAGGTCAACCTAGCGAAGAGAAACCCATAGCCTATGCTAGTAGAACATTGAACGCAGCAGAAAGAAATTATTCTACAACAAGGAGCCAGCTTCACTTCCGAAATGTTCAGGGAAGTGTGCAAGTAATTTAAGATACGGAAGATCGAAACAACACCATACAACCCTCAATCCAACGGAGCATCACATAGGCCTTTAATAGAATATCTAAGGAATTTTGTAGACGACAACCAAACAAACTGGGATGAGCATCTGCGAGCAGCAATGTTCGTCAGGAATAATAGTATGCATACAACCACAAAATTAACGCCTATGGATTGCTTATACGGTTTCTCCGCCCCCCTTCCCAACAATTTGAAGAAAGCTCCCCAACCAGCATACGATCACGAGAACTATTTCCTGCAACTAAGAAACAAATTCCAGAGAGCATATCAAACCGCACGAAGAAATTTGAAAGAGAGTAAGATCCAGTCCAAGGAGTACTACGACCAAAAGACTAACCCCTTAAAAATACACCTCGGGGACCAAGTATTGCTACGGAACGGGGCTCGAAAAAATAAATTGACACAGCATTGGGTAGGACCGTACAAAGTGGTTGCTATAAACAGTCCGGTAAATAGCACCATAATGATAGGCAATCGCAAACGCAGCGTACATAACAACGGATTGAAGCTTTTTAATTAAAACTAAAACCTACGTCCCCGACACGATAGCCCCAACAGCAATCTATCCGACATGGATTAATAAAAACCCTATGCCCAATCGCAGATTTACAATGGACAAGAAGGTGGATAATTTGGGACTAACAAAAGCCGATTGGGATAGCATCCTGCAAGAAGCAGAACAGTTGTACCAACCAATTCAATTCGAATCCATCCTGAAGGAAGCAGATCAACTATTTCAACAACTTCAATTGGACAAACCGGAGATAGAAGAGCCGCCAGCCATGGAGAAGCTGGACAAATTCAGTCAACACCAAAAGGACCCGAGACGTAGGAAGCAGAAAGCAAAAAACAAAATCAACTAGAATTAAAACAAAGATTAAGTTAATGTAAATTGTAAGGAGGAATAAAGAAAAAATCAAGGAACACGAGAGCTACAACGCCGAGAATATAAGCTAAAACTATCCTTATCATGAAAATAACACTTCCACTCAAATCTCGCGAACCCTCTAACCGGTTTATACCCATAATCACAAACTTAGTGGATCATAGTGACCCACCTTTATCCCAGAAACTGCCACTCACCCTGGGGAGGACTTCTAAAAGGGGGAGGAATGTTGTGATGCGTCGCGTCACCTAAAAAAAAGGGAGGTTAGAACATAACAAATAAACTATGCGAGTCACTAACCATACCCACAACACATATGAACCTAAAAAACATAATGCACCAGAAATTTAACATACTCACTCGAACATGTCACGCGAGAAGTCGATGTCGGTGTTGATGTTGACATAACATAGTCCACATAGCGAGCAACATAGTCCACACGGAGTATTTCATGGGGAATAAAACATAAAGCAGAAAACTGCCTAAAAACACGCTTAAACGACGTAAATAAACCTACTATTTCATAACACTTACGTGGGCATTGGATCCCGGAAACCTATGTCAATAACATGTAATTCACTACCGAACATAAAACACGCGACATCACAACACAATCTTAACCTAGACTGAAATGTCAAAACGAAACATGGGGAAACGTAAGCAACTCCATCAACTTACGTTGTTCTGCAAACCTCCGCCCGTCACCGGTAGATGGCGCCATGCAGAAGTTAAGTGCGTTTCGTAATTGACGGCAACCCCGCTCCAACGGTCAAAAATCCCGGTTTCTTGGAATAAAAAGCGGAGAAAAATTGGGGATATCAACAGTAGTTGGGATCAACTTCATACCTTAAAAGTCAGGCAGACCATTCAAGGGAGTAGACAAACAAGGGGAAGTAAGTGGTCCAAACCGAACAAGGTTCTAGAAGCCTATCGGTTCTCTGGGAGCTTGAGTTTGAAAGTGGTCATAGTAGCCCATCAAACTCAAGTTCGAATGTGTCAAACCGAACAAGGTTGTAGAAACCTATCGGTTCTCTGCGTTGGGAGCTCGAGCTTGAAAGTGGTCACAGTAACCCATCAAACTCGAGCTCGAAGCTGCAAAACCGAACAAGGTTCTCGAAACCTTTCGGTGCAGTAAAGAACTTCGTGTTGAAAGAGGTCACCAGAACCCATCAACTTAGTTCCAAGTACGGCGTCATTGAAGTGGCTATTTCACAGTGTCGGGGACGTCGCGAACCACTTTAGAGGAGGCGCTGCGCGATTCCAGGGCCGGACCGAGGCCGATTACCCTAGAGGAATACCGGGCCAGGAATCGGGACAAGAAGCAGGTCGCCACGCCACCGGCCGTAGAACCAGAGCGTCCCGTGAAATATAGAACTGGAGTGGAGGCCAACCTCAGGCGGGCTATAGAGGAGGTCCGTCGTCGTCTGCTGTTGGCAATAGGAAAAGAGGAGCGTCTGCGGATCAGCAAGGAGATCCAGCGGCTCCATAACGACCGGTTGAAGTACCGCCGTACCAAAAGGGGTAATAGTAAAATTAAGAAAGGAATTGTAAATTAGATTAAGGAATGAAATAAAAACTGAATAAAATTAGGATTAAAACATAAACGAGGAATTTTAGAAACATGAAGTGAGTCAAGAAAGTAAAGATAATTCGAATCTGGCTGAGTAGTGAAACGAAAAAATAATTAGTAGATTAGTTTATAGAAGGAATGAAAGAGTTTGATTTGTATAAAGTATTAGGAAGATCACTAGTAGATTGGTCACATTAGCGTTTGTTTTGTATAAAGTATTAGGAAGATAACTAGTAGATTGGTAACATTAGCGTTTAATTTGTATAAGATATTAGGAAGATAATTAGAAGATTGGTCGCATGGACGTTTGATTTGTATAAAGTATTAGGAAAATGAACGAAAATGTACATGAGAACTGTAATTAGTATATGCACAATAATAAATATTAAGCCAACTTAAAACTTGTGTCAAGCCTACCTTCAACATTGAACTGGTTAACATTGAAACAGTGAGCGGTCTAGGTCCCGCCTTGGGGTTTTGTAGCTCTTCTTCTAGTTGACGACGTTTGGCTTCCACTAGGGGAGATATGCCCAGTGAATAACCGTGTTTTACTGCCCGATAGGCTCAAAGAACCGTACTAGGGAATCTTGCGAAGAGGCTAAAAGCGCTCATCCGCTAAACGACTGTTTGGTTAACTCCCATACTTACTTTTATTGAAAGTGCTGGGTAGTACTTACCATACATACTTACTTTTATTGTAAGTCTGGTGAATCTTTCGGCTTCAGGCTGGACCTCTTCGTCCTTCTTCGTACTCCGGTTGGATCTTTGGATCTCTCGTCGGTAGACACGTCCTCCTGTTTTCACGTCTGGGCATTGACTTAGCCTTCTGTTGCCGTTGGTTACTCCTTTTATTGGGATATTTTCTCTGTCGCAGCAATTCCCACTCATTCGAGTTATCATTTCAAATTATCGATTTCTCAATTTGTATTTCCCGCATAATTCGACTCATAAGTTGAACTTCTGTTCCCATTTCCCAATCATTAATTTCATTTTGTTTCGTCGCTCCATTTAAATTTCGCGACTCTCCAAATTCCGAGTTAGCATTCACCTTTAACCATCCGGCACCATTTAGTACTATTTCGTAGTACTAAGTTCCTACGCTTTGTGTGGATGTGTCGTTTTCATGTGAATGATCGAATGATTGACATGTGACGTTTATTGTGTGACATGTGACTGGTGGCGCGTGTCATATGCAGGTAAGTGTTTTGGTGATGTATATATATTTAATATCCTTACGTTTAAGGAGACAGAGATACTTTGGAGTGGAAATAGAGCAGAAAAAAAAATCCTGGATCGTTTTCAGTCCCGTCCGAGGAGAAAACAAGGTAACCAGGTCTATAAGTATTTCAAAACCTTTCTGTTGGAAGGTGTCCATATCACTTACAAGTCGCAGAAGTCACGCTAGAAGGTCGATTAAAACGAGAAGGAGAAGGTACGTCGATCTGTGAGGAGGGAGTTTTAAGGGAATGAGGTTCACTCTTCGCCCCATTTAGGGAAGAATTCATCCTGGAGCCTACCAGTGGATCGTCAACACGATAATTCCAAGCCGCAGGTCCAGACGTTTCTCCCAACAAAAACATACAAAAAGGGAGTAATCATCCAAGTAGCATTTCCGCGGATCGGTCAAACGGACGTAACCGAACATGCCGATGATTCCAGCGGAAGCCCTTGGAGTTACATCCAGGGTACAGCACAAAAATAGCAAAGAGTTTCCTGTAAACTAAGTAGATTAAAATGGAACTAAGGTATCAAATCAAAAGGTAATAATATGGAGAGAAATTTACAAAGATTCCCAACTGGGAAAGTTGTCGTGCGCGTCTAGCGAAGACGTAGAGGCTATACCTCTAAGCAGTTGAAGAACTTTGTGATGGGGCCTTGAGTTTTAAACTCAGGTAAACAAAAAGGTTAAATTTTTATAAGTCCAGGAAGAAAAATCAAATCAAAAAGAATCAAAGAAAATCTCATCGAGCCCCAAGTTGGGCGCCATTCTGTAGTAAATTAAGTTTTGGAAGGGGGAAAAACAATGACCGTGTTTCTAGTCGCGAAAGTAAGTTCAAGAGGGAAGGCAAAGGCGATGCTGAACTTACCTCCTTTCCTTCATAGGATCCGGTGTATTGATTTGAAGTTGACGTCCGAAACGACGTCAGAAGAGGGACAAGCTGTTCGGGGCAGCTCTGATAGCCCTGAAAGCTTTTGCGCTCTGGCGAGAAATCCTTGTCAGACAATCGAGCGGCGGAAGTGTTCTGGCTTGCCAAAAGTGTAGTGTAGTGTAGCCAATAGTCTAGTTCGGTGTAGTGTGGTGGGATCTCTACTCGAAGCTGACCACCGGATCGACTACAGACAAATGATTAACACGTCCTCTAGGTCCGTGCCGACGTGCAGTAGCGCTGTTCTCAAAATATAGAGCAAGAAAGGGGGAGATAAAACGGAACGAGGCACTAGGATGGGAACCTAACGAACCTAGTAACCCCGAAAAGAGAGAAAACTTGAAACTTTAGGGGCCACACAAACAAGGGAAGCACCTCGGTGTCACAACGAAAGGGTGGATAGAGAAAGGAAGAGGGGGGGGGGGGGGGTAATGGGGGTCAGGAACCGGGACAGAAAGGAACTCTCGGGACTAGGATCAGGGGATAAGAAAGGAAGGAGGGGTTGCTATCCGACGGAGAGAGGAAAGCCAAAGTGAAAGAAGAAAAAAACCCAATATAACGCGGAGAAGGAAGAGAAAGGGAGCGACACCCTAGATCGACGTATCATCTCCGTCTCGTTGGTGGATCCGGGTGGTTACGGATCCACCGTAGCCCACCCAACCGTGGAAAGCCAACTTTATCCGAACGCGATACGGCTTTCCCCCCATTTTCGACTTTCTTACATGTCCGGTTGGACGCGAAGGAAACTGACACCCAGTATGATCTAGTTTTTCACATCATTTTTAAATTCAAGATATGTTTGCTTTGATAATTCAATAAATTTTTTGATTATCTTCAAGTCTTTTCAGCTCCTGCAACTGATCATCTTTGAAATATTATTGGACTATCAACCTATTTTCCTCTTTTCTTTCCCTTTTTTGTGTAGGAAAGATATTGTGTTGTGACTGAGCCTAGGCTCAGCCACACATGCTCTCCCCCCCCCCCATGTTACCACCCCAGCCGTTGAACAGTTTCCATGGGAACTCGTCCATTCCCAACCCAAAATGCTGACGTTGCATTTTGGGTTCCCATGCGCGAAATTCTGTCGCGATCAAGTCTTATCACTAAGATGTAACCTGATCGCGACAGAATAAACCCCATGCGCGATAGAATTTTCCGTTGCGGTCAAGTTTTATCACTCTGATAAAACTTGATCGCAACCCAATCATAGGATCCTTCGATGAAATCCGATCGCGTAAGTTCTTAAAATCTAAATAAAGTGCTAATTGAGCACATTCTCGGTCGCCATGCGCGACTTATTGAAAATTCGCATCAGCATTTTGGGTCCAGATTTAAGGGCTCCAAACTGACGCGCATTTTCAGTCGCGCTTGGGCCGGTGACTGAGGAGTCGCTTTGAATTCACGGAGTTATTCGAAGGCGGGAAAATGGAGGCGATCTCAACAAACTTAAATAAATTACGTGCAAGTGTCAAGGAAATCGAACAGTTGGAAACTATATTAACATTAAGTTCGATTGAAACAAAAATTTAAATTGAAGAGAGAGCACTTAAAGAAAAAAATATATATATAATAATAAAGTTGACGTTTTGGAAAATTTTAAGGATCGAAAAACAAGAAAAAGAAAAATAAAAAAATAAAATATAAAGTGATGTGTGTGAAAAGGAGATAATTTTAATAAAAAAAAATTATAAGTTGGAAACTATATTAACATTAAGTTCGATTGGATAAAAATTTAAATTGAAGAGAGAGCACTTAAAGAAAAAAAAATATAACAATAAAGTTGACGTTTTGAAAAATTTTAAGGATTGAAACACAAGAAAAAGAAAAATAAAAAAAAAAAAAACATAAAGTGATGTGTGTGAAAAGGAGATAATTTTAATAAAAAAAAAAAATTAAATTATAAGTTGGAAATTATATTAACATTAAGTTCGATTGAAACAAAAATATAAATTGAAGAAAGAGCACTTAAAGAAAAAAAAATATATACATATAATAATAAAGTTGACGTTTTGGAAAATTTTAAGGATTGAGAAACAAGAAAAAGAAAAATAAAAAAATAAAACATAAAGTGATGTGTGTGAAAAGGAAATAATTTTCATAAAAAAAATTACAAGTTGAAAATTATATTATCATTAAGTTCGATTGAAACAAAAATTTAAATTGAAGAGAGAGCACTTAAAGAAAAAAAAATATATATGTATAATAATAAAGTTGACGTTTTGGAAAATTTTAAGGATTGAGAAACAAGAAAAAGAAAAATAAAAAAATAAAACATAAAGTGATGTGTGTGAAAAGGAAATAATTTTCATAAAAAAAATTACAAGTTGAAAATTATATTATCATTAAGTTCGATTGAAACAAAAATTTAAATTGAAGAGAGAGCACTTAAAGAAAAAAAAATACATAATAATTAAGTTGACGTTTTGGAAAATTTTAAGGATTGAAAAACAAGAAAAGGAAAAATAAAAACATAAAGTGATGTGTTTGAATAGGGAAAAAATTTAAAAACAAAAAAAATCAAATAAGATCAAAAAAAAAAATGTATTGCAATGTATTGTGAAGAAAAAAAAAGGGTCCTTTCTTTTTACACCGCGAGGTGCAGGTGAACTTCTCCCTTCGGGCAAGCACTCCCTGCCCCTTCCCAATCGATCAAGTTGGGATAAAACATTTGGTGGCAGCGGTGGGATTGCCGATTGGCTCCCAAACACAAAAAAAAGATATATAGTAATAGTAAAAAAAAAAGGGGGATAATACTTATATAAAAAAATAAAATAATAAAAGTTAATAAATTAAAACATAATAAAACGTAAATTTAACTAAAAGTGAAGTAAAGTGAAGTGATAAGGGTTTTTGGGCTCCAGGCGAGCACAAAATTAAACCCCAACGAATTTCTTTTAGGGGCTCCAACCCTGCCCGCATCTTTAGTGACCGGCGAGTCCTCAACAGATAGGAAAAATAAACAACCAAACCAACTGCCAGCCAGAAAACACCACCCCCGACCAACGAAGGAAGAATTAAACATGAAGCCGTGAGTTTTAGTCTAAGAAAAAAAAAAAACGATATTTTAATATAACACATATATATTCATATTTTTATAAAATTTTTGTAAACCTTTTGAGAGCCCGTTCTACTTATTTATAAAATTAAATAAACAAAACTAACCCGCGCGCCTAGAAGAAATCCAAGATTTCCCCTACCCAAGGTAAGAGTCTTGGACAGTCTGCTAGGCAAGGGAATTGTTACGCTGACATTCCGGCTTCTACGTACCCGATAATAGAAAAATATAATAAAAAGAAAATTTTACTGTCCCAACGTCCTCCACCACCGGCTCTAGTTTCCACTTTTTTTTGTGTGTCAGAAGAGTTCTAACCCGCATTCCGAATCGCATCTTTGTATCTCTCTTGCTGTCGGGAAATACGTGAGCATGGAAGCGTCATATTGAGAGGACTCTCCAAACATCCTTTCTCCAGATCGTATCTTAAACTTCAATTTTGGTTCAACCACCGTGGGAATGTATCCCAAATTCTTCCGTTTCCATTGGTTGATGCTCGTTTACTCGTATATTTGGGTTGACCTATCTCCATGAACCGCTTTACTGAAAGCAAGCTTGTACTAGTTCCGATCAACCTACCAGTATCTTATCGTCGTGCCTCTTCCCTGTTTCTTTTTTGAGAGACTCCGAATTTTTAAATCTTATTAATCGCCAAGATCCTGTGGACCGATATTAAGAAATAGCTATAACCAATTTTTAACAAGGAGATAGTTGGTTAACAATGAATGTGACCGCCTAAAGCAAAACTTATCTAGTTCGACTAATTACCGATTCGCGTCACTCTCTTATTTTTGTACTGTTCAACACCCCTTCCTTGCAGTAAGCCCGTAGGTCCCTTTTTTTTTTGGGGTAATCATTTTAATTCTTTATTTCTTGATCTCGACGCAAACTCCACCTTCCATTGATCAGCTTCGATCTTCGATTAACTCTTGCTCAACAGTACCCTTCAAACATCCTAATAATGTCTCCTCCTACGTTTCAAGATCTTTACCTCGCGCAAATGCAAATCAATTCAGAGATAGTCAAGTTATATAACAACTTCAGTAAGGCGCCCAAATCTTCAAGGACCGCCGATTATACAAAATGGAAAATCATCCTCCTAGACGAAGCTTGGGGAAATTTCCAAAAGGGCCATGATTCTCTCAAAGATCACCCCGAACGGGATGATAAGCATGAATATTTTACTCTCGACTGCCATGGGAAGGCCCACGATTGGTACAATACCACGAAAGCGGCCCTTATTGATTGGCTCGTTAGCTCCTCACTAGCTAAGGCCACCAGCCAATTTTTCATACCTCCAGCCCACGAAACTCAAAAAAAGGCTAACGCCCCCGAAGCCGAATCCGAAGTCAACGAATCACCTAATCCTGGAAGGCTCAGGCTCAAAAAGGAAAGGAGCCAGGTAATCCGGCGGATTGTTTCTCAAATTACCCCTGACTTCCTCCGAGACGCTAGCAAGGTTGCCTTACAGAATAAAATCACCACCCTGAAAAAATACTGGGAACCTTTTGAGCACACCCATTTCCAAATTCTAGCGGATTTGTACGACGACGAGGAAGAAGATTCATATTTTACTAGTAACACATTCGAGGAGATCCAAGGACAATATGATAATACCTTTGACCTCCTGCAAGACGGGTTGCAGGACAGATACCCTTTCCAAGAACCTTATATTCAGGACCAATTAAATGCTACATTGGGCTCAATTCTACACCATGCTTCTCCAATGTCCGGTTTCTCCCTTGCAAATTCACAACGACTGTTGCCAGAATTTTCCGGAAATACCAGGGATCTACACCGATTCCTTACCTGTGCGGATGACATTTTTTCCACTGTGTCAACGGGGACAGACCATCAAAGTCTCATGGGTCTTGTCAAAAGTAAATTGAGTGGTCCAGCGTACGACGTGTACAAATATAACCCCACCGACGACTGGACTGTTCTACGTTCCGCTCTATCATCCAAGTTCGAAACCCGACTATCCAGATTTACCCTACAAACCCAATTAGGACAGTTAAAGCAGAAAACTGGCGAGGGTGTTAAAGAATTCTTAAATCGCCTGACCACCACCTTTACTCTGTTAAACGAAGCCACGCGAAAATATACAAGCGACAACGTCCTGTTGAGATCCCTTCTTAAAGACAACGAGGCGCAGGCCGTCAGAACCCTCGAAGACGGGCTGCTAAAAGTCCAGCTGCAAATGCTTGCCAAGGTATTTTCTGAAAAGAAACTCGCCTCAATGTCCGACTATATATTAGAGCACGCAACGCGACTTAATCAAATCAATACCCCGAGACAGGATCCAACGAAGCCCCGGGTAGGTCCACCACAGCAGAACCCTTTAAGGAATACTACCTGCTTCAGATGTGGCCAGTCAGGTCACATCGCCCCACAGTGCCATTTACCGCCCCGCTCCGTACAACGCCAGGAAAGGTCTAACCCATCTACAATACACCACATCTCGTCCGGGAACGGAACCCCCCGTCCGGGAACGGAAATCCAAAACAGATTCCGAAAATCTGTAATTATTGCCATAACAAAGGCCATACAATTGACGAATGTCGGAAAAGGGAGACCAACAACCGAAGAAGACGGCCACCATATAACCCACAATCGCGTTACTCACAACCCCTGTCTCCTCTGTCACCACCGAATCCTCCTTACCCGTCAACTACGCATTCCAACAACCCGGAAAACTCCCAGGTGCGGGGGAAATTCGTCGGCAACCCCCCGCAGATCGTCATTCAGGCCGATGTACATGGGAATCGGACCCAACATTCCAACACTCAAGGATAAAACTCCCCATAACCGTACGACCTTCATCCATAATCCTCACCCTAGCCTCTAAAGTGTCCGTTAGTCCATACACCGAATTCTTAATAGATACCGGAGCGGAGATCAGCTTAGTTCGAAGTCAGTCACTGAAACCTGGCAGCAGGTATTACAGCGATATTATTTGTCATATCAATACAGTCTTTTCCCAATCTACTTCCACAGAGGGCCTCATAATGAGCGAACTACACCACGAAGGTGCAGATTTCCAAATCGAACATCCTTTCCAAATTCTGAGGGATGCTTCGGCAATGGCGTATGAAGGTTTATTAGGTCACGACTTCTTGACCAGATATAAGGCACAAATTGATTATGGGGCTCAGATACTAACACTCGAGGTCAGTCGCGACTCGATTCCTTACACCTTGGAGCAATATCTCAGTGATTTCCCTCAGTTTTATCGTAGGACTATAAACTCCACGACTAACCGTCCTTGGTAAGACGTTAAACTGCACCCAACGTCAAATCCTTCTTCAGTATTCTCGTCTAATACCCGTCCTGGGCAAGACGTTAAACTACATCCAATAATATCTTCTTCGTCGCCTTCGATCATATCTCCCTCCTCGTCTTTATCTGTCTCCCCGTCAGCACCTCCGCTCTCGTCTAATACGCGTCCTAGGCACGACGTTAAACTGCATCCAATAATATCTTCTTCGTCGCCTTCGATCATATCTCCCTCCTCGATAGTTAAGTCAGAAATATCTCCTTCCTCGTTAATAAAGGCGGAAGTATCTCCTTCCTCGTTAGTTAAGTCAGAAGTATCTCCTTCCTCGTCAGTTACGTCAAAAGTATCTCCTTCCTCGTTAGTTAAGTCAGAAGTATCTCCTTCCTCGTCAGTTACGTCAGAAGTATCTCCTTCCTCGTTAGTTAAGTCAGAAATATCTCCTTCCTCGTTAATAAAGACAACAGTAATATCTCCTTCCTCGTTAATAAAGGCGGAAGTATCTCCTTCCTCGTTAGTTAAGTCAGAAGTATCTCCTTCCTCGTCAGTTACGTCAGAAGTATCTCCTTCCTCGTTAGTTAAGTCAGAAGTATCTCCTTCCTCGTCAGTTACGTCAGAAGTATCTCCTTCCTCGTTAGTTAAGTCAGAAATATCTCCTTCCTCGTTAATAAAGACAACAGTAATATCTCCTTCCTCGTTAATAAAGGCGGAAGTATCTCCTTCCTCGTTAGTCAAGTCAGAAGTATCTCCTTCCTCGTCAGTTACGTCAGAAGTATCTCCTTCTTCGTGAGTTAAGTCAGAAGTATCTCCTTCCTCGTTAGTTAAGCCAGAAGTATCTCCTTCCTCGTTAGTTAAGTATATATCTCCTTCCTTGTTAATTAACCGTCCTGGGCAAGACATCAAACTGCAACCAGCAACATCTTCTCAAAAGGGCATTCGTCCTGGGCACGACGGTAAACTGCAAACACATTTCAACCCAAGTACCTTAAGCCGTGCGATCATTCCAGCTCGAGCAGAAATAATCCACTTAATACCCACTACGGCTTCCAGAGAAACGGTAATATCGAATAAAGAAATAATTCCCGGAGTGTATATAGGCAATTCTATTGGTACTCCTCAAAATGGAATGGTAAAAGTCTTAATCCTCAATACAACAGAGGAAGACGTTAGTTTACCCCTCCATGATCTGGACCTAGAATATCTAGATGCAAAGAATTTCGACATGATAACTCCAAACTTCGACCAAGATCCGATTGAGGGCAGAATAAAAAAACATTGTAATGAAGAAGAAGAGACATCAATTCGAGATATCTGTAGAACCTTCAATGATATATTTTATCTAGAAGGAGATATATTGTCCTACACGGACGCGACTACCCATAAAATTGAGGTAGAAGCCAATCATCCCCCTATATACACAAAACCGTACAGATTACCGGAGGCAAATCGTAAGGAAGTGGATAACCAAGTTCAAGAGATGCTAAAATCAGGCATTGTCAGACCATCCTATAGTCCCTGGAACTCTCCCCTACTCCTCGTTCCGAAGAAACCCGATGAACAAGGGAATAGGGGATGGCGAGTAGTGGTAGATTTCCGGCGTCTTAATGAGATTACGATAGGAGACGCGTTCCCTCTACCAAATATAACAGACATATTGGACCAACTTGGGAAATCTAAGTATTTTACGACGCTCGACTTGGCCAGCGGATTCCACCAGATAAGAATGGACGACAGGGATCGGGAAAAAACAGCCTTCAGTACGCCTTATGGCCATTACGAATACAATCGAATGCCATTCGGTCTGAAAGGAGCTCCCGCTACATTCCAAAGAACTATGAATAATATCTTGTCTGGATTACAAGGAATTCACTGCTTCATTTATATGGACGACATAGTCATCCATGGCTACAATCTATCTCAACACAACAATAGGCTCATTGCTGTATTCCAACGTTTACGCTACTTCAAACTAAAGTTGCAGGCAGAAAAATGCCATTTTCTTCGGAAAGAAATCATGTATCTGGGACACTTAATTACGGAAAACGGTGTCAAACCAGATCCAGGGAAGATAACAGCAGTCAAAACATATCCAAGACCTAAAAAGGTAAAAGATATCAGAGCTTTTCTCGGATTTATCGGGTATTACCGCCGATTTATCCCAAATTTCTCTAAGATCGCCAAACCCTTGACCAACCTTCTAAAAAAGGACGTACCCTTTAAATTTGATGCCCTTTGTGACGAAGCTTTTACGAACTTAAAGCAACGGTTAATAACCTCTCCCATCTTGGCATATCCCGATTTTTCGCGGCAATTCTACGTCACGGCCGATGCGAGTGACTTAGCTCTAGGAGCTGTTCTCTCGCAGCAGGACGAAGATGGAGACCACCCCATTGCATACGCGAGCCGTGCTCTAAACGGTGCCGAAACAAGATACTCGACAATAGAGAAAGAATTACTTGCTATCGTGTACGCCGTGGAACAATTTCGTCCATATGTATATGGAAGGAAGTTCTCCATTATCACTGACCACAAGCCTCTAGTTTGGCTCATGAATCTAAAGGACCACTCATCAAAATTGATGAGATGGAGAATCCGTTTGGACACGATAACTCACAAGGCCGGGAAACTTAATGCAAACGCCGATGCCTTAAGTAGAGTAACCGCGGAAGCACAAGAGAACTCTCCTGAGACTGATAAATCGGAAAATCGAAACGACCGTAAAAACACCACCTCTCTATACGCGATAACAAGAAGCCAAGCAAAGGTCACTGATAACCTGGACCAGGACGCACAAAAGAAGGCCAGAACCAAAAATGACAACTACTTATCATCATCCCTCATTGAAACTGACGACTCTTTATTACTGTCTAAATCTGCCCGCGCCAAATTCTTTATTTTGCCCACAAGGGACACAAATCTTGAACGGCGTTTAGCCGCCATACTAAATGTCGATTTGAGTGAAATCAATTTCTCCCGCGAACCTAAAATATTCCCATTCAAAGAATCCGATTACATTGTCAAAAGATTAATACTTCCCCTTCGTACCCCTCAGGATGAGGACAACCTCAACACTACCCTCTCCAACTTCGTATCCCTGGCCGTAGAAAGAAACCTGAAGACCATACACATAAGTATTCCGAAACTGGACTTACAGACCCTAATGACACCTAAGGACAAAATCCGTAAGGCGTTTAAAATCGACGCAATACTCCATGTCGAAACAATTAGGTACTTAGATGACCCTAAGCAAAGGGAGCAAATAATAAAAGATTTCCATTTGCTACCCACGGGAGGTCACCAAGGTGTATCTCGAACCTTGAAGAGGATCAAGAAACAGTTTTATTGGGAAGCAATGACCCAAGCTGTTGTAACATTTATTAGAAACTGTACACAGTGCCAAATAAACAAAGTATCGCGAAATCCTAAAATCCCTATGAAAATAACCTCAGTGAGTTCTAGGCCTTTCGAAAGAATTTATTTAGATGTTGTGGGGCCACTACCCGTTTCGTACCTAGGAAATAAATACCTCCTCACTTTCCAGGATGATTTAACAAAATTTTCGGAGGCAATCCCTGTTCCCAATGCCGAATCAACCACTTTCGCGGAAGCGTTTAATACTACGATCATATGTAGACACGGAATACCTGAAAGTATATTGACTGATCAAGGTGCTAACCTGATCGCAGGAGTGTTTCAGGAAGTCTCCAAACTCCTAAGAATCAAGAGGTTGAAAACAACTCCTTACCACCCTCAGTCTAACGGAGCCCTAGAGAGAAGTCATCGAACTCTAGCGGAATACCTCCGTTCTTACATAGAAAAGGATCCACTGTCATGGGACACCTGGGTTCCTTACGCCATGTTCGTGTACAACACTACTCCCCACTCAAGTACCAATTATTCTCCGCACGAACTCCTTTATGGCTTTCCGGCCGAAGTTCCGAACCATCTGAAGTCCTCCCCCGAAATTGGGTACAATGACGATAATTATGCTCAGGAACTCAAGGCACGGCTCCGGCACTGTCATCAAATCGCTAGACAGATCGCGTTAGAAAACAAACAGCTATCCAAACAATACTACGATAGGGGAACACAACAAAAATCCTTTGAAATCGGAGATCTGGTCCTTCTAAGAGCGAGAACAAGAGACAACAAATTCTCACCCTTATGGCAAGGCCCTTACACTTTAACTCAGGTGAATACCCCTGAAAATTCAACAATAAAAATAAAAAACAAGGAAAAACGCGTACATAATAACGACTTAAAAAAATTCATACATCCATAATTTCTTAACTAAGTTCTCTCTCAAACTAAAACCTCTTCCTTTCGTTCCCAGGGCAAGAGTTTATCTGTTCGCGGTCCTGTGCCTTACCGTCTCAGCTTTCTCTCGCGAGGAGCTGGGAATCCAAATCACTCCTCTCACTTCCACGGTCGGCTTATACTTCGAAGAAATAGGAAGGACGAGGCTGTTCACAAGCGAATGGAAGATAATAACTTACTACGACCTAGCGGCCTTCCAGGAAGAATACCTCTCAATATTAAGAATCACGGGTAAGCTTCAGCAAATGTGTAGCCAGTTGGCCTCTGAGACGCCTTTAAAAACGATCTGCCTCTCTTCTATCACGCAATTAGATAACTTGGAGGAAGCGATAGAAAACAAAAATAGGATTATATTTCCCCCGCTTAGAAAAACTAGGTCCCTTTTTAATTTTGTCGGGAAGATTACCAAACCCCTTTTTGGAATCCTTAATGAGGACGATGCTCAAAGATACGACGAGCAAATACGAACCCTTCAACGAAATAACCATCACTTACATTCCCTACTGAAAAATCAGACCTCTATCTTGGACGCGACCATTAATCTAACCAATAAAACTCGGGAAAGCATTAGGAAAGATCGTGCCGTAATTTTCACCAAAATAACCACCCTCGAATCCAAGGTCTCCAAAGTTGAAAATCAAGTACATGTAAATGAATGGGCAACCGAAATAAACTCTCTTTTCTCGTTAGTCCTTATTATTATAAATCAATACCAATCTACTCAATCCGACCTGATAGATCTCCTAGCAGATGTAAAACACGGTCAATTTCACCCTACGCTCATAACTCCTTCTCAGATAGAAAACCTTCGCTCCACCATTCGGCAGGAAATGGACCCTCAAAAAACTCTTCCATTCGACCCTCTTCCCAATATGATTTGGCAAATTCAAAAGCTCTCCACTATGTCCGCCACAATAATGTATTCTAAATTAATCATCGAATTAAAATTACCCCTACCTTTCAGAGATGTATATCAAACCTTCAGGATTCTTCCACTACCTACAGTCTACAACAACTCCCTATGTTTTATTCAACGCTCTTCCGAAATCCTCTTGATCGATCTCAACCGAGAGCATTTTTAAGAAATGAGCATTAGCGATTTTCACGACTGTCTATCCTCAGACGCCTCTAAATTCTTCTGTCGAGCGAAATTCCCTATTTTTAATGCTCAGTCAGGCCCGTTCAAATGTGAAATTGCCCTCATAAGGAGTGGCGTGGATACATCCCAGTGCCAACTTACTTGTACCGAGCGTAATTCTTACTGGATTTCCCTTTCTCGCCCTAACACTTGGATCTACGCCACCAAGACACTCCGAAATGCCGACGTCGTGTGTAACAACACTGTTCAGTCCTTCGAACTAAATCAGACAGCGTTACTCCAAATTGAGCCCACTTGCTACCTCAGAACCAGTAACTTCATCATACATGACCAAAACGAGAGGCAAAGCTCTAGTTTCCCCCATACCATACGCCACATAAATGTCACAGCTCTTTTGGCAACCAAGCCTGATCATAAATACATGACTCTACCCCCTCCCGAGGGCCCTTACATCAAAGAATCCCCAAGAAAACCAGAGGACGACTTGGACGAATTGGCAGCAAAAATTTCACAGCAGAAGAGAGACGAACAGGTACCCCTCCTGAACCTGAACAACCACCACATTCACCACAACACTATGTTATACGTAGTCCTCTCCCTTATTCTCGTAATTGGAATTATGCAATTATTTAAAAGAGGACGCCAGCGAAGTCTTCCCCTTCAAGTCGTGGCAGAACAAAGAAGCCACATTCCTCCCACCCCAAACCCAAGACTCTCGTTGTTTCACATACCATCTCCGCCCCAAGAAGAGGATTCACCAAACGGTTTAACGTCCTAAGCACGACGTTAAACTGCCCCTTCAAGTCCTTCCACCTCTCAGTAAGGACCTTTTTCGTTCATCCCAGCCGTGATGTTGAAATATTCTCTCTCTCACAAAATAAAAGCCCTTTTCTCTCCGTATAATTACCTTTTGTTCTCTCTCCCTTTCTCTCCGGTTTATTTTCGAATACGTTAAATACGTTTTTGTCTTTCTCAACACACCCCATTCGTCCTAAGCATGACATTAAACTGCATCCCCTTTCCTTAACCCTTTTTTTTCGAACTCTGTTCTCCAGCCCCATTTGCTCGTCACAAGCACGACGTTAAATTGCCCTGCCCCTTTTCTCAAACGTAACGTGAGCAGCCCAACGATTTCAGTCCAACGATCTTCATCGTCCCAGGCATGACGTTAAACTGCTCTCTCTTTCTTTTCCTCTTCTCTCTTCCTTTACTCTTGCTTACTTGGAATACACCGTGGATTTCAACCGAATATATATATATATTTTTTTTTTAAAGCCCTCTCCTTTTCCTTCATATTTTTTTTTGTGGTGTTTATGTCGGGATTTAGAATATTTTCGTTTCAACCTAGATCCATTCTTGCCCTGTTAAACATTTTTACCTTGGTTAAATTTTAGAATTTGAGCTCCTTGGTTTCGAATGTTATGGTACTTGCTACTTTAAAATCATCGAGAGCAATCTTCTTAATACCTTGCGTACATGCCTGCCCTGTCGCTTAGGCCCTTCCAAAACGCATGGTGGAACCGCAGAAATCGCGTTTAGATGAGGAATCACTTGATTGTACTTGGCTGTCTGCTAATAAGATACTTTGTTTCAAATCCACGTTTCAATTGTCCCAGGCACGACGATAAACTGCTCTCTCCAAATCGTTGTACTGTGTTCCCCCTGTGAGTTAGAAGTCTAATTTAATTGTTTTATCTCTCTCCTTTTTTTTCTTTATAAGAACTGCACAGTCGGCATACTAAATATATTCTAACCGTCGTTATTGTTTGAAGTCAAGTAAGTCACTTCGTTCCCTTAGTTTTCCGTCAACCCAGCCTAATAACGTTCATGTCCTAGGCTGCATCATCAAAACCCCCTTTCGTGCTATCCTTTTTATTTTTATTTCTTTCCCCTCTTTGAAACTTTCGCCCCATTCATTAGTCCCAAGCATGACGTTAAACTGCTCTCCTAACATCTCTTGTTTTTCCTTCCCCTTTGTGGCTTTCCGCTTTTTGCTTTCCATCAAACTGAACATAGTTCAACACTACCCATTCGTCCTAAGCATGACATTAAACTGCATTATCGAAATCCCTTTTTGTCTTCTTTTTTTTTTCTTTTTCTCTCCTCCCCTTCTTCTTCTTTTCTCTCTGTATTCTTTGAAATCTCGCGCCCCATTCATTCGTCCCAGGCATGCCGCCAAACTGCTCGCTCGACAACCAAAACCCCTTTTGTCTTTTCCTCCCCATTTGTGACTTTACTCCTTTTGCTTTCGACCAAACTGCACATAGTTTAATTTACCCCTCCGACCTTGGCACCACAGTACCATCAATCCCCAACTCACTTCTATTATTCTATTGTCATTTTAATAATTCCACTAACGTGTTATTTTAACTCCATTTTTTTTTTTAACAAAATTTTTATTACCCACCGTCGTTGGAGATAATAACCATTTGCTCAAATAAATAAGTCGTCTCGTTCTCTTCAAGAGTTATTTTATAATGGTTCCCTAACTGGGCTGCTAACTAGCCCTCTCACAACCGCAGGCCCTGCTAAACCTACGAGTTGGGTCCTTCAGTTGTTTTTCCGTTTCGTCTCAGTTCTTTTACTTTCGACTGCATAGGTAACCCTTCCTCCAGTCCAAGCCAACTACACCCCCACACTAGGATTACAATCCCTCTCCCCCTTTCGTATCTACCTTCCTCCGCTGACCAAGCCGGGGAATTTCCTGACCGAATATAAAAATTGTTACGACCATAAACATTATGGCTCATGCCAGGGCCGATGAAAGAAAAGGATGAAAAATATCCCCAAGATCTTAAGAGGTGTAACATTAAGAAAAAAATGTATATGAGTATATAAGCGAAAAGGAATTGTAAGTCCTAATGGCGAAGAAAAAAAAAAGTGTAATACCGATGTAAGGCGGATATAGGCATATATATATGGAAGATATGTATATGCCTAAATCTACCATAAATTATAGAAAAAGACACATGTATTCACCTAGCATTAAGAATAAATAACTCAACATGATAAGTTACATATAGTAAACAATTTCACACAAAAAAAAAATATTTTACAAGAAAAATAATAATCATACCATAGAACGGTTCCGGTTTCACACAAGTTCAGAACTTTCATTACTCTCTCAAAATCCGCAAAATTTAGCCACCTCAACAACAAAAATTTCCCCGAAATTTTTGTTTTTCCAAGGGGGGTGAAATGTTGTGATGTTGAGCCACACATGCTCTATCCCCCCCCCCCTTGTTACCACCCCAGCCGTTGAACAGTTTCCATGGGAACTCGTCCATTCCCAACCCAAAATGCTGACGTTGCATTTTGGGTTCCCATACGCGAAATTCTGTCGCGATCAAGTCTTATCACTAAGATGTAACCTGATCGCGACAGAATAAACCCCATGCGCGATAGACTTTTCCGTTGCGGTCAAGTTTTATCACTCTGATAAAAATTGATCGCAACCCAATCATAGGATCCTTCGATGAAATCCGATCGCGTAAGTTCTTAAAATCTAAATAAAGTGTTAATTGAGCACATTCTCGGTCGCAATGCGCGACTTATTGAAAATGCGTATCACCATTTTGGGTCCAGATTTAAGGGCTCCAAACTGACGCGCATTTTCAGTCGCGCTTGGGCCGGTGACTGAGGGGTCGCTTTGAATTCACGGAGTTATTCGAAGGCGGGAAAATGGAGGCGATCTCAACAAACTTAAATAAATTACGTGCAAGTGTCAAGGAAATCGAACAGTTGGAAACTATATTAACATTAAGTTCGATTGAAACAAAAATTTAAATTGAAGAGAGAGCACTTAAAGAAAAAAAAAATATATATAATAATAAAGTTGACGTTTTGGAAAATTTTACGGATCGAAAAACAAGAAAAAGAAAAATAAAAAAATAAAACATAAAGTGATGTGTGTGAAAATGAGATAAGTTTAATAAAAAAAAAAAATTAAATTATAAGTTGGAAACTATATTAACATTAAGTTCGATTGAAACAAAAATTTAAATTGAAGAGAGAGCACTTAAAGAAAAAAAAATATAATAATAAAGTTGACGTTTTGGAAAATTTTAAGGATTGAAAAACAAGAAAAATAAAAATAAAAAAAAAATAAAACATAAAGTGATGTGTGTGAAAATGAGATAAGTTTAATAAAAAAAAAAAATTAAATTATAAGTTGGAAATTATATTAACATTAAGTTCGATTGAAACAAAAATTTAAATTGAAGAAAGAGCACTTAAAGAAAAAAATATATATATATAATAATAAAGTTGACGTTTTGGAAAATTTTAAGGATTGAGAAACAAGAAAAAGAAAAATAAAAAAATAAAACATAAAGTGATGTGTGTGAAAAGGAAATAATTTTCATAAAAAAAGTTACAAGTTGGAAATTATATTATCATTAAGTTCGATTGAAACAAAAATTTAAATTGAAGAGAGAGCACTTAAGGAAAAAAACAATACATAATAATAAAGTTGACGTTTTGGAAAATTTTAAGGATTGAAAAACAAGAAAAGGAAAAATAAAAACATAAAGTGATGTGTTTGAATAGGGAAAAAATTTAAAAACAAAAAAAATCAAATAAGATAAAAAAAAAATGTATTGAAATATATTGTGAAGAAAAAAAAAAAGGGTCCTTTCTTTTTACACCGCGAGGTGCAGGTGAACTTCTCCCATCGGGCAAGTACTCCCTGCTCCCTTCCCAATCGATCAAGTTGGGATAAAACAATTGATTTAAAAACAAATGAATAATGTTGACGCGTTTGTTTAAGGTAGGCATGTTAACTAAATATCCAACAATGTCAAAACAGCAAAAAGTTCAAATTAAAAACTATATGGTGGGGAGTTTACTTAACATAAGTTACAAGCATCATAAAAGTGAAGTAATGCCTCAACGGGTTCAATATAAATACTAGTATAATGTTAAAAACAATCTCATTTTACTTTAAGTAATTAAATTGATAATATTGATTTCTTCTTTCATCTTTTCGAATAAAATGAGACCTAGTGACAAACAAATAATTCCGTGCAAAAAGAGTAAGCGTTTCTGAAAATACCAATCTTTGCATAAGGATCTTTAATTTTCACCCTGCTTTAACAACGAACCATCAAAGTTATCGTTCAATCTATGTTTTTTTTTTATTTGTGTAGTAAAACTGCCTATTTCACATTTTCTTAGAATCACAGCAAATTTGTTTCCCATAAACACAAATAAGGACGAATAAGTTGTTATTATTATCAATTTTAATTACTTCACCAAACTAAACTTATGTAAATCAATTTATATAGTATAACCAAATACATACAAAAACTCATTTGTATATTCGACATATGGTAGAATGCATCACAACCAAGATTTGTTCTTATGATCAGCTTCAATACAAATTTTACGATTTAGTTTGATTTCGTTTTCTATTTGGGGTTCAAATTTCATATATGTTGTACTCTGTCATTTCGTACCTGTAGTAACATCAGTTTTCCTTCTTACGTTTTTTTCCCGGACTATATTAAAGCACCTTGTAGTTTTTATAGCTTTCAACTTTCAGATTTATGATTCTGTGGCAATGTTTTTTTTTTTGCAAAATTTTTAGTTTTCTATCCGATTCGAGACCTTCTCATTCAATTAATTAATCGCACCATTTCAAGGATAATAGATAAAATCGCTCCCACGTGCAATGTGAATTGCGCACCACGTGTCAGCCAACAAAAGAACCGCACCAAAGAAAAACCAAAGAAAAAAAAAGGTACTCACCGTTAGCTCTATCATGTGGAGTTGAGCCTTGCTCATATGTTTTCCCACGAGTACAACGACGATTTGTTAAATAGTTTTTGCTTCACCGCCCAATTTGTTTTTTCATAAGTTACTGTTTGAGTTCCAAAGTTGCGGGGTCATCATTTGAGGAAAATCATAGTTTCAAGCTCAATTTTATTTATTCGATGTATGTTACGATACATTATCATTTTTCCTTACGTTCAAATTGTTCCTTCTATGTACAATGTATACAAGATCTAAGAATTTGAAGATGTTAAATAACACTTCTACAGAAAATTGATTTAAAATTAGGAACAAAAAAATCACTGACTTTTGTATTCTTTAAGAATAATCACTATTTTTTTATGTTTTTTTTTAAAGAGAATTTAAAATAAATGTATTCGAAGTTGTTGCTTTGAACTTGATTTCATTTAAAAATTTGATACATCAATCCTTTTCGTCTTTAACAGACTTCACTTCTATTTAAATTTTATATTTTTTGGTAAAAATTTAACACCTAAATGATTAATGTATATAACTCTTACTTTAAACTTATTTTCTTAGGAAAAAAAATATCTTTAATAACCAAAGAGAAGATAAGAAAAACATTAATTTAAAAATTTCAAACGCTATCAAACTTTACTCCGTTCCGTCCACGTCCAGCATCCAAAAGAGAGCGATTCTTCTCCTCTGTCGCTGAGGATCACATTTGAGCAATTTGCTCATTTTACTACAGGGCAGCCTTTACGAAGGTTGCATTCATCCTTGGAAAGGCTGAAGGATCTTGTAGAATTAGGGCATCGGTGGGTGGTATTTCTTTATGATTTCGAATAGGTTAGTGATGTAACATGGTCATATAACGTTGTTTCCCTTTCTTGGCTTCCAGATTAGTTGAGTTCGCCAGATGTTATTTTGACTTCTGCTGCTATTTTCTCTTTTGTTGGTGTCGTATATTGAGGTGTTCTTGGTTGTAATGATATCTGTTGAGGATATTTACGTAGTTTTGGTGACGGTATAAGTCTGGGTTGTCTCGATAAAGTTTTACTACTTTCGGTTTCACCTTTGGCTTATCTAGAGGCCATTTCTTCCGATTTATAGTGGTTGGTGCATTATCTCCTGATGACATGTGCTCGAGGTTAGCTATGACCAGGTGGCAGGGATTTAAAGTTTTGTCCGACACTCGATGTCGTGGATGGGATTCCTTTCAACTGCTTACGGTGATTGATATTTTGTAGCATACTCGGTCACTCACCTGGTGACTGCGCAACAGAACATTGCTGAGTTATGCATTTTTTGTTATGCATTTATGCAATTTATGTTCATCACAATATAAATAATTTTAGCAATACGCATACGCAAAGAACTTACCGGTCACTTGCCTGTCAGCGGAATGTTGCTAAGTTGCAATTAGCAATATATGGGAATTTTTAAAAATTAAAGTTCAAAATTTTTCTTATAGGAAATAGGTCGTAGTTGGTCACTTACCTGACTAGGCAACAGAATATTGCTAAGTTGCAATCGGGAATATTCCGTTGGGCATGTTTGGAAATACAATATTGACGTAGCAATTGGAAAATGAAATAGGTCATTTGCATGCCCCTTCAATAGATTTTAAGCTAGAATAAGGTTTTAATTTTTTATAAAAATCGAGCAATTTGAATCAAGAGTTCAGTTGATAGTCGAAAACAGAACTCAACTCATTTCTAAAAAACTCCCAGTCTCCCAAAATTTACCCATATCCAGATCCTTTGAAGAGTTTTGCTATTGCTCGCAGAACTCAACAAATGAATCCTCCACCTTTCAGGATTGGAAGCGCCACCACCACAGGGAGAACATCACATGGCGCCCGTGACAAAGAGCCAGCAATGCCGAAGAAATTAACCGGAAAATCTGAGAGAGTCCAATCTATTCCGGAGAAAAGTATTGAAAACTTAACGATTTGGCCGGCGAGCTACAAACCAACACTTAACATCACGGAAGAAAGGCCTAAAATAGAGGCAGGTGCAGAGAGCAGTTGCAAACTTGGACCCACTCCTAGAAATATCAAAGAGATTAGGAAAATATTTTTAAAGAATAAAACTGATAAAGCTAAAACTAGAGGCGGTAGGCGACAAAAAATAATTAAAAACAGTGAAAAATTAAAAGAAATACTAAGCAAATGTTTAGAAGAGGAAAAAAAGGTTAGGTTTAGTATATTATCAGCAAAAGAAAAAAACAATTTAAATAGATTAAGAAAGCAAATAAAGATGAATGTATCTCAACGGTAAACAAGTTCTTCTCTCAACGAATAAAAGTATGGCTTAAACTGAAAAAAAAGAAAAGTCATTCGCTAAATTACATTAAATATTGGATTTAACATTGTGCAGAATTACCATTACATTTTTTTTTTTTAGAAAAGCTTGGTGCCTAAATAACTTAAAATGGGAACAACCATTTCAAGACAATCAGATAACACTGGTGAGATTGTAAACAATTTAGCAATATTGGATACAGTGACAGTTGAAAATAAGGAAGTCCTCTGGTTGTTAATAGCCATTTTATTTGTACTAATTTTGAGTGAAATAGGCAAATTATATATGCAACACAGACGTGGACATCGTAAGGGCTACCTTGCTTCACCTTCTAGGGTAGCCATAGTTGGTAGTACTAGTCAAGTATAAAGAAATACAAGTAAATGGATACCTTAAATGAAATAACAAAGGAATTAAAAAATATTATATCAAACTTTAATAAGTTAGGAACAAGGAAATATACGGACAAAACATTAATAGAAAAAGAGGCAAGAATTGAGGAACTTCTCTCACAAGCAAAAAAGCTAAAACCCATACAAACCACTGAGGGACACGCCCAGGACATAGTGAAATCCTATTCATTAGTATAAGATTTAGGGAAGGAAGTAAAGTCACTCATTGAAGAACATAGAAATACTAAAAGTATTAAAATGACGTTTGATATAAAGATGGCAACAGCTCTGGTACCGCCGTATAGCGGAAAAGAGGAGGACACAGAATCATTTTTGGAATCGGTCGACCTTTTGAATGACCTTACTGATGCGGCTGACAGACCAACCATGATTAAATTTATAAAAGCAAGAATTACCGGTAGGGCAAAACTTTCAATAACTTCAGACATCCAGAACCTGGATGATATAAAGTCTAAATTACGCCAAAAATTTACTACGAAATTTTCATCGGATGCCATCCTGGCACAGTTGAAAGCGACACAGCAGGGTGGTAGAAAACTGACTGAATATATTAGTCAAAAAGAGAATCTTTCGAGTCAACTAACAAGAGCATTTATTTCAGAGGAGGTCGCAAGTGCAGAAACCGCAGAAAATTTAGCAGAGAAATTCGCTAAGCAAGCCATGATAGATAACCTCAGTAATCCAGAGACCTCACTAATACTCAGAGCCACAAATTATATGAAACTAGCAGATGTAACAACCAAGGCAATCGCCGTAGACAAGCCGGTAAAGGCTAACGTATTGCACTTCAACGCACAGAATAATAAAGCGCACGGGAACTTTAGAAATAATAAGTTCCATAACAAAAGATGGCAACCTAATAACCAAAATCGAAGGTATGATCGTCCAACCAATTGGTCCGCACGAAATGTCTATACGTCAGCGCGTGGTCGAGATACATCGTATAATCGTTATCAATCCACGAACAACTGGCAGAACAACGAGAGACGGAATAACCAACGGGCTAACAACCATAGCATATCAAACAACAGAAATAATGGACAAAGAATATATAGCTGTAGTTCGGGGGAATGCCAGGCCCCCCAGCAAGATGCCAACCCGAATCAGTTGGGGAGACAAATACCAATTGGAGAATCTTCAATGTATACCTAAATTTGACGAATTTTAAAGTAGCTTACGTTGAAATGTGCGGTAAGAAGTGTATCTTCTTAGTGGACACTGGAGCCGATATATCACTCTTCAAACGGCATTCAATTTAAAAGGAGCAGATGTACTCCCCTTACAATAGGTGTACGCTACAGGGAATAACAAGTTCTATACAAACTTCAATTGGTTCTACAGAAACTTCACTGGCATTTAATAATGACATCACGTTAAGGCATACCTTTCACATCGTCAATGACGATGTATCTTTTGAAGCCGATGCAATTCTGGGCATGGTCTTCTTAGTAAAATATAAAGCTACTGTAAATTATGACTCATGGATACTGAAATTATATTCACAAAACGAAATACTAGAAATACCACTTGAAAGTGGGTCAGAGACTTATTCATTGCTCATCTCACCTTGATGTGAAGTCATACGCAAAATTAATGTTATAGGTACTGATGCAAATGACATGGTAGTACACAATTCAGATATAGATACAGGCGTTTACACAGCGGCAGCAATTGTTTCAAAAGCCAACCCATTAGTAAGAATCCTAAATACTACCAATAAACCTGTGAAGGTCATGTGCAACAATATAAAACTAACTCCGTTATCAGAATATAATGTATTTAAACCCACAGCAGAAAATAACGAAAGAAGTAAATACTTCATCTCAAAACTTGACTTCGCACACACCCCCGAATTTGTGCGTGAACATCTAAAAGATTTATGTATCAAATACCAAGATATTTTCGCTCTTGACAATGAGCGAATCACGGTTAATAACTTTAACGAACAGTCCATCGAAGTCTCAGATAACATTCCAGTCCACATAAAAAACTACAGGCTACCAGAAACTCAAAAAGAGGAGATCGATACGCAAATCCAGAAAATTCTAAAGGACGGGATAATCGAAAATTCGGCATCACAATATAACTCGCCCATACTCCTGGTACCAAAAAAGAACCAAAAATGGCGACTAGTGGTAGACTTTAGAAGCCTGAATAAATAGGTAGTAGGAGACAAATTCCCCTTGCCTAGGATCGAAGAAATTCTTTTCAACGAACATAGGTCATTATCAATACTGTAGACTTCCTTTCGGACTGAACATAACCCAAACAGCTTCCAAAGGATGATGACCATTGCAATGACGGGTTTACCACCAGGGGTTGCATTTTAATATATCGAGGACATAATAGTCGTTGGATGTTCATTAAATCACAACTTGAAAAACCTCAAAAGTGTATTTGAAAGGCTGAGCGATAGGAATCTCAAACCTAACCCCGAGAAATGCATCCCCGAATTCTTTCAAAACGAGGTAACCTTCTTGGGACATCAAGTATCGGCACAGGGAATTAAACCAGACTCTTCGAAATATGAATCAATCAAGTACTACCCAATACCGAACAACGCAGATGATACGCGACCATTTGTTGCATTCTGCAACTATTATAGGCGTTTTGTTCTTAATTTTGCGAAACTAGCACTCCCACTGAACAAATTATTGCGAAAAAAAGTTAAATTCGAATGGGCCGAAGAACAGCAGCACGCATTTGATACGCTTAAACCTGCGCTGATGTCTCCCACAATACTCAAATAGCCAGATTTCCAAAAACAATTTATTGTATCTACCGACGCATCGAATGCGGCTTGCGGAGCAATACTTTCCCAGAAATTCGAGAATAACGACCTCCCCATAGCATATGCAAGCAGGACATTTGCACCTGGAGAACGAAACAAGTCAGTCATAGAAAAAGAGTTAGCAGCCATACACTGGGCAATAAAACACTTTAGACCGTACTTGCATGGTCGAAGGTTCGTGGTAAGGACTGACCACAAGCCGTTAACATATCTTTTCGCAATGAAAAATCCTTCGTCTAAACTTACGCGTATGAGACTAGATATTGAAGAGTATGACTTTACCGTGGAATATGTGAAAGAAAAAGAAAACAGTGGACCAGACGCATTATTGCGCATTGATGTAGAAGATTTGAAAAAAATCAATATCCTAAAAGTGAAGACGAGAGCGATGGCATCCAAGACACACAACGCAATAGTGAGAACAGATACTAGTCCCCAGCAGCCTGATTTACTGCGGGTGCAAAAGGTATCACCATCTGAAACATTAAAACACGTAAAAGAACTAGTCTTTATATCGAATGGCCACGCTACGAATGAACTAGAAATGCTAATAAAAAGCAACCAGTCAATTCTAATGAAGCGGTTAATTAAAGCAAATAAAAATGAATCAATGGAATCCGCATTAGAGCGAGAAATCCAAGGATTTGAAGATGAAATATATTATAAGATTCAGACCGAGACACTGAAGCTTTCTGCAGAAAGTGATGTATTTAAATATATAAACATGGTTGCATTCAAGAAAATAGCCAATAAGAATTTACAGAAGTTTGTAATAAAAATACATAAACCACCAATCTTTTTGAATGATCAAGAAAGGATCAAAGAAGTACTACAATTGTACCATAACACAACTACAGGAGGACATTTAGGACAAGCAAGATTGTACAAAAAGTTGAAAATCATGTACCTTCGGAAAAACATGAAAAAGTCAGTAGCAAAGCATGTTAACAGCTTTAACAAGCACTGTTGTGAGACGTCAGACCACTAAAAAATAAAATAGATTAACACAACAAAATAAAGTCAACATAAGACACTCACCATACCTAGGGTACCGGAACCTACAAAACAAATTCACAAAAAACATAACAACATAACCAGTAGGTACTCACCAAGAGTATTATGCGCTCCCCAACAACCAGCATAAAAGCATACGGCACCGGAGAAAACAAAAGGCACGTGTCACCAACAAACAACACCAGCCCGAAGCGTTCAACACAAAACAACGCTGGAAAAAATCAATATATAGTAAACTGGTTCTGTAATACTTACCACAACATCGCCGTCCACATAGAACCACATAAATCCACATAAATCCACATAAATCCACATAAAAACACATAAGAACACCTAAACGAAATGTAAACAAACGCGCACGCTTATCGACTGTCACTTGACTAACACGTCACAAAGCCAAACACAAGTGGGAACGTAAGTTCTAAGAAACTTAAATGCTCACCACCCGATGGAGCCACCGTACAGTGGAAGATATTTTGTGAAATATGGCAACCGCGCATTAACGGACGAAAGTCCCGGTTGTCAAATATAAAAAGCCAATGAAATGCTAAGGACAGCATTCAGTTTGGAAAGCTACACCTAACCAACAGGAAAAGTGAGTACGACTGGAACCGAAAGCGGTTAGTAAAGCCCATCGGTGAAACCCAGAAATCAGGGTGAAAGTGGTTACATAACCCATCACCAAAAATTTCTAATTTTTGAGCCGAACAAGGTTCCAGAAACTTATCGGCATTTTGGGGACGTCCCAAACGAAAGTGGTTAGTAAACCCATCGTTTAACGTCCCACCCGAACACGGATCCTGGAACCTATCGGTTTTTTGGGGAACTCCCGAGTTGAAAGTGGTTGTCTAAACCCATCAACTAGGCCCCTTTTTCACCGTAATAACCTTCTGGTCTATCCCCAGTGTCGGAAGCCAGCAAGAAGACGTTGACAGAGGCGCTGCGTGACTCGGGGGCGGGTCCTAGGCCAATCACGATTGAAGAGTACCGCGCCAGGAACCCTGCCAAACTAGAGGCCAACCGTCCAACCCCTCCGTCCAGCGTATCCATCAAACGACGCACAGGAATTGAGGCTAACTTCCGAAGGAAAATTGAGGAGGTCCGGCGTCGCCTGCTGTTAGCCGTTGGTCAAAAACAGAGGCTGGAGATCAGCAGGGAGCTGCAAAGGCTGCACAACGAGCGGCTCAAATATCGCCGAGAGAAGCGCCAAACTAACAAAAATATTAAAAAATAAATAAAATTAAGTTTGTGAATAAATAAAGAGAGAAGAAGAAGAAAGGAAAATAAATATTGAAATTAACAAATTGCACGGATTTTTACATCAGCCTCCCAGTCGGCAATCCATACCGCACCGCGGTCTATGCAACCGCCTGTATACCTGCATTATCGTAGCGCGACAGTAGTGTAATCTGGGATGGAGATTTCGTAACCATTAGAGTTAATTAGTTCAGCTTGCATAACGATAGGTCTTACTAGAATTACTAAAGTTGGTTTATATAAAGTTTATACGCGATAGAGTTTTAAGGTTGGAATGTACAAAAATTGTTTATACTAGAGTTATAGAGTTGGTTTATATAAAATACCTACGCATTTGAGTTATTGAAATTGGAAGGTACCAAAATTGTTCTTACTAGAATTACTAAAGTTGGTTTATATAAAGTTTATACGCAATAGAGTTTTAAGAGTGGAATGTACAAAAATTGTTTAGACTAGAGTTAGAGAGTTGGTTTATATAAAATATCTACGCACTTGAGTTATTGAAATTGGAAGGTACCAAAATTGTTCTTACTAGAATTACTAAAGTTGGTTTATATAAAGTTTATACGCAATAGAGTTTTAAGATTGGAATGTACAAAAATTGTTTAGACTAGAGTTAGAGAGTTGGTTTATATAAAATATCTACGCACTTGAGTTATTGGAATTGGAAGGTACCAAAATTGTTCTTACTAGAATTACTAAAGTTGGTTTATATAAAGTTTATACGCAATAGAGTTTTAAGATTGGAATGTACAAAAATTGTTTATACTAGAGTTATAGAGTTGGTTTATATAAAATACCTACGCATTTGAGTTATTGAAATTGGAAGGTACCAAAATTGTTCTTACTAGAATTACTAAAGTTGGTTTATATAAAGTTTATACGCAATAGAGTTTTAAGATTGGAATGTACAAAAATTGTTTAGACTAGAGTTAGAGAGTTGGTTTATATGAAATATCTACGCACTTGAGTTATTGGAATTGGAAGGTACCAAAATTGTTCTTACTAGAATTACTAAAGTTGGTTTATATAAAGTTTATACGCAATAGAGTTTTAAGATTGGAATGTACAAAAATTGTTTATACTAGAGTTATAGAGTTGGTTTATATGAAATACCTACGCATTTGAGTTATTGAAATTGGAAGGTACCAAAATTGTTCTTACTAGAATTACTAAAGTTGGTTTATATAAAGTTTATACGCAATAGAGTTTTAAGATTGGAATGTACAAAAATTGTTTAGACTAGAGTTAGAGAGTTGGTTTATATAAAATATCTACGCACTTGAGTTATTGGAATTGGAAGGTACCAAAATTGTTCTTACTAGAATTACTAAAGTTGGTTTATATAAAGTTTATACGCAATAGAGTTTTAAGATTGGAATGTACAGAAATTGTTTATACTAGAGTTATAGAGTTGGTTTATATAAAATTCCTACGCATTTGAGTTATTGAAATTGGAAGGTACCAAAATTGTTCTTACTAGAATTACTAAAGTTGGTTTATATAAAGTTTATACGCGATAGAGTTTTAAGGTTGGAATGTACAAAAATTGTTTATACTAGAGTTATTAAGTCAGTTTATATTGTTTATATTGTAAACCTTCAACATTAAACTGACTCGAATGAACGAGAACATATTGTAACAAGGAGAAAATGAACATGTAACAACTTAACTTATGTTTATAACTACTAATGTATGCATATAACAACTTATGTTTGTAACATACAACAGCACCAAAAGGAAACCCAAGTACCAATGCAAATAACAACAACTCCGGTTAGAGTCTTTGAAGTAGTGTCAATAGATACTGTTGGTCCGTTCACTAAAATTTTGAACAACAATAGACTTGTTCTAACATTGCAATGCACCCTTAGCAAACATGTTGTGATTATTCCCATCAAGGATAAGGACGCAAACACGCTGGCAAGGGCGGTAGTAAATAAATTCATCCTTCGATATGGACTAATAAACTATATCAAAACAGATCTAGGTACCGAATATAAGCTACTTCATATAAAACAATTGTTTGCAACGGTTGCTCATCCTGAAACAATCGGAACATTGAAACGGAACCACAAATGTCTGAACGAATACTCGAGAAGTTTCGTTAACGACGACGGGGATGATTGGGATAAATGGATACCTTATAATGCATACTGCTACAACACTACACCGAACACAGTACACAATTATACAACATTCGAGCTTGCTTTTGGAAAAACCTCTTCCATACCGACAAAACTTTCCGCTCAACGTCCAGACCCTCTGTATGACCATGAAATGTACGCAAAAGAAATTAAATATAGACTACAACATAGCATAGCTAAAGCAAGAAAATACTTCTCGAGTCCAAATCAAAAAGGGTAGCTGGTGAAAACCAGAGTCGTAACCCAGTATCGTTGAATATAGGAGAGTATTTATAAAAATCCAAAATAGACGTAAATTGGATCCATGAATCAATGGTCCATGGGAAGTTACAAATATCTCACCAGTAAACTGCACAGTTAAAAACCTAGATAACAACAAAATAACTACTGTCCACAAAAACCTTCTTAGAAAATTAGAATAAATAAACAACAAAAGAACATTTATTTATAAAAATTGAAAATAATAACCAAAAATAAAAGTAACTTTAAACTTTTTTTGCGGGCAACTTCAATCGCTATCGTGTAGTAAAAGAGAATTTCGTACCACTTAACTTTCGAATCTTAACTATTACTAAAACACAATGGATGGACACAATAGTGCATAGTCAAAAAGTGAAACAAAAGTGAAAGTGAAAACAATTTATCGAGCGACTCAAAAGTACTGTTTTGTAACTGTGCGTTACTGTAGTTGAGTGCGACGCGCGTAATTATAGTGTCTGTTAGCAAGCAGTTATTATGATAAAAAGTAAACTAAACTAAATAGAATTAAAATAAACTAGAAAAATTTCAAAGCCTTTTGGGTTTAGTGAATCGGTACTTTGGTTTTGTTTGAAAAAAAAGTCTGTCGCAATGCCCTGGTCGAGTGTGGACGCACGAGATATGAACAAGTTGAACAAGTTGACTTGAACAAGTTGAAGTGTCATCCAACCAGAGACTGTAAAATTGTGATATGTCTGTTATGTGATAAAGGGTGGTGCCGATCCGATTTTAACGCAAAAGTAAAATCAGGAAATGGGTTCTACATTACCTCAAATATCATAATATGTCCGGCGCATGGTGACATACCTTATAACACGCCAGAAAAAACGGAAAAGAGTGAGCGCATAGATATGGAAATTCAAAATACAAAAGTAGTGCTTTTAACAACTTATATCCAAAATATTCAAAATGGACAAACAGTTCAAGATAATGATATGGATGATGATGTAAACTCTGAAGTTAACATAGTATATTCTGATTGTGAATCTACTTCATCGTCTTAAAACCGTCGTCGCGGTGATGGTGTTGACATTTGCGATGAATGCCCGAATTGCGCTTTGTACACGCAGGAAAACAGGTTTCTAAAAGAAATCAATAATGAGCTAAAAATACAAAACAAAGAACTCAGAGAACACAACAACCATATGAGAATTGCTGAACAAAAAAAACCGGTAAATTTGACTTCAACAAATTATTCAACGGTATTGTCAAACGGAATAAAAAAAGCACAGGAAACGGTACAGCTTGTTATTCAACCTAAAAACAATTATAGTGGAAATGTTATGCATTTAGTTCGGAAACAAATTGCGAATCAAAAGAGTGCGAAAGTTTTAAACATAAGTGAATCTAAAAAGGATAAGATAATTGTGAAATGTGTCAATAAGCAAGACTCTAAAATCATCACCGATATTATACAAAATACTTGCGGAAAGAATTTATCTGTAATATTAACTCATAAAAAAAATCCACAAATCAAGGTTATTAATATTTCTTCAGATCTTAATAAAAATCAATTAAATGAGGACATAATTGCCAGAAATGGCTTCGCAGGGAAAGATTTTAATATAGTCCATGTGTTTAAGCAGAAAAACGGAAAAATAGCCTGCATAGCTCAGGTGACCCCGGATGCTTATGCTAAAATTATGAAGTATAGATCAGTTTTGGATATGACAATTGCAGAGCTTTGGATGATTTTAACGACTCGAACTGCAAAATATGCTGTGGATATGGGCATAGTTCTAAAAGGTGTAAGAGGGCTAATGATGGGCCCCCAACTTGTGTCAAATGTGCTCACAATCATGAAGGATCCGCTTGTAGTACAGATGTTTTATCGTGCACTAACAGTGCAAGCGCTAACAAATACCTCCGGAAAAAGAGAGATACGCGGCATGCGGCAGACGACAAGAATAACTGTGAAACATACAGAATGCGGTGGGAGCGACACGTTAGTTCAACAAACTATCCTTTTAGGCCACAGGAACCATTTAGGGACAATTGCAATAAATAGTGCTCGAACCATAATTAGCTTTTACATAAAGATCTTAGCACAGGCACCTGATTGTTTCCGGGGCTTTCGCCAATTCGCTGTGGGGAATCGGAAACTTTGAAGAGAAAATTTATTTTGGTTTACTCAAACCGTAGGAAGTGGTTTTTTACAGGTTCTTGAAAAATAGTATTTTTATTCATGAATTTTGAATCATGGGACAAGATAGATTCCGGGAATCAGAAAATTTACAATATTCTTCAGGTTTTGAGGGTACTTTTCCGGTAAAATTTTGAATTTTCAACGGTTTTTTGCCCGTAGCGGCTAAACGCAGCGTCCTAGGGTGTTCGAAAGTATGACCGACCCCCATTATTTCGTCATTTGCTACCTTTTTGTCATACATGATTTTTCTCTAAATGCAGTTTTTAAAGTTATACATTCAAAAGATCGGAAAACTGATAAAACTCAGATTTTGAATTTTTAACAGTTTTTTGCCCGTAGCGGCGAAACTATGCACTTAAGGGGTTTCATATGTATGAACGGCTCCCATGACTTTGACATTTGCTACCTTTCTGTAATACATGATTTTTCTCTAAATTGAGTTTTTAAACGTGTACATACAAAAGATGGGAAAATTGATAAAACTCAGATTTTGAATTTTTAACAGTTTTTTGCCCGTAGTGGCTAAATTATGCACTTAAGGGGTTCATATGTGTGAACGACCCCCCTTATTTTGACATTTTCTACTTCTTTTTTATACATTATTTTTCTCTAAATTGAGTTTAAAGATGTGCATACAAAGGATGGGGAAAATGATAAAATTCAAATTTTGAATTTTCAACAGTTTTTTGCCCGTAGCGGCCAAACGAAGTGTCCCACGGTGTTTATATGTATGAGCGACCCCCTATGTTTTGACATTTTCTGCATTTGTCATACAATACAATGTCATACAATGTTTTCCTCTACTGTGAGTTTTTATAAACATGTCCATATCCAAAATTACGATTCTAGCTAATAATTTTGTAAATCATTGAAATCTGATAGTAAAGATGATTGAATGGATTACTGAAAATTGTTTCATATCTTCAATGTATGCAAGAAATGAAGCCTCATGACCATCTGATGCGTTTTATGTTCGCCTATCGCATCGGATGGGCTGAAGATCGTTTGGTCGAAGATGAACATTTTTACCGAAAAATTATCTTTTCCGATGAAGTTCATTTCCACCGTGGAGGCTATTCAATAAGCGAAATTGCCGCCCTCAGAGCCGCCCTCAATGTCAAAGGCGAGAGTTACAGAGCCATGTTAAATGGATTTTAGTTTTTACAAATTGAATAGTGTTACATCGTCGGAATTAGGTTCCAACAGGACGGGGCTGCGACACAGCCAACGATACAATCGATCTTTTGCGCTCCTCTTTTGAACATCGAATAATAAAGCGAAATTCTGATCCGAATTGGGCGCCTCAGAGCTGTGATTTGAACCCATTAGACTATTTTTGTGGGGATCTATTAAGGATATATATTACGCTTATCATCCAGAGACGATTGAGTTTTTGAAACACGAAATTGAAGTTGCCATTCACAAGATTGAATGATGTTGTGTTTCACTCGTAAATAGAAATGTTCAGTCTTTCTAACAAAGTTATAATTTTGGACAAATATTCATTAGTTTTTTTTTATATCCGATTCAAATTCCAAATCGTATATGGCCCACCCTTTATCTCTTGAATTTCTCTCACTGAAGGTAATGAAGAGATACCTTCAGAAATGGCCAAATAAATCAGTGTTTAGGGCTAGAATTGTAATACACATATTTTTTACATTAAAACCAAGTCAACACACATGGTATCGACTTGAACCAATTGCTACCAATTATTACATTACCACAGATGACTATGAAGCAGAGTGTCTATATATCGACCGCTCAGCTCAATTTTGTGTGCGACTTCGCGAACGCCACCTAGTATTGATTTAATCATGTATGTTAACATAAGAAGTCTAAATGCCAATTTTAATAATTTGCAACTTCTTATACAAGGATTAGATGTTAAGCCAAGTATCATAGTATGCTCTGAAACATGGAATCTAGTATATCATGAATATTTCAACATATCGGGCTATAAAATATTTTATAATAATGGTAAGATGAATATTGCAGATGGTGTGGTAATGTATATTAAAGTCAATATTTATGAAAACACAAAATCTATAACTGTAGGAAAGTTAAATGTACTCAATTCTTGCATTACTTTAGATGACGGTTCAAAACTAGAAATATGCGCTTTGTATAGATCACAAGACTTACCCAAGGGTGAATTTCTACAAAACTTAAAGATTTTTATTAATTCCAAAAGAAAAGCTAAGAATCATCTGATTATAGGAGACCATTATAAAGATTAACTAGTAAATGACATGTATAGTTCTGAGCTACAACATATCTGTCTTGAAAATGGATTTGTTCCAGGATTTCAAAATATTACCAGACCATCTGAACATAATAACAAAACGGGGACCTGCATTGATAATATCTTTATTAAAAATCTTAATGTAGATTATGAAGCATATAAACTTACAAGTATGATAACTGATCACTACCCTCTGTTTCTTAAATTAAAAAAATGTATTCTGGGTAAAAGAATTAAAAATTTGGATCAAATAAATTATAAAAAAATAAGAGTTAACGCTGGAAAAACAGATTGGGGCGCTATATTATTAATGCATGACCCCAATGCTGCAGCTGAACTGCTAATAGGAAAAATTACACAATGTATTGTTAAGCATAAGACTAAGTCAAGAAGAAAACTTAAATATGAACCGCGAAACTCATGGATTACCAAAGGTATTTTAATATCTTGTAAAAAGAAAGAATTACTGTATGAAATGTGGCAATTGGAACCAAATAATTTAGTAATGAAAGAAGATTACAGGAAATATCAAAAATTACTGGGTTAAGTTATTAATGAAGCTAAGGAACTATATGATAGGCAACAAGTTACAAGTAACATTAATAACTCGAAAAATCTGTGGAAATTTATTAATAATAAATTAGGCAAAAAGTCTAATGGATCTGAGGATATAAGCTATATATATAGTGAAAACAATTCAAAGATTCTGGATTCGTTAAAAATATCGAACTGTTTTAATAAATACTTTAGCTGTATTGGTTCGAAGCTCAGTGATAAAATCAAACACCCAAATAATCTAAATATTACAATGCCACCATATAACCCTATTACGATCTTCCTTAAGCCCACAAATTATGATGAAGTGGTTGGAATTATTAACAGTCTAAAACTGAAAAATGGAGGGGTGGATAACATTAACGCTCAGACTATCAAGACCATTTCGGATTACATTGCAGAGCCTTTAGTTCACATTGTTAATCTTTCTTTCGAGAACTCTATATGGCCAAATGCTTTCAAACACGCAGATGTTATTCCGGTACACAAAGCGAACGAAAAAAGTAAGATGATCAAATACAGGCCAATTTCCTTGATTTCTAACTTGGCAAAGATACTGGAAAAAATTTTTTATCGTAGAGTGCTAGAATTTGTGAAAAAACATAAATTAATTTCGGACAGACAATACGGTTTCATGGAAAACACGGGAACTAAAGACGCTCTAAGCTTCTTAACAAATCTGATATATAGTAAAATAAATAACAATGACCTTATTGCAGTAACATTTCTAGACCTAGCCAAAGCATTCGATACAGTAAATCACCAAATTTTATTAGATAAATTATATTGGTACGGGATAAGGGGAAATGCACACTTACTCATGGCTTCATATCTTAGAGGTAGAAAACAAAGTGTTAAAGTGAATGGAGTTGCCAGTGATATTTGTGAGGTTGTAGTAGGGGTGCCTCAAGGGACTATACTTGGACCACTTCTATTCATACTGTATGTAAATGATTTATTAAAAAATATGCCTAATGAAACTATATTGTCATTTGCGGATGATACTGCTATAATATCTTATGGAGAAAAGTGGTCCGAAGTAGAAAATAATATGAATAGCTACCTCAGTGATGTAAGCGACTGGCTAGCTTTAAATAAATTGACACTGAATGTCGATAAAACGGTATACATGACATTCGGTAGTTATCAAATAAGTGTGCCTAAACAATTTCATATCTCTGTAAAAGGAAAAGAATTGAAAAGAGTTGAAGTATGTAAATATTTAGGGGTTGTATTTGATTATAGGCTTACATGGCATGCTCGTATAGAATATATATTAAATAGAACTAAATATTTGACGTTCATTTTCTATAAGCTAAGTAGAATACTAAACACAGAAACACTGTACATGATTTACTATGCGCTGTTTCATAGCCTTATAAGCTATGGAATAATTGCATGGGGTGGAGCATACTCGTGCTGCTTAAATTTGCTTCAAGATAGACAAAATAAAGTGTTAAAAATAATTAATAACAATAGGTATAACGCTACTAGCTACCCTTTAAAACTAGATCAACTTTTCACATATGAATCTTTAAAACAAAATTACAATGAATTGAAAAATAAGTATTTTCAGTCTAATAGTACCACAAGGAATAAAAGCCTAATTTTACCAAAAAGAAATAAGACTATTAGTATCAAAAACAGCAAAGTAAGAGCCTTATGTATATTTAACTCACTTCCGAAAGAATTAAAAACTCTGAATAGTCAAGGATGTATAAAAAATAAGCTTAAAAAATGGATTCAAGTAAACTGTTGAGATTGAAAAATTGAACTAAACACTATATCCTAGACAGTAAAAGATAAATTTCGTATTCTGTCTATAAGTAGTTATAAGTAGTTTTAAGGTTACACCAAACCTCGAAAAGGTAAGCAATTTCCTCTGAGGTATTACTTAATATTAATATTATGTACTATATATTATTTTTTGGTGTATAAACAATAAAAAACAATAAAAACACAACAAAACTACTATTAGCATTAAGAAAATCTGGCCAGATTATATGTATTAAGAACACTTACGAAGAATACAAGAAATTCTTAGACATTAAGAAGAATATAAATTCATAAAATTAAGCCAAATGTAAAGGAAGATTTATTTTTTCTCTTATTATAATATTTTTATTGGAAATAATATTCCCAATAATCAAAAAAAAAAATCTTTTTCAAAGGGGGAGGATGTAGCATACTCGGTCACTCACCTGGTGACTGTGCAACAGCACATTGCTGCGTTATGCATTTATGCATCTTATAAAATAAATTTGGTAATACGCATACGCAAAGAACTTACCGGTCACTTACCTGTCAGCGAAATGTTGCTAAGTTGCAATTAGCAATATATGGGAATTTTTGGAAATGAGGTTCATTACCTTTCTTATAGCAAATAGAATATTGCTAAGTTGCCATCGGGAATACTCCGTTGGGCATGTTTGGAAATACAATATTGACGTAGCAATTGAAAAATTAAATAGGTCATTTGCATGCCCCTTCAATAGATTGTAAGCTAGAATAAGGTTTTAATTTTGTATAAAAATCGAGCAATTTGAATAAAGAGTTCAGTTGATAGTCGAATACAGAACTCAACTCATTTCTAAAAAACTCCCAGTCTCCCAAAATTTACCCATCTCCAGACCCTCTGAAGAGTTTTGCTATTGCTCGCAGAACTCAACAAAGGAATCCTCCATCTTTTAGTATTGGAAGCGCCACCACCACAGGGAGAACACAAAAATTTTTTGATATGACCTATCCTGGTGTTAATGTAGTCACTACCACAATATTGTTCCGCTGGATGGTTGTCGATTTTAGTGCTTCAGATCCTTTGGAACACACGATCTGGCAGCGGTTGTTTTCCCATGGGAGGTCGTAGGATTTGATTAGGAGCCTTACTTGCCTTGCAAACTTCGCAAGCCGCCACGTAGTCTCCAACTTGCTGTGCCATTTTAGGCTAGAAGAAGAAGACTTTAAGACGATGTAGTGTCTTGCTGAAGTTTCCATAGCCGCTCAGGGGATGGTCGTGGGCGCGAATAATCAATCCCGTGATTAAATCCGCCGGGATCCAGAGTTTCCATGTTTGTCGTTCCTGTATCTGATCTCCTCGAGCATAGTCGTCCCGTTTGTAAACATAACCGTCCACCGCTTTCAGGTCAGGCAGATGTTGTTGTTGATCTCGAATCGTGTTTATAAGTTTCCGATATTGCTCCGATTGGAAATGTGGGGAATGCAGGTCTACTTCTAGTACGTCGTCGTTGACCCAGTCTAGTGCTGCTCCTTCTGGGGAAAACATCCGGGACAAAGTATCTGGTACCACATTCTGTGAACCCTCCCGGTTGCAAATTTTAAAGTTGAAGCCTTGGAGTTTCAACGCCCACCGGGCCAATCTCCCATGTAGATCCGTCTGGTTCATGAGCCACTTCAGGGATACTTGGTCGGTTATTATTTCAAAGTCTTGGCCTTCCACGTATGGATGAAATCGTTTCAGAGCGGTTACTGCGACTAGGCATTCCTGTTCGGAAACGGTATAATTCCTTTGGGCTGCATTTAGTTTCTGTGACATATAAGCGAAAGGTGCTTCTTCGCCATCCTCTGTTTTTTGCATCAGTACCGCTCCTATTCCGTGCTGTCGGGGCCACCACGCTGACGAGTTTGGGAGCGGGAAATGGGACGTTGGGTTTTTGGGACAATGCTGGGGTTTACATCCTCTCCCATGACCCACGGTTCTCTGCAACAGGGGCAAGTAGAGGAAGTTCGTAACCAATTGCGTAAACATTTCGGATTAAAGGTGTGGTGGCATTGGGTTTCATACGGAACTCGTGCGTCGCCGAAAGGTTCCCCTGTTAGTAGAAGGTCGTCCGGGTTGAGTGGCATAGCTGGTCTGAAGGATTGTTGAAGTTTTGTGGAGAATATTTCTCTCTTTTCGTTTACACTTGGGGTTTTGTTTCCTTTTTTTTTTTTTTTTTATGTAATATAAGGTTTAATTTTTTTTTCTTTTTTTTCCCTTTTTTTCTTTTTCCCCCCTTTTTTTTATATAAATTTATACAATTCTTTACAATTCGAAATAAAAATATTGAAAAATTACATATAATGAATTTAGTATGTACTACAAAATTTAACGCGATTCAAACAAAAGTATTGTGTAAGATGTAATAAAAATTCAAAAACATAGCTTACTTAGATACACAAGAACTCATAATAAACTAAACCTACAATTTTTATAGTTATTGAAAAACAAGGATTCATAAAAAAAAATAAAAAATATAAAAGGTATGTGGAAAAAATCTTTTTTTTTCTAGTAGGTTCATGGAGAATCCCAGTATTAAGGAGGGAAATTGTAAAAAATATATATATATAAGAAAAATTACAGCGGACCTATTCTGGGTTGTTAATTTTAAATTAAAACCTAGTCCTTGAAAGATAATACGGTGATCTTATAATTGATTATACAACAAACTTACTCGCATCTTACAAACTAGCCAAAAGAAATTAAAAGAAAACTAAACTTATAACTAGCAAAAAAAAATATCATACACAAAAGATTTTACCCTAACTTTGTCTACAGGCTTAGACACGCTGCCCCTTCTTTTCTCTTTTTCTCTTTATTGGATCTAGTACATTCAATTTCAAGCTTAGATACTATCAAGGACTTAGTCTAGAATCTCATGATTAGTTACTTAACTATAAAATTTAATTTCCTTAATTATTATAATTGAAATCAAGATAAATCTTTTTGTGATATGTAATATTATCGTATCACTGCTAGTTTATAACAAAAAAAATTAAAATTTATTCATCAGATTCAAAGTTTTTATGAAACAGCAGAAATTTTCCGCTTCTTAATGGTATGAGTTCGTTTCACATACGCAATAATCATATTCGTTTATGTCCTATAAGTCTTGTTTATACATTTTTGACGTGATAATGTCTTATGAATCGATGGCCGGCTGCACACACGAAAAATCATGACTCATTGTCACGTTCCGCCTGAGTTGATCGTGCAAGCGAGAGCGCGGAACAGGCACTGAGTAGAAGAGAGACAAAGAGAAGAATCTCTTATGAATCCAATCTAATACGCGTATTAGTTTGGATTCATGAGAGACTCGTGAATCCAAACTAATGCGCGTATAAAAACTAATAAGCTCCACCAGTTGTTTTGGACACAGGTGGCAATTGCATTAGATCGCCAAATAAAATAATATTACAACCACCAAAGTGAAGTTGATTATGTTTGATTTGCTGAAGACGTAGATTAATATTCCGTAGTGTTAAGTATGGCACCATAGAAATTTCATCTATTATCACCCAATTTATAGATTTCCATCTTTGTCGTTCTCTTTGAAGGCGTTCGCCAGTCAAAGGTCGCAAGCTTTCTGGTCTACCCTTTTCTATTGGAAGTGCAAAGGTCGAATGAAGGGTACTCCCACCTATCAATCGGGCTGCTACACCAGTAGGTGCAGTTACAATGATCGCTTTTTCATGAATACGATTACTGCGGAGCCGCCTTACTTCTTCTACGATTAATTTTAGTGTAAATGTCTTTCCAGTTCCGGCGCCACCGGTAACAAACATTCTAAGAGGTTGGTTATCATCGTTCAAAAGTTTCTGAGACACTCTTTTAAAAAGCTGTTTTTGCTGAATGTTCAACGAGGAAAGAGCTCGTTCGAATTCTTCATCAGAAAATCTTGTATCCGTTTCATTTTCTTCTATCTCTTCTTGTTCTCCTTGATTTAATAAGATACAGTCATCGTTGTTCATTCTTAAAGGTATTACCGTATCATCATTTCCATCATTTCCATCATGTTCTATCATATTAATCGCTGCATTCTCTGCCACAAGATAACTAATAGCTTGTTGAATTTCTGTTTCCCACTCTGACATAGTTTCTGCATTATAGCCGTGTTGTAATGGCCGAAGTAAATGCCTTTTATTCGTAAAAGCCTCTTTGGCAGTCTAAAACCCTTCCAACAATTCTTCTTCTGCTCTAAAAGGAACATGTGTTACTAACAGAGAATAATAATAGGCCTCTGGATCTGAAGAAGCTGTATAATATCTGGTCCGTAAAATTGCAGGACGAGTTCTAACTTTTATTCGCCCTGCATTATCTAGTAATGTGATAATCTTCTGTTGAGTTACGGCATTATTATCATCAACAGCGTATGCATCAGCATCTTGATTATCTTCAGACGTATCAATACGTGTTAATGTTTTAAACTGAACTGCAAATTCGCCTAAGCTCATAAATTCCAAATTATGCGGTCGACAAACATACCTATCAAATACATTTTTAAACGGTTCCGTATTTTTTGAAAAATCCACTCGTAACATACGGTATCTTTGAGATGGAGCACAAGTATTAACAAAAACGCACTTTCTTTAACTATCGCGTAACTTCAAATGACACAGACGATAAGCACATTCTGTTGCTGATACTTCGCGATGGGTCAAAATGGCGTTTTGCACTGCAAAGATTTGATTTGCAAAATTCCCGCCACGTTCTTAAACTTTTCTAATGTATTCACGTATAGACCTTGATATTTCGGCTGGTTCAGACTTCGATATATATTTCGAAATGTAATATGCCACACCTAAAGCAGAACCACATGGTTGAATGTCTACGTTTGCGCGCCAAATTTTCAATAATCTAGGATTATAATTGTTTATCATCGATTCTTGAGCATCTCTTTTTAAAATGCAAAATCTGCCACCGTTACGTACAACTTCCTCATCATCTAAAATTTTAGTTACGTCTGAAGCGATTCGCGGAAATGAAAACCGACATTGATTTCCATTTTTAAAACACGTATGTGTGTGCTTGTGCGTTTGCAAACGTTTAACTAAATTATTTATCTCAGAATCATTCTCTTCATCGGGTATTTCGCACGTAATTACATTGTCTATTAATTCAATACCTTCACGGCTATCAAAAGGTGGCATGTCCTCACACCATACCACCATATGTACATGTGGACTACCACGCAATTGAAATTCTATTCGCCACCAATAGTCTACCACTTTTCGAACCAAGATTGGATTGACTTCTTTCTTTAGAAGTCTAAAAAATGCATTTAGCCTAAACATAAATTGCCGTGACAGAGTCACCGGAAATGAATCTATAAGGCGCATTTTTTCTTGATAACTTAAATTATCAACATCAGATTCAGGGTGTCCATCGGCTGCCAATAAGGCACGCAGCATATCAGGCCAGTTCAGATCGTTGCACGACAAAGTAATATACCAGTGAGGAGGTCCTAAATTTTTTACCATAGCTAACAAATCAGTGTACGCTTTGTGCCAATATGATTGTGTACCTCTTATGTTTCTCATAACTAAATGAACGTTTTGTACTAAATCTCTGGGTTCTACGCCATCTTGCCGTAATCTACCACAAACATAAACGTTTTTCCGAGCCTTATAAAATTCAACGGTTGATAACGCATAAAACAGGTATTCATTGTTTTGGAATCTCCGGTAATGAGACTTTATTCTTGATTGAAAGTAATCGAGAGGAGTAATTGGAGTATTCCTATTTTCTCTCAGACCGTTTTTCCCATCAGGAAATAGCTTTACCCAGGAAAGTTCTTCCGCTCTTTGCTCTGGAAGTATGCCAATTGGCGCAGCGGTTTTTCGTCTTAATTCATGAATCGGTATAGGCCTTTTTTCATTAACATTACTAAGTACATCTGTCATTATCGGTGTATTAGTGTCTATGGGCATTAAAGATGTTGTAAGAATTATATCTGTGTGCAAATGTGTATTGCTTATATTTTCATTGTCAATTTGTGAACCTCTGGCGTCAGTCAATGACTCAATTGTCTGCTGTGGATAATCAAGTGTATTTTTATCACTAGATGTCACTGCTGTAATAGAATATTGCAAATCTTTTCGACTACCTACTTGTATTGAAATCATCAGATGTTGGCATAAGGACAGAATTCTGTCACATTGCATGACCATGGAAGTTCCGCAATTTCCAGCTCTATGGCCCTTAGGACCTCGCGAATGTGAATCATATATGTAGTATTTGTTCTCAAATTTTATTATAGCGACAGAGTATGCGGTTTGACATGTAATTATTCCTTTCGCATGCATAGAAAAGAAAAATTCTATACCTGCATCTAAACTGGTGTAGAAGCCTTGTATTATCTCAGATGGTGTATTCGGTTTTATCACTCCAATCACGACATCTGGTTCAACTTGTAAATGGTAATTATTATTAGCTATTGTAAGTAATGGCAATAATTCTTCAGTGTTAAGAAATTTGGGACGCGAATTAAGCGACTCTATGCACAACGTGTAATAAGTATTACCTGCAAGAAGAATGCGATCAACATCAGATGGTTGCCAAGCATTGATATGTTTCATTGTCGTATATGCAATAGCTGTAGCTGCATTTGCAGTACATTGTCGACCTCTTGTGTCTTCATGAAATCTTTCACTTCCTTGGTGAAATGTACCTCGCAAAATAAACTTTTCATTTCCAATTGTCTTGAAAGCATTTTCGATTCTAATTACTGACGACGCATCAGTTGGCGATACGATTGCTTCGATAACATTATCATTTATCTCCTGTGTAATAATGTCATAATTAAGCCGAACATTGATATACAAGTGATTGTTTTGCACAAGCCACTCCAGAGCTCGTTTAATTTTGGTAATATCGATTAAATACCTTTTGTTATTAACAACATTTTGCAATGTTTCTGAGACTATTATCATCCCAGCACTCGTAATTGAAATTGGCAGTTGTTCAGCAATTTCTTCTACTTGCTGGGCAAAAAGAACTGCCTGGCCCTTAAAGCCTTGTTGCCCAAATCTGCTACCTAAATGAACCACTTTCAAAAATGGTTTTATTTTTGAAATCAAACGTATTTCCATTTCACTCAAACACTCCAGTTCTGGTGGTATAGTACATACCGCCATGTTATTCCAAACTGCATTCGGCGGTGTTTTATTTTTCAATAAATTCGACGCACATCGATTACAACAAATGAATTGACTTGGACTATCTAATGGTACAACGCTCGACAAGTTTTTTAAAATCGACCTTGTTTGATTTTGATAACATAATTTGTTGCAAATGTAACATATATGGTTTGCTATTTGTGATACAGAATCATTGAATGTTGAGTCATCTGGGAAAAGTTGTCGTCGATAATGTAGCTGGGAGTTCATCCTTAAACGTGTAAGTCTATTATTTCTTGGCGTTGGTGATTCATGTGTCGCATGTGTCGCATGTGTCTTCATAGACGACAATCTTTGAGATCGCGTTATGGGTGATTCATCGTTTCGTATTTGAGACGCATGTTTACGCTTAGATGACAGTCGATGATATCGTGTCGTTGGCGATTCCAGCCCACGAATTTTTGCTGTCAGCATTTTTTGTTCATTACGTCTACTAATTCGACTTTGCTTTTTTTCCCTATTAAGACGATACTCAACCATTTTGTTCGAAATTTTCTGTAGTAGTTGTTTCTTTTTTGTGGGTGATTGGCTGTTATAATTGAGACGAATTTGATTTTTAACGTCCTGCAATCGTTTCTGTCGCTATGCCGGAGACTGAAGTTTCCAACGTATACTTTCGTGTCGGGCTTTTTAAGTTTTACGAGAAAGATTCGCACATGACCGACGACGTTTTCGAACTTGCAACATTATGAGATTCACACTCACACCGTACGTACTGAATAATACACTGAACTATTAAAAAAAATAACAATAACCCTCTTTTGCTTCGCGCAGTCGGGTAAAAAAAGAACTATACTACACACTGAGAAAAAAAATATTGTGATCACAGCTATCCAACGTATTGTTATTAGTGTATTGTTGATATCATCATACGTTTACTATTATTAAGGTTATGGTATATTCAAAATGACAATCTTATATATTTATTATTTAAATACCTAACCTTTATTGTTAAACAATGTTAAGTAGCGTTTTATTGTTAATCAATATTAAGTAGCGTTTTATATTATACTTATTTTTTGTTTTATTTATTTATTTATTCCTAATAATTAGTTTATTTATTCCTAATAATTTGATTCTTCATTGCTGTATTAATTTCTTTCATTGTATTAAGTAACACTTTAGATAGGTGACAATCGTCAAAATGATTATTCATTATTCGAACAAATCAATAGACGTAAGAACCATCGAAATCGGCCCACGCGTTTGGTCTCTAGAACGCCACAAAGAACAAACTCGCATACATAGGCTGACTAGTAGTCGCCATATTGAATTTTGATCGATATAATATCTTCAGTGACACTCGCAAGATGAAGATAAATCAATAGACGTAAAAACCATCGAAATCGGCCCACGCGTTTGGTCTCTAGAGCGCCACAAAGGAACAAACTCACATACATAGGCTGACTAGTAGTCGCCATATTGAATTTTGACCGATATAATATCTTCAGTGACACTCGCAAGATGAAGACAAATCAATAGCCGTAAAAACCATCGAAATCGGCCCACGCGTTTGGTCTCTAGAGAGCCAGAAAGGAACAAACTCACATACATAGGCTGATAAACACATACCCGGGTAAAAAGAAGTTGTTAGTTCATCAAATGAAAAATGCAAGTATTGCGATCGATGATGTAATGGTCATTACACGATTGGTAATGGCACTACCACATGAATATCAACATTTTGTGAGCGCATGGGACTCCGTTCAGTCAGAATGACAAACGCTTGATAATCTAAAGAACCGTTTGATAATTGAAGAAAGCCGTATGGGTGCACATATTGTATCGGGTGAGGCATTTTTGGTGAAAAAGAGTACATTGTTTAAGAAGTCAAACCAAAAGACAAACGATAAGAAGGAAAAAGGCTGTTTCAAATGTGGTTCACTCAACCACTGGAAAAAGGATTGTGATTCAAAAGCATCGAATGAGAATCAGTCGAATTCAAGAAAAGATGAAAAGGAATCAAGTCAATTGTTTTTAAGTGAGGTGAACAGCGACACATCAGCCAATGACAGGTGGTACAGTGATTCTAGAGCTACGGATCACATGAGCGAAGTTCGAGAATGGTTTCATAATTACGTCGAATTAAATACACCGAAACGTATCACACTTGGCAATGGTAGTGTGATAAATGCAATTGGTCGTGGAAATATTGACATTGTAACGGGGTTGCACGTAGCATCACATATAATATCAGATCAAATCATAAATTTTGCGAGTACCACCCCGAACCTCGTTCCTGACCTGCATCAATGGAATCAAAGTGATTCCATTCATGGGGGAGGACCGAGACTGGGACAACTCGAATACACAATCTTTGATCGACGAATCAATCAAGAATTGTGCGAGTACAATCACGAATCTAGTTGCGATCTGTCGAATGAGAAAGGATGATCATTCGGATGATCGAACCGCTAGATCGTCGGTACCGCCCCTTTGTTTCTGGTCAATTGTGACCCAAATCCCTTACGGGATCCTTGGATAGTAGAGACTCATTGCACAATGCGACGATGAAAGGTGGTTGAACCCGAAAAATTGTGCAATGAGTTTAAAAAAAAATGAATTTTGGATGCGAATTCCACAAATCTTGGATCACTTAATTTGTGGAATTCAGGAAAATTTGAATCCCCGAGTAGCTCCATTACGGGATCCTCCCCGGACTTTCAACTCTGGGCTTGGAGTTGAATGACCGAGGTATGAGCCAAGGACAAGGGGATTTGAGGTATATAAGGAGCATGAAGCACGTCCTCTTTTTTTGGTCAACGAGTAGTCAGGAAGCGAGGAGGTTGTAGTTAAATTGTGATAGAGAGTGGAGCGGAAGGTGACGCGATTATTATAAAGAGGTAATGATATAATAAATAGGAAGTGACAGGATGTTGTAGTGCGGAGTGAAAACAGCATCGATCCCATAAATATGAAGTAGTGTTAAAGTGGGATAAAGTAGCGTTTAAGTAGACGAATTATCGTTAAGACTATCTTGAAATTAGTGTAATATTTGTTTGAATATTCGGTGTATCGTTGTGAAACTCGCCGAAACACTGAAATGACTATCTATCTATATTTATTCGAAAAATAATCGGTGTATCATTGTGAAACTTGCCGAAACACTGAAGCGTGTAGCGTTTAAGTAGACGAATAATCGTTAAGACTATCTTGAAATTAATGTAACATTTATTTGAAGAATAGTCGGTGTATCATTGTGAAACTTGCCGAAGCACCGAAGTGACTATCTATCTATATTTATTTGAAGAATAATCGGTGTATCATTGTGAAACTTGCCGAAACACTGAAGCGTATAGCGTTTAAGTAGACGAATAATCGTTAAGACTATCTTAAAATTAATGCAATATTTATTTGAAGAATAATCGGTGTATCATTGTGAAACTTGCCGAAGCACCGAAGTGACTATCTATCTATATTTATTTGAAGAATAATCGGTGTATCATTGTGAAAATTGCCGAAACACTGAAGTGACTATCTATCGACAATGAAGTGAAGAATAATCGGTGTATCGTTGTGAAACTCGCCGAAACACTGAAGTGACTATCTATCTATATTTATTTGAAAAACAATCGGTGTATCGTTGTGAAACTTATCAAAGCACAAAAGTGACTATTTATCCATATTTATTAGAACAATTTGTTACCGTGAAGCATCCACCCCGCAAAGCAGCTTTCCCGAGGGAGAACGAAACAGCACGAGAAGGAGCACCGCCACGCATAGATAAGTCTAGTTTTAAGGATATTATTAATAGATTTAAGGTGTAAGATTCAAATTGCATGCAAATATAATAGTCAGAGAGCAAGGTATAGTTAAGGCTAAGACTGGATTGTGAAGATAATGAATTGCATGTAAATATAATAATCAGAGAGCAAGGTATAGTTTAGGCTAAGACTGGATTGTGAACTTATTGTAAAGGATCGATGCTCAATCCGATACTGGTAAAGAAAATTCGGGACTGAATTTGAACGTTGCGCGCAGTTTTTAATTCAATTAATTCATTGCCGCATCCACTCCCCACTACCCTTACTTCTTTTTTTTGGGGCACGTCGTGGGGTTCTCGTTTTGACCACGATCGATGCCGGGTGACTCGTCCAAAAACGAGTGGCGCCCACCCACGACCTTTCTTCGCGGGCAAAAGGCCGGGTGAGTGACCCAACCCCGAGAGACTCGCGGTTGTTCACAAACGAAGATTTCGCACGTGACAACATTTTGGCGTATAATGGTGAAAAGTGGATAAAGTCAACATTGGTGGATGTATTGCATGTGTCAGATATATGTGCAAATTTGTTCTCGGAATCGAAAGTAATCGACAAGAGCCACGAGATACACACAAATAAAAAGGAGCTTCACATTTTAAGTGGAGAAAATATCGTTGCAGTGGGAGTTCGCCGTTGTGGATTATTTCGATTGCAATTCAAAGTGATCGAATTGATTGAATCGACAGCAAATATGGCAGTCAAAAGTAAAACATTACAAATTTGGCATGAGGGACTAGGACACCAAAATATTGCTCACGTTCGTCAAATTTTACGGCAGAAAAACATCGATTTTGTTGATGAAAAATTTGATTGTGATGGCTGTGCGATGGGCAAATTGCATCGACTAAGCTTCAGTTTACGTGAAGAAAGAGCAACTGTATGTGGTCAAATTATTCATGCGGATGTGTGTGGGCCAATTACAGAAGTTTCATTCGGAGGAGCCAAGTATTTTGTGTTATTCAAAGATGATCACTCACACTTTCGAAAAGTTTATTTTTTGAAGCAAAGGTAAGAGGTGTTCGAAAAATTAAAGATATTTGTAAAATGGGCTGAAAAACAAAGTGGCCACTCAGTCAAGGTTCTACGATCGGATAATGGTACTGAGTTTGTCAACAACGAAGTGAAGCAATTTTTGCAAAACAATGGAATTGAGCATCAGCGTGCGGTACCACACACACCTGAACAAAATGGATGTGCTGAGCGCGATCAATAGTACATGCAAAGGGACTGAATCCAAAGATATGGGGTGAAGCAGATAATTTGGCAGTTTTTATTTTGAATCGAACCGGAACCAGCACGATCAAGCACAAAACACCATACGAATTGTGGCATGGAAAGTCAATTGAAATCAACGATTTACGTATTTTTGGTTCAGAAGTTTACGTCCATTTACCAAAACAAAGTCGACGAAAATTGGATGCTAAAGCCAAAAGATGCATTTTTGTTGGTTGCGATGAAAATGTAAAAGGATACCGGGTGCTTGATACGGAAACGAACAAAGTTGTAATTGTTCGCTATGTGAAGTTTTTATTGAACGAATTTTCAAGCGTCAAAAGTGAAAATTCAGATGGCAATAAGGAAAAGGACGTTGCATTGATTAAAATTGACAGTGATTCAAATGTTGAAGAAAAAGAGCTAGAACTGAATGTAGCACCGGCGACACCAGAAGTGGCATCAACGTCAAATCAAGATGCACCAGTAAAACCACTAGAGATGACAACGCCTCGTAAAACAGTTCTTGATGGTGTTATGCATTTGTTTAACACTTTTTCTTTTGTAGTGCTAAACTGTGCAAATGTTTAATTGTTGAGGGTACAGTCCGAGTCAACAATGTTTGTTTACATCAATACGAAAGTACAGGTATACGATAGCTTTGTTTATACGGAGATATGGGGGGTTACGTGAAGTTAGTGATGTACACTCTTACTTCAATTATAGCTGCTGAACAAGTTTCGTTCAGATTGGAAGGTATAGTTGCTTAAAACTTATGTATTATTAATCTAATATTTGCCTTAAAGAAGGATATGTGACTCTATTATAATAATTTGGATTCTTCCAGATATCCAGTGTAGTATTATCATGACTATCAATTCTGTCGAAGAGCTTCAGAGCTCTGTCCTTGATATATTTTTCAATTGATTCTAATGTTAGCTCATCATGTGTGTGTATGTTTCTTACCTACCATGGATATCCAAAAATTTTTCGTAACGCTAAGTTTTGGCATCTTTGAAGACTCATTTTATTTGACTTGGATGTTTGGCAGAATGCTACGCATCCATACAGAAGTGAAGGACGAATAATTTGCTTATAAATGAGGAGCTTACATTTCAGATTTAAATCTTTCTTCGCGTAAAGAGGATACAGAGAGAAAAGGAGACCATTTACTGTTTTTCGGTTGGCTAATATATGATCTGTCCACGTCAGTCTTTCGTCTATAGTCAGGCCTAGATATTTGGCTGTCCTTGACCATCCAGTGATCTTTCCCTGAATGTTTAATTTTGGTGGATTTTGAGATCTTTTGCGTGAGATGAAAATCGCCTATGTTTTATCGGCGTTAATTTTAATCTTCCATTTGCGGAAATACCTCAGCATCGTGTTTACAGAGAGTTGCAATTTTGAAGAGATGACAGTTGCAAGTCTAGATGTATAATATAAACAAGTGTCGTCGGCGTATAGAGAAACTTTAACACTAGGGGGTAATTGAGGTAAATCAGCGGTGTAAATGTTGTAAAGGATGGGCGAGAGTGGAGATCCTTGAGGGACATCAGCTTCTATTGGTCGCAGATTTGAGAGATGATCGTCAATTTTGACACGAAATGACCTATATTCAAGAAAAGAGCTTATTAACTAGACCATTGCAAGGGGAATGTGGAAATTATTCATTTTATATATCAAACCCGCGTGCCAGACTTTGTCAAATGCCTTTGCGACATCAAACATAACAAGGCCGGTAGATTTCACACGATTCAAACCATTAGTGATATGCTGCACAAGCTTAACCAATTGTAGTTCAGTGGAGTGCTCGGGCCTAAAACCAAATTGCTCCTCAGGGATTATTTTTTTGTCGAAGACGAACTCGGATAATCTGAAAATTATTAACTTTTCTACAACTTTACCCAAGGAGAGAGAGGCTAATTGGACGCCAATTTTGAGGATTTTTTTTTGGTTTTGGCAGAACTTTAATGACCGCCGTTTTCCAGGGCTTCGAAGATTTCCGCAAAAGGAAAGTGGAATTAACAACCTCTGTCAGTCTTTGAATAATATTGTCTGGTAAATGTGTCAGTGTCATGTTCGAGAGGGCGTCATAACCAGACGCCTTCTTTGTGTTCAGTGAGGCTAGAGATTGCTTAACTTCTAGAAAGTTTGTTGGTCTTATATTATCTTCCGGACGATTTTTTTTATGGAGCAAACGCGACCTAGATGATTCAACTTCATATATATCATCATAATCCTCATCCGAAGAAGAATTTTCGTGAAATTGTTTTTGAAGTGTGTCTGCAAAAGCCTCAGCTTTACTAGTTTTGTCAAATACTAAACAATATGGACCATGTATAGGGGGAATTTGGGCTTTATTCTTGACTCGAAAATATTTTGCTAACCTCCAAAAACGATTCTCGCCTGGTTCCAGGGTCTGAAGGAAACTTTTCCATTACTCATCGCGAAAAATGTTAATCTGATCACGAATTCTGTTTGTTAGTTGGTTGTTTCGTCTTTTGAGGCTAGGGTCACCTGTATTCCTAGCTCTTCTCCTGGTTTGATTCTTCCTTCTTATCAAGGCTTTGATTTCCTTTGGGAGTTCATAGGGATCGCTTGTAAGATTTTGTTTGTAATCTCATTGATTGCTCTTTTGGTATTGCTGGACGTTTCAGGTGAATAAGTAAAAGTTTCTTTGGCCAGTGCTTTCTGGCAAGATTTGTTTATGCAAAGACGATAATACCTGAATACAAAATTATATTTGGAACTACTACCACTAGTACAAATTTCAAAGTACCTAAGTCATTTGGTCCGGGTCCGATTACAGTTGTTGCCCGAACGTTCAACCTGTGGAGTCAGCAATTTATGTTGACTGGGCGTAAGTGTTGGTGCGCTTTTCGTATTCTGGCCATTCTGTCGAGTCAGCATATTTTGTTGATGTGGCGCGAGTGATGGCGTACTTGTTTTCCGCTCGCGAGCGGCTCGGATTACTTGTTGGGGTAGGTAAGTTGTATTTACGTTTTCTGTGTTTGTTTATTTTGACTTGAATGAATTTGTTTGTTGAAGTTGGTCAAGGTCATTCAGAATAGATTTGAGGTATTTTGGCCTATACTGGGCGTATTTTCGGGGTGAGTTGGGTGTTGTGAGAATATTTAGGACTATGGGGGTGTATCTAAATCCATTCAGGAATGCTCACGGACATTTAGGAACACTCAGTGTGTTGGAGTTGTTTGGAGATATTTGCGAGTGTTCGGGAACAGGGGGGATTTCTTGTATCGCAACACTCCTCCCTCCTTTAGAATAGCTTCCCCACAATTTTTTTGAAAATGAGAGCTTGAAGCTTTTTGTCCTTATTTCTTTATTGGAGATCACTATAATTTATTTTTTATTTTGTTTCTTGGTGTTCAAGATTCTGTTGTTTTTAGGTCGCCTTGTCTCGTCCTTCGGGCGCCTGCTCTGCACCGGTTTGTCCTTTGGTTGAGGGGCAGACTGAAATTTGAAAAATGCCGGGTGTAGGAGAATTGGGGGTCCTTCCTTCTGCATTATGTAGGGTGGCTCTGGTTCCCAAGGTTCTTCTACTTCTTCATTTCTCTTCCGTTTTCTGACTTCGCTTACCTGGAGAGCTTGGAGGTCCCTGGCTAGCTGTTCAAGGATTTCGTCGGACTAGTCCTCTTCGAGGTCTCTGTCTCTCGTGGCTTCGGTCTCGTTGCCTACGTCGTCCGGTTGATCAATGCCTAGTTCTTCTATCTACTGTGCTGTTTCTTCCACGATGTTGTCTAGGTTGGCCTGGGTTAAATTGTCTCCCCTTGAATCCATTTTCGCGGGTATACTATTGATGGGAGGAAGGTTGTTGATTTTGTTGGTGGGTACTTATTACATATATATTTGGTTATGTTATGTTATATTGTAGGGTTATGGTGTAATGTTTGGATATCATTATTTAAATGTTATGTTAAATTAATTTATTGCCTTTGCATATCTGCAAATTGGCGTACTCACTCGTGCAGTGCTGCTCGCTTGTGAGAATGTAAACAATTTGATTAAGTTTTACTGGTCTTGATAAGACTGATTTATTTGGTACTATCATACAGTTTTTATACTAAATTTAACCCTTTGTTTGTGATCCCCACCATAAAAGGTTCATGTACCCTAAAGAATTTCTTTTGTTATTAATTGGTAGTTTAAGAATGTATGCTTAACCTAATTCTGAATTTATGCTTAGTGTTTAAAAATATATTATTACCTAATACAATTATTTAAGTTTCCTAGTAGTATGCAATTTGCTAGCTTATCCAAAATAAATACAAATACCCTAAAAGTAGGCAACTTACTAGCTGTAATTAACTTTAGGTGTTTTTCTTACTAACAGCATTCTACTAACTTAATCTTACTAACAGCATTCTAACAATAACAATTTATTCTTTTTAGTTCCTAACAATTTGTAATTTATAATATCCTTACATCCCTTTCCTTTTAATAAAAAAAATTTTTTATATTTATATAAAAATTTTTTTTTTTGTATAATATGCTTTCTTATCCTATTACAATGATCTATATTATGAAGGTTTGACATTATTTTTGTGGAATGTTTTGATTTTGTTATTAATTTTAACACTTATATTTACTCCTTTTATATCTGTAACCTTAAATGGACCTTTGTAAGGGCTATCTAATTTTCTCGTATTTTCATTTTTTAAAAAGACATAATCTCCAATTTTTATTTTTAACGGATTAGTGACTTTATCATATTCTTCCTTTCTTTTATTCTTCGATATTTCCAATAAGACCTTCGCTTGTTCATGTGCATGTTTTAATCTTAATGTAAGTTCTTTAGCATAATCTGCAATGTTATATACGGGTGAATTGTTTTTAACTATGTTCGTTGGTAAATTTGCTAATTTCCCAAATATTAGTTCATATGGTGTGAAACCTGTGTCTACATGTGGTGTTGTATTATAACAAAATGTGTAGTAAGGTATCCATTTATCCCATTCATGGTCAGTGGCAAAGGATAATAGATATTGCTTTAATACCCTATGATTTCTTTCTAATGATCCTAAAGATTCATGGTGATACGGGGTTGAAGTTTTGTGTTTAATATTTAGCAATTTTGTTACATTTTTAAAAATTTCATTAATAAACTCTGTTCCCATATCGGTTTTGACAGTTTTAAAGAATCCATATTTTAGAATGAATTTTTCTGTTAAGGTCCTTGCTATAGTCAGAGCTTCTTTATTGGCAATAGGAATTGCTTCCACGTATTTGGTTAGTTCACACTGAATAGTTAAGATGTATCTGTAGTCGTTGACTAATGGTAAGGGTCCTACCGTATCTATCGCTACAATTTCGAAACTGTTTGTTGGTGTTTCTGTGAGTACCATTTCTTCTTTAACATGTCTTGTTATTTTATTGCGTGTGCAAATCTTGCAATTATTAATATGAGCTTTTACCATTTTGTTCAAGTTTTTCCAAATATATCTTTGTTTTATTCTATTAATAGTTCTTTTAACTCCTGAGTGGCCACCTTGTGGAGAATCATGAAATTCTTCGATTATCTCTTTTTGTTTCTTATAATCATATATTCTTTGTGGAGGGTTATACAATAATACTTTTAAATTCAGTTTTCCTTCTTTGGATTGCAATCTATTAAATTCATTCTTAAATTTTTCTATTGTATAAAGTTTAAATAATTCACTATCAGTTGCTAGCGCTAGTTCTTTTATATTAGAATCTTCAGTTTCTTGAATGAGCTTCTCCAAAAATTGACCTAAGTCATTATTCGGATTATCACTTATTCTCCATATTACTTCATTATTTTTCAGTATAACCTCCGGCATGCCATTAATTTCTTTAAGCTCAATTTTCAACTTTTGTACATTTCGCGTTTCTGAGATGGAAGTGCATTCCCAAGAATGGAGTTGATCAGGCTTCTTCTTTTGAGAATGTTTACTTTCCACGATATAATCATCATTTTTCTTCGACATGTTTCGCGTAACTACATTAATTTCTCTTGGAATCATTGCTTTAAGCATATCTGAGTTTATATTTATGCGTGATAAAGCATCTGCATTCGTGTTTATTTTTCCTTGTTTATAGACGATATCGAAATCATAGTCTATTAAATCTAACCGTATGCGCATTAGTTTGGAAGACGGATTTTTGTGTGTAAATAAGCTCACTAAAGGTCTATGGTCAGTTACTACAGTGAATTTTCTTCCGTAAATGTATGGCCTGAAGTAATTTATGGCCCAGTGTATAGCTAAAAGTTCCTTTTCAATTATTGGTTTATTAACTTCATGTTTGTTTAAACTACGGCTTGCGTAAGAAATGGGAAGGTCCTCACCAATATCACCTTGCGAAAGAATTGCTCCTAGAGCATATTGCGAAGCATCAGTTGTTAAAATAAATTTTTGATCAAAATTTGGATATTGTAAAATAGGAGATGAGATAAGTTTAGTTTTTAAAAGGTTGAATGCTTCTTCACACTCTTTGGTCCAAGAAAACGTGACATTTTTTTTTGACAAATTATTCAGCGGTTTTGCTATTTTGGCAAAATTTGGTATGAAGCGTCGGTAATAATTGCAGAAGGCAACAAATCTTCGAATTTCATCAGAATTTTTAGGAACCGGGTAATACAGAACTGTGTCACATTTTTTTGGATCTGCGCGTATACCATCGTTGGTTATAAGATGTCCTAGGTATGTCACTTCCGATTGTAAAAAATTACATTTCTTCGGGTTTAATTTTAAATTATATTCTCGAAATTTTTCAAATGTTTTAATTAAATTGCTATTATGATGTTTCAAGCTACATCCAAATATTATGACATCATCAACATATAAAAATGCCTCTGAGTCTAATCCGGCTAACGCAATTGAAAGCATTCTTTGGAAAATGTTCGTTGAAATTTTTAAGCCAAAAGGTAATCTTTTAAATTGGAAGTGTCCCTTGTCAGTGGAAAATGCTGTGTATGGCCTTGAATTCTTGTTAAGAGGAATTTGATGAAAAGAATCTGACAGGTCAAGGGTTGTAAAGTATCTTGCTCTGCCTAACTTATCTAGTACATCTTCTAGTCGTGTCAATGGAAATCTATCATCTATAATCTTTTTATTCAATTGTCTAAAGTCCACGACTAGTCGCCATTTCTTATTAGCATCGTCAGATTTTTTAGGAACAATGAGAAGTGGTGAGTTGTATGCACTGATGGACGGTTCTATTATGTCATTGTCTAGAAGTTTTTGTACTTGATTTTTTATTTTTTATATTATTATTTATATTTTAGTTTTTTTTATTGATTTATTTATTTATTGTTATTATTATTGTTAATTATTGTACTTATTGTTATTATTATTTTTTTGTATGTTTATTTTTATGGAGTGTGCTGGTCGGTCGTAGAAGCTTGTTCGGTTCCCAATAATTGTTGTCTTCGTGGTATGCTTATTGGGACTGGAATGATATTTATGTCGGGCGAGGCTCTAGCTCCGACGGTTTCCACATTTTGTTTTCGAGGTTTGCAGACTCTAAATATCCTGATAGCGGTTATTGTTATTATTATATTTATTTCAACTTATTACAAGTACAGATATGTTAAACAAGTACAAAATAAAAAAGTAAGGAAATAAAGATTACAATGAAATTTAAGGAAAGACGAGAAAAATAACAGTAACGACTAAACTAACACTAGTGGTTAAAGTAACATATAGAGAGACACAGCACATACTATACATAGCCGGATCAGGGAGAGCGCAAAAGTGTACCAGTACGGTCCCGAAAAGCCTTACGGACATCACACTTGCCCTCCGCGTCCTCCAGTAAAGGGGCAGCACGATTGTACAAACGAATCATGCGGGTGATAGGCTCCATTCTGCCAAACTCCGTGCGATGGAACCTTACAACAAGTGAGCCACCTGATCTGAGATTGAAATCATTCTGGCAAGGGGTAACTTGATCGCGGATGTAAGGAGATATGATATGACCTTGGATAATGCCATGTATGAAGGAAAGATCGGCCAAAACACGGCGTTCAGCGAGAGGTTGGAGATTAAGGAGGTGGAGACGATCCTCATAGGGGGGAAGGTGGAAGGGATCAGACCAGGGTAGGTTGGATAGGGCGAAACGCAGGAACCGTTTTTGTACAGCCTCAACGCGCTCAATATGCGTTTTATGATAAGGAGTCCAAATTTGGGAGGCATATTCTAATAAAGGACGAACCAGGGAGGTGAATAGGGTTTTAAAGGAATATGCGTCCGCTAGTTCTCTAGCCCACCTTGTGATAAAGCCTAGCATGACTCGCGCTTTATTTGTGACCAGATTACGATATTCTTGAAAGGAAAGCTTCTAGTCAAGGAGGACACCCAAATCAAGGGTAGAGTTAACAGACTTAATCGAAATACCATTGACATAAAAAGTGTGAGGCTGATGGTTACTGTTCCGAGAGAAGCAAATGTGTTCACACTTGGAGTTATTAAGGAGGAGATTGCTTTTAGAGCACCATGTAGAGAGCCGATTGAGATCCTGCTGCAGCTCGAGGTAGTCTTTAGGTGAAACAATATTCTTGAAAAGTTTAATGTCATCGGCATAGGAAAGAACCCCGGAATTGTGAATGACTTTGCTGACATCATTTGTAGCAACTACAAAGAGAAGCGGGCCTAGGTGACTCCATTGAGGAACACCGTCTGTGGAAACAAAGGAATGGGAGAGGGTGGATCTAAAACGAACACGATATTTACGATAGGAAAGGTAGGAACTAATCCAACTAAGGAAGGAGCCATGGCAACCAGCCAATCTAAGTTTAAGTAGGATAAGAGGGTGTGGGATGCTATCGAAAGCTTTGCTCATGTCTGTGAAGATAGCTTCAACAGTTTCACCACGCTCAAGAGCATTGGTGGAATAGGATGTAAAGTGGATGAGGTTGGTGACAGTAGACCTACCTTTAAGGAATCCATGCTGGTGGGGACCAATAAGGGATGAGAGGAAAGGATACAGTTTGCTGACGAGAATTTTTTCAAATAATTTAGGAATCGTGGAAAGTTTGGCTATGGGCCTATAGTTCGTGACTAACGACTTTGAGCCTTTTTTGTGGACAGGGATCAGGAAACCTGCCTTCCAGATGTCAGGAAAGATACATGATTGGATGGAAAGGTTAACGAGGGAAGATAAAGGAGAGGCAAGGAGGGCCGCACATTTCTTAAGCAGCACAGGTGGGATACCATCTGGGCCAGGGGAGAAGTCGTCCTTAAGGCACTGGAGTTCAACAAGAACGTCTTCCTCTGAAATATGGAGGATAGGGAAGTCGGAGGAAGGTGTAGTATTAAGTTTAGAAAAGTATTGAACATCGGGAACAAATTGACCTTTAAGGAAGGTAGAGGAAAAACAGGTTGCAAAGGAATAAGCAATGGATAGGGGATCTAGGTAAGAAAGAGACTGCGGAAAGGGATCCCCTTTGCGTTTCCTTTTTGCATTTACAAAGGAGAAAAACAGGTGTGGGTTCACGGAAAGGTTCGATTTCACGGAGGAGAGGTAGCTATGGTACTGAAGGTAAACTAATTGAGAAAAGTTCCTGCTCAAATCATTGAATTGAGCGTAGTCTTCGAGGGAACCAGACCGTAGATATTTCGACCAGAAGGAGTTGCGTTTGTTCCTTAGAGCCTTAACTTCTTTAGAGTACCATATGCTAGAGGAGTCAGGGGAGGGTGGCGCGGATATTGGCGTGGAGGAAGAGATAGAAGCATGCAGGACGTCATACAGTTGGGAGACATTTGTGAGAACGTCAGTTATATTGAGGTGATTATTGAGAGTCGTGAAAAGGAGATGAAAGTTAGTCTTACGAAAGTTGAGGCAAGGTGGCAATGGGGATGTATAAGAGGATGCTGGAGAAGAGATTGAGACACAGATGGTGAGGGGAGGATGATGTGGGTCAATGCTACAGAGAACGTTGGCGGAGGGGGAAACATTGACATTTTGCGGAACATTCGTAAATACTAAGTCAAGCAAACGGTGGTTCAGGTTTCTAACAGAGTTTATTTCGAACAAATAAAAGGAAGAAGTGGAGTCAAAAAGTGTCGTTTCAGCTGGAGATGTGGGATTTGTAAACGATAGACTGTTAGTGTCAGGGTTTGCAGGCCACTCAAGGTGAGGTAGGTTAAAGTCGCCAATCAGGAGGACATGATCATGAACATCAGCGCAGCTTAACAGAGAGTCTAATATTGATGGAAGGTGACGAAAAACAGAATCAGCGGATCGAGGAGGAATATAGCAGGAAATAATGATAATATTAAACGTTGGATAATGGACTTTAACGGCAATGAGCTCCAAGGGTTCGCAGGAGGGATTGGGTAGCAAGGTTACGTTCAGTGACGAGCGAACAGCATTAAATACTCCGCCGCCACGCTGATTAGGGTCACCGAGGAGACGGTCTTTCCGAAACAAGGAATAATCGTGGTCAAGTATTTCATGATCATAGATGTTGGAGCAGAGCCAGGTTTCAGTGAGGCAGATAATATCATGGGGTAGAGAGTGGGAGGAAAGGAACGTTGAGTGTGTCTTCGTTCTAAGACCTCTCACGTTTTGGTAATAGATTGAGATGTTATGGAGTTTTTTCGTTGCACAGACGTAGCAGGGGGGGAGGTGGGAGCAGCAAGAACTACACTACCAGGGGATCTAGAGATGGGAGCCCTTGGAACGAACTCCTTGATAAACACTCCTGGTGGCCAGTTAGTTCTACTCAGGATTCGGTCAAAGAGGGAGGGGTGGGCAATGATTTTAAAGGAGGCGCACCTTCCCTCGGAAAGTTTAAATACCTTTATTTTATTGACCGCAACATCCAGTCCGATAACGTCAGAAATATGTGAGAGTATGTCTTCCGTTGAAGTAGCCGGGACGAGTTCAGTAACGAAGACTGATCTCGTCTTAGGAACTGTTCTCAACTGAGTTTTGGACAACCGTGATGTAGATAGGGGAGGGATCTCTGGCCTGAGTCGAACTTCATTGGGAGGAGTGCAGTCTGGGATCACTGGTGCGCGAACAGTATCGTTTGGGATTGGAGTAGAAGGAATACGTGTTGATGGAGAAGCCACATTTAACAGGAGGGTATCGGGGTGGCCGGAGGAAGGGGGTTGTTTTTGGGACGTATTAGCATTGCACGAGGGTATATCCAGTAGGCTAATGTTGGGGGTGATGTGGTGATCTTCTGGAGAGCGAGCAATTTTGACGGGTAGAGATGGTTTTGATATGACAGTAGGGGGATTGTTTGATAAGGGAGGGGGGTATGTGATGGGGTTCATGAGCTGCGGGTGAGAAGGTCATGAGGGGGGACCATGTGACGAACATGCGGAGGATTTATGGGAACGAGTTATCCTGGTGAATGTGGTTGGAATAGATAGTGCTACGGGAGGGATCTTGATACTGCCACGCTGAGTGGGGGGGGGAGGCAATCAAGTTCCTTCAGGGTTGCGATTGCAGCCAGGAGTGAGGCGTGTAGTGTGGACGATTTATGCAGGACTGACCCAAGTTTAAGTAGGTTCAACTCAATTTCTGAGAGACGAAAGGAGACGGCACTTAGCGAGAATTTACGGCATCGCGAACAATACCAATATATCCCAGATTCCTTTGAATCAATCCTGTCAGCAATAGCGCCCGCGAGCCCCACGCATTTTGGGTGGAAGCATTTACCACAAGGGCCGTGACATGAAAGGAGCCTATCAGAATTCCTCTCCTTGCAGGACACGGCGGCACAAACTAAAGACATTTTGGACGAAGTGGGAAACTGATCCGACGAAATATACAGTATTACAAAGATCGATTAGCTATTAAAAGCAGAAAGTTAGAAAAAATATTTAAAGAGAACCTAATAACTAGCAAAAAAATAAAAGTAAAATAGAAGATAGCTGGTTAAACAAAACTCAGGCCTGGCAAGTCCTCAATTGGTGTGGCAGCAGAAAGCGGCGGCAAAAATTATGTAGAAAGCGGTTACCCTGGCAAGCCCCAAAGAATCCTTTGTCGTTGAGGCAGCAATCGACTGTTCCGTATTTTTTTAAAACAGCTGGTTGTCAGTGTAAACCGTTTGGTTCCACGCGGTACATGAATTTATAAAATATTTACAGGATAAAATATTGCTGATGTCGATAACGTTTTATTCCTTTATCATATATGTAGCTCTCGACGTAAATCCACCAAGAATATTCAATAATTGAAAGATGCACTCTGATGCTGATGTTGTGTGGATAAAACGAAGTTAAAAATTTAATTTATTTTGATCAACTTTGAAGTTTTTGCAGTTTAATTTGAATAAAAAGTAGAAATTTTAGCTCGCCTATTTTAAATAAACGCATAAAACTTTGAGTACTCCACTTATTACAGGTTTATTGAACCACTTGTAACACTTGAATTTTATATTGTTTTTAGTAATTTAACAGGAATAATTGTTATGTCACAAATGTTTTTATTTTCAATTGTTTCTAGTTTTTCACCAAATTTTCGGTAAGTGATTAACAGGAAATCACTTGTTTCAACAAAATAAAATTGAAGAAGTTTAATTAAATTCTTAAAAATATAATTCACTTGAAGTTTTGTTTTTTTTTTAAAGTTTCGTTAAAACTTTTTTTTACGTTGAAATCGCTTTCACAAAATCGATAAAATTATATGAGCTTTTCTCTTGCAACTCGACTCGACTCGACTCGAAGACTGATCAGGATACTATTAGGATATTATTATGATTAGGATACATCCTGATATAGTGGCAGTGATGTGCATCTGTATTCGGGCATGCCTCGCTTCCTCTTCTTTTGCAATTCCTGCTTCTAAGTTTTTCACGTCGTCACTTTGTTCCCTGAAGCGGTCGTTGAATACCATTGGTTGGATTATTTCGATTTCCTTCTTGGTGTTCTTCTTTAATTGAGTAGTTTTATAACGGGAGAAATTAATGTGGGGCATAGCATATATTGCTGTGGTTGGTTGGGCATGCATATTATACCGTTCATCAATTTTGTACGGAAGTATATATCCTGCCAGGTGGTAGGTGCATTTCGCCCGGAGTACTGCTTTGCCGAGTCCGGATATTTCTCTTGTGTGTTCCATTTTTTCGCATTGTGCTATGAGTGGTGTGGCTTGGTGAAGCCAAAATAGCCAAGCGTTGTTCCTATGCATAGGCACGATAACGTTCTATGCTTGCTTTAACATTCGAAACGAGCAGCTCCCAGTTTTGCCATTAATACCTTTAAACAATTCTTTTAGGCATTCTGTTCTTGTGGGTGTTACTGATATGGGGTGGGTACTGTGGCATAGTGTGTGTGTATCATTCAGGTTTGTACACTGGAATCGATAGTCCAATTCACTCATACCAAAATTCAACTGTGACCGACTTGTATTTAAAAAGTATGCTGCTTGCAGCTCGTATATAAAATAGGTTTTGTTATTTGCTGCGATTGGTGTGGTGTACACTCGATTTATGGTGTACTATTGGGTGTCAGCTAAGGGAATTCGTATTCGTACCAGGAGACGGTTTTTGTAGGATTCGCAGTTTACCTTAGCTATTTTCTGTAGTGTCAGAAAATCCATGATAGTCTCCTTCCCGTAATGCGATATTGTTGCGTTAGCGTATAGTTGTTGGAATTGATGTGAGGGGAGCAGTAGTGGACTCAACTCTCGCCTATTCGTTGCCTCCATCATTATGAACATGTCGGTGGTGTCCAGATAAATTTGCAATAGTTCCTCTACTATTATTATATAATAATAATTTCACTTATAGCTTCCCGTAGTTGCATTTGGTGTAGATTTGTTGTATATCTGTGGAGTTCGTCCTGCCTTCCTTCATTAATTTGGTTGAGCTTCTGGACCAATTGATTGTACCGTTCGATCATTGCTCTACTTATCTCATTAGCCGTTTTAAGTGTGATGTGCATAATGGTAACTTGCTGTTTGGCCAATTCGAAGGTTCGTGTTGGTGTTTTCTAGCTCATCGAGTTTTTCGTGGATTTTTGTGGAGTCCTCGTCATCCATTGTTCCGAACAGCTTATTCAATATCCGGCCTCCCAAGTTTATCAAGCCTCTCTTAATTCTATTGTGTTTTTTTTTGGTCAACTCCACCTTCCCGATAAGTTCCTTCACCTGTTCCGTCCTCTTCTGGAGTGAAATGTTCCAGTTGTCGCATAATTCTTCCTCCATACCCTTACATACTTGTTCAAGGGCTTGTCTGCTTTTCTCGATGTATCGTTACTGTAATTCCCATTGTGGCGTGCTAATCCGTTTTACGATCGTCCAGTAATCATGGTAGGTTTTTGCTACTCCTATTGGTTCGAATACCACACCTTGTCCTGCCAGCGTGTGTATCCCCATTGGTTGCTGTATGGTGTCGACCGTGTTTCCTAACGTAATGTTGGGCATTACGGTGATGATGTGTAGGACTTACATTATTAATATGAGGCGGCGATAGAGGGATGTCCTAAATAGAGAAGTTATTAATAGAAGAGTTTAAGGCGGTTGTTATGGAATCTTCTTTTCTTATTTCCAATATGGATTGTAATGTTCACTGGACTATTCAGTGATACTACTTTAAAAGGACCTAACCAATATTGACCTAGTTTATTCTTTCTAGCTCCATTTCGTAAAAGTATTTGGTCACCCACATGTAATTTTATCGGGCAAGTTTTTTGGTCGTAGTATTCTTTGGCATGTAATTTACTCTCCTGTATGTTGCGTCTCGCGATCTGGTAAGCTTTCTGGAGTTTATTCCGGAGTTTGAGATAGTAATTTTCATGGTCGTATACAGGTTGTGGTTCTTTTCGTAAATTGTTTGGGAGAGGTGCCGAGAACCCGTATAAGCAGTCCATGGGTGTAAGCTTTGTTGTTGTATGAATACTATTGTTCCGTACGAACATTGCTGCCCGAAGGTGTTCGTCCCAATCGGTTTGGTTTTCATCCACGAAGTTTCTTAGGTAGTCCGCCAGGGGTCTGTGGGATCTTTCCAGGGTTCCATTCGTTTGTGGATGGTACGGTGTCGTCTCTATTTTTTGAATTTTTAATAACTGACATACTTGTCGGAACATCTCTGAAGTAAAATTTGCTCCCTGGTCCGTGACCAACTTTTTTGGGATTCTATACCGACTTATTATTTCATCCACGAATGCCTGTGCTACCGATTTGGCTTCCATGTTTTCCAATGGTACCTCATCCATGAACCTAATTAGGTCGTCTTCGAAACTGAGTATGTATTTGTTACCCTTGGTGGTTTCGGGTAGGGGTCCGATGATATCCATATAAACTTTATCGAAGGGGAGATTCGCAGTGTCTGTCAGTATCATGGGTTCCATGTGTTCTTTCGTGCGTTTTTTTATTTGGCATTTTTTACATTGTTTTATGTATTAAGCAATATCCCTCAACATCCTTTTCCAGTAATATTCCCGTTTCAAGCGGTGGTATGTTTTATACACCCCTTGATGTCCTCCTAGTAGGGCATCGTGACAATCTGCTAAGATGGTCTTAATGTCCAGGGGATCTGCCAATACTCTTTTAGGGTGTACTTGGCTATTTTCTGGGGCTTCTCGTTCTTCGGGTCGATGTGTTCGTCTATGTTTGCCTCTGGTGGTGGTTCCCCTACAGGTACTGGGTTTGCATTGTTTTCTCTGGCTTCTAGTTCCTTAGCTTTTTGACGCGTTATCGCCATAAAGTCATAGGGTATTCTGCTTAGCGCGTCGGCGTTATTATTTTTCTTCCCCTCTTTATACTGAATGTCGAAAGTATAATCGGACAACTTGTGCCAGAGTCGCAATATCCGACTGGTTGGATCCTTGATTCTTGCCGCACCCTTTAATGGTTTGGGGTCCGTGAAAGGTTTCATACAAATAGCTCCTATAGTTCTTTACTGCCCAAACAATTGCTAGAAGCTCCCTTTCGATGGTTGAGTAATTCCTTTCAGCTGGATTAAGGGTTCGGCTGGCATAGGCGATTGGCTTTTCTTCGTTATGTGGCCCTTGTGCTAGTACCGCTCCCAATGCCTCTCCACTAGCATCCGTGTAAAGTTTAAAAGGTTCGTCGAAGTTTGAGTATCTTAGTACCGGTGGTGAAATTAATTTGTCTTTTAACGTTTGGAATGCCTTACTGCAGTTCTCATCCCAGATAAATTCCTCATCCTTTCGCAGCAGTTTGTTGATGGGTGCTGCGATTTTGGAGAATCCTTCTATAAATTTCCTATAATAATTGGCCAGTCCGAGAAACGATTGTACCTGTCGGATTGTTTTCGGATTCGGAAATTCTCTTACGCTTTTAACTAAACTCGGGTCCGGTGCCACATTTATGTCCCAGATACACTATTTCTCTTTTCAAGAAATTGCATTTTTCTGCATTTAGTTTTAGTTGATGTACCCTTAACCTTTACATAATGGATCGTAATTTCCTTTAATGATCCACGAGGTTCTTACCATATTTTACAATGTTGTCTAAGTACACGAAGCAATGCAACCCTCGCAATCATTAACACATGGTTCATTAATCGTTGGAAAGTCGCTGGTGCCCCTTTTAACCCAAATGGCATTCTCTTGAATGCATAATGGCCATAGGGTGTACTGAATGCCGTTTTATCAAGATCTTTCGTGTTCATGGCTATCTGGTGATAGCCACTAGCGAGATCGGAAACAGAAAAGTAGCGCGAGTTCCCTAGCTGGTCCAGAATATCTTCTATCCTGGGCAGGGGGTAAGAGTCGCCTTCTGTCACTTCATTCAACTTTCGATAGTCTACTACAATGCTCCAGCGCTTCTGGCCGTCAGGTACAGGTTTTTTGGGAACTACCAACAGTGGGGCGTTCCACTGACTCCAGCTGGGCTCAACGATATCATTTTTTAATAACCGGTTTATTTCTTCCGTGATGACTTGTTTTTGTGTTTCTGGTAACCGGTACATTTTGCATTTAATCGGGGATTGATCCTCTTTTGTTCGTATCTCGTGATTTACGCTCGTCGTTTAACTCCGTTTTTCCCCAGGCAAATTAAATACGACCTGGAACTCCTTAATAGTCTCGTTTAACGCTTCTTCCTCCTCTTTATTCAACTCTGCCCCTATATATACTATCTTCATTATTTCTTCCAATCTTGTTTCCTTAGTTGTGGTGTCTTTCAGTATACCATAGTTTTCCGTGACTTGATACGTATTTTCTACTCCAGGTTCCATATTAAACTCGTTAATATCTTCCGTAGTTACTGCTATTGCTTTTAGTGTAACTTCGTAATTATTGACATTCAATATGCTTCTTTATCTTAACTTTTCCTTCTATAGGTAGAACGAGAGCGTTGCTTACATAAACTCCTTGTTCGAGCTCTGTACCTTTGACTATATATTCTACTTTGATCTGGACTGTCAACTCTATAACTTTCACCGTTCAATTTTAATGGATCTTTCCTCCACTATTTCTATCTGTTCCCTCTCGTATCCTAATTGGTTATATCCTTTGCCAAGCTCTTGTTGCTGGTCTGAGGTGCAATCACCTACCGTAACATGCGAGTTGCGGAGATCTAGGTGATGATTGTGTTCCCTCACTGCATTTTCTTCACCTAGTGGGACGTGCGAGTCCTTCATATCCAGGTGGTAATTATTTTCTCCTAGAGTCATGCCCTCACCTAACGGAACGTGCGAGTTCCATTTATCTAGGTGGTAGTTTTGTTCCCCTAGTGTCTTTCCTTCACCTAGCGGAACGTGCGAGTCCCACGTATCTAGGTGATGTTTATTTTCTCCTAGGGTCATGCCCTCCCCTAACGGAACGTGCGAGTTCCGCGTATCTAGGCGATGGTTGATTTGTTCATGACTTCCGCTAGTGGTGGTGGTGTCAAGCGTCTGCGCGACGGACGCTTGTTGGTGTTGTGGTTCCACCTTGAAAAATACTGCTAAATCCTCTAGTGCTTCTGTGTCTTCAGTTGACGGTAATAAGAATTTGTCCTGTCCGTTGTTGGCCTCCAGGCGCGAGACTTCGATACACTCCGCAGTTTGCGAGCCGCGGTCATTAAAGTGTATATATATCTTCGATGGGGGTTTCACGTTGGCCATTTTTTTCATCCTTTTCTATTACGTCAACGAAACGCATATGTTCACTGTTTTGGGGGCTTTGCGAGTGTTCAAACGGGATTTTAATTACTTCACTTTCGTTGCTCGATGGGAACACTAGTGTTTTAGTTGGACCTTCGACGTTGCAATGTTTGGAAACGAAGTCGTTACCTATTATTCCCGCTATATCTTGGGCGCTAATTTTCTGTATCACTTGGAATTCACAGGGGTATGTTTGGTTTAGTTGTATCCTCCCTGCTATTTTGTCCTCTGAAAGTATTTCAACAAATATCGTGTTGAGTGTAACTTTTTCTTTTTTATTTATGCTGCTTAACTTTTGGTTTTTTATTTCCTGCTCCTTTATGAGACTTATCTCCGATCCCGTTTCTATTATGAATTTTGCATCTTTGTTTATGGCTATATCTATTGGCAGTTTTTCTATTGGTAGCGTCGTTGATGAGTCGCACCATTTGTTATTGTCTTCTATTGACGACTCGAGGTGCGTTTGGTCGCCTCTACGGAGTTTTCCGAGTGCTTAATTTTCTCTTCCGTTTGCCTCCTTTCCCATCTTTCCCGTAGGAAACATCTATCCTCTGAGTGATCGGTGGCCAGGCAAAGTTGGCATTAATTTGTGCCAATACTTCTTGTTGTCTGGTTTTATTTGCCTTTGATGTTGTGCGCCCCTAATCCCCTGGTTTTGTGATGTAGGGTGTCTGTTTTGAGAGCAATTCTGATTTGTATGCCCGTAAGTTTTGCATCCGGAACAGAACGGAGTCATTTGTCTAGTTCGACATTCTGACATGATATGTCCTATTCTATTGCAAAAGGGGCACCGGCGTCGTTCCGGTCTGTCGCGGGGCGTGTTGTAATTTGCCGTGTTTCGTGGTGTTGGGGGATCCCTTGAGTTAAATGGTTGTCTATTTTGGTTTTGGTAATTGCCCCTGCTTCGTTCATACGGCTGGTCCCATATACCTCTCTTGTTTGTGGTTTGGTAGGCTTGGTGCTGGTTATAGGTTTGTGTGTCTATATTTTGCTCTGACATCGGCGTTTGATTTGTTTGGTTGTACTGATAGGTTGTTCCCTTTTGCATGTACTGCTCGGTTTGCTCAAGTCTTAAAATTTTTTTTCCTAATGCTTCTAAGGAATATTCTGAGTCTTGCAATAGGTAGAACTTATGGTTGGCATTTATGATACCTATCTTCAAGCAATGGAGCCCTACCTCCTCTATTTCTGTCTTTAGTCCTTCTCCTCCATCTGCGTACTGTATTTCTGCAGCAGACTTACATGCATTAATTAGGGACTTTACACGATTGAAGTAGCCATATAAGGTCTCTGTAGGTAACTGTCGTACATTGCGTAGCAGGTTTTTTAATGTTATGTACGGTGTACCTTGGGCTAAGTTCGACCTCAGTGTATTTGTAATGTCTTCCAGCGTGTTTCTTGTGCCTGATTGGACAGCTTCTAAAGCTCTTCCTCTTAAACGTGTGGGTAGGAGCTTTACAAACAGGATTCTATCGGGTATTTCAGTGAGTGTTTCATAAGCTAATCGAGCACAGTTTATGAATTCACTCAATTCATTTTCTCTTCGTGGACTTTTATCCCCTGATAATATGGGAACATTGTTGGATATCATACTATTGACTAATGTGATGTTCGCCATTTTATTTGTTGTTGTACTATTCTTAAGGTGATTGTCTGTACTTGGGCTTTTGGTGGTTACTTGAGCACTCTCAGAAATAAGTCTGTTGTATCTTTTCCCGCTTCTAAGTTGCACCGTTTCTAAGGGATCTATCCTGGGTGTCTCACTCGTTTCTTGGTTTTCCTGTTTTTCTGTTTGGGCTGGTTTGTGCACACTCTTGCCGGTTCCTGGTGTTTGTTTTGCACTCAATATTTCTTCCTCCTGGTCTGAATGGGCTTCTTGCATATATGGTTGTTCGCTATTATTTTTTTCCAAGGTTTGATCGTTATTGGTTGATGGGTCTTGTGGGTTCACTTCCTTGTTTGCGGTGAACACTTCGTCGGTACTGCTATCTTGAGTGGTTGAGAATTCATGTTCTGTGTTTTCGAATGTAAAGGAGTCTATTTTGTCTATCAGACTTTCGAGTCTTTTATTCAGTGGTAGTTTTGGTGTAGATGTTGCCATATATCTACCCTAAATCCCTTTTACGAATATTTTTCCCCTCTTTCGTTTTGAACTTTATTTTGTATTATGGCCCTTTTGTGTGGTGCGGGTTCGTGTGTGCGGCTGCGCCAAAATGTTATGAATTTTCCCTCTTTTGGGAAATCGTGGGTGACCAAGGGCATTAAAATTCAATGTTTCTCTGTTACTTGTACATTTATTTATTAACTCTTTTACATAAATTACTTTTGAGTTTCATTCTTTGCCAGCATCTTCTTCTGCTCCAACTTCCGGTTACTGTCATTGCGCCGGTCCTGCTTCAACTGGTCAATCTTTCTGCTAGCGGCTATGCGCGCCTCCTTGTTAGGAGTATAACTATATATATTTGCGTATTATTAGGGAAGTAGTTTGGTTATTGGTCAGTTAATAACGGATTATTATATTATTAAATTACTATATTATTATTATATTGTTATATGTTAGTGTTTATTTTTATCACGATATTTTTGTATTAATTTTATTTACTTATTAGTTTGACGTATTATTGCATTGAACTAAGTGATTGTTATTTAAACGTGTTAAATTCGCCCTCCAGCCCAAGAGCCGGTTTGAGCACAAGGTGTTAGGTCGGAAACCTGTCCACCAATTTGTTATGATTTATTTTAATTTGATGCTTCCCACAAGTCTTCAGGGGCCTACGGCGTCTTCGGAGTTTTCTGTGTCTTTTGGGGTCTTCGGCGTCTTCGGTGTCTTCAGAGGTCTTCAAGTCTTCTGTGTCTTCGGGATTTTCGGCGTCTTCGGTGTCTACGGAGGTCTTCACGTCTTCTGTGTCTTCGGGATCTTCGGCGTCTTCGGTGTCGTCGGAGGTCTTCACGTCTTCGGTGTCTTCGGAGGTCTTCTGCGTCTTCAGAGGTCTTCACGTCTTCGGTGTCTTCGGGATCTTCGGCGTCTTCGGTGTCTTCTCCTTCTGGTGATACAAGTAGCGTCTTCCTCAGATCGGGCTCCAGAACTGACTCCTTCTGTATCTCGGGTCGGTTTTTATATTATTTTTCTGCTGAATGAGCAGCCGATGACCCGCCGATATTGCCTAGATCAGCGTCTGGTTGATCGTCCATCTACTGTCAGGTCATATTCCTTGTTTAATTGATCGTTTATGCCATTCACCTGTAACTTGCGCCTTCCGATGCATATTTCGTGTCATTTACCTGCATTCCAATGTTCCTACATGCCATTCTCCCGTAGGTTGCACATTCCATTCCATATTTTGTGTCATTTACCTCGGTCACAATGGAATGTACATTTCTGGGCACGTGTCTTCACCTGTAATCAAAACATTTGTAATCGACCAAGTCATTTGGTCCGGGTCCGATTACAGTTGTAGCCCGAACGTTCAACCTGTGGAGTCAGCAATTTATGTTGACTGGGCGTAAGTGTTGGTGCGCTTTTCCTATTCTGGTCATTCTGTCGAGTCAGCATATTTTGTTGATGTGGCGCGAGTGATGGCGTACTTGTTTATCGCTCGCGAGCGGCTCGGATTACTTGTTTTATTTACGTTTTCTGTGTTTGTTTATTTTGACTTGAATGAATTTGTTTGTTGAAGTTGGTCAAGGTCATTCAGAATAGATTTGAGGTATTTTAGCCTACCCTGGGCGTAATTTCAGGGTGAATTGGGTGTTTTGGGAATATTTGGGACTATTGGGCTGTATCTAAACCCATTCAGGAATGGTAAGGGACATTTAGGAACACTCAGTGTGTTGTAGTGTTTTGGAGATATATGCGAGTGTTCGGGAACAGGGGGGATTTCTTGTACCACAACACTTTAACCAAATACTTATGTCAACGATTCTATCCCGTTTGGTGTTCGTCGTGTATTTGGTGGATGTCCGGTGTTTCACGTGGTTATCTTCATCTCCCCTTGGTGGTGGGCACTTGGCAGAGGATGGGTTTTTTTGTCTGCTTCTATTGTTTTCCTTGTGCATTTCCTTTATTATTTTCGAGATTTGCTCGTCTCTCTTGAAGAATTTCTCCCTTTCCTCGGGATGACCTTGTCGGTCCTCTTCCGGTTCATCCAGTTTAAGATTATGATTTATCTTGTCAGTCGATTCAAGGATGTCCTCCCATATACTGTTGGTCATTCGCAAGTCGTCTTCTTCCTGCGCATAGCATGCAAGGACGTCTTCCCACATGCTGGTTGTCGTGTCTGGTTTTTTGCTTTGTGGACCTCTGGCGGCTATGTTTGGGTTACGGTCTTCCAAGTTTACATCTGTGTAGTTTGATTTAGCTCTCATCATTATCCTGATACCGGGTAGGTGGTCGCCAGTGGTTTTCTCAACCGAGTCCCAGTTAATGATAACAAAAACCTCCCAATCTTCATTGGGGTTCCTGGGCTGTGTTCCCTTCGCGTTGGTGTTGGTTATGTGGTAAGTTGGCATCTTTTGGGTCTGGTAAAGTAAATTGGTCGGTTTACAAAAAGAAAATTTTATTTTATAAATTTTTTTTTTTTTTTTTTGAGTAGGAGCCGGGGTGTCTCGGTCGGTGACAGGAGTTTGCTGAGTGTTTATGATCTGTTCCCTCCTTAGGATTGTGATCGGCCTTGAGACGAACGGGACTCGAGGCTCTCGTTGTGGGCTTGGGCGTGGGGGTTATAGTGGCCGTGTGATTGGCTTTTTGCATATCCATACTATTATGGTGATGACCATTAGTATCACCATGCCTTCCGATAAGCTAGTCGTGGCGTGTAACTGGATTCTGTTACTACGGATTTGTTCGATCTGCTTGATGAGGGCATTTAGGGCCTCTATTGTTTCGCTGTACTCTTTGTAGTGATCATTTAGTGCGATTGGGTGTGAGGCTTCAATTCTTTCATCTTGGTTTACTTTGCCCTTTGGGGGTAGTTTATATTTGGCGAAATCGGGTTCTGGTGGTAGTGCGTTTCCTGGTTGATGTATGTGTAGGGGGTGCCACTAATTTACTTTGTTAGGTAGTGTATACTCGTCTAGATGGTATAGACATTTGCTTTCTAGCTCCACTATACCTAGACCGGTTAGTTGATACGTTATTTCGTTATTTTCATATTGACTTATTAATGGGGTTGGTCGTTGTACCCAATACAACCAAGCGTTGTCCTGATGCATGGGGTTGATTATTGGTCTTGGGTTTCCTAGTATGCGCATTCGGCAGCCAGCCGGAACTTGGTCCGCTGCTTTGAACAATGCTGATAAGCAATCGGTACGTGTAGGTTTTGTTGGCACCGGATCTCCATGTTGACAGATGCCATGTTGATAGGTCTCGTTAACCCTTATGCACTGGGTCTGGTAGTTCATCTCGGTTAAACCAAAATTCTGCTGGAATCGGCTGGTGTTCAGTAAATAACTATACCCTATATCGAAATTAAAAGTAAAAAACGATTTAAAAGTAATTAAAGGAAAAAAAGATAAAAAGAAGCAATTAGAATGTAAATGTGAAATACGCCTTTGCCTCTGTAAAACCATCATCATCAGCGTTGCTTGAAGAGCCACAGCTCATTGTCCGTCAGCATGCCAGCGAGAGAGAAACCACGTCGTAACGAAAATCTCTACGACAGATGGTGTTGGTCTGACTCTGAAGAGAGAAAATGTGCATATAAGCGTTTCTTGAAAGTCAACTGTGTATCACAACTCCTTATCAGAGGCAGTAAGGAGCTCCACAGATACCAATATAGCGCAATATAGCGAGTATAGAGATATGCTGGAGTTTTAGTTGCTAGGATGCGATACAATAATGAGGCACTAAAGTAGTCCCGTCTCCTCTTCGTACTGAGCCATCCAAGGGATAAATGGTATTTTGTTATGTGCGTTTCGTAATGCCATAGATATATCTGATACACGAATTCATTATAATCTGGAGTTTGTCTTCCAGCTCTTGTGTAAGATCACACCATACCGAAGAGTAGTAGTCGATTATGGGAAAGAGCAGTGTTTCTACAAGGTGTTTACGGAGCCTGAATTCTGTACTTTTCCTAAAGTAGTTCAGACGGTACAGTGTTATGTTGTACTTTTTTTACCTTTCGTAGGGGAAAACCTTACAACATCTCCCAAGTATGTTTCTTAGTCAAAATACAACTGTTAGGCGTCTCCGTAATTAATTTTATTATACATTTCAGGTTTACATCCTTTTTCCTTAATTTAATTATACATTTCGTTTTTACATCCTTTTTCCTTAACCTAATACATCGATACTCACATTTTCTTCAATTAATATTACTGGAACATTAGGTGATCATTCCTATGTTAGACTTTCGGTCCCCTTTTTGCACGTAGCTTCTCCGCCCGGTAACGTAACCGCTCGTTGTGGAGTCTCTGCAGCTCCCTGCTTAACGCTGCTCTTTTTTGGCTACCTACAGCCAACATGAAGTCCCTCCTGGCCTCTTCTATTTCTCGACGAAACCTCGCCTCAATCCCCGGTATCTTCCTTTTCGTTGGCGCCTCTATTCTGTCCGAAAGCTTCACTTCCGTTTTCATGTGGTGGCTTGTCTGTCTAGCCCGGTATTCCTCTATGGTGATAGGCCGTGGTCCCGCCTTCGAGTCTCGTTTTAGCGCTTCGTGAAGTTGACAATCACCCATTCCTTTATGGTCTTTCTATAATTATTTTAATGCCCATTGGGTTCTTTCGAACCGTGTTTGGGACCTCAACGGTGAATAGTTAATTCATCCGCTTTTACATGGATTAATTTTTTACTTCCTCACCTATGGTGTTTCTTCAAAAGGATGTCAGTAGTTCTCCACGATATTGATCTGCTCCAGCTGCTTCTAGTTCTCCACGTCTCCTAGTTTGATGATGCTTCTCCAGTCCAGTTCCCTTGGCGATGGTTTGATGCTGCTAGTCGTTCGTCTCCTTTGCCTGAGTGCACGAATTCCTCTGCTGCTTAGTGCATTTTTCCCCGTCTATTTATGTCCAAATTTTGTTAGTGTTCAGCTTATTTTTGGTTTGATGGGGGTTTCCGGTCCCATGAGGTTATTGGTCGTCATTTTGCAATATTTCAATATTTGCAATTTTTTCAATTGCAATATTCCAATATTTGCAATATTGATATCGTTGCATTTCCGTTGGTGTTTAGCCGATGCAATCCGCTGAATTGCAGTATGCATCGATGTCAAACATTTGTGCATTTGGGCTGGCCATCTACCGGGCACTAGTGTACTGCATGTGTCGGGCGTGCAGTTCTCTGCGGGTTCCAGATTTTGTGATCGCTGTCTGTCAGATTGTTTACTGTCAGATTGTGCCGCGTGTTATCCTCAGGTAAGTATTGTCATTGTTAATCGCTTTTCTTTTTAGTTTGCCATGAAGTTATTGGTTTCCTGATCTAAATGGTTGCCTACTCCTACTTGGGTACTGTCAGGTAATTCACTAATTATATGGTCTCACTAATCTTATGGTTGGTTTTACTTTCGGGGCATGACAATGGTACGATGGACGTCTGGGAGATCAATCATATCGAGATGAATCATGTCATATCATATCGACCCTTCTTTGATGGAGAACACTGGATTCCTTGAGATTAATAATCATATTCAGATTCCGATGTGTTGAAAGGGATGGAGGATGGCTGGGTCTTATAGGAGGCCAAGCAGGGCAGTGAATTTGTGTTCGGTGTGTCCTAATCAACTCATCCATGACATTCCTCCCTCTTTCGAAGCCTGTTCACCGGAAAAGGAGTAGGTGACGATACTTATATCTAACTATTATTAATTCGTTTGTTATCCTAATGAGAGTGTACATTCTCCTTTAATTTTTTGGGTTTTTTTACCTGGTTACCGCTACATCTTTATCTTAAGTAATTCTTAATCCTAGTGCTAGTGCATTTTCTATTTATTTCAAGTCTTCAGTGTAAATTTACATTTTACATATACGTTAGTTGTTACATTTTTCATATATTTTGTTCAAATTATTATTCCAGAGTTTCAGTAAAATTTTACGGTATCGGTAGTGTTACAGTGGTTTAAATTTTGCGGTTATTGGTGCATTTATTCTTAATTACCTTCTTACAACAATTTAATAGATGACAAAAATTTATTACTTTTCATATGGATCGTTATTTAAGAATTACTATTGTCTGACAACTGTTTTTAATATAATAATTGTTTTAATATAATAGAAATCGACCAATTGATCAGTTCAGTTGCAGTTGCAGACACGTGAACACGCTAATTACTTCATTCTAATTTGTTAAAAAATTTACAAAAATTTAGAAACCTATAGTAGCTCCAATTCTTTTGAGATAATAAAATCTCTTTGTGAATTAAATTATTTTCCACCAATTTCGATAAAATTTAGCTCTGAGAGCTGAAAAGTACCTTGTTATTTGAATTGATCATCACATTCATCACATTCACGACATTCATGACGTTTCCTGTGTTTATTTAAATCAAAAAATTCGTTTTCTTCTTTGAACGAATGAATATAAGTTAAATGAAGAAAGTGTGGAACAGTGCAACGTACCATATGGCTCTCAATCATATTACCGTAACTTTGTTTCAAGTGTTTTTGGGAAATTTACTAAGGTCTAAATATCACCTTGAACCTTTAGGCTCAGTGTTATGTTTGCAGTGAAAAACACAAATAATTAAAAAACACTTACAACGTGATCACACTGACCATCTAAATTGAGAATTAATTAATTGAGAATTAGTCAATTAACGCAATTCCTGTTTCTCAATCTGATACTGTTTCAAACACCGTACCACGAATTTGTGGTAAAGTGCTGTGCTTCCAGTTTCTGAACGAGACAATAGACGGATTGAGTTGATATAACGTCGTTTTGGTTAATGGTACCACTTGCGTGGAGTTTTTGAACAAATACCTACCTGCTGCCACCATAAACGAGGACTTGCCGGGCTTGAATTTATTCTTAAACTACTTTTAATCTTTTCAACGTTTTTCATATTTTCCTCAATTTTAATTTTTAGGTTATTCTTATTTTCTATAGCTAATTGATTTGTACACTGTGTTTGCTGTGTGTACTTCATTTTTAATTTAATTTATATCTTACTTGTTCTTTATAGCTAATTTGAATTGTACACTGTGTTTGCTGTCGGATCAGGAGCTCTTTCTACTCGCAATGTCGTTGGTATGTGCCGCCGCGAACTGCAAGGATAGGAATTCTGAAAGGCTCCTTTCTTGACAGGGTCTTTGTGGTGGTTGCTTCCACCCAAAGTGTGTGGGTCTTACCGGTTCTTTAGCGGACAAGATCGAAGCAACTGATACCGGTGTCTATTGGTATTGCTCCCGATGCCGCAAATTTTCGTTGACTGCCCTTTTTACCCGTCTTTTGAAAATAGACTCGGACCTGCGTTCTCTTGGCTCAACCTTAAGTCAACTGTCCACAATACACTCTTCTCTCCTGTCTGAAATTGATACCCTGAAGAGTTTTGAAGCTCCCATCCATGACTCTCTGCGTGACCTCCCTAAGATTCCCCCCATTTCTCTATCATTTCATATCAGGAAAACCTGATCCAACAAATCCAACAAATCCGCCTCTTCATTGCCACAGGGTCCTTCACTTATAACCTTCTCCCCCTTACACCATGAAAATCACGCTATACCTAATTCCCCTAACCCCTCTCCTATACAAAAAATTCCTCCTACGAGCGTAAATAGACCGTCCCAGCCTGCCGAATTGGCCTCATCGCGGATTGACCGCCACATCACTCCCAACATTTCCCAACCCATTATATCACTGGACCATGATATTTGCTCCCCAAACGCAACCCTCCCTCGCCCCCCACACTGTTACCCCCCATCAAATGTTGCCTCTCCATCCACTCTCATCCCTTCTGATCCACCCTCAATCACAACTGATATCGTCCCTAACATTTCCCTCTCCTGTCCCGCCAATCACATTCGGCCCAAGCCACCCAACACTCCGTTAGCTGCCCCTCGGTTGTCCCCTAGTACGCTGAGGACTGTTCCCAAGACGAGGTCGGTCTTCGTGACTGAACTTGTCCCGTCTACCTCAACGGAGGACATTCTTGATCACATCTCAAACGTGATTGGGTTGAACGCGATTGATAGTAAAATAAAGGTTGTCAAACTCTCCGAGGATGAAAACTCTCCGAAAAGATGTTCATCCTTCAAGATCATCGTCCACCCCTCTCTCTTCGACCTCATCCTTTGTAAGCTGAAGTGTCCCCCCGGGGTGTTTATCAAAGAGTTCGTCCCCAGGGCTCCCACCACTACCTCCTCTGTTAAAGATGTTCAAGCTATCCCCGCTTCTTCTGCCTCACCAAAAAACTCCATGCCGTCTCCGTCTACTATCAAAACGTGAGAGGTCTGAGAACTAAGACACACTCAACCTTCCTTTCGTCCCATTCCCTCCCCCTCGATATTATCTGTCTTACTGAAACTTGGCTCTCCTCGAACATCTACGATCATGAAATCCTTAACTCTGACTTTACTCTGTTTCGGAAAGACCGTCTCCACGGTGACCCTAACCATCGGGGCGGTGGTATCTTAATTGCCGTGCGGTCATCACTAAATGTATCAATACTTCCCAATTCCTCCTGCGAGCCACTTGAACTCATTTCTGTCAAAGTTCGCTTCCCTATGTTTAACCTTATCATTATCTCCTGCTATATCCCTCCTCGATCCGCTGATAGTGTCTTCACTCACCTTTCAACAGAATTAGATTCACTGGTATCCTCCTCAGATGGTCAAGATCATATCCTTCTCATTGGTGATTTTAACCTCCCCCACCTTGATTGGTGTCCGAGCTCTGATACTAATAGTTTATCATTCTCCATTCCCACTACTCAAGCTGAAACGACACTCTTCGACTCCACTTCCTCCTTCTATTTATTCTGAATGAATCCTGTCCGAAACCAGAACTCCCGTCTGCTGGTCCTAGTTTTTACGAGCAACCCGAACAATGAGAACGTTTCCCACTCCGCTAACATCCTCTGTAACATAGACCCGCATCATCCTCCTCTTACTATTTGTGTCTCCCACTCCTCTCCAACAAACTCTGATTTTCCCAATTGCAACCTATCCTTAACTTTCGTAAGTCTAACTTTCATCTCCTCTCAGCGACTCTTAATGACCACCTCAATAAATTTGAATGTATAGTTCCCTATAACGTTTCCATATCCCAGTTTCATGACCTCCTGCGTAACTCTATCTCTTCCACCACGCCTTTATCTAAGTCACCCCCTCTCGACTCCTCTCCCATATGGTATTCTAAAGAAGTCAAGATTCTTAGGAATAAAAGAAACTCCTATTGGTCAAAATATCTTCGTTCCGGTTCTCTTGAAGACCTTGCTCAATTTAGTGTATTGTGTAAAGACTTTTCTCGATTAGTTGACATGACGTATCATAACTACCTATCCTCCGTGAAATCCAACCTTTCCTCGAATCCTCGCCTGTTTTTCTCCTTTGTGAACTCCAAAAGGAAACGCAAAGGTGATGACTTTCCTCAGTCTCTTTCCTATCTTGAGGAAGAGCTCGATGATCCCCTATCTATTGCAAATTCCTTTGCATCTTTCTTCTCATCTACCTTCCGTAAATGTCAATTTGTTTCTGATATCCAATACTTTACGGACCTTAATCCTACCCGCTCCTCCGAATTCCCTATCCTCCACATGACTGAGGACGAGGTTCTTCTAGAACTCCAACGTCTAAATGATGATTTCTGTCCTGGCCCTGACGGTATCCCACCTGTTTTACTCAAGAGATGTGCAACGATCCTTGCATACCCATTATCTTGCCTCTTCAACCTTTCCCTCAAATCGGGTATTTTTCCCGATGTCTGGAAGACTGGTTTCTTGATCCCAGTCCATAAAAAGGGATCGAAGTCGCTTGTTTCGAACTACAGACCTATTGCCAAATTGTCCACGATCCCTAAAACGTTCGAAAAAATTCTCGTCAGTAAACTATACCCCTTCCTCTCATCCCTTGTTGGTCCACACCAGCATGGGTTCCTTAAAGGTAGATCCACCATCACAAACCTTGTCCAGTTCACCTCTTTCTCCCTCAATGCTAATCCCTGAGTAAGGCCTTTGACAGCATTCCTCATCCTTTAATCCTTCTTAAACTTAAATTAGCTGGACGCCCAGACTCATTTCTCAGTTGGATTAATTCATACCTATCCAACCGTAATTATCGTGTTCGCTTTAGATCCACCCTCTCCACTTCCATCACAGCAACAAGCGGAGTTCCCCAAGGTAGTCACCTTGGTCCGATTCTCTGTGTGGTTGCTACGAATGATGTCTGCAAAGTTATTCAGAGATTCTTTCGTATGCTGATGACACCAAACTTTTTAAGAACATAGCTTCTCCTTATGATTACCTCGAGCTGCAACAAGACCTCGATCGTCTCACAACATGGTGTTCTAAGAGCAATCTCAATCTTAACATCTCTAAATGTGAACAAATCTCTTTCCATCGGAAGCGTAACTACGTGCCTCATGTCTTTTGTATAAATGGCATTGTGGTTAGGTCTGTTGATTCCACTATGGATCTGGGCGTCCTCCTTGATTCGAAGCTTTCCTTCCGGGAACATCTAAATCTTGTTGTAAGTAAAGCGCGAGTCATGCTTGGCTTCATCTCTAGGTGGTCGAGGGAATTTGAGGATCCTTATACTTTTTTGACCCTGTACACTGCCCTGGTTCGTCCGATCCTGGATTATGCCTCTCAGGTATGGTCACCGTATCATCAAGTTCACATAGAACGCGTTGAGGCAGTACAAAAACGGTTCTTGCGAGTTGCCCTTTCCCACCTTTCCTGGTCCGATCCCTTTCATCTTCCCCCATACGTGGACCGTCTCCACCTCCTTAATCTCCAATCTCTCGCTGAACGCCGTGTTATGCCTGACCTCTCTTTTATGCACGGCATTATCCAGGGTTATATACTTTCTCCTTACATCCGTGATCAGGTTGTCCGTCGCCACAATGGCCTCAGTCTTAGATCGGGTGATCCCTTCGTTCTTAGATTCCATCACACCGAGTTTGGCAGAATGGAGCCTATCACCCGCTTGATACGCACTTATAATCGTGCTGCCCCTTTCCTGCAGGATGCGGAGAGCATACGTGATGCCCGTAAGGCTATTCGGAACTGTTCTGGCACACTTTTGCGCCAATTGAAGGAATAGTTTTGTACAATCTCTCCCTGATCCGAATGGTCACAGTAATTTTTAAATTTTCGTTTCTCTTATCTTTTACATTAGTTTTATTCAATAGATAGATGGATATATTTATCATTGATTTTCTTCTGCAATAGCGTAAGCAAAATGTTTTTTGACGTGATAACGTCTTATAAATTGATGGCCGGCTGCACAAATGAAAAATCGTGACTCATTGTCACGTTCCGCCTGAGGTGAGCGGACGAATGAGAGATTCGTACATTAGTTTGGACTCATGAGATATTCTTGAATCCACACTAATGCGCGTATGAACGAATCTCTCATAAATCCCGCGCGTATAGTATAGTTTGGATTCATGAGAGATTCGTTCATACGCGTATTAGTGTGGATTCTAGAATCTCTCATGAATCCAAACTAATACGCGTATGAGATTGGATTCATGAGAGAGTCGTTCATACGCATAATAGTGTGGATTCAAGAATCTCTCATGAATCCAAACTAATACGCGTATGAGATTGGATTCATGAAAGAGTCGTTCATACGCGCATTAGTGTGGATTCAAGAATCTCTCATGAATCCAAACTAATCCGCGTATGAGATTGGATTCATGAGAGATTCGTTCATACGCATGATAGTGTGGATTCAAGAATCTCTCATGGATCCAAACTAATACGCGTATGAGATTGGATTCATGAGAGAGTCGTTCATACGCGCATTAGTGTGGATTCAAGAATCTCTCATGAATCCAAAGTAATACGCGTATGAGATTGGATTCATGAGAGATTCGTTCATACGCATAATAGTGTGGATTCAAGAATCTCTCATGAATCCAAACTAATACGCGTATGAGATTGGATTCATGAGAGAGTCGTTCATACGCGCATTAGTGTGGATTCAAGAATCTCTCATGAATCCAAAGTAATACGGGTATGAGATTGGATTCATGAGAGATTCGTTCATACGCATATTAGTGTGGATTCAAGAATCTCTCTTGAATCCAAACTAGTACGCGTATGTACGAATAAATAAATTGTTAATACATAGCATATTGTTACTTATAATTTATCTGCATAATTTAAGTAAAAAAATTTATTGAAAAAATTTACATTTTCAATTAGCTCCTTCTTTGTATTAGACAAAATAATGATAATTCAGTGAAAATAATTCAATTCAATTCATAAAAGTAGGCAATTTTTCATCAATGCTTTCTTATGACGTTATCACGTAAAATTATCGTCCGTAAACCGACTTTACAGACAACCAATGTTTTTTTTTTCTTTTTCTTTTGCTTTTTGTTTTATTAGATACCTTTTTATAATTTGAACTTGTATTAAGTTGATATAAATAAATAAATAAATAAATAATAATGTAATATAATGATGTTAACCAGATTGATAGTTTTTTAAATATTTACTTAGATCAATTGGTCGATTTCTCTTGGTGTTGAGGATACCGTGTTTCTCCGTGGATGATGTATTATTGATGTCATACGTGTTGCCGAGGTTGATCCTTGGTTCTAAATCGACTGGGGTCCTCCTCTTTGAGTTTTCGTGATACTTATAGGTTCGCCTACCAAGTAAGTTTGTCTTTCTGCGGTCTGGTACGGTGAGTGGCTCTCCAGTTAAAGTTGGTTTTTCTAATTTTTTCCTCATTTCAGCAATTTCTTGAGTTAATTTCTGGAGTTCTTCGATCTGACGGTACAGCTGTTCGGCCCCTTCCAGTGCTGCTTCCCAATGGTCTCACTTGGTTTCCAGTGGTCTCACTTGTGTTTCCGCGGTCTTTTGGCCTTGGAGCGCCTAGGTTGCTTTTGATATATGTTGTTTTTAGGTCAGGATAAATTAATACGTTTTTAGATTTGCATTGAATATGAATGTCCACATCGTCCAGAGTGCCTTTAATGGTGATCGCGTTGAATTCTGGTAATTAGTAATAAGGAAGGTTTAGAATATTTAGTTTAAGAGTATTTAGTTTTTTTTTTTTCTTCTTTTTAGGGTTTCTTTTTATTGCTATTTTTCTCCCTTTTTTTTCTACTCCTTTGTTTACTTATTTTTAACACTATCTTATTAATTTTATTGTTTATTTATATTATTATTTTTATACATATTCCGTTTTTCTTGTTGACGTTATTCACGTTATTGCTCGTTGGAAATCGGTACGGTCGGTGCGAGCCCTGGATTCTGTACAGCATTCTCGTTTGCTGTTATTTTTTGATCCCTTCTGGGGATTGTCACGGACATTGACACGATCTCAACCCGTCGGGGGCTTGGGCGTGAGGGTTGTGGAGGGGTGCGTTTTCTTCGGTTTGTGCGACTTCTGTAGTTGCGTATAAGCACGACAGTTATTATAACTACTAACAAACATCCAGTTACACCGGTCGTGGTGTGTATTTGGATCCTTTCGTGGCGGCGTTTTTCAGTTTCTTTAATTTTTGAGTCCAGTTCTTCAATTGTTTCGCTGAGACCTTTATAGTGATCGTTTAGGGCCACTGGATGTATGATTTTCATTTGTTTCTTCTGTGCTTTCGGGGGTATTTTATATTGTCCGAAATCTATGTTTGGGGGGGTCAATTTTTCTGGTTGATGTACCGTTATAGTAGGTGCGTCTGCTATTTTATAGGAGAGGGTGTATTCTGCTAGGTGGTGGATGCATTTCTTTTTCAGTTCCAAGATGCCTTGTCCCCGCAGCTGAGTGGGTTCTTCATGGATGTCGCACTGGCTTATTAATTGGGTCGGTTGTTGTACCCAATATAGCCAAATGTTCTCACGGTGCATCGGCGTCACAATTGGGTGTACCATGGTTAACAATCGGACTTAGCAGTTGCTTGGCACCTCCTCCGTTGACTTAAATAGCGCTGATATACATTCCGTGTGCTTAGGTTTTGTCAGCACTGGGGCGTTATGCTCCCAAATACTGTAGGTTTCATTTACGGTGGTGCACTTGATTTGGTAGTGCAACTCAGTTAGGCCGAAGTTTTGTTGTGAGCGGCTTGTATTTAGGAAAAAAGTATATCCAATGTCGTAAACATAGTACGTGTTATGTCCAGTGTCAATCGGAGTGGTGTATATTCGATTTAATGTGTATTGTTGGGACTCAACTAAAGGAATCTTTATCTGTATGAGCATTCCGTTATGGCTTCCCTCGTAGTCTACTTTAGCTACCCGTTGTAGTGTAATGGGGTCCATGGTGCTGGTTCTACCCTGATACCTCTCGGATGCGTTTAGGTATATGTTTAGGATTTCATGTGTTGGTACCAATAATGGGCTCAACTCTCGTCTATTAAGTGTTTCTAGCGCAGTTTTCCAGATAGGTGTAGTCTCCATATTGGCTTTGGTAGTTGGGTGATGATAGTCCAGTGATCGTGGTATGTCTGCACTTTCTTCAGTGGTTCGAACACTATGCCCTGGTGTCGTAGTGGGTGTACCTCTACTGGGGTTTGTCGGGTTACCGTTATTCCGAGGCTTATTATCAGTATTAGTTGCATCATTCTGAAAAACAGAGAGAGGTTGTTTAGTTGAACTGCTTTAGCCGATTATTGTGTACACGACGCTTGTGTTTCCCTATTAATATAGTGGTATTAACCGGGCTATTTATGTCTACGACCTTATAAGAACCTAGCCAGTGTTGGGCTAGCTTGTTTTTTCGGGCGGCGTTTCGCAGCAGTACTTGATCACCTATATGTATCCTCACCGGATTTATCTTTCGATCGTAATACTCCTTAGAGTGGATTTTACTCTCTTCTAAGTTCCTTTGAGCTGTTTGGTAAGCTCTTTGAAGCTTGTTCCTTAGGTGCAAGTAATAGTTTTCATGGTCGTAGACGGGTTCGGGCTCTTTTTTCAAATTGTTAGGCAGGGGGGCAGAGAAACCGAATAAGCAGTCCATCGGTGTTAGCTTCGTGGTTGAATGAATACTATTGTTCCTTACGAACATTGCTGCTCGCAAGTGCTCATCCCAGTTCGCCTGGTTGTCATCAACAAAATTTCTTAAATATTCCACTAAAGGCCTGTGGGATCGTTCTAGTGCCCCGTTGGGCTGGGGATGGTACGGCGTTGTTTCTAATTTCCTGACCTTGAATAGTTTACATACTTCTCGGAACATTTCCGAAGTAAAATTAGACCCTTGGTCTGTGATTAATTTTTCCGGAATTCGATACCGACTTATAATTTCTTCCACGAAAGCTTGCGCCACAGTTTTTGCTCCATGTTCTGTAACGGCACTACATCCATAAATCGAGTTAAGTCATCCCCGAAACTCAGGATGTATTTATTCCCATGTCTGGTTTCGGGAAGGGGGCCTACTATATCCATATACACCTTGTCGAACGGTAGTTTTGCAGTATCAGTTATGATCATTGGTTCTCTGTGTTCCCGGCTTAATTTATTTAGTTGATTTTTTGCAACTTTTTATGTATTTAGCGATGTCTCTCATCATACCCTTCCAATAGAACTCCCGTTTCAATCGTTGGTAGGTCTTTTGTATTCCTTGATGTCCTCCGAACGGTGCGTCGTGACAATCAGCTAATATAGTTGTTATGGCTTGGGGATTTGTTAAGACTCTTATTTCCTTCCTTGGTGTTGGTTCTTCTTCGTCTCCCTGTTGGTTGTTCTCTGTGGTACGTTCTTCTCCTGCCAGGATGTCATTCGTGCTAGTCGTGTCTGCTGCCTGTTCTTTGGTTTGTCGGCGAGTCATAACTAACACTTCATATGGGATTCTGCTGAGAGCGTCCGCATTGTTGTTCTTTTTATTGTTGTTCTCTGCAGCTCCCTGCTTAACGCTGCTCTTTGTTGGCTACCTACAGCCAACATGAGGTCCCTCCTAGCCTCTTCTATTTCTCGTCGAAACCTCGCCTCAATCCCCGGTATCTTCTTTTTCGTTGGTGCCTCTATTCTGTCCGAAAGCTTCACTTCCGTTTTCGTGTGGTGGCCCGTCTGTCTAGCCCGGTATTCCTCTATGGTGATAGGCCGTGGTCCCGCCTTCGGGTCTCGTTTTAGCGCTTCGTGAAGTTGACAATCACCCATTCCTTTATGGTCTTTCTATAATTATTTTAATGCCCATTGGGTTCTTTCGAACCGTGTTTGGGACCTCAACGGTGAATAGTTAATTCATCCGCTTTTGCATGGATTAATTTTTTATTTCCTCACCTATGGTGTTTCTTCAAAGGGATGTCAGTAGTTCTCCACGAAATTGATCTGCACCAGCTGCTTCTAGTTCTCCACGTCTCCTAGCTTGATGATTCTTCTCCAGTCCTGTTCCCTTGATGTTGCTAGTCGTTCGTCTCCTTTGCCTGAGTGCACGAATTCCTCTGCTGCTTAGTGCATTTTTCCCCGTTTATTTATGTCCAAATTTTGTTAGTGTTCAGCTTATTTTTGGCTTGATGAGGGTTTCCGGTCCCATGAGGTTATTGGTCGTCATTTTGCAATCTTTCAATATTTGCAATTTTTTCAATTGCAATATTCCAATATTTGCAATATTGATCAATTGCAATATTCCCAGATTGCGTTTTTCTTTTGGGTCATTGGCTGCTCCCAATTCATTTTCCGAATTTGCGGTACGTTGCATTTCCGTTGGTGTTTAGCCGATGCAATCCACTGAATTGCAATATGCATCGATGTCAAACATTTGTGCATTTGGGCTGGCCATCTACCGGGCACTAGTGTACTGCATGTGTCGGTCGGGCAGTTCTCTGCGGGTTGCAGATTTCGTGATCGCTGTCTGTCAGATTGTTTACTGTCAGATTGTGCCGCGTGTTATCCTCAGGTAAGTATTGTCATGGTTAATCGCTTTTCTTTTTAGTTTGCCATGAAGTTATTGGTTTCCTGATCTAATTGGTTGCCTACTCCTACTTGGGTACTGTCAGGTAATTCACTAATTATATGGTCTCACTAATCTTATGGTTGGTTTTACTTTCGGGGCATGACAATGCTACGATGGACGTCTGGGAGATCAATCATATCGAGATGAATCATGTCATATCATATCGACCCTTCTTTGATGGAGAACACTGGATTCCTTGAGATTAATAATCATATTCAGATTGCGATGTGTTGAAAGCGATGGAGGATGGCTGGGTTTTATAGGAGGCCAATCAGGGCAGTGAATTTGTGTTCGGTGTGTCCTAATCAACTCATCCATGACAACAGCACTACATAAGCTTTCTGCACATGTTTCCCACCAGCTTTTTCCAGTTCAACTTTTCATCAATCGCAACCCCAAAGCTTACAGAAGACTCAAACTTGATCCGCTTTTGATCTATGACTATTTCGCAGTCATTCCTCGTCTCGAGCTGGTTGATGTAGTAATAAGATCCTATCATTGTAGCCTTCGTTTAACATATGTTGAATTTTAATCGATTGTGACTCGCCCAGTCAGCAATAAGCCGTGCATGGAAGTTCATTATGTCAGCATAATACTGCAGTTTTTCAAGCGGGAAAGTGACATACAGTTGCAGATCGTCTGCATATATTAAGTGTTGGACGCAGGAGTCAAAACCATAACTTATGTCAGCAACATATAATGAAAACAATAGTGTTCCGAGTACAGAGCCTTGAGGTACACCTTTGTTCAACGAGGCAAAGGACGAACGTGCCCCATTGGAGCCCAGTACAGCCTGCTCACGCCCTGTGAGGTAAGAGGCAATCCACTTGATAGCTTATGCACCTAACCCAATCGTTTTCAACTTACGGAGCAGTGTTGCATGACACACGGAGTCAAACGCTTTGCTGAAGTTGAAAAGCAGGAGTATTTTTACATGTTTGCGATCCATTCCCGATCTTACATCATCCGTTAGGTTCACCAGGGTGGTCTGCGTACAATGTCCAGCCCAGTATCCTGTTTGATGAGGATCCATCAAGCTGTTTGACTCGAGGTAGTCGCTCAGTTGTTGATGCATCAGTCTCTCTAGCACTTTCGACAAAAAGCTTAGTAATGAGATTGGTCTCATGTCACTCGGTGTCTGCAGTGAGGCTACTTTGTTGAGAGCCAATACAAGCGATGGAAAATAGATTCTCTCACTGACTCGTTAAAAATAGTGACAATATAGGAGCCTATAGTAGGAAATGCTGCCCTAATTATACTTTTGGGTATATCATCATATCCCCTCGCCTCAGAGGAGAAGTGTTTTATCGCCAAAGCCACCTCGGGAATAGTAACTTCTGAAAAAGAGAATAGCGGCGACTGTCCTATATCACTGCATATTTGAGCTGTGAAGGTCTCGACAGATTCTGCCTCTGCATCGAAAGACATGCCACTGAAATGCTGATTGAGTTCCTCAGCTGAAAACATAGAGGGAGAATCCGTTTTATCCGAGCATACCCCCAGATTCCTCAACTCTTTCCAGATTTGTTTGGGAGCGCGAATATCCTTCAGTCTGTCATTATAATACAGACGCTTTGCATTCTCGATCGCCTGGTCTGCATCATCGCGCGCTGATCTGTAGCGCAGTAGATCCTCCCTGAGTCGGGTACGTTTATACCGTCTGTAACGTCTATCTCTCTCCGCGTTGAGTGCCTTATGTTCCCTCGTGAACCAAGGATGGCGAGTTTTTCCGGACTGTCTAAGAGTTTTGACAGGAATATGTTTTGCTATAGCACCTTGCGTATTGCTATTGAGACAGTACACAAGAGCATCCAGAGATGTCTCATCATCAAAAAGGTGTCCAATCACAAGTGCCGAGGGTGTTCTAGTAAGCCAGCTTTATCGAGAGCATTATCATCGCGATAAACAACATCATGTAGAGGTGACGGAACGATAGATGATTTTAATACAGCCATGATAAGATCATGGTCATCCGCGAAAGGTACTTCTGTCTTCGAGAATTCTACTACTAGATCTTCAGAATCAACTATACACAAGTCAAGAGCGGTATCGGATCCATCTCTGTGGCATGTTGCTCCATTGCTATTAAATTTCTTATAAAGGTGGCATCTGCAGACGTGGACAGTTGATCGGCACTGAAATCTCCCATTATAACCTTAGTACTATAATTATGCATGAAGCTTACCAAATCAGCAATAAAATTATTGCCCTCCCCAGCTCGGAATGGTGCATGAGGAGGACGATATACAATTCCAGCAAAGAACGGTGGAGTATACGGGGGTTTGATTTCGCAGAAAAGGTATTCTGGCAGTCCTGGTTTACTAGTCCACATGCCCGATAAAGAGCAGAGCCGTGTTACGGTAAGAGTGTTATGGACGTAAAGTGCCACTCCTCCTCCATTGGTGTTCCGATTTTGTCTAACCAAAGTATGTTCTTTTAGGGAAATAATGGAGTCTGACGCGATCTGTCCAAGCTTGGTCTCAGAGATAGCTACAAGATCTTAGACGTGAAATAGCGTAATTTTTCAATGCGCGCCCTCAGCGAGTCGATCGATCTTGCAGGCCTCGATCTTGGTCCTTTAATTCCCGCAGTTTTCCTAAAAAATCGTACAGATCATCTTCGGTGTATATAGGAACTGCAGCATCTTCTTTTTTATTCCTGACGTAAATGCAGCCATCCCGCTTGAAAGTTAGGAAACAGAGCTCATTGTCCTTTGATTTGCTGTAGACAAGGCGTCTAAGGTTGTATTGGTCCCTTAGCAAAAACTCATTGACGTTTATTGGGTTTGGGCGCTCTGGAGGTGACATGCCTGCCATTTGCACGAGGTTCGGAATGAGTTGTGCTGTTGTGAGTTTCTTGAACCTGATTTTTGCTGTGATAATTCTCTTTGCAATTGCTGCAGTCTTTAGTATTACCACTAACGACCCGATGTCCTCATTACTTGACATTGTGTTCCCGACTAGTACCAACGTAGCTGTCGCCGATGTACTTGGAGCAGTAGAGGGCTGTGTCATTGTTGTCTTTTTCTGCAGTCGTCTGACATCTTCAATATCGACTTCGCTAAGATCTGGCTCTATCGTTTTAAGGACGCAAATAGCAGCAAGTTTCAAATTTGTGACTCCTAGAAGTGGTACACCGCTGATAACTATTTCTGTCGCATGAGATAATAGGCGTTGCTTCACTTTCAAATGAAGAATTTCAGTTGCTAAAGCTTTGTTTTTTGATTCCATATTTTGGAGACGTTCGTTTCCCTGGTCATCCAATGGCCGCTCATCCAGTTTCTCATTCAAACGATGTTCAAGTAATATTTGCTTTTTGATAATGTCCTCAAGTTTTTGAGTCGTTGTCTCCGTATGTTGATTTAGGTCCTTCCTGACCTCACTCGCTTCCAACTCTACAGCCTCTAGTCGACTGTCTGCCGTACCCATACGAGTATATATCTCGTCGACTAGATTTTCAATAGTGGTTAAGCGACAACCGATGGAGTTCACCATGGTGAGTATTCCCTCAACCTTCGCTTCAATGTTATCTAATTTATCCAGTTTTAATTTATCCAGTTAATAAATCATTGCCAACCTGAGTGTTGACAGGAGTCGCTGGTCGAGTGAATGTTGGAGTAGTAGGTGGAGATGCAGAGCCACTAGAGCTGATTGAATTTGACCTGGTGTGAGCCACCGTGGGGTTTGCTTCAGCTATACAGGATGAACAGACTTTCACGATTCTATCTTTGTCCCTAACGCTCATGAACTTGCTGCAGGGGCTGTGAAATTTGTTTGAGCATCGCTCACAAGCTTGGGGTTTTGATGAGGTTGTAAAAGCCCTTTCGCAGGCATCACACTTTTTGTCCATAATTCGTCTACGATTTGATATTCGTCTACGATTTGTTATTAAAAAGAATTTGTTTCCTGGCAGCACTTTTTGGTTTCACCGACGTCTTTCAAATATTCAAACAGTAACTATTATCCGCAACCTTTCAAAGTATTTTGTTTAGTTTTGTTGTCAAAAAATGTTTCAATATTTGATTTTATAATGCGTGTTCGCAATTTTCAAAAACTTTTTGCGTAGTGCTTGATACCATATCTATAGTTCAAATTACACTTTTTATATAACTTGTGTATAAGAGATTTAGTGGAAAAGATTAGAATTATCACAGAGCGAAATAAAGGTTGTTTTCGTAGTTAGAACTAGAGAGAGAGAGAGACGTATGTTTAGTTGAACAGTTTAAACCTGTTGTTGTGTACGCGACGTTTCCGGATCTTTATCATAATGGTGCTGTTCACCGGGCCATTTATGGCCACGAATTTGAAAGGTCCTACCCAATGTTGGATCAACTTGTTTTTTCGGGACGCGTTTCTGAGGAGTACCTGATCGCCGACATGGATTTTGACAGAATTTATATTCCGGTCGTAATACTCTTTCGACTGGAGCTTGCCTTTTTCTAAGTTACTCCTAGCTATCTGGCAGGCCCTTTGGAGTTTATTCCTTAACTGGAGGTAGTAATTCTCATGATCGTTCATCGGTTGGGGTTCCTTCTTCAAGTTATTAGGTAACGGGGCGGAGAACCCGTACAAGCAGTCCATTGGAGTTAGTTTTGTAGTCGTATGCACACTGTTGTTTCTGGCAAACATTGCGGCTCGCAGATGCTCGTTCCAATCGGTCTGGTTGTCATCGACAAAATGTCGTAGGTAATCAACCAAGGGTCTATGGGATCTCTCCAACGCTCCATTAGATTGGAAGTGATACGGTGTTGTCTTTTTTTTGCGTATGTTAAGGAGCTTACGCACTTCCTTGAACATCTCCGAGGTGAAGTTCGTCCCCTGATCGGTGATCAATTTTTTGGGTATACGGTACCTGCTTATGATTTCGTCTACGAATGCCTGTGCCTCCGTTTTAGCCTCCATATTTGGTAGGGGTACCACATCCATAAACCGCGTCAGGTTATCCTCGGAACTAAGAATGTACTTGTTTCCCCGTGCAGTTTCAGGTAATGGCCCCACGAGGTCCATATAGACCTTGTCAAATGGTAATGTAGCGGTGTCAGTTATTACCATCGGTTCTTTATGTTCCCTACTCAGTTTGTTCAATTGACACTTCCTGCATTTCTTTATTTAGTTTCGGATATCTTTACACATTCCCTTCTAATAGAATTCGCGTCTTAACCATTGATATGTTTTGTATATTCCTTGGTGTCGCCGAGGGGAGCATCATGACAATCCGCTAGTAATGTTTGGATATCCCCAGGGTCTGTTAATACCCTGACTTTTGTTCTGGGAGTGAGTTCCTCTTCCGTAGTTTTTTCCTGGGGTTCCGTATTTCCTGGAGCCTCGCTGGACACGGTTTTGTTTCCTTCTGTCTCTGTTTGTTCGTTCCGGTTAGTCTCCAGTTCTTTTGCTTGTCGCCGAGTCATGGCTAAAACCTCGTACGGGATCCTGCTCAGTGCATCGGCGTTATTACTCTTTTTCCCTTCCTTATACTGGATTTCAAACGTATAATCCGACAGTTTGTAGCACAATATTAATATTCGGCTGGTGGGGTCTTTGATTCGTATAGCCCCCTTTAGTGGCTTGTGATCCGTGTAAACTGTTAACGGTCGTCCTTATAGGTAACTCCAGTAATTTTTGACGGCCCATACTATGGCTAGTAGTTTTCTCTCGATTGTTGAGTACTTCCTTTCCGCCGAATTTAACGTCCGACCAGCGTAGGCGATCGGTTTCTCCTCATTCTCAGGGCCTTGTGCTAGTACTGCTCCTAGGGCTTCTCCACTGGCATCCGTATATAACTTAAACGGTTCGTTGAAGTTGGGGTAACGTAGGACTGGGGGTGTTATCAACTTCTCCTTCAATGTATTAAATGCTGTCACACACTTCTCATCCCAATTAAACTTCACGTCCTTCCTTAGTAATTTATTTATAGGGGCTGCTATCTTGGAGAATCCCTCTTTGAATTTTCAATAATAGTTTGCTAACCCTAGAAACGACTGCACTTGTCTAGTCGTTTTTGGTGTGGGGTATCCTTGGACGGATTTCACTAGGCTCGGGTCCGGAGCTACCGCATCGGTGCCACATTGGTGTCCTAGGTAAATTATCTCCCGTTTGAGGAAGTTGCACTTCTCCGGCTTTAGTTTTAAGTGATGTTCTCGTAGTCTTTGTAGGATCGATTTTAGTTTTTCCTGGTGGTCCTCTAGGCTTTTACCGTACGTGACGATGTCGTCCAGGTAAACGAAACATTGTTGTCCTTGCTATCCGGTTAATACGTGATTCATCAATCTTTGAAAGGTCGCTGGTGCGCCTTTTAGTCCGAAAGGCATTCTTTTAAATGCATAGTGACCATATGGATTGCTGATTGCAGTTTCGTCGCGGTCCTCTGCTTTCATGGCTATCTGATGGTAGCCGCTAGCGAGGTCGAGCACAGAAAAGTAACGGGAATTCCCCAACTGATCCAGTATATCCTCTATTCTGGGCAGTGGACACGCATCTACCTCCGTTACTTCATTTAGCTTCCTGTAGTCGACAATGATGCACCAACGTTTCTCCCCATCAGGTCCCGGTTTCTTCGGGACTACTTGTTGTTCACAAATGCCTTACGTTACTGTACCTGATGACCAAATAAATATTTTACCGCAGTGTACCGCACTTACCTTCGTCATCACACCTTGACCGATGGGATCGTTTTACTACAGGTGCCATCGACCAAGCCTCGTCAGCGTCTTCCAGAAGGAAAAATGAACCGAGCATGCTTTCATTCATCGTCGAAATAGCTGAGTCAATTTTGCTTATCATTAAAATTCAACTATTTCGACGATGAAATCAGTTCCTACTCTAGTTACTTCTTACCTGTGGCAAATTGCGTACAAACAAAATATTCTCAGTATCCAAGGAGCCAATTTGCCCAGGTAAGCATTTTTTATGTATAAAAATCTCGCAAAATTAAATAAAAGTTCAGTTGTTAATTAGAAGCAAAACCTTTCACTCCTTCCTCATAATCGATCGTGTATCGGTCTAAGACCCTTGCACACTTCAACACAAGTCTTGGTGTAACACCTTGATTTGCTTTATCAAACCTTCCCCTTTTGAAAAGGAGTCATAAAGAGTTAGTTAGAGGTGTAACACCTTAACTAACTGCATTAAGGCACAGGCAAAAGAGTCTGCGCTCAACATTTGGTGACCCCGACGTGATATCACGTCACGCGAACTCCAAACCATTCAAGTTTACGCGAATTTTAACCCGTTCACCGTCGCGACAAATCGTCAAACCGCGAATACCGTCAAGATCGTTTCATCCCGAGCATCCGGAAGAAGAAGCAGCTGAAGTTTCCATCCTATCGGCGTCCCTCCCAACATTCCGAGACAACATTACCTCATTTGTGGCAGTCAACTTACTCAAGCCTCGTTAAACTTCAAGAATGTCCTCTTTGGAAGAACTCGCAAAACAACAGAACGAGACAGGAGGAGAAATCGAGAGACATATAAGAAACTACAAGAAGGATTCTCCAACACGCAAAGACGACGAATACCTCGTCAACAAGTCCAAGGCTATAACGGAGCTCTGGGAGACGTTCCAATCTGTGGACTACGGTATTCGGGCTAAATATGACCCCGAAACCAGTCATCCATATTTCCAGAAACAATACTTTGCCAACATAGAGGAGCTGTACCAGTGGTTTATCGAGGACGGCAAACTACGCTTAAGCAGTCAATCAAGCACTCAATCCACGGAGAATGCATCAAGCAGTCACAAGCCTGAAGATGCCAAGCCATCTAATGCCGAAAATTCTCCACTTCAGGTCATGTTACGGAGATTGAACGCTGCAATCGTCTCATTAAGGCGCGCCTTGGACTCAGTCCAAAACCTACCCCCTCAACAAAACGCTGTCGTGTACGACGTAAAGTGCCGTTCCATTGAACGCCTGTGGGCAAACCTGGAGACCCTGCATGATGCCATCTGGGGAATGACAGACGACCCCATTGCTGCTGGATTTGATCAAGAAGCGTATCTTTTGCTGTCCGACGAAGTAGAGTCTACAATAATAGACTTACAACAACATTCTACACCATCCACACATCCAGTCACAAGTGATGTTTCGCCCAAGGTTAAGCTTCCAACCATCACATTGCCAAAATTTGAAGGCAACTATCTTTGCTGGAAGCAGTTCCACGACCTGTTCTTGCAAGTGGTACACGAACAAAATCTGGGCAATGCGCAGAAAATGTGGTACCTGAAGACGAGTTTAACTGGTGAAGCAGAGCGATGTATTAGCCACCTAACGATCTCCGACGCGAACTATCTGTCTGCTTGGAACCTTCTCAAGGACAGATATGACAATGACAGATTGTTGGTAGCAGCCCTCGTTAACAAATTATTGAACCAATCTGTCATTCACACCGAATCAGCCACAGCCATCAAGTCACTCCATGACACAACTCGAGAGTGCCTGCTCAGTTTAACGAATCTCAAAATTGATATCAAAAACTGGGATCCTCTGTTGCTCCACATCCTCATCAAAAAACTAGACGGAGTTTCACACACGCTTTACGAGCAAGGCCTTGAACATCCTAGGAAATTGCAATCTATGGAGCATTTCCTCACGTTCCTGGAAAGGCGATTCCAGTCACTAGAATCCCTTCCTAACAAAAACTCAAGAAACTCCTCTAACGACATTAATTTCGGCAAAGGACGACCCCCAAGGGCATTAGCTGTCGTATCCTCAAGGACGCCGTGTTTCGTGTGTAAAGGAGATCATCCAATCTTTTCCTGCTCCAGTTTCCTCAATCACAGTCCTGACAAGCGCCTTAAACTCATACAACGCGCTGGTCGCTGCGTTAATTGCCTCAAGAAGGGACATCGCTCCAATCAATGTCCATCTGGTAATTGCCACAAGTGCTCCAAGAAACACAATACATTGCTTCATTTGGAAGACAACAGCCCAAGATCTCAAGCTTCGGGCAACCAGTCACCTTCCGCAGTCAACAACCAACAAATACAAGCACTCCCAGATTCAAGCAATAAGGAAGCTGCGTCGCTCAGTTCCAGCACTCCCTCAACTGTCGGTGCTTATACTCTGTTGAGTACAGTCCTCACAAAGGTCACGGATAGCTGGGCAAACCAAATTCAGGCAAGAGCCTTGTTAGACTCCGGTTCCCAGCTAAACTTCATTTCAGAAAGACTTTTAAAAAGATTGGGCCTCCAAGAAATGCGACATTCAGTTACCATTGGTGGGATCGGTTCAATAGCACAGAACACACGCTCAAGGGCCAACATCGAAATACGTTCCAACATAACTGACTTCAGCACAAGCATAGACGTTCATGTCTTACCAAGAATAATAGCACCGCAACCCTCGCAACATATCGAGAAGACGTCCTGGCCTATTCCTGACAACATAAGGTTGGCCGATCCACAATTTCATCGCCCTGGTCCCATTGACATTCTTATCGGAGCCGAGCTGTTCTATTCAGTTCTCTCTGTTGGCCAAATAAAATTGGGAGAGCAACTTCCTATACTCCAGAACACGGTTTTCGGTTGGACCGTGTCAGGCCGAATCGCCGCGCCCAGCTCAGTAACTAACCTCGCGCACTGCGGAATATGCAGCGAAGATGAAACTTTGGACTCCCACATCCAAAAATTCTGGCAGCTTGAGGAAACTGAACATGGCTCAAATAATTATCCCGCTGCTGAAAACAAATGTGAGGAATTCTTCATCCAGACTACGAAAAGGGACAACCACGGCCGGTTCGTCGTCCGACTTCCGTTCCGGTGCGATCCACATGGATTGGGTGAGTCCAGTGACACGGCACTTCGACGCTTCCACTCCTTGGAAAGGAGACTAGCTAAGGATCAAACCTTAAGGCAGCAGTACAACGCGTTCATGAGGGAATACATAGAGTTGGGTCATATGAAGGAAGTCTGCTTCACTATGGTAGAAGAGCCCTATTATTTCCTTCCACATCATTGCGTCCTCAGACCTGAAAGCACAACGACTAAATTACGAGTGGTCTTCGATGGATCAGCGAAAACAACCAGCAATCTGTCACTGAATAATGTCTTGGCAGTCGGGCCAGCCATTCAGGGCGACGTCTTCACAATATTACTACGCTTCCGCCTTCCTCGATACGTCTTCACCGCGGACATCGAAAAAATGTACCGGCAAATCCAAGTTGACCCAGCTGACCAAAAATACCAGTTAATATGGTGGAGGGACGATGTTAATAAACCGTTGAAGTGCTATCAGCTTTGCACGGTCACTTATGGTACTGCTCCAGCTTCTTATCTCGCCACGCGTACCTTACATATGCTGGCCGACAATGTGAAGGGCTCTTGCCGCTCAATCGCTCAAAAACGACTTTTATGTGGATGACGTTTTGTCCCGTTCCGACCACTTGCCCACCTGCCTGCTAAAGCAAACCGAATTGTTATCATCTCTGAAAACCGCGGGCATAAGGCTTCGTAAGTGATGCGCAAACCATCCTCACCTACTTAAAGAAATACCAGCTGAGGATCAAGCAATTGAACTAGACTTCAGTAACCATTCCGACGACAGCATCAAAACAATGCGGTTAACCTGGCAACCCAAATCTGATTCTTTCGCCATTCGAAGCACTTTAATGCCTACGCAAAGGGTCACGAAGCGAACCGCTTCTTCTGACATCGCACACATCTTCGACCCATTGGGCATATTGGCTCCAGTGGTCATAACGGCGAAGCTGTTTTTGCAGAAACTGTGGAAGTTAAAACTCGACTGGGACGCTTCACTTCCACAAGAACTACATACCAAATGGATCAGCTTCAGAGATGGCTTGAGCGCATTAAACCACATAACGTTCCCCAGACATGTATTGGCTCACAAAACAAGCTCCCAAATACAACTACATATTTTCGCTGATGCCTCAGAGAGAGCATATGGTGCTGCCGCGTACATCAAGTCCGTAGGGCGAGACAACGTTGTCATTGTACGATTACTATGCGCCAAGTCTAAGGTTGCACCAATCAAGCAAATAACACTACATCGCCTCGAGTTATGCGCCGCCAAATTGGCCACACAGCTCAAACAGCGCATTGAAAACGATCTACAGTTGAATAATAATCAAATCTTCCTTTGGACTGATTCAACAATAGTCCTCGGCTGGATTAAGGCCGAGTCATCAAACTTCCACACTTTCGTTGCCAATCGCATCTCGGCCATACAGCGTGCTAGCATTCCTGAACAATGGAGACACGTGTCATCTTTGGATAATCCGGCGGACTTATTATCAAGAGGCGTCCCCCCTGAAAAATTGGCCAACAACACTTTGTGGTTCTACGGTCCAATGTTCCTTCATGGTAGAGAAGACGCATGGCCTAATCTTAATCCAAACCCAGACGAATGCACTCTGGAGCAACGGACTAAGATTCAATCCACATGTCTCGGATTCACAAGGGACGACGACTTCCTACTCAACATTAATCATCAAAATTCCTTCAGACGTCTTCAGCGCATAATCGCTTATATTCTACGCTTCACCAAGGATACGAAACGGTGCTCCAGAAAGAACAATTCACCTATTCCATCAGTGATAGAGCTGGACGACGCACAAACTCTGATAATCAAATATGTCCAGCAACAAGGATTCAAGGACGATCTCCAGCATATAATCAAACATGGCGAAGTTTCAAGGGGTAGCTCAATCAGCTCCTTGACCCCTCTTTTGGACCAAGATGGAATCCTTCGTGTAGGCGGACGCCTCGAGTCATCAAATCTCGAGTATCGAGCCAAGCATCCTGCGCTTCTTCCGAATTGTCATCCAATCACCAAGATGCTATTCAATGCGCTACACAAAGAAAATATGCATGCGGGTCCTCAGACTCTACTCGCCATCGCTCGACAACAGTTCTGGCCACTCGGCGGCAAGAACCTAGCCCGCGCCGTCGTACAACACTGCGTTCGTTGTGCCAAGGCCAAGCCCAAACTATTGACACAACTGATGGGGAATTTGCCACCTGACCGCGTTCAGCCTGCACGACCATTCATCAATTCCGGAGTCGACTTTTGCGGCCCGATATACGTTCATTTTAAGATCCGGGGTAAACAGCCACAAAAGGCTTACATCGCTGTTTTTTGTTGCTTCGCTACGAAGGCCGTTCATTTGGAATTGGTGAGCGATTTATCAACGGATGGCTTTCTTGGTGCCTTGCGTCGATTCATATCACGGCGAGGACATTGCCGGAAAATTTATTGCGACAACGCCACCAACTTTGTCGGTGCCCGAAATCAATTACAGGAGCTTAATGATGTCTTCAGCAAGAATGCTTCCAAGGAGAAACTACTCAGGGAATGCAGTTCTCGAGGTATTGACTTTCACTTTATCCCTCCTCGAGCTCCTCATTTCGGTGGGCTGTGGGAAGCCGCCGTCAAATCTGCAAAGAATCTAATGCAGCATAGTCTTGCCTCCGCTTCATTGACGTATGAAGAAATGGAGACAGTCATCGTGGGAGTAGAAGCTATTTTGAATTCTCGCCCCATTACGCCAATGTCTGATGACGCCAACGATCTAGCAGCCCTCACGCCAGCACACTTCTTGATTGGCGAGCCACTAACAGCGCTCGTCGACCCTCAGGCTCACTCGAACAAGGCCAGTTTACTAACTCGGTGGAAGCTTGTCACGTACGTCAAGAACGAGTTCTGGAAACGATGGTCGACTGAATATTTGAATCAACTCCAACATCGAGTCAAATGGAAACATACGGCCCAAAACGTCTCACCCGGCACAATGGTCATCATGAAGGAAGATAACCTTCCACCGTTGAAGTGGCCATTGGGGCGCGTAACCAACGTCGTTAAGGGAGAGGACGGACTCGTTCGAGTTATCGACGTGAAAACAGCAAATAACATCTTGCGCCGACCAATACACCGATTGGCACCACTCCCCATCGAAAATGAAGACGTGAACGACATGGAATCAACCGAGCAACCAAAAAAGAGAACGATGCCTCAACCATCGGTGGACCAAGGCCCCACGCCAGTTAAACACGCTCGCTCCGCTCTTTTCACCGTGTTACTAGTATGTCTCTTCCTGTCCCCGGTCACGGCATCTCAGGCAACTATAACTCCGTTCACTACAAACCCAGGCGTCTATTTCGAAAACTTAGGCAGAGCAAGCATTACTACCAGTGATTGGAATGTTATAACATATTATGACATGCAATCATTTTGGAGGGAGTTCGAACTTCTACAAACGTTTAGTGCATCTTTATGTAACTTATCATCTACCATGCCCAATCCGGAATCTCATCACAAAATAGCCAAGCAAATTAACCGTGTAGTGGATGAGCTTAGCCAGACTAATCAACTTTTAAGAAGTCCTACATCAGGTCGAGCAAAACGAGGACTGCTCAACATCGTTGGCAACGCAGCAAACTTTATGTTTGGTGTCCTCGATTCTAAATACGCTGAAGAAATGTCCATGACCATTGACTCTATAAAGAACAACGAAGGACATTTAGCAAATCTGTTGCGTAACCAAACCTCCATTCTAGACGCTACGGTCAATATTATGAAAAAGGATCACCAGGCTATTGACATGGAGTTTCAGAGAGTTGAGTCTGATTTAAATGACTTATCCACACAGATAAACGCAATACACAACGACGTACAACAAGAAGCTCGATCTCGGTCCTTCATCCTATTGTCGTTACAAGCCACATTGCTCGCCCCCAACTTCCAAAGGACTCAAGGCTTGATTTTGGACGCCTTAGTCAATATACATCGAGGAAGAGTCAGCAGACATCTTTTATCGCCAGAGCAGCTAAGAACCGTTCTACACACCATTCGGACTAATCTGCCTTCAAGTTTAAGACTACCACTCAGTCAGGATGATATACTCCATTTTTACAACCTAATTACACTTGAAGGCAGAATGACGGACAAGCATTTCATTTTCAAGCTCAGAGTGCCGTTAATCTCGGTTGAAGACTTCGACCTCTTTCGAGTGGTTCCAGTTCCAGTCAAGATCAACGATAGTTTCGTGGCTATTAGACCATCCTTTCCCTACCTAATTGTTAACTTACATCGGGACCACTACTATCCGCTAACGGAGTCTCAACTGCGCATCTGCAATACGATGAACGGGAGGCATTTATGCAATCAAAATTACCCATTGTACAAAATTGGATCATCCATTTCTGCCTGTGAAATCAGCCTCCTGAATCAGTTAACTCCACACCATTGCCAGTTGATGAGAGTAGACGCCCATTCCAGTTGGACTCAACTTCACACACCAAACCAGTGGATCTTCTCCTTGCCAGAAAAAACCACAATCAACATTGTTTGTGGAGATGACATGTCACAGCTGACTCTCCAATGGACGGGTATCTTAACGCTTGATAGCAATTGCGTCATTAAGCAGCCTCTCATCACAATTCGAGGGCACAAGAGCTACTCCACAGTGAGGCACGCTTCCTACGTTCCGGCCTTTAACTTGACTGACCTCATTGACCCGCTCAACATGACATCAGCACTGCATTATCAACACCACTTCGCCCCACACATTCAGGAATTAGAATCAGTCAAGCGCAAGCTTTCAGAAATGGACAGCCAAATCCCGGCCTTGATACAAGGTCACTCCAATCATCATCATGCTTGGTCCTACGGAATCCTATGCATCATAATCGTAATCATCATTGGGGTAATTTTGATGGCATTGAGGATTTATCGCGCATACCGGACATCACTACCGCCCTCAGTCGCAACTTCTGAGGACAGTCCAGACAGTCAAGATGCTGAAGCAACCACCGAGCCCTTCACCGTAAACGTTCATTGAATGTTCTCATTCAACGCCGGGGAGGATGTTCACAAATGCCTTACGTTACTGTACCTGATGACCAAATAAATATTTTACCGCAGTGTACCGCACTTACCTTCGTCATCACACCTTGACCGATGGGATCGTTTTACTACAGGTGCCATCGACCAAGCCTCGTCAGCGTCTTCCAGAAGGAAAAATGAACCGAGCATGCTTTCATTCATCGTCGAAATAGCTGAGTCAATTTTGCTTATCATTAAAATTCAACTATTTCGACGATGAAATCAGTTCCTACTCTAGTTACTTCTTACCTGTGGCAAATTGCGTACAAACAAAATATTCTCAGTATCCAAGGAGCCAATTTGCCCAGGTAAGCATTTTTTATGTATAAAAATCTCGCAAAATTAAATAAAAGTTCAGTTGTTAATTAGAAGCAAAACCTTCCACTCCTTCCTCATAATCGATCGTGTATCGGTCTAAGACCCTTGCACACTTCAACACAAGTCTTGGTGTAACACCTTGATTTGCTTTATCAAACCTTCCATATTTGAAAAGGAGTCATAAAGAGTTAGTTAGAGGTGTAACACCTTAACTAACTGCATTAAGGCACAGGCAAAAGAGTCTGCGCTCAACACTAGTAATGGAGCATTCCATTCACTCCAACTGGGTTCCACTGTTGTGATGCGTCGCGTCACCTAAAAAGAAGGGAGGTTAGAACATAACAAATAAACTATGCGAGTCACTAACCATACCCGCAACACATATGAACCTAAAAACATAATGCGAGAAGTCGATGTCGGTGTTTATGTTTACACAACATAGTCCACACAGCGAGCAACATATCCCACACAGATAGTGCACACGGAGTATTTCATAGGGAATAAAACATAACGCATAAAGCATAGAAAACTGCCTAAAAAGCATAAAACACCAAAAGTTAAACATGCACTATACTTACCCTCAAGCGTAAACACAACACGGCGGAACAACGTAAATAAACCTACAAATATGTAAAATGTAAACAAATCTACTATTTCATAACACTTACTTGAGCATTGGATCCCGGAAACTTATGTAAACAACATGAAATTCACTACCGAACATAAAACACGCGACATCACAACACGTTCTTAACCTAGACTGAAACGTCAAAACGAAACATGGGGAAACGTAAACAAATCCATCAACTTAGTCACCGGTAGATGGCGCCATGCAGAAGTTAAGTGCGTTTCGTAATTGACGGCAACCTCGCTCCAACGGTCAAAAATCCCGGTTGCTTGGAATAAAAAGCGGAGAAAAATTGGGGATATGACCAGCAGTTGGATCAACTTCAAAAACCTTAAAAGTCAGGCAGACCATTCACGGGAGTAGGCATACAAGGAGAAGTAAGTGATCCAAACCGAACAAGGTTCTAGAAGCCTATCGGTTCGCTGGGAGCTTGAGTTTGAAAGTGGTCATAGTAACCCATCAAACTCAAGTTCGAATTTGTCAACCGAACAAGGTTCTAGAAACCTATCGGTTCTCTGCGTTGGGAGCTCGAGCTTGAAAGTGGTCACAGTAACCCATCAAACTCGAGCTCGAAGCTGCAAAACCGAACAAGGTTCTCGAAACCTATCGGTGCAGTAAGGAACTTCGTGTTGAAAGTGGTCACCAGAACCCATCAACCTAGTTTCAAGTACGGCGTCATTAAAGTGGCTACTCCATAGTGTCGGGGACGTCGCGAACGAGTTTAGAGGAGGCGTTGCGTGATTCCAGGGCCGGACCGAGGCCGATTACCCTGGAGGAGTACCGAGCCAGAAATCGGGGCAAGCAGCAAGTCGTCGCGCCACCGGTCGTAGAAGCAGAGCGTCCCGTAAAATATAGAACTGGAGTGGAGGCCAACTTCAGGCGGGCCATAGAGGAGGTTCGTCGCCGTCTGCTGCTGGCAGTTGGAAAAGGGGAGCGCCTGCGGATCAGCAAGGAGATCCAGCGGCTCCATAACGAGCGGTTGAAGTACCGACGCAGCAAAAGAAATAAAAATAGAAGTAAGAAAGCAAATGTAAATTAGATTAAAGTTAATGGAATAAATGGAATGAAAACTAAATAAAAGTAGGATTAAAAACACAAAATTTAGAAACATGAAATCAGATAAGAACGTAAAGTAAATTTGAATCCGGCTAAATAGTGAAATGAAAAGGTAATAAGTAGATTGGTAATATTAGCGTTTGATTTATATAAAATCTTAGGAAGGTAGTTAGTAGATTTGTCGCTTGGACGTTGGATTTGTATTAAGCTAAAGGAAAATGAATGTAAATGTAAAAGAGAGGTGTAATTAGAATAAGCACAATAATAAATATTAAGCCACTTAAAACCTGTGTCAAGCTTGCTTTCAACATTGAACTGGTTAACATTGAGAATTGGAACCATAACGAAACAAATAAAAAATACATAACAAAACTGGCGCAGCCGCACTAAAGAACCTAAACGCACAGAAAATAATATTGAAGAAAATTAATCAAATTGAATTTAAATAAGGCAAATGTTGAAGGTACGCTGTAGAATATAAGACATAAAATAGGATTGTTTGTATAAGTTATTTATTAAGGAATATCTGTATTAAAATTGTTACAAGCTGAAAAAAGAAAAAACAAAAAACAAGGATATACGAAATTAAAAAAAGGATACAATAAAAGAATAATACTCAACACAAAAATACATAAAAACATAAAACAAAAAAAAAAAAAAACAAAAAAAAAACCAAAAAGATACATAAAAAAAAAAAAAAAAACAAAAAAAAATATATATATATATCAGAAAAAAAATATAAATAGGAAAAGAAATTAAAAATATTCAAGGAAAAAATACTTAGTTAGTAAAAATTAGTCATAACAAAATGATAAAACAAACGAAAAACACAGTATATGGCCCAGTCAACCCCGAAACCGTCTCTGAAATCGTCTATAACTAGATTTTCGAGGTTTCTAGACTACTTCTCACTTGATAATCCGGAACCGGAATTCTCTACAAGCACTGAGGAAACTCACACAGGTGAAGAATCTAACGAAAAGAAGGACAACGAGGAAGAAACAAATAACAAAACTTACGTATTGATGTCAAGCAACCAGGAGACTTATCAGATAACAGAACCGGGAATAGAAAATCAGATAGAAGGAAATATAGGAACAAGAGATCAACAACAAACACCAGAAAAGCCAGAAACAGACATAGTGCAGCTGAGACACGGGAGAAAATATTGTAAGACGAACTCGGACCAAGGAAAAGACGACCACGCCAACAACAAACCACAGCCAACAATAAACACACGAACAGAGATCGAGAAAAAAGAAATTGAGGAAACAAAAGGAATTGAAAACAAGAAGATGGCCAACATAACTTTAGTAAACAACGTGTTACACAACAACGTACCGATACTAATGGGGGAAGACAGTCCCCGAAAACAAAATGAAGTAAATGAATTTATTAGTTGCGCGCGCCTGGGATACGAGACCCTCACTGAAGCACAAGATAAGGCACTCTTTATAAGACTATTACCAACACGATTAAGAGGAAGAGCCCTAGAAGTTGCACAAGCTGGAGTAAACGATACACTTGAGGATATATTCAACACTCTTAGGTCGAACTTAATCCAGAATACCTCCTACATAACACTAAACACTCAATTAAGAAACGTGCAGCAATTACCCATGGAAACACTAATGGGCTACTTCAATAGGGTGAAAACACTCATAAATGCTTGCAAGAACGCAGCAGAACAACAATACGCCAACGGGGGTGAAGGTTTAAAAATCGAAATCGAGGAAGTAGGCCTACATTGCTTTAAGTTAGGGATAACAAACTCTAACTACAAGTTCTACCTGCTCCAAGATTGCGAAAACAACTTAGAAGCCTTAGGAAGAAAAATAGCAAGGCTTGAGCAGACTGAGCAATGTATGAATCAGCACCTAGCTAGTCAGCAACCCGTAATCCCAGGACTACACACTATGGACCAACCTAGAAACCAGTTTTACAATCAAGTGAAAAGAGAACCCCGAACGTTTGGACAACATCAGCAACAACCACAATACCAGGCCGCGAGAAACTATAATGGGTACCAAGAGACACCAAGAAACTACAACACCAATACACCCCGGGAGAAACAGGATAAACGGCAGATAAGATGTCATTTCTGTGGAAGACCAGGACACGTAATAGCCGAATGTCGTACGAAGCAAATGACGCCATTCTGCCCAAGCTGTAAGACGTATGGCCACACGATTCAAAACTGTAACGCGCAGGGCAGAAATCAACAAAATTCAGCTTCAAACACTGTAGTAAATTTTTTTTATTTCGGGGAATAATAATAAAGTCCAAGGGATGCTGGGCTCGCAGGACTTCAAGGAAAAGTAATTTATTCGTCGAAGAGGGAAGGAAGAGAGATGGGAACCCAAACTCTCTCCTTCATAGGATCCGGAAAGTGATTAGGGAGAACGCCCTTAAGGACGTGCGAAGGGGGACGAGCTGATCGGGGCAGCTCAGGGGCCGTGAAGGCCGTAAGGTTCGCAAAAGGAACCAAGAAAAGTCCCCTGATCGAGCTACGAGCAGCGGACGTGTTCTTGCAGGCCATCGCTAGCTAGTTCGGCGTTAGTGGGGTGGGATCTTGCTCGAAGCCGATCTCCGGATCAACTACAGAAAAAAAATTAACACGTCCTGAAGTTCGTGGTGACGTGCAGTCAAAAGGCTTCCCCCACAGTTCATAAGGAGGAGGTGACTCGGAAAAAAGACGGGAATTGAGGGACCTCCACGAACTTCTAACCCCGACGATTCAGAAAAAAAAAACAAGAAGGGGCAGGCATCTCGCGACGGTGAAAAAAAGAAGTGAAGGGAGGAAGGGTACTATGGGAATATGGATTGGTCGACAAGGAAATTTGGGTTTTCGGGAGACCTCAAGGGGAAGGGTTCAGGGGTAATAGAAAAAAAACGACAAAAAAGAAAGAGAGGAAGGAAGGGTACGCATAGGGAACCGACGCGGATGTTGAGGCGTTATCACCCTCTCCTCAGCGAGTCCAGATGATATGGACTCCATGCCCTCCCAACCAATGGAAAGTAACGTCCCGTGCGATATATACTTTCCCCTAAAACTTCAAGACGAGCGCTTAGAGCCCGGGATGGACGTGGAGGAGGAGGAGACCCACCATGGGCTAATTATTAGTTATCTCGGGGCATCTTAATGAATTTACTAACAAAAAAAAAATTCTTTAAGTGTCACCCGAGATAACGTACACCGACGCGCGATTAAACACTTGGATTTTCTTTTTTTTTTTTTTTATGGTTTTGTCTGTACTGTTTATATCATTTGATTCAAATTCGGAATATTCAAGCGTGGTTTTTGCATATCTTTGGCAAAATTCATTGGCAGATATCTCAAAATCGATTGGAAATTACAAAACCATTCCAATAGGTTTGTCTTTCATACATTGTCATTGCATCTAACCAGCATAACTTCGAAATTTGAATCAATGTAAATGTAGTTATTCCAAGTGTTTATCAAAAAAAATTGTCTAGTTATGTTTCTAACAAGTTGTGACTATTCCAAACTATATAAATGAAAGGATACAACCATAATATAACAAACAAATTACAAACAACTTTCAAAATATTAATGAAATTTATGTTAATTTATTAATTCATATTAAATCCAAATTCATACTTTACGAATTTTATATACGATTATTTTTCCTCTTTCAATTAGATTGTGATTCAAATATTTTATATTTTACCAAGAAAAATTTTAAACAAAACAAAAGTCAATTTTAAACAAAATGAAAAAAAAGAAAGTGTAGTGAATTATTATATATTTTCGTGAATATGTTATTTACCAACTTAATTACTAACTCTTGATTAAGGACCAAAATTTCACTAAAAGTCAAATGAAAAGCAAATCATGAATATATGATCAGACGAAAATTGTTTTGTAATAACTACTCAATATATTATTTTATAATTAATCAATTGTTTCCTTGCATTTTTCTTCATTTCATAATAACTGAAATAATCATATTTGAATATAGTATTTATAAATTATAATTAAAACCACTGTCTCTCAAGTTCAATAATTAGTTAGTTGCGTAGTTTCTTCTTATTATCTATGCACATTTTGTTTATATTAAATTATTGCTATTGCTCTCTCCATATTTTATTTTAATATATATATATATATTTATAATAATTAATTAATATTATAGTGAAAATAACTTATTAAAATTAATTACAATTTATTTGTTTCGCAATTTAACTAAAGAAAGTCTTGGGATCATCATGTTATTTTCTAATATACATTTTTTCCCTCTCATTCAAATCCAATATCTAATCAACAAATTATATTTCTGATTGCATTTTCATATGTGTATCATTTATTTAAATTATTTTATCGAGTTTTTGATATTTTTTGCAAACACACTTAGAACACACTGCTCTGGGGTCTAGAAATCTTTCACCCCGTTCCACATCTTAATTAAAAATAATCCAAATTACAATTAACAATCCTAGTTAATTTTTTTTTTTTGATTTTCTAGTTATTTTTGTTTGTTAATTACTTCATTTTTTTTTACTAATTAATTTTACTGGTATAGAATATTCATATCATTTTGAAAATTTTAATTTAATAGATAAAAATATCGACGAACTAAGTTAGATGAAATAATTTTTCTACAAATTTCATTCTTAGGTTTTCCGCTTCATTTTCTCATTTATTTAGAAGAATTTAGTTTTATGAAGCTTTGTAAATTTATTTTATTGTTACTTGCTATGCTAAATTATTGATATTATTATTATAACATTGTTATTTTACTTCCTTTCGACGTTGTAATTTTACTTCAAATATTCATTGAAATTGTGACTAACTACTTGATTTATGTATACCATAGTAAATATTTTTAATATGTAATAGTAAAAATAGTCACTAACAATACATTGCAACAATGATTATAGTAATAATTATCATATATATAATACACATTATTTTTAATATTCTGAGGTTCTCTTCAACTGCCGATGATGATGTTTTAACATGTGTTTGTGGTAATATATAATAATGATAGTATTCTTCTTCAGATTCTTCTTACACAATTTCACATAAACAAAAAAGAAAAACTTACAAAATAAATCCTTGTGATGGCCGCCACATGGTGTTCCCAGCTCCTTCCCGGGGTAATCCACCTGCGTTCCAAAAAGAAAACCACGTGCCACTTTATTTTTTTGTTCACTCACTTCAGAACTTTCTGTCTGAACCCCTCGGCGACTCAAATGCAAGAGAGCGAGATTCATCTCGTCTTCCTCGAGGATCACCCGAAGTCCCGTTATCCTTGGGATTCTGGCTCCGCCTCTCTACAGTGAAGATCGCTGCGATGCGGGTGGTCGGTGGTGCAGTGACTCAGTGCGATGGCACAGGGTGCCTATTTCCTTTTGAGCAACAAAGTTGCTCCAATCATTTCAGGGCAGCCTTTACGAATGATGAATTCATCATTGGAAAGGCTGAAGAACTATTTGGTGATTAAGGACGGCTTTTGGTGGTATTGTTGCTGGAGTTGTAGTTCAACCTCGAGGTTTATGACGAAGTGTAGATAGGACAGCATCAGATTTGGCTTATGATGATTGCTATTGGTTGATATAATCTATACCGGTGTGGATACTAACACGGCCGCAATATGATTCCGAGATGTTAGTTTCTGGTTACCAACAGGGGATCGGTGGTAGTTAGCGTTGGGTGCTTTACTGCTGTTACGGGGAAAAAGCTGTGGGCCCATGCCTTACTAGAAATCTTTGGTCCCGTTTTAATCTCCGAGTTTGTTGTCGTTTTACCAATATATCACCACTCGTTGCTGTTGCTTGTGCTGTTGCTGTTGCCATTCTCCTCAATTGTCCATTATTATTATGAACCGTATGAAGACGTTTTGTAGTTATTATATTCGGTATTTGAGCTAAATCTGGCATGACTGGTATTTGAAATACCGAATTAACAGTTGTTGGTTGTTGGTTCTTGTGATGATGTGGCTGACCTATTTATCGATTGATGTTGGTTCAACATGAGCAATTCTCGATGTGTTACACTCCAGTTTCATTAGCAATATTCTGATCTTTTTCATCTTTACTTTTTCGAGGTTGTGGCAGTAAATTTTGAAATTCCCTCTTTTATGGGAAACTTTCGATGGTTTCATTTGTGATTTAATATATCCAGTGAGCTTTGTTTGTCGTATTCGTCATCGAAGGAAGTAGTAGATCGCTCCGGGGCATGGAGGTTGTACGTGAGTCGGGGATGCTGTACTTTTCGTTGATGTTGACTTCTCGGAGAAGTTGTTGTTCGTTGTTGAACTGATGTAGTGCGGTGAAGGAAGTTTTGAAGTATAAATTGGTTTTTTTTTTTTTTTTTTTTTTTTTGTTTTTTTTTTTTTTTTTTCGTTTCTTTGTGTGGTTAACAATGATTAAGTTATCCTTAATGCTACAATATTTTTACAATATTTTATAGTTCTCAAAGAAAGTTATATGCCATGAGTTACGTGGATACAAAAATCGAACAAAAAAAAAATTCTTACGACTACTCAAGCTTAGTGCTCCAAAATTGGAGTGGTGTGAATCAGCTACATAGAGATCACAACCAATAACAAAAAACTAACCTAGGAGCTAATATTTACTTATTTATGGTAATTATCTTGGAGTTCCACTAACGTATACATAATGATAAACTTATAGTTACGAACGAGTAACATTCTCATTTTGAAATTACTAAATTCATAGTTAATAAAAGTTACAACAAACTACATTGTATTAAAAAACCTTTTACAGATTCTACCAGTTTGTGAGACCTTGGGACCTCTTTTGTTTTCGCAATTCCCAAGGTGTCAAAAACTGTTTGTCCCACCTAGACTGGGAGTGTTTAAAAAAAATTAGTATGACCCAGCTAAACTGGAAATGCTCCAAACAAATAATAGGCTCCAGCTGAACTGGAAATACTCAAAAAAAAAAATGCTCCAGCTAAACTGGAAATACTCAAAAAAAAAAAAAAAAAAAAAATGCTCCAGCTAAACTGGAAATACTCAAAAAAAAAAAAAAATGCTCCAGCTAAACTGGAAATAGTCAAAAAAAAAGCTCCAGCTAAACTGGAAATAGTCGAGAAAAAAAAAACATATTAAAGTTCCTGTGGAAAGAAAAAAAACATATTATTAAAGTTCAGTATATACATTCTCCCTTAAATCTACTCTCTTATTCAAACATGTGTTTGTTCGTTATACATTTTCCTTTACATTAGATATTTACTCTACTTGCTGAATTTTATTTGCACAAAAAAATTTTATCAGTGTGTTCGTCCAGTTGTGAGACCTTGAAAATTTCTCTTAAATTTTCGAGATGTCAAAACTGCGGAGTCCAGCTAAACTGGATTTATATATACAAAGAAAGAAAATGCTCTAGTTATGCGGGGAGTAAAAAAAAATCTTGTTCGTTTTCGGTCCTGTCCGAGGAGAAAACAAGGTATCTGATTTGTATTTCAAAAAAAAACTTCTAGTGGTAGGTGTCCAACTCTCCAGTTCCTCCGGGCCACCTCACCCGTATTTAAGTCTGCAGAGGAGAAAGAGATAACGCGACAACTTGAGATGTGGTGTGGGGAGTAAGTAAAGGGGAAGGAAATAAGAAAAGGATAACCCAACTATCGCGACAGAGAAGGGAGAAATCATCCTGGAATCCGTTCTGCGGATCGGACAATACGGAGAAAGCCAGACATGCCGATAATTCCAGCAGAAGGTCCAGGCGTTCCTTCCAATAACGGTACATACAGGAAGGGAAGTAAACATCCAAGAAGCATTTTCGCGGATCGGTCAAGACGGACAGGACCGGGCATGCCGATGATTCCAGCGAAAGCTCTTGGAGTTACAATCCAAAGGACAACGACAACACGACGGGGTTCCTGTCATAGCAAAAAAAAATTAGAGGAGATGAGTTTAAAGGAGACATAATTCAAGAAATTGTCGACTGTGAAACTTTTGTCGTTCACGTTAAGTTATGACGCGAAGGCTTTACCTTCAAGACAGTCTTCAACTCTATTTCGTGGGACCTGAGATATTAAGGATTTTAAAAAAAAACTAAACAAGAATTGCGAATTTTAAAAGAAAAGCAAACCAAGTTGAGCCAAATCGTTCTTGGTGCACTACGTTACGTTAAATTAATGAAATGCTACGTTTTCGGGCCCCACGTTGGGCGCCATTCTGTAGTAAATTTTTTTTATTTCGGGGAATAATAATAAAGTCCAAGGGATGCTGGGCTCGCAGGACTTCAAGGAAAAGTAATTTATTCGTCGAAGAGGGAAGGAAGAGAGATGGGAACCCAAACTCTCTCCTTCATAGGATCCGGAAAGTGATTAGGGAGAACGCCCTTAAGGACGTGCGAAGGGGGACGAGCTGATCGGGGCAGCTCAGGGGCCGTGAAGGCCGTAAGGTTCGCAAAAGGAACCAAGAAAAGTCCCCTGATCGAGCTACGAGCAGCGGACGTGTTCTTGCAGGCCATCGCTAGCTAGTTCGGCGTTAGTGGGGTGGGATCTTGCTCGAAGCCGATCTCCGGATCAACTACAGAAAAAAAATTAACACGTCCTGAAGTTCGTGGTGACGTGCAGTCAAAAGGCTTCCCCCACAGTTCATAAGGAGGAGGTGACTCGGAAAAAAGACGGGAATTGAGGGACCTCCACGAACTTCTAACCCCGACGATTCAGAAAAAAAAAACAAGAAGGGGCAGGCATCTCGCGACGGTGAAAAAAAGAAGTGAAGGGAGGAAGGGTACTATGGGAATATGGATTGGTCGACAAGGAAATTTGGGTTTTCGGGAGACCTCAAGGGGAAGGGTTCAGGGGTAATAGAAAAAAAACGACAAAAAAGAAAGAGAGGAAGGAAGGGTACGCATAGGGAACCGACGCGGATGTTGAGGCGTTATCACCCTCTCCTCAGCGAGTCCAGATGATATGGACTCCATGCCCTCCCAACCAATGGAAAGTAACGTCCCGTGCGATATATACTTTCCCCTAAAACTTCAAGACGAGCGCTTAGAGCCCGGGATGGACGTGGAGGAGGAGGAGACCCACCATGGGCTAATTATTAGTTATCTCGGGGCATCTTAATGAATTTACTAACAAAAAAAAAATTCTTTAAGTGTCACCCGAGATAACGTACACCGACGCGCGATTAAACACTTGGATTTTCTTTTTTTTTTTTTTTATGGTTTTGTCTGTACTGTTTATATCATTTGATTCAAATTCGGAATATTCAAGCGTGGTTTTTGCATATCTTTGGCAAAATTCATTGGCAGATATCTCAAAATCGATTGGAAATTACAAAACCATTCCAATAGGTTTGTCTTTCATACATTGTCATTGCATCTAACCAGCATAACTTCGAAATTTGAATCAATGTAAATGTAGTTATTCCAAGTGTTTATCAAAAAAAATTGTCTAGTTATGTTTCTAACAAGTTGTGACTATTCCAAACTATATAAATGAAAGGATACAACCATAATATAACAAACAAATTACAAACAACTTTCAAAATATTAATGAAATTTATGTTAATTTATTAATTCATATTAAATCCAAATTCATACTTTACGAATTTTATATACGATTATTTTTCCTCTTTCAATTAGATTGTGATTCAAATATTTTATATTTTACCAAGAAAAATTTTAAACAAAACAAAAGTCAATTTTAAACAAAATGAAAAAAAAGAAAGTGTAGTGAATTATTATATATTTTCGTGAATATGTTATTTACCAACTTAATTACTAACTCTTGATTAAGGACCAAAATTTCACTAAAAGTCAAATGAAAAGCAAATCATGAATATATGATCAGACGAAAATTGTTTTGTAATAACTACTCAATATATTATTTTATAATTAATCAATTGTTTCCTTGCATTTTTCTTCATTTCATAATAACTGAAATAATCATATTTGAATATAGTATTTATAAATTATAATTAAAACCACTGTCTCTCAAGTTCAATAATTAGTTAGTTGCGTAGTTTCTTCTTATTATCTATGCACATTTTGTTTATATTAAATTATTGCTATTGCTCTCTCCATATTTTATTTTAATATATATATATATATTTATAATAATTAATTAATATTATAGTGAAAATAACTTATTAAAATTAATTACAATTTATTTGTTTCGCAATTTAACTAAAGAAAGTCTTGGGATCATCATGTTATTTTCTAATATACATTTTTTCCCTCTCATTCAAATCCAATATCTAATCAACAAATTATATTTCTGATTGCATTTTCATATGTGTATCATTTATTTAAATTATTTTATCGAGTTTTTGATATTTTTTGCAAACACACTTAGAACACACTGCTCTGGGGTCTAGAAATCTTTCACCCCGTTCCACATCTTAATTAAAAATAATCCAAATTACAATTAACAATCCTAGTTAATTTTTTTTTTTTGATTTTCTAGTTATTTTTGTTTGTTAATTACTTCATTTTTTTTTACTAATTAATTTTACTGGTATAGAATATTCATATCATTTTGAAAATTTTAATTTAATAGATAAAAATATCGACGAACTAAGTTAGATGAAATAATTTTTCTACAAATTTCATTCTTAGGTTTTCCGCTTCATTTTCTCATTTATTTAGAAGAATTTAGTTTTATGAAGCTTTGTAAATTTATTTTATTGTTACTTGCTATGCTAAATTATTGATATTATTATTATAATCATTGTTATTTTACTTCCTTTCGACGTTGTAATTTTACTTCAAATATTCATTGAAATGGTGACTAACTACTTGATTTATGTATACCATAGTAAATATTTTTAATATGTAATAGTAAAAATAGTCACTAACAATACATTGCAACAATGATTATAGTAATAATTATCATATATATAATACACATTATTTTTAATATTCTGAGGTTCTCTTCAACTGCCGATGATGATGTTTTAACATGTGTTTGTGGTAATATATAATAATGATAGTATTCTTCTTCAGATTCTTCTTACACAATTTCACATAAACAAAAAAGAAAAACTTACAAAATAAATCCTTGTGATGGCCGCCACATGGTGTTCCGAGCTCCTTCCCGGGGTAATCCACCTGCGTTCCAAAAAGAAAACCACGTGCCACTTTATTTTTTTGTTCACTCACTTCAGAACTTTCTGTCTGAACCCCTCGGCGACTCAAATGCAAGAGAGCGAGATTCATCTCGTCTTCCTCGAGGATCACCCGAAGTCCCGTTATCCTTGGGATTCTGGCTCCGCCTCTCTACAGTGAAGATCGCTGCGATGCGGGTGGTCGGTGGTGCAGTGACTCAGTGCGATGGCACAGGGTGCCTATTTCCTTTTGAGCAACAAAGTTGCTCCAATCATTTCAACACATATAGAGGTCGTCAAGTGAATCATACCATCGGGAACACAGCGGACGGAAAATGCAATTTCTGTCTGGAAAGTGGACATATGGAGGACCGGTGTTATTTAAGAGAGAGATGGGAACGGTTGCAGCTAGAAAAACAAACAGCAAACCTACAAACGGAAAACTGCGAGGAGACGACCGGGCACACCGCGAGTCGTCGCTAAAAGAAAAAGAAAAGCGGTGTGAAACATGTCCAGACGTCCCTATAGTAAGTTTACCCCTAAATATTACGAGAAGAAGCAGAAATAAGTTTATAGTGGACACAGGAGCCGAAATAAGTCTTATAAAGGAGGAAGAAATTAATGAATCAATGGAAAAATACATAAACAGAGAAGAAATTATCACACTCAACACGATTTCAGGGGAAATTTCCTCAAAGGGAACCATCACAGGACACATAAATTTAGATAAGATATATCCATGCAAGTTCCATATTATCGAAACTGTCAACCAAGGTACTATAACGGGCCTGCTGGGCAACGACTTTCTGTCCAGGCATTGCAACATCGAGGGCCCCGCGAAGAAGCTCGTGTTCTTGTCCACAAGTAATGGGCAAAGAACGGTTATCAAATTCGAAGAAAACCAAAACCGAAGTACAAACGACGTTCATTTTGTGGACGTCATAGCAGCTGGTAAAACAAATCATCAGCGTAGTCATGCCAGGGAGGAAAACACCCGAGAATTCCAAAGTAGAACTACTATGGGGGGTGATACGAAACCTGCAATACTGGAAAAAGATTACGCCGAGCAGCCAGAGGAATCCCGACAAACGGAGAAACCAGGGAACATAACCAACGTCAGGCAAAGCTGTCCGAATACATGTGATTACACAGGGGAAATAATGCCTACAGCGGAAGTGTTGAAAGATCTTGGAAAACTCTTCGAGACAGGTACAACGCATGAAAACTACGAGAGTGGGATGCGTACCGGGGGGAGTAATTTAAAATGTTTTCCATTCCATACTCGCACGTATGGGGAAAACGAAGAAAGCTGCGAAAAAAGTTGCTCAAAGGAGGAATTTATAACCACAGAGCCCAGGAACATCATAATACCGGGAAGGACAGTGAAATGTGTGGAAATGATCACGGACAAAGAAGGACAGTATGTAACCGAAGGAGGGGAGATAAAACCGGGTGTATATATTAGTAACGCGCTCGTGAGGTCAACAAATGGGAAAATAAAACTGAGCGTACTAAATATAAACAATTATAAAGTAGAAGTGAACAATGTGACAGTAAAATTGAGCAAATACGAAGAAACGACAGCACCAAACAACAACGATACTAATAACTCTGAGGAAAAACTCGTCAATTGTATTAGCACCGAGGAATGGAAACCAGGAAAAAGAGAAACTCAGATAAAAAAACTAATAAGCTTAGAAACCAATTTGAACATCGAAGAGAGGAGGGAAATGCATAAAATTATTGAAGAATTCCAAGACGTTTTTCATTTACCGGGAGAGAAACTGGGGCACACAGCAACAGTGCAGCATGAAATACGGATACAACCAGGGAAACAACCTATCAAGTGCAAGATGTACCGCCTGCCGGAGACGCAAAGAGAGATAATAACGGAAGAAATACAAAGATTACTCGAGGAAGACATAGTAGAACCAAGCTGGAGCGAATGGAACGCACCATTGCTAGTAGTCCCAAAGAAACCGGGACCTGATGGACAGAAGCGATGGCGATTACAGGAAACTAAATGAAGTCACCGAGCGAATGGAACGCACCATTGCTAGTAGTCCCAAAGAAACCGGGACCTGATGGACAGAAGCGATGGTCGATTACAGGAAACTAAATGAAGTCACCGAGGGGGATGCTTATCCACTACCCAGAATTGAAGATATCCTGGATCAGCTGGGAAATTCTCGGTATTTCTCAGTACTCGATCTCGCCAGCGGATACCACCAAATCGCAATGAAACCAGAAGATCGGGATAAGACTGCGTTCAGTACCCCTTACGGACACTACGCCTTTAAGCGTATGCCTTTTGGGTTAAAGGGAGCACCAGCAACGTTCCAGCGTCTCATGAGTCATGTGCTGACAGGACTACAGGGTCTACAGTGTTTCGCATACCTGGATGATATAGTAATATACGGCAGAAACCTAAAGGATCATCAAACAAAACTACGAACCATATTACAACGATTGAGAAACCATAACTTGAAGTTAAACGTAGAGAAGTGCAATTTCCTCAAAAAAGAAATTATATACCTTGGACATAAATGCACGACGCAAGGAGTAGAACCAGATCCGAGCTTGGTGGATAGCGTAAAAAATTTCTCGACGCCTAAAACGGTGCGCCAAGTACAGTCCTTCTTAGGACTAGCCAACTACTACAGGAAATTCATATCGGACTTCTCCAAAATAGCTGCTCCAATCAATAATCTCCTAAAGAAAGATGTGAAGTTCAAATGGGATGAAAGTTGTGTAAACGCTTTCAACACTCTCAAACAGAAATTGATAAGTCCACCGGTACTTAGATACCCAAACTTTAAAGAACCATTCAAGCTATACACAGATGCGAGCGGAGAAGCACTTGGCGCCGTACTAGCACAAGGTCAACTCAGTGAAGAGAAACCCATAGCCTATGCTAGTAGGACATTGAACGCAGCAGAAAGAAATTATTCTACAATAGAACGGGAACTCTTGGCCATAGTATGGGCAGTTAAGAACTTTAGATGTTACCTGTATGGACGACCATTCAAAGTATTTACCGACCACAAACCACTAAGAGGAGCTATAAGAATCAAGGATCCCACAAGTAGGATTTTACGCTTATGGCACAAACTATCGGACTACACGTTCGAGATAGAATACAAAGAGAGACGCCTTAAGTAGGATCCCCTATGACGTGCTAGTAACCACGCGAAAACAAACGAGGGAACAAAATGAAAAATTGGAAGAAACAGAAGCAAAAGCTTCAACCACAAGTGAAAGTCCCGAGCGTGCATCACCAAGCAAAGTACCTGAACGAGAGAAAACACATATAAGAATTTTAACGGACCCTCAGGAGATAGAAACCATACTACGAGACTGTCATGATGCACCCCTAGGAGGCCATCAAGGAGTATTCAAAACATATCACCGCCTGAAGAGAGAGTTCTACTGGAAGAGATTGCTGAGAGATATCAAAAAACATATACGAAAATGCAAGAAATGCCAGCTGAATAAGTTAAGCAGAGAACATAAGGAACCGATGGTCATAACGGATACAGCTAAACAACCATTTGACAAGGTTTATATGGACATTGTGGGTCCACTTCCAGAAACACCACGCGGGAACAAGTATATCCTAAGCTTCGAAGACGATTTGACTCGCTTCATGGACGTAATACCACTCCAAAATATGGAGGCGAAAACTGTGGCACAGGCTTTTGTGGAGGAAATAATAAGTCGTTACAGAATACCAACAAAATTAATTACCGACCAAGGAGCCAACTTCACTTCCGAAATGTTCAGGGAAGTGTGCAAGTTATTTAAGATACGGAAGATCGAAACAACACCATACCACCCCCAATCCAACGGAGCATTGGAAAGATCACATAGGCCTTTGATCGAGTACCTAAGAAATTTTGTAGACGACAACCAAACAAACTGGGATGAGCATTTGCGAGCAGCAATGTTCGTCAGGAATAATAGTATGCACACAACTACAAAATTAACGCCTATGGATTGCTTATACGGTTTCTCCGCCCCTCTTCCCAACAATTTGAAGAAAGCTCCCCAACCAGTATACGATCACGAGAACTATTTCCTGCAACTAAGAAACAAACTCCAGAGAGCATATCAAACCGCACGAAGAAATTTGGAAGAGAGTAAGATCCAGTCCAAAGACTACTACGACCAAAAGACTAACCCTTTAAAAATACACCTCGGGGACCAGGTATTGCTACGGAACGGGGCTCGAAAAAATAAATTGTCACAGCATTGGGTAGGACCGTACAAAGTGGTAGCTATAAACAGTCCGGTAAATAGCACCATAATGATAGGCAAGCGCAAACGCCGCGTACATAACAACCGATTGAAGCTTTTTAATTAAAACTAAAACCTACGTCCCCGACACGATAGCCCCAACAACACTCTATCTGACACGTATTAATAAAAACCCTATGCCTAATCGCAGATTTACAATGGACCAGAACGTGGATAATTTGGGACTAACAAAAGCCGAGTGGGATAACATCCTGCAAGAAGCAGACCAGTTGTACCAACAAATTCAATTCGAATCCATCCTGAAGGAAGCAGACCAACTATTTCAACAACTTACATTGGACAAACCGGAGATAGAAGAGCCGCCAGCCATGGAGAAGCTGGTCAAATTCAGTCAACACCAAAAGGACCGGAGACGTAGGAGGCAGAAAGCAAAAAACAAAATCAACTAGAATTAAAACCAAGATTAAGTTAATGTAACTTGTAAGGAGGAATAAAGAAAAAATCATGGAACACGAGAGCTACAACGCCAAGAATATAAGCTAAAACTATCCTTATCATGAAAATAACACTTCCACTCAAATCTCGCGAACCCTGTAACCGGTTAATACCCATAATCACAAACTTAGAGGATCATAGTGACCCACCTTTATCCCAGAAACTGCCACTCACCCTGGGGAGGACTTCTAAAAGGGGGAGGAATGTTGTGATGCGTCGCGTCACCTAAAAAGAAGGGAGGTTAGAACATAACAAATAAACTATGCGAGTCACTAACCATACCCGCAACACATATGAACCTAAAAACATAATGCGAGAAGTCGATGTCGGTGTTTATGTTTACACAACATAGTCCACACAGCGAGCAACATATCCCACACAGATAGTGCACACGGAGTATTTCATAGGGAATAAAACATAACGCATAAAGCATAGAAAACTGCCTAAAAAGCATAAAACACCAAAAGTTAAACATGCACTATACTTACCCTCAAGCGTAAACACAACACGGCGGAACAACGTAAATAAACCTACAAATATGTAAAATGTAAACAAATCTACTATTTCATAACACTTACTTGAGCATTGGATCCCGGAAACTTATGTAAACAACATGAAATTCACTACCGAACATAAAACACGCGACATCACAACACGTTCTTAACCTAGACTGAAACGTCAAAACGAAACATGGGGAAACGTAAACAAATCCATCAACTTACGTTGTTCTAAAAACCTCCGCCCGTCACCGGTAGATGGCGCCATGCAGAAGTTAAGTGCGTTTCGTAATTGACGGCAACCTCGCTCCAACGGTCAAAAATCCCGGTTGCTTGGAATAAAAAGCGGAGAAAAATTGGGGATATGACCAGTAGTTGGATCAACTTCAAAAACCTTAAAAGTCAGGCAGACCATTCACGGGAGTAGGCATACAAGGAGAAGTAAGTGATCCAAACCGAACAAGGTTCTAGAAGCCTATCGGTTCGCTGGGAGCTTGAGTTTGAAAGTGGTCATAGTAACCCATCAAACTCAAGTTCGAATTTGTCAACCGAACAAGGTTCTAGAAACCTATCGGTTCTCTGCATTGGGAGCTCGAGCTTGAAAGTGGTCACAGTAACCCATCAAACTCGAGCTCGAAGCTGCAAAACCGAACAAGGTTCTCGAAACCTATCGGTGCAGTAAGGAACTTCGTGTTGAAAGTGGTCACCAGAACCCATCAACCTAGTTTCAAGTACGGCGTCCTTAAAGTGGCTACTCCATAGTGTCGGGGACGTCGCGAACGAGTTTAGAGGAGGCGTTGCGTGATTCCAGGGCCGGACCGAGGCCGATTACCCTGGAGGAGTACCGAGCCAGAAATCGGGGCAAGCAGCAAGTCGTCGCGCCACCGGTCGTAGAAGCAGAGCGTCCCGTAAAATATAGAACTGGAGTGGAGGCCAACTTCAGGCGGGCCATAGAGGAGGTTCGTCGCCGTCTGCTGCTGGCAGTTGGAAAAGGGGAGCGCCTGCGGATCAGCAAGGAGATCCAGCGGCTCCATAACGAGCGGTTGAAGTACCGACGCAGCAAAAGAAATAAAAATAGAAGTAAGAAAGCAAATGTAAATTAGATTAAAGTTAATGGAATAAATGGAATGAAAACTAAATAAAAGTAGGATTAAAAACACAAAATTTAGAAACATGAAATCAGATAAGAACGTAAAGTAAATTTGAATCCGGCTAAATAGTGAAATGAAAAGGTAATAAGTAGATTGGTAATATTAGCGTTTGATTTATATAAAATCTTAGGAAGGTAGTTAGTAGATTTGTCGCTTGGACGTTGGATTTGTATTAAGCTAAAGGAAAATGAATGTAAATGTAAAAGAGAGGTGTAATTAGAATAAGCACAATAATAAATATTAAGCCACTTAAAACCTGTGTCAAGCTTGCTTTCAACATTGAACTGGTTAACATTGAGAATTGGAACCATAACGAAACAAATAAAAAATACATAACACCACTATGTCTTCGCTTAGCAACCTTTCAATTTCTTTCGTGATTATACCTTTTTGGGTCTCCGGAAGGCGATACATCTTCATTTGTATAAGCTCTTGGTTTTCTTTGACTCGCACTTCATGTTGGACTGTTGTCGTATGACCTAATCTTTTTCCCGGTAAATGAAATACGTTAATAATACGTTTATTATCGCTCGTATTGTCTTTTTTTCTTCCCCATTCAAATGCTGCTCTACGTTTATCATTTTCCATATTTCTGATATCCTTTGTTTGCCGTTTCCTTCGTCCGTTTCATTTTCTCTCTTCTTCTGTATGCTGTAACTATATTTCATGCAATTCTCCTTTTTGCACCATAGTTCTCTTGGGTTTCCTTCACTCCTTTCTAATCGTATTTTCATGTCTTCTAAATTTACTTCGTCAGTATTCACATTCATAACGCTTATCCTAATTTTTCCGTTTGATGGTGTGACCAAGGCGTTGCATATGTATACCCCGGGCGATATCTCCTCGCCCTTTGTGATATATTCGCCATTTTATGTTGTTGGTACCTCCAAGAGTTTTACCGTCCTCGCTGGTATTTTGGTACTTCTTGCATCCTCCACGGTGACTTATTCTTGTTGATCGTATTGTGGGGAAGCCTCGTGTTTTACCTTTTCCCGCTTTCCGTCAACACTGAAACTGTAGAGTGTTTATGGTCATATTCGTGAGCTTCAGGTCGACATTTCGTTTCACCCCCTCCGGGTCATGAAAGATTCGATCCTGTACCAAAGAGAGTCGCTAGGTCTTGTACTATCTCGCGGTCGTCTCTTGAGTGTAACGCGACGTCCTAGCGTTTCTCGTGTTTTTCGAAGTCTGTATGTAAGGTATTACCCACCGTAGTTCGCGAATCACGTTTATGTAGGTGTCCTACTTGGTTGCTCATTTCACGATTGTTCGCTTTCGAGTCTGTTGCTATCACGTCGACGAATCGAATTGTACTCTTCGGCGAGTCACGTCCGTCCTCGAATGGAATAACGAAGGCTTGTCCACCACTCGGTGGCGGAAATACCAACCTTTTATTGGGGCCCTCGATGTTACAGTATTTTGAAAGGAAATCATTTCCTATCAGCCCAACTACCTCTGTTGGAGTTATGGATTCTACTACCTGGAATTCACATGGATATGGCGTCGGTAAAAGTAGTTTTCCTTGTATCGCTCCTTTTGACAATATTCCTCCTGATATTGTGTTCAAGGTCATTACATCCTCTTTATTTATTTTTTCCCATTTATCTACACGTATTTCTGCCTCTGTTATTAGACTTGTCTCGGAGCATGTATCCATTATAAATTTTGTTTCTTTATTGTTTGTTAGATCCACCGACAAAGTTACTATGGGTAAATTCGGCGGTCGGTCGCACCTTTGCTTCTTCTCTTCTACTGACGACTCGCGGTGCGCTCGTTCGTCCTGCTTGAGTTTTCCGAGGTTTCATTTCTCAACCGCTCTTCTCGTTGCAAGCGTTCCCATCGTTCCTTTAAGTAGCACCTGTTTTCAGAGTGTCCTTCGTCCAGGCAAAAATTGCATTGGTCTGTTACGAGGGTCGCCGTGGTATGATTCACCTGTCGTCGTGGTGGCCCATTTCCATTGCCTTGACCCTGTTTGTCGTGTGGCCTGTTTGTATGGCTATTTTGGGTCGTGTGTCCGTATGCCCTGCATGTTGGACAAAAAGGCGCCATTTGTTTTGTCCGGCATTCCGCCATTACGTGTCCCCATTTCTGTTGCAGGTTGTATTGTTATCCCTTTGTGCTGGCCGTATCTTCCTCTCGTATTGTTGAGGGTATGGTTGCATTACGGGATTCTGCCCCGTGTATGAGTTATATCCAGACGTTTGGCTGCTTTGTGGTATTTGGCTCGCGAGTTGATATGGTGGCTGTCGCATGCATTGCTCAGTTTGTTCCAGTCTTCTTACATTCGTTCCTAGGACCTCAAGTGTGTTTTCTACGTCCTGTAGTAGGTAAAATTTGTAGTTGGAATCTAGCACACCCATTTTAAAACAGTGTACTCCAACTTCTTCTATTTCGGTCCTCAGACCTTCTCCGCCATTGGCGTACTGAACGTCTGCGGCGGTCTTGCACGCATCTATTAACCCTTTTACCCGGTTACAGTATCCCAGTAGTGTCTCTGTGGGTGTTTGTTGGACGTTCCGTAATTGCGTATTTAGTGTAATGTAGGAGGTCCCTTGGAGTAAACTGGTTCTTAACGTGGAGAATATATTTTCCAATGTGTCACTTACTCCTGCTTGTACCACCTCTAGTGCTCGCCCTCTCAGGCGTGTTGGCGCACAACCTGGTAAATAGTACTTTGTCCTGGAATTCCGTTGATGTTTCATAGCCTAGTCTAGCGCAATTTATAAATTCATTTATCTCGCTCTGCTTGCGTGGGCTATCCTCCCCTATTAGTATTGGTGCATTGTTGTACAGGATGTTGTTAACTAGTTCCACGTCAGCCATTTTCTTATCTTTATTTTTCGTGGTTTCGTTGCTAGTTGTTGCTTGTACCGCGTGTTCTTCTTTTGGTTGTGGGCTGTTCCGGTCACAACTGTAGCTACCTGGGTCGGAATATGTCCTGAGGTAGTATCTCCCGCGCCTGAGGGCAACTACCTCTGGTCTTAGTAGTGCTCTGCTTCTAATTTGTTCTCGATCCTCCGTTTGTTTGTGCTGCTTTCCTGTTTCTTCAGATTCCTCCTCTGGAGTAACTGCTTCGCTATAATCGCGGTTCTCGGAGTCTTTTCCTGGTTCCGGCTCCGGTGTTTATGGTGAATTCTGTTCGACGTGAAACTCTTCTTCGTCTTGACCTACTTGGTCACCCTGGATAGCGGTTAGATCTTGCTCGAAGTTTAATTCTTCCCTGTCTTAGTTCGCTTGCTCTTCTTGGTGAGCTGTTCCCTCTCCGTTGTCAATAAGGAGATTAGGGTCCGGGTTGTTCATGTGGAACGCTTAAAGTTTTCTCATCAACCTACTTACAGATTCGCTAAGAGGTATGTTGGGTGTGGAGTGTGCAAACTAATTTATCTCTTTTTTTTGTGTATATATATATATTTTGTTTGCTTAATACTCTTATTCTTCATTTTCTTCATAGTATGTTTTTTGTTTTTTTTTTTTTTATTTTTTGTGTCTGTTGTTTCTTCTTCTGTTTTTTTAATTTTTTTTTTCAAACGACCGTGACTCCCACCAATCAATACAATATAATATTAACATACAACAATTTCAATTTGCCTTAAATCATTAAACATTCTACTTTTGTTTTAATCCTATAATTTCTCACCTAAGTTTTTATGTTTATTACTATTTTACTCTTAGTTTCCAATAGTTCTCTTGTGTACCATCAACAATTCTCGTGCCCCGATTTTATATAGTTGTAGTTTCTAATAATTTACTTTACCTCTCCTTAATCCAAGAGGATCCTCATTCATTAACTGTATATTAATTCAATTCCAATTCCAATATCAATCAATTCCCCTGGGCGTAGGTTTTCTTAATTGCGGCTGCGCCAGTTGTTATGCACTTGTTTAACACTTTTTCTTTTGTAGTGCTAAACTGTGCAAATGTTTAATTGTTGAGGGTACAGTCCAAGTCAACAATGTTTGTTTACATCAAAACGAAAGTACAGGGATACGATAGATTTGTTTATGCAAAGACGATAATACCTGAATACAAAATTATATTTGGAACTACTACCACTAGTGCAAATTTCAATTCAGTTGTTTAATATCTTAGCCCTAATTTACTCATAATTGTTCCGCCGGAGATTCTGTCGGGAGGCCAGCTGCTTCTTCTCTTGCCGGTACCACTTCCTCTCGTTTTGTAGCCGCTGGATCTCTCGGCTCAGCCGGAGCCGCTCTCTCTGCCCCACGGATATAAAGAGTAGTTTTTTCACTTCTTCAATGGCTCTGCGGAAATTCGCCTTCACCCCGGTCCTTTACTTTGGTGCATGGACGTCCTCCCTCGGATGTGTTTCCTTTGCGTCCGATAGGTTACTAGAACAGTGTTCGGCTTATGCCTCGGAGATTCATTCCTTTACTTACTTCAGGGAATAGTTGGCTCCTCTCAGGCTCAGGATCTCAGTTCGGGTCCTCTCAGGCTTGGCCTCTCGTAAGGCTGGATTGGTCCGCAAAGTCTTCCCCTCGGGTTTAGCTTCTTGCAAGACTGGAGTGGTCAGCAGGGTCTTCCTCTCGGGTCTGGCTTCTTGTACGACTGGATTGATCAGCAGGGTCTTCCTCTCGGGTTTGGTTTCTTGTAAGACTGGGGTGGTCAGCAGGGTCGTCCTCTCGGAGTCTCTGGGGTCCGGTCCAGTTCTCGACTGCCTCCTTAGTGGATTCTTGGCTCCATTTATAGGGCCAATATCGCTGATTGAGCGATTCCCTCCATTGAATGGTTCCCACCAATGGATATTGCTGAAGTGCCATTTCCCAGGCCTTCATCGATCGATGCACCTTGACTACAATCGTGCCCGGATGCACGTGTCATACCGGTGCACGTAAATTTCTCTGATGGAAATACTCCCCATCCAAATTGTATGTATCTTTTCCCGGTCATTCACCAGCCATCACCATTTTACTAAATGGATGACCTCCGTGCGTTCACCTTTCGTTTTCAATGGATTTCAGGTTGTTTTTGTTTTCCTGGTCTCGGGTTTCACCTGTAGCTGCAGCGACAACCCGCCGCTAATTGTTGCGGTTTTGCTGCGTCAGCACTTTTGTGGACCAAGTGACGGAAGGTGTCGGGTTCCGTATTTTCGGCGGTTGTTATCGCCGTGACTTCACTGTGTCAGCAATTTTTGCTGACGGCGTGAATGCCACTCGTTCGAGTGCATTCATTGTTGACGGTGTAAGATTTCATTATGAAATCTTGCCCAAGGTCAGGGTTGTTTACGACTGGTGACCGTTTGTTTATGCTGTGACGTCACAGGGGATTCCGTGTTTCTATGTGGCATTGTTTTTGGCGGTTTTGCGGGGATTTCTGGGGTTTTTTCGCTGTGGCATCCATCCTTAGTGACGCTGTGCCCTAGTGACGTTATGTACTTGTCTTTTCCGGTCCTTTTAAAGCGATTTTCAGGATCTTTTTAGCCTCTTTGGCGATGTCTCTCGGTAGGATCACAGTTGGTGGTCTTTGGTGGATTTTAGAGAGGTTTTTCGGTAGACAGCCGTATACGTGAGCGTGCAGAATCAATTCAAGAAGAATCGTGTTTATTGTCAATGGCATTTTTGGCAATAGATGAAGAACCACAAACATATGACGAGGCAATTAATTCAATCGATAAAGACAAGTGGATTGCGGCCATGCATGATGAATATAATTCACTTTAAAGCAACGACACATGGATTATGGTTGAAAAGCCGTTCAATCAAAAGGTAATCGATAATAAATGGATGTTTAAAGTGAAACAAAATCCAAATGGATCGATTGAACGTTATCGTGCAAGATTGATTGGTCGTGGTTTTACGCAACAGTATGGCGTGGACTACGATGAAACATTTCGTCCAGTGGTCCGATTCACATCAATTCGAACATTATTGGCCATCGCTGCACGTACAAAGTGAAAAAATTCGTCATCAAAACGGCGTTTTCATATGGTGAGCTCCAGGAAGATGTATACATGAAGCAACCAATTGGCTTTGATGATAACACTGGACGGGAGTGTAAGTTAAATCTAAGCTTATATGGTTTAAAACAGGCTTCGAGATGTTGGAACATCAAATTTAGCACATTCATCGAAAAATTTGTTTTTTATTGTAAGCGAATCTGATCCATGTGTGTTCACGAGTATTGGAGACAAACACACCGTAATACTTGCCATTTATGTGGACGATGGGCTGATAATTGGAAACAACGAAGGAGTAGTTGATTCGGTCATTTCGTATTTGAAGCAGCAATTCGAATTAAAAACGATCTACTTGGGCTGTTTTTTGGGCATGGAGATAAAACAGTTGACAAATGGCTCAATATTTATAAATCAACAAGCATACGCGCGGAAAATATTGAAAAATTTTTCAATGGATGAATGTAATGCAATTGCCCCAGAAGCTGATTCAAACCAGGTAGTTGAAACTTTTGAAAATTCCGATCAAGCTAATTTTCCGTATTTGGCAAGAGCAACGCGTCCAGATATTTCATTTGCTATTGGATATGTGAGCCGATATTTAGAGCGACCGACGCATGCACATGTGGTGGCAGCAAAACGTATATTGAAGTACATTAAAGGCACTGCTGCTCACGAAATTTTGTTTTTTAGTCAAGGTGAAAATCGAATGATTGGCTACAGTGACGCTGATTTCGCGGGCGATTTCTCAACACGTAAATCGACATCCGGCTATGCATTTCAAATTGGTAATGGTATCATAAGTTGGGGATCGAAACTTCAAAAATCGGTCAGTTTGTCGACAATGGAGGCCGAATATTGCTTTGTACAAATTTAAATTTTGCATTGAAAGTCATTTTGTTAATATTGGTACAATTTAAATGCTAAAGTAAATGGTAAAGTTAAATCAAGTATTCGAAATTAGATGGATTCAAGTTAATGATAAATTAATTAACGTAGAATTTGAAACAAAAAGTGGGAGGGTTGATTTTTGTTTTGTATTCAAATTATTCAACGCACTCTGATTTATATTCAGCTCACACATACATACATATATATACTGTAACAAACGTCACGTTTTTAGTTTAGTTTAGAAAAACACTTTGAACTGAAAAGAAGCTAATAAAACGTCTCATATTTTGTCATTGCAAACTAAATTCAACGGGATTAATATTTATTTAATCAAATCAAAGGAGAAATCATAACAGCTTGTTACGCAAACGTGTGTTTATTCGTTATATATTTTCCTTAATATTATATATTCACTTTACTTGATTAATTTTATTTGCAAAAAAAAAATGTCCATCAGTCTGTGCGTCCAGTTGTGAGACCTTGAAAATTTTTTTTAAATTTTCGAGATGTCGAAACTGTGGTGTCCAGCTAAACTGGAGATAAAAAAAAATTCTTTAGTAATGCGGGAAGTAGAGAAAAAAAAATCCTTGTTCGTTTTCAGTCCATTCCGAGGAGGAAACATGGTAACCGGATCTATAAGTATTTCAAAATCTCTCTGGTGGTAGGTGTCCATATCCCTTACAAGTCCCAGAAGTCACGCTAGAAGGTCGATTTAAACGAGAAGGAGAAGGTATGTCCATCTGTGAGGAGGGAGTTTAAATGGAATGAGGTTCACTCTTCGCCCCATTTAGGGAAGAATTCATCCTGGAGCCTACCAGCGGATCGTCAATATGGACGTAACCAATCTTGGCGATAATTCCAAGCCGCAGGTCCAGGCGTTTCTCCCATTAAAAACATACAAAAAGGGAGTAATAATCCAAGTAGCTTTTCCGCGGATCGGTCAAACGGACGAAACCGAACATGCCGATAATTAAGGCGGAAGCTCTTGGAGGTACATCCAGGGTACAGCACAAAGATAGCAAAGACTTTCCTGTAAACTAAGTAGATTAAAATAGGGACAAAGGTATCAAATTAACAGGTAATAATATAGAGAGAGGTTTACAAAGATTCCCAACTGGGAAAGTTGTCGTGCGCGTCTAGCGAAGACGTAGAGGCTAAGACCTCTAAGCAGTTGAAGAACTTTGTCGTGGGTTCTTGAGTCTTAAACTCAGGTAAACAAAAAGGTTACATTTTTATAAGTCCAGAAAAAAAAATCAAATCAAAAAGAATCAAAGAAAATCTTATGGAGCCCCAAGTTGGGCGCCATTCTGTAGTAAATTAAGTTTTGGAAGGGGGAAAAACAATGACCGTGTTTCTAGTCGCGAAAGACTAGTTCAAGAGAGAAGGCAAAGGCGATGCTGAACTCACCTCCTTTCCTTCATAGGATCCGGTTTAGGAATTTGAAGTTGACGTCTGGAACGACGTCAGAAGAGGGACGAGCTGTTCGGGCCAGCTCTGATAGCCGTGAAGGCTTGTGCGCTCTGGCGAGAATTCCCTGTCAGACAATCGAGCGGCGGATGTGTTCTGGCTTGCCAACACTAGCTTGTTCGGTGTAGTGGGGTGGGATCTTTGCTCGAAGCTGACCACCGGATCGACTACAGACAAATGATTAAAACGTCTTCTACGTCCGTGCCGACGTGCAGTCGCGCGGTTTCCAAAATATAGGGCAAGAAAGGGGCAGGTAAAACGGAACGAGGTAGGAGGATGGGTGTTTCATCCCGGGGTGTTGATGGGGAAAGGAACAGGGACTGCTTTCCCGAAGGGAGAAGTTCATCTGCACCCAACGAAAAATCAGGCTCGAAGGAAAAATTTTAATATGTGTATCTCTATTATTTTTTTTTTTTTTTAATATCCTTTTCTCTCCCCTTTTCAAACAATCTTAGATATCGTCCAACTTATTTATTCCAACTTTCCCGATTTACACATTACAAAATAATTCGAAATATGTAGGCTATCGTCAAGTTATTATTTGTTTTAAGTCTTACTCATTCTATTTTTAAAATAATTCAAATCAATTATTTCTCTTTTCCGCCTTTTTTCCACGATTCATTTGAGGGACGAGTATTCCAAAATAAGTTATTCAAAATATTTCTTTATTTTTCACAATTCATTAAAAGCGTTCAAAAACGGTTATGATTTTATTTGAAGTCACATTTTTTGATTCTATTAAATTTTCTCACAAATCATCAATTATTTCTCTTTTTTTTACAATTCATTTGAAGAATGAGTATTCCAAAATTCAAAATTCAATTATTTTTTTATTTTTCATTTTTCACAATTCATCAAAAGCGTTCAAACGGTTATCATTTTATTTGAAGTCACATTTTTTGATTCTATTAAATTTTCTCACAAATCATCAATTATTCCCGTTTTTTTTTTACAATTCATTTGAAGAATGAGTATTCCGAAATTCAAAATTCAATTATTTCTTTATTTTTCATTTTTCACAATTCATCAAAAGCGTTCAAACGGTTATCATTTTATTTGAAGTCACATTTTTTGATTCTATTAAATTTTCTCACAAATCATCAATTATTCCCTCATTTTTTTTACAATTAATTTGAAGAATTAGTATTCCAAAATTCAAAATTCAATTATTTCTTTATTTGCCATTTTTTTCACAATTCATTAAAAGCGTTCAAAACGGTTATCATTTTATTTGAAGTCACATTTTTTGATTCTATTAAATTTTCTCACAAATCATCAATTATTCCTTTTTGTTTTACAATTCATTTGAAGAATGAGTATTCCAAAATTCAAAATCCAATTATTTCTTTATTTTTCGTTTTTCACAATTCATTAAAAGCGTTCAAACGGTTATCATTTGATTTTAAGTCACATTTTTTGATTCTATTAAATTTTCTCACAAATCATCAATTATTTCTCTTTTTTTTACAATTCATTTGAAGAATGAGTATTCCAAAATTCAAAATTCAATTATTTTTTTATTTTTCATTTTTCACAATTCATTAAAAGCGTTCAAAACGGTTATCATTTTATTTCAAATCACATTTTTTGATTCTATTAAATTTTCTCACAAATCCACAATTATTTCCTTTTTTTTACAATTCATTTGAAGAATGAGTATTCCAAAATTCAAAATTCAATTATTTCTTTATTTTTCGTTTTTCACAATTCATTAAAAGCGTTCAAACGGTTATCATTTGAAGTCACATTTTTTGATTCTATTAAATTTTCTCACAAATCATCAATTATTCCTTTTTATTTTACAATTCATTTGAGGAATGAGTATTCCAAAATTCAAAATTCAATTATTTCTTTATTTTTCGTTTTTCACAATTCATTAAAAGCGTTCAAACGGTTATCATTTTATTTGAAGTCACATTTTTGATTCTATTAAATTTTCTCACAAATCATTAATTATTCCTTTTTGTTTTACAATTCATTTGAAGAATGAGTATTCCAAAATTCAAAATTCAATTATTTCTTTATTTTTAATTTTTCACAGCTCATTAAAAGCGTTCAAAACGGTTATCATTTTCTTTGAAGTCACATTTTTTGATTCTATTAAATTTTCTCACAAATCATCAATTATTCGTTTTTTTTTACAATTCATTTGAAGAATGAATATTTCAAACTTAGTTATTTCTCTTCTCCACGTTTTGCTGGACCGAGCCGGGGTTTGCCCCGTGATCACGTAATATTGATCGAGAATAACGGGAGCGACCACTTAGGTCACCGGTCAAAGCATGACTGAAAATGCGCGTCAGTTTGGGGCCCTTAAATCTCGACCCAAAATGCTGATGCGCATTTTCATTAAGTCGCGCATGGCGACCCGGAATGTGCGCAATTAGCACTTCATTTTAAATTTTAAGAACTCACGCGATCAGATTTCATCACGACGGTGACGGTGATCCTATGATTGGGTTGCGATCAAGTTTTATCAGAGTGATAAAACTTGACCGCAACGGGAAACTTTATCGCGCATGGGTTCTATTCTATCGCGATCAGGTTACATCTTGGTGATAAGACCTGATCGCGACAGAATTTCGCGCATGGGAACCTAAAATGCAACGTCAGCATTTTGGGTTGGGAATGGACGAGTTCCCATGGTGGCTGTTTTACGGCAGGGGGGGTAAGGGTGGGGGGAACATGTGTGGCTGAGCCTAGGCTCAGTCACAACATGGGCACCTAACGAACCTCGTAACCCCGAAAAGAGAGGAAAATTAAAATTTTAGGTGCACACAAACAAGGAGCACCTCGGTGTCACAGCGAAAGGGTGGAAGAGGGAGGGGGGTAATGGGGTCAGGAACCGGGACAGAAAGGGACTCTTGAGACCAGGATCAGGGGGTAAAAAAGGAAGGAGGGGTTGCTATCCGACGGGGAGAGGAAAGCCAAAGAGAAAGAAGAAAAAAAACCCAATATAACGCGGAGAGGGAAGAGAAAGGGAGCGACACCTTAGATCGACGTATCATCTCCGTCTCGTTGGTGGATCCAGGTGGTTTCGGATCCACTGTAGCCCACCCAACCGTGGTAAGCCAACTTTATCTGAACGCTATTCGGCTTTCCCCCCCTTTCCGACGTTCTTACATGCCCGATTGGACGCGAAGGAAACGGACACCCACTATGATCTAGATTTTCACATCATTTTTAAATTCTAGATATGTTTGCTCTAATAATTCAATGAATTTTGTAATTTTCTTCAAGTCTTTTCAGCTCCTGCAACTGATCATCTTGAAAATATTATTGGTCTTTCAACCTATTTTCCTCTTTTCTTTCCCTTTTTTGTGTAGGAAAGATATTGATTTAAAAACAAATGAATAATGTTGACGTGATTGTTTAAGGTAGGTATGTTAACTAAATATCCAACAATGTCAAAACAGCAAAAAGTTCAAATTAATAACTATATGGTGGGGAGTTTGCGTAACATAAGTTACTAGCATCATGAAAGTGAAGTAATGCCTCAACGGGTTCAATATAAATACTAGTATAATGTTAAAAACAATCTCATTTTACTTAAAATAATTAAATTGATAATTTTTATTTGTTCTTTCATCTTTTCGAATAGAATGAAACCTAGTGACAAACAAATTATACCGTGCAAAAAACGTAAGCGTTTCTTAAAATTCCAATCTTTGCATAAGGATCTTTAATTTTCACCCTGCTTTAACAATGAACGATCAAAGTTATCGTTCAACCTATGTTTTTTTCTTTTATTTGTGTAGTAAAACTGCCTATTTCACATTTTCTTAGAATCACAGCAAATTTGTTTCCCATAAACACAAATAAGGACGAATTAGTTATTATTAGTATCAATCTGCAATTACTTCACCAAACTAAACTTATGTAAATCAATTAATATAGTATAACCAAATACATACAAAAACTCATTTGTATATTCGACATATGGTAGAACGCATCACAATCAAGATTTGTTCTTATGATCAGCTTCAATACAAATTTTACGATTTAGTTTGATTTCGTTTTCTATTTGGGGTTCAAATTTCATATAAGTTGTATTCTGTCATTTCGTACTTGTAGTAACATCAGTTTTCGTTCTTACGTTTTATTCCCGGATTATATTAAAGCATCTTGTAGTTTTTATGGCTTTGAACTTTCAGATTTATGGTTCTGTGGCTATGTTTTTTTTTTAAAGTTTTTAGTTTTCTATCCGATTCGAGACCTTCTAATTAAATTAATTAATCGCACCATTTCACGGATTATAAATAAAATCGCTCCCACGTGCTATGTAAATTGCGCACCACGTGTCTGCCAACAAGAGAACTGCACCAAAAAAAAAAAACAAAGAAAAAAAAAAGGTACTCACCGTTAGTTCTTCCATGTGGAGATGAGCCCTGGTCACATGTTTTCCCACGTGTACAACGACGATTTGTTAAATGGCTTCTTCTTCACCGCCCAATTTTTTTTTTTTTTATTAGTTACTTTTTGGAGTTCCAAAGATACGGGGTCATCATTTAAGGAAAAGCACAATTTCAAGCTCAATTTTATTTATTCGATGTATGTTACGATATATTTTCATGTTTTCTTACGTTCAAATTGTTCCTTCTATGTACAATGTATACAAGATCTAAGAATTTGAAGATGTTAAATAACACTTCTACAGAAAATTTATTTAAAACTATGAGCAAAAAAATCACTGATTTTTGTATTCTTTAAGAATAATCACTATTTTTTATTATTTTTTTAAAGAGAATTTCAAATAAATGTATTCGAAGTTGTTGCTTTGAACTTGATTTAATTTAAAAATTTGATACATCAATCTTTTTCGTCTTTAACAGACTTCACTTCTATTTAAATTTTATAATTTTTGGTAAAAATTTAACACTTAAATGATTTATGTATATAACTCTTACTTTAAACTTATTTTTTTAGGAAAAAAAATATCTTTAATAACCAAAGAAAAGAAAAATATTAATTTAAAAATTTCAAACGCTATCAAAATTTACTCGCGCACAACACAGTAGTTCCAGATCCGTCCTCGTCCACGTCCAGCATCCAAAAGAGAGCGATTCTTCTCCTCTGTCGCTGAGGATCCCGTTATCCTTATTGGGTTACTAGGCTCCTCTCATCCACATCCGCTATGGAGTTGTCAGTGGTGGATTTTGGGCTGCGGTCGGTCCACGCACATTTGAGCAATTCGCTCATTTTACAACAAGGCAGCCTTTACGAAGGTTGCATTCATCCTTGGAAAGGCTGAAGGATCTTGTAGAATTAGGGCATCGGTGGGTGGTATGTCTTTATGATTTCGAATAGGTTAGTGATGTAACATGGTCATATAACGTTGTTTTCCTTTCTTGGCTTCCAGATTAGTTGAGTTCGCTAGATGTTGTTTTGACTTCTGCTGCTAGTTTCTCCTTTGTTGGTGTCGTAGATTGAGGTGTTCCGGGTTGTAATGATATCTGTTGAGGATATTTACGTAGTTTTGGTGACCGTATAAGTCTGGGTTGTCTCGATACAGTTTTACTATTTTTGGTTTCACTGTTGGCTTATCTAGAGGCCATTTCTTCCGATATATAGTGGTTGAGGCATTATCTCCTGATGACATGTGCTCAAGGTTAGCTATGACCAGGTGACAGGGATTTAAATTTTTATCCTGGTGTTAATGTAGTCACTACCACAATATTGTTCCGCTGGATGGTTGTCGATTTAAGTGCTTCAGATCCTTTGCGTGAAAGACTCCTAAGGGCTTCCCTGTTAGATCGGACACTCGGTATCTGGATGGGCTGATGATTTCAGTTATGCGGCATTTCAGGAACTTGTGATCTAATTTTGATTTGTAGTGGGCGGCTGCATCGCTTTCGCGGAAGTTCCGGCGATAGACCTCATCACAGATCGCAAAGGTAGGTGTTCTGGAGCGTAAGTTGTACGTTTTTGTTCTCGTCTCCACGGCTCGTGCGATGTTGTCTTTGATCCGCTGGCGGAGTAGGCGAAGTTTGTCGTGATGATGGAGGGTTGATGTCGCCTCTCCCATTAGGTTTAATTTTTGTAATAAGCCATACTGACTGCCATGACAGAGGAGATGCTGTCCAAAAACTGCAAAATAAGGTGAGAAGTTCGTCACCGAGTGGTGTAAAGACCGTAAAGCTCAGGCGATGTTAGTATTTTTTTTGTCCCAAACCTTTTAGTTCGGCTGTATATACGATCGGATAGCGGCGAGCAACGTGCGGTAATGATGTCTGTGGTGAATCGTTTGATAGGTTCTAACAGCGGGAACTTTCATAAGTGGTCGAGAAGAACAATTGCGCCAATATTTCCGTTTGTAGATCTCGGATATGGACCGATCAGTTCGATGTATACCCGCTGCAACATACGATCTGGCAGCGGTTGCTTTCCCATGGGAGGTCGAAGGATTTGATTAGGAGCCTTACGTAGTCCGCCACGTAGTCTCTCTCACGTTTAGGCCAGAAGAGGAAGATTTTAAGACGATGTAGCGTCTTGCTGAAGCTTCCATGGGCGCTCAGGGGATGGTCGTGGGCGCGAATGATCAATCTCGTGGTTAACTCCAAAGGGATCCAGAGTTTCCATGTTTGTCGTTCCTGTATCTGATCTGCTCGAGCATAGTTGTCCTGTTTGTAAACATAACCGTCCACAGTTTTCAGGTCAGGCAGATGTTGTTGTTGATCTCGAATCGTGTTTATAAGTTTCCGATATTGCTCCGATTGGAAATGTGGGGAATGCAGGTCTACTTCTAGTACGTCATCGTTGACCCAGTCTAGTGCTGCTCCTTCTGGGGAAAACATCCGGGACAAAGTATCTGGTACCACATTCTGTGAACCCTCCCGGTTGCAAATTTTAAAGTTGAAGCCTTGGAGTTTCAACGCCCACCGGGCCAATCTCCCATGTAGATCCGTCTAGTTCATGAGCCACTTCAGGGATGGGTGGTCGATTATTATTTCAAAGTCTTGGGCTTCCACGTATGGACGAAATCGTTCCAGAGCGGTTACTGCGACTAGGCATTTCTGTTCGGAAACGGTATAATTCCTTTGGGCTGCATTTAGTCTCTGCGTCATATAAACGATAGGTGCTTCTTCGCCATCCTCTGTTTTTTGCATCAGTACCGCTCCTATTCCGTGCTGTCGGAGCCACCACGCTGACGAGTTTGGGAACGGGAAATGGGACGTTGGGTTTTTGGGACAATGCTGAGGTTTACATCCTCTCCTATGACCCACGGTTCCCTGTAACAGGGGCAAGTAGTCGAAGTTCGTTACCAATTGCGTAAACATTTCAGATTAAAGGTGTGGTGGCATTGGGTTTCATACGGAGCTCGTGCGTCGCCGAAAGGTGCAAATTGCGCAGTGGCTCCTTTTCGCTTCTCCTGTTAGTAGAAGGTCGTCCGGGTTGAGTGGCATAGCTGGTCTGGAGGATTGTTGAAGTTTTGTGGAGAATATTTCTCTCTTTTCGTTTACAATTGGGGTTTTGTTTCCTTATTTTTTTTTTTTTTTTTTTATGTAATATAAGGTTATTTTTTTCTTTTTTTTCCTTTTTTCCTTTTTTCTCCCTTTTTTTATATACATTTGATACAATTCTGTACAATTCGAAATAAAAATATTGAAAAATTACATATAAAGAATTTAGTATGTACTACAAAATTTAACGCGAGTCAAACAAAAGTATTGTGTAAGAGGTAATAAAAATTCAAAAACTTAGCTTTCTAAGATATACAAAAACTCGTAATAAACTAAGCCTACAATTTTTATAGTTATTGAAAAACAAGGATTCATAAAAAAAATAAAAAATATAAAAGGTATGTGGAAAAAATCTTTTTTTTTCTAGTAGGTATATGGAGAATCCCAGTATTAAGGAGGGAAATTGTAAAAAATATATATATATAAGAAAATTTTCTGGGTTGTTAATTTTAAATTAAAACCTAATCCTTGAAGGATAATACGGTGATCTTATAATTGATTATACAACAAACTTACTCGAATCTTACAAACTAGACAAAAGAAATTAAAAGAAAACTAAACTTATAACTAGCAAAACAAAATATCATACACAAAAGATTTTTACCCTCACTTTGTCTACAGGCTTAAACACGCTGCCCCTTCTTTTCTCTTTTTCTCTTTATTGGATCTAGTACATCCAATTTCAAGCTTAGATACTATCAAGGACTTAGTCTGGAATCTTATGATTAGTTACTTAACTATAAAATTTAATTTCCTTAATTATTATAATTGAAATCAAGATAAATCTTCTTGTGATATGTAATATTATCGTATCACTGCTTATAAGTTAGTTTATAACACAAAAATTAAATTTTATTCATCAGATTCAAAGTTTTTATGAAACAGCAAAAATTTTCCGCTTCTCAATGGTATGAGTTCGTTTCACATACGCAATAATCATATTCGTTTATGACCTATAAGTCTTGTTTATACATTTTTGACGTGATAATGTCTTATGAATCGATGGCCGGCTGCACACACGAAAAATCATGACTCATTGTCACGTTCCGCCTGAGCTGAGCGTGCAAGCGAGAGCGCGGAACAGGCAATGAGTAGAAGAGAAACAAAGAGAAGAATCTCTTATGAATCCAATCTAATACGCTTATTAGTTTGGATTCATGAGAGACTCGTGAATCCAAACTAATGCGCGTATGTACGAATTTCTCATTCGTTCATACGCGCATTAGTGTGGATTCAAGAATCTCTCATTCGTACATACGTGTATTTGATTCGATTCAAGTATCTCTCATAGCGTTGCCAGCCCGTACGATAATTATCCAATCGTACGATAATTCAATGCACGATAGCGTATTTCAAATGTACGATAATTTTTAAATTTCAGTGCATTTTCTTTTGATCTTGCGTTTGCCTATTGCAAAGTGATCTTCAAATTGTTGTTGTATTAATAATATTCCTGTGCGTGTGTGAAACAGAAAACTGTGAAGCTTTGATTATGGCTCATCAGAGCGAGAGCGCGTCAATATCATGTTCATGAAAATATTATTGATATAATCACAATTTGAAAATTTGAAATGGGAAATAAAACTATTTTAAGAGCTCAAATCCTCTTATCGTAATCAAACCAAGGTCATGCGTTCCTCTTACAGCATTTCTTTCAACGTACGATATATGAGCTTTTTGACAGTGAAAATAATTCAATTCAATTCATATAGTAGGCAATTTTTCATAAATGTTTTCTTATGACGTTATCACGTAAAATTATCGTCCGTAAACTTTACAGACAACCAATGTTTTTTTCATTAAATCGACGTTTCTGTTGATTTTTGTTTTGTATTCAAATTATTGAACGCCCTATGATTTATATTCAGCTAACACATACATACATATATATACTGTAACAAATAACACGTTTTTAGTTTAGTTTAGAAAAACACTTTGAACTGAAAAGAAGCTAATAAAACGTATGATATTTTGTCATTGCAAACTAAATTCACCGGCATTAATATTTATTTCATCAAATCAAAGGAGAAATCATAACAGCTTGTTACCCAAACATGTGTTTATTCGTTATATATTTTCCTTTATAATAGATATTTACTTTACTTGCTTGATTTTATTTGCAAAAAAAAATGTCTATCAGTGTGTTTGTCCAGTTGTGAGACCTTGAAAATTTTTTTTTTAATTTTCGGAATGTCAAAACTGTAGAGTCCAGCTAAACTGAAGATAAAAAAAAATTCTTTAGTTATGCGGGAAAAAAAAATTCGGTCGGTCGAAGGTAATAATAAGGATAGAGGTTTACAAAGATTCCCAACTGAGAAAGTTGTCGTGCGCGTCAAGCGAAGACGTAGAGGCTATACCCCTAAGCAGTTGAAGAACTTTGTCGTGGGGCCTTGAGCCTTAAACTCAGGTAAACGAAAAGGTTAAATTTTTATAAGTCCAGAAAAAAAATCAAATCAAAAAGAATCAAAGAAAATCTTATCGAGCCCCACGTTGGGCGCCATTCTGTAGTGAATTACGTTTTGGAAGGGGGAAAAACAATGACTGTGTTTCTAGTCGCGAAATACTAGTTCAAGAGGGAAGGCAAAGGCGATGCTTAACTCACCTCTTTTCCTTACCACTTAAGAGGACAGACTGTTTCAAATATCTAGGTATTACCTTCAATGCGGTTGGTAGAGTTGCGGTTGATATGCGTGACGTCCTAAAAAGGAAGCTCAGACTCCTGAGTTCAGCTCCATTAAAATCACAACAACGCCTTCACGCTTTAAGAACGGTACTGCTACCTCAACAGTATCACAAACTATCCTTAGGTAACATTCTGATTGGATGTCTTAAACACTGCGATAGGATCATCCGGACGGAAGTAAGAGCATGGCTCAAACTACCAAAAGATACACCAACATCATTTTTTCACGCACCAATTAATAAACGAGGTCTCGGTATTCCATTACTGAGGTGGGCTAGTCCCATTCTGCGGTATAGGGAACTAGAAGGGAAACTAGAAATCTTCTATCTTGAAGATTTTGGCACACAACTAAGTACATATATCACACTTTTGCAAGAGGTTTCGAAGGCTAAACTAAGACTCAAAGTTGACAGTGGTTACTTTTTGTCACAAAACGACATTGAGAACTACTGGTCAAAGAAGCTTTATGCATCTGTAGACAGCTTTGGCCTACGTGAGGCGCTATACGTTCCAAAAACACACAAATGGATAAGAGATCCAACAGCACTCTTACCGGGAAAGGACTTTATATACTCAATAAAATTAAGAATTAATGCGTATCCAGCCAGATCTCGTGTTTCGAGGAGAAGACCATCAATAGAAAGGACATGCAGACCAGGCTGTCTAAATAAATCTGAAACTCTAAATCACATCCTGCAGAAATGCTATAGAAGACACCATGTACGGGTAAAACGACATGACGCGATTGTGAACTACATGGGCCGTTATCTAAGGATCACAGGCTATGAAGTGCACGCTGAACCGCGTATTGCCACCTCGGAAGGTCTCCGTAAGCCAGACATTGTTGCAGTACGTGAGAGTATGGCTACTGTTATGGATGCCCAAGTGGTTTCAGATACCAGAAACTAAGATCAATGCCATTCAGATAAAATAACTAATTACCAGAAGCCCGAGATCATAAGTTGGATTAAGGACAAATTTAACGTAAAGGATGAAAATGAATGAAATACCACTACTCTTATTGTTTCCTTACTTACTTGATCAAATGGAACGTGTATCATTTACTAAGCGATTACACGGATATATTATATATTTTAAGGTATTTTGTTTTGATGCGAGCTTCTTGTTTTAAGCACCAAGGGTTTGTTATATACACCAAACAAATATCGATGAATTTTGATATCCAAACAATTGGCTTGTTTGACTGGGGCGGTGCATCCCTCAAATGATAACGGGTATGTCCCAAGGCCAGCTGAGTGCGTACAGAAACCACACATAGAGCAAAAGGGCAAATGCATGATTCCGGTGTTCAGTACATACAGAGACAGCAAAAGCTCGGCCTATCGATCCTTTTGGTTTAACGAGTTTTTAACAAGAGGTGTCAGAAATGTTACCACAGGGATAACTGGCTTGTGCTTAGCGTTCATAGCGACGTCGCTTTTTGATCCTTCGATGTCCGCTTTTCCTAACATTGTGAAGCAAAATTCACCAAGCGTTGCCTTGTTCACCCATGCAAGGGAACGTGAGCTGGGTTTAGACCGTCGTGAGACAGGTTAGTTTTACCCCACTGATGACTATTTTTTATACAACAGCATTCCTGCGTAGTGTTCAGTGTCGGCGATCATAGAGTGAGCACGCGCGTTTGATATCCTCCGCAAGTAGTTGTCTACACCAGTGAAAGTGTATTTTTCGAGGGTTTCTCGCCATCAAAACCGCAAGATTAGATAGCGAAGGAGCCAATTAGTAAGTGACTGGAGTGCAAAGCAAGGCTGTTTGCAGTAGAAATTGCTGTAATCTCCACTCAACATCATAACCTAGAAGTGCACTTCACATTTCACACCAACCAGCAGTGACAACAACCTAACCAACGAAGTACAAAGCGACAAGACAAAAACAACAACAACCACAAAACCTTATAGGTATTGCCATAATTTGTATAACAATTTGTATTGCCATAATAGAAAACAGTGCTGTCAAAACACAAAAACCCAAAAATATGGAAAGTATGGATCTGCTGTTGTCAAAACTGGACGAAAAATTAAAGGAACAAACCAAAACAATCACTGTGTCAGTGACAAATTGCGGAAGCATTAGACGAAAGGGTAAAAACAATGTAAGAAGAAAACACTCAACTTAAAACTAAAATAGCTGCACTCGAGCAAAAAATCAGTGAGCTGGATAAGGAGAAGCGGAAGTACAATCTAGTGTTTTTCGGAATAGAGGAGAAAGGGAAATCAGAGGCAGAATTGGTAGGCCACATAACCAAATTAGTAGTCGAAACAGGAACACAACTCGACAGCCAAGAAATCAGAAACATATATAGGATTGGAAAAGATAACAACAGCAAAAATCGGCCTGTTGTAGTGTCCATCACATCTATGTGGAAAGAACATACCATTCTAAGAAACAAAAGCAGGCTCCCGCCAGGAACACACGTGAAAGAAGACTTCCCTAAAGAAATCCTAGAAAAGCGGAAGCAGCTACAAACCCAAGTGGAAGAAGAAAGGAAGAAGGGAAATCTGGCCTTCCTAAAATATGACAAGTAAAAGTGAAAAAACCGTCAGACAAGTCCAGAGACAAAAGAAGGAGGGAAGAGACAAATTCACCCACCGATTCACCCACCACGTCCTCCCTGAAAAAAGCAAACACGAAAGACATCTCAACACTCCGAAATACTAAGGGAACGTCAAAAGAAAGTTCAAAACCAAACATACTAAGCTATATCGAACGAGGCAGACCAGCTTCACTATCCGAGACCCCAAAAAACTTGTGAAGACAGCCGGCACCAGGAGCCAAACCAAACCAAACACCACAACCGTATACATACCAACTTTGGAAAAATACACCCCAAGCCGGCTGGTCACCGTGGGGGAAGCTGACCATCACCCTCCAATAAATATAAATAAAACAAAAGAACCAAAACAGAAAAGGTCGAAACGAAACGTCTGTTGTCTATATATATGTACACTAAACACACGAACGCTAAGAACACCAGAAAGCCTGCACGAACTTGAGCTAGCTATCGAAAATATCAAATGGGACATCTTAGGTATAAGCGAGATGCGAAGAATAGGCGAAGGTATTGAAGAAAGGAGTCACTATATGTGCCACAAAGGAGAAGTTGCCGGACAAAGGGGAGTAGGCTTCCTGATAAAGCCAAAACTCAAAAGTCATATTATCGGGTTTGAAGGCATATCGGATCGAATAGCAGCAATTCACATTAACATACCAGAGTACACAAAACATTGGACGATTATTCAAATCTATTCACCGACGGAGCAAGCCACCAAAGCAGAAATAGACGAGTTCTACAACAAACTTAGTGAAGTAACTGAAAAATACACCGGAAACAATTTAGCAGTCATGGGAGACTTCAATGCTCAAGTGGGTGCCCAAATGGCCGGAGAGGAGCATGCAATAAGGAAATTTGGAAGCGGCAAAAGAAGCAAAAATGGCGAAAAACTGGTTGAGTTTCTGCTCGAACATAACTTAACGCTGCTCAATTCCATATTCCGTAAAAAACACAAAACTAAATGGACTTGGATATCTCCAGATGGAAAGGTACGAAACGAGATAGACTACATCACGACAAACAAAGCAATGTTGTTCAGCGACACGAGTATAATAAAAAATCTAAACTTCAGTACTAACCACCGTATGGTACGTTGCTGTCTATCCGAACGCGGTCCAAAAAAACCTAGGCCGAAAGCAATCCAAAAGAACTACCCCCAAATAGTTAGTAACAAGAGGGTTCTAAACGACTCTACAGAAGACTTGTTGGAATTTGTCACTTCGAATAGGAATCTGAACGAAAAATATGTCAGGTTGGAAAGCAAGCTCAAGGAACAGATAGGAACACTAACAAAGAAAAGCAAGGAATCATATCTAAGCCAAACCCTTAAATTAATTGAATATAGAAGGAATATAATATCGAAAAAGAACAGGAAGGAAAACCTTAAGGAAATATCGAGCCTAAGCAAGCGCATCAGGGAAAATATGAGAAAAGACAGGAAAAGTAGGAGAATCAGTACCCTAGAGAACCACATTATCAAAACAGGAGGCACACGAAAAGCCTTCAAGGAACTTCGTGAGAAAGGAAAAGAATGGATACCAAGGCTGAGGGGTAAAGAGTGGCCAACAACTTCTCGTAGTGCAATCCTGAACATAGCAACGGATAACTATCGCTCGCTATACCCAAAGCCGCCAAACGTACCGTCGCCTGTTGGAGGATTTAGACTGGAGAATATAGCAGAAGTTATCAACAACGTACCAGAAATATTCCAATCGGAAGTAGAAAGGGCTATAAAAAGTCAAAAGATGGAGAAATCACCGGGCCCAGACCGAATTCCAAATGAACTCATGAGGGGAACACTTGAAGACTTAAGTCCCATTCTAACAATGATCTTCAATGAGATACTATCGACTGGCATCATCCCAAACCAATGGGCTGAATCCCACATTATACTGCTATACAAGAAAGGTTCAAAAGAAGATATTGGAAATTACAGACCAATATCTCTTATTTCAAACGTATACAAGGTTCTTGCAAAAATCATCCTGGAAAGAATATCCAACAAGCTCGACGAAAATCAACCGGTTGAACAGGCAGGTTTTAGGAAAAACTTTAGTGCGATAGACCACATACACACCATCAAACAGCTCATACAAAAATACAATGAGTACAACAAACCCATCTATATAGCCTTCATAGATTATTCCAAAGCCTTCGACAGCCTCAAACATGAATTCGTATGGCAAAGTCTTACGGAGCAGGGGATTGAAAAGGCTTATGTAAACATCATTAGAAACATTTACATCGAAACTAAAGCTAGCATCAAGCTGGAATCTATAGGGGATACATTTCCAATCGAAAGGGGCGTCAGGCAAGGCGACCCACTCTCACCAAAGCTATTCTCAGCAGTACTTGAGCAAATGTTTAGGAAACTAGAATGGGATTATCTAGGTCTAAACATAAACGGAGCGCGACTGAACCATCTAAGATTTGCTAATGACCTGGTTGTATTGGAGGAGAACCCAAGAGTACTGGAATCCATGTTACAAAGTCTAGCGAACCGAAGCCGAGAAGTAGGACTGGAACTGAACTCGAGCAAGACCAAAATGATGACAAACTCTGTGGCTGCAGACATAACCGTCAATGGGGAGAAACTCAATTATGTAATGGAATATGTATACCTAGGCCAAATTATATCACCGAATGATCAAATGTCCAAGGAAATCGACAAAAGAATTGCTACTGGGTGGAAAAAATTTTGGGCTTTGAAAGAAGTCATGAAAAGCAAGGAACTAGGTATCAGGACAAAGAAAATGACTTTTGATACTTGTATCCTCCCTTGCATCACATATGGTTGCGAAACCTGGGTGTTGACTAAATATCATAGGGACAAACTTGCAACGGGTGACAGTCTGGTACCCAAGAGACGGATTCAGGAGCCGAGGTTACAAGGTGAGAAGATGGGAGGACGAGTTGAAAAGGACCTTAGGTCCCCTCTGGCAAAGAGTGGCGGCAGACAGAAAACAGTGGAAGATTTTGGAGGAGGCCTATGCCTTAAGGCACACCGAGCGGAGAGACATTCTGGGAATGGAGCAAACGCAAGCTAGACAAGCATAAAAGCTCGGAAGCAAGGGCTGTATTATTATTATTATTGTTATTATTCCTGCGTAGTACGAGAGGAACCGCAGGTACGGATCAATGGTACAATACTTGTTCGAGGGAACAGTGGTATGACGCTACGTCCGTTGGATTATGCCAGAAAACCTGTCAGGTCGTATCCGCGCTGGATTGTAATGATTTTAATGGGGATATTTCATAATATCGCTATAAATCATTTGAAGTTATAATTTTATTATTATAATATAATGTATATATAGTACTAGTCATAATCCTACCTCAACAACAGACAATTTAGAGTCCAAATCGCAAACTGTCATTCTTGCATCCAATACGTGAGGGCAGGAGTCCCACGGGGCAGTGTTCTTCGACCCATTCCGTACGCACTGTTCACCACAGACCTTCCAACTAACAACAAGCTGACAGTAGCACCTTTCGCTGACGACACCGCCATCGTTATTATCTATGGATGCCCCAAAATGGCATCCAGTATCCTGCAAAGCCACTAAAACAAGATACAATTGTTGTTGGTAAAGTGGAAGATCGAAGCCAGTGAATCCAAGTCTGTACAGATGACGTTCAAATTATCCAACAAAACATGCCCAGAAGTCCTTAAACAACAAACCACTTAGCGTGACAAAACACGTTAAGTACCTTGGCATATATTTGGGAGAAACATGTGACAAAGCGAAAAGAAATGGAGCTACGACTCAAAAAACTAAACTGGTTGCTGGCCAGAAAATCCGAATTGTCCCTTACGAAAAAACTACTGGTCTAAAAAGCCGTAATCAAACCAATTCGGACGTACGGCATTTAACTCTGGGGGTCTTGGACAAAATCACCATCGATATTATACAAAGATTCCAATAGAAAACGTTAAGACTACTTGCAAACGCAGTGTAGTATGTGATCAACACTAACTTACACAATGAAATTGATGTTAAATAGAAGAAATCAAATACACCAGCCAGAGATAAATACAACGGCTAAAAGTCCATCTAAACCAGTCGGCGCTCGCAATGTTAAGACGCGACGGAGAAATGTCGAGACTAAAGAAAAAATCAAAACCCCTGGACCTACCATATAGATTCCAAACGTCCTCACTCTCCCAATTATCAAACTCGGTTGACCTCTCAATAGAGAAGCTTCCGTAAAAGATATGGATGTACAAACACAAACAGAATTATTTATTATCCCATCAGACAGATTGTAGTTAAAAAATTACACTGAAGAAATTGCTAAGTTTAACATTGATTGTTATTTCGAACATACTACAAGAAACATTTTTGAAACCATTATTTCAATTACGTTTTCCAAACTATCTTCTCTATCGCAGCGACAGAATGCGAGCCCTCTTCGCAAAAAGAAATGTAAATCACCACCTCATCAAAAGACCAAATTTAATTTCCCTAGAAGCAACGATTAAACAAATAAGGAGCAATAAATTCGACTTTACCTTAATATCAGCAATAACCTTCTCTCGGGTCTTCCTTCCCTTATTGACTTCGAGGGCCCATTACTAATCGCGGGAGACATGAACGCTGTTCAGTAATCACTGAACAATAAAACTACTTGATGAAAATCAAGTAGCTTTTGGGTACTCAAGAAAATGATTTAAAAGGCATTGAAAAGTTTTCCTTAGCCATTAAATCATTTCTTGAGGGAGAGTTTGAGTCGTGAAGAATTTTCTTAAAATCTAAGTCTTGCAGTTCTTTCAATTCTTATTAATCTAAAAAGAGTTTGTTTTCTATAATGTGTTCTAAACCAAAATATATTAACTTTAAGTGTTATTTTTTGTAGCTATTTTAGATTAATCTTTAATTTTCAACTGAAAATTTTAATCTTGTGTTTAATTGTATCTTGTGAACTAAGTCCTTTGAATTATTCTATTATTATTTTGTGAACTAATTATCAAATATTATTGTGATCTATATCTTGTGAGCTAAATCCTGTGAATTATTATATTATTGTAGTTTATTAGTAATTCTTAATATTATCAAAATAAAATCATGAATTATAAGCTTTTATAATAATGTATGGATTTTTGAACTAATTTTCTTGAATAACTGATTAAAATTACTATCGTAATTTTGAAGAAATGTGTAGAAATAGTGTAAATTTGAAGACAAAGAAAATAATAGATAAATGTATAATAAAAAACCCTTAATTGTGAATAAAAGGCATAAAAACAGAAAAGAGAATAAGATATATAATTTTCATTCCTCCCCACTATTTCGGCAGTTCATTGCTGATGGTAAATTTGAACAAACGCTTATCATCGCCAGTAGGGAGCGTTGAGAAGTAACATGGCCGGACGAAAATTAGATCGTTTTACTACAGAAACGCAAGGTACCCTACATGTCCCCAACGAACCTACGCACTATGGACGAACGAACGGCAATGCGCTGGACATTGCCATATCATATGCATTCAACCACAATCTAAAATAGAAGACATCTTAATTTCCGCATCTTAACATCTTAACATCTTAATAGAAGACATCTTAACAGTAAATAACAATAACTATTTTTTATTTTAATTTATTATTTTGATTTTAAATTATTTAAAGTCATAATCACAATCACATAATCATATAATATTTTATTAACTATTTAATTATTTTTAAATGCATTCTTCTCCTTACGAGCTCAACTTATCACCTAACTCTAATAATAAAAATTATTCAAAGCATCACAAAATTAGGTTACTTAAATCTAAATTAACATATTAATTACATACTTAGTTTCACCTAGACTTAGAGATATCAAAGTGTTATATAATTACTTAAGTTATATATTTTAAATTATCAATTAATTAAGAGATAATTTATATTACATAAAATAAAATAAAATAAAAAGTATGTACCTACAGCTCTCCCCTTTAATATATCTTTAATAAATATATTTTAAATTATAAATTAATTGAGAGATAATTTATATTACATTAAATAAAATAAAATAAAAAGTAAGTACCTACAAGAGACAAAACAAGAAGAAGAGCCAGAAACACAGGAGACCCTATATTAAAAAGATTCACCAACCACAACTAACAAATAAAATCCGGGACCAAATCAAAACTTTTCGCAACGAACAATGCACGAATTTCTTACGAAACCTAGACAACAGGTGAAAACCGTTTTTGGAAATTGGCAAAATTCATAAGAGCCAAAACTAAAATCTCAGTTCCGCCTATCCATGGACCAAACGGAAAAGTCTACGAGGAAGCCAGTAAAGCAGAAGCATTCGCTGACACGCTAGAAAAATTTCGTCAAAACACATCTTCAGAAGAGGACTCTGATGCGGAGAAAGAAATCTTCTTCATAAAATCAAGAATAATGCGAGCGCAACCACATTTTACAGATACAATTATACCAACAAATCCCCAAGAAATAAGAAACTTGTCCCAAGGAAGTCTCCAGGCCATGATACCCTCAAAAACAAAGCCCTCCCAACGGTATGGAAAAGAGCAGTTGTGATCGTCCTACCGAAATCCAATAAAAATCATTCATTCCTTCAAAACTGGAGACCAATCAGCCTCGTATCCTTCATGGGTAAAATCGTGGAAAAAGTCTTACTATCCAGACATCTCGAATACACCAAGGAACATAATATCATCTCTCAGGAACAATTCGGCTTCACACCTGTTCACAAATGCCTTACCTGACTGTACCTGATGACCAAATAATTACTTACCACAGTGTACTTCTCACCTACAAATGACATTTTCCCGTCAGCGAATCACGTTCGCAACCAAACTCACCTTCGACTGCGGGATCATCTTTCCGGACGGTTTTATCTTTAAGTTGTGCACATGTTTCTAATATTTCTTGGTCTTACTTGTAACAATTTATCCTTCGTCAGCAACTTTTTGGTATAAATTTGTGTAATTTGGATCAAATAAATCAGTCATTAATAGGAACTCGACCCTTTTACTTCGTTTCCTCATCAATTGTGTATTGGTCCAAGACCTTTGCACAGCCTCAATCAGTCTTGGTGTAACACCTAGATTTACCCTTCAACCTTCTCCCCTGAAAAAGAATCTACGAAAATTGAGTTGTGGTGATACAACTAGTCAAAAATAGCGCAGACAAAGGATTCTGCGCTCAACAACACCTATGCATTCTACAGAACTTCAGCTCGTCAAACTCGTGCAACATGTCAGAAATTAGCGGAACCGCCAAAACTCTACCGGTATGATCACTTTCGACATAGAAAAAGCATTTGAAAAAGTTTGACATACCGGACTCGTCTACCAAATGCACAAACTAAAAATCCCTCTCGCTATAGTACAACTGATAGGCTCCATCCTCCAAGAAAGAACATTCCATGTTAGAATAGAAAATCACTTCTCCACTCTACAAGCAAATAGAAGCCGGTGTTCCCCAAAGTTCACCGTTATCCGCAATCCTCTACAACTTATAGACGACTGATCTACCTCATAATAATAACGGGAAGATTGCAACATTCAGCAAACACTCTTATCAGATACTTCCAAAAATGGAAAATCAAGATCAATTACGGTTACCTAAAAGTATGTCGACAAAACGCAGGCAATTTTCATTACTCGGAAAAGAAGTCAAGAACTTCCAAATACAAGACGAGGACATCGAATGGCAGCCAAATACCTAGGAATCACGCTGGACAAAAGGCTTCTCTTGACGGACACTATCCAAGACAGACGAAGGACAATGACCAAGACCAAAAAACTGGATATCACAAATAAAATGCTTATCTAAAAGCAAATAATACGACCCTTAATCCATTACGGTAGCACCACCTTCTGTGAAAAAATGCTCCAAACCTGCCAAAACTTAGCCCTAAGGAAGATATTCAACTATTAGTGGTATGTCAGAAACCCTGACATACACAACGAACTAAGATTGGAGACAATAGATAAGTATATCCGTGATAAAACCCTCCGACTTTTCCATGAAATCGACTATCACCCAAATCCCACATCAAATGTCATGAAAGCCCCTACTAACAACAAAGATAGATACCCAGCACTAGGACAAATTCTAAACTAACAATCAGAATCAAAATCATCTACAGCAGGAAATTTATGTCGTTAAATTAACATTTTGAAAATTTTGGTTTTCTCTAATAAAAAATATACCAAAATAGCAAATATTAAAAAACTGTACACAGGCCTCCGAGTGGATGAAAGTTATGAGTTCCAAACTTATGAATTATATGAAGAACTACAAACAATGATCCTAAATTTAACAGACTTCATTCAAGATGTGAATGAACTGCTTCAATACATAATAGAAAATAACTTGAAAGAACCCAAATTACCCAAATATTTACATTGTGTATCGAAATTTGCTCACGATACTGGTAAGTACAGCCTCCGGTTAAAGGAACATTTCAAAATTAAGCTCATAAAAACTTATTTGAGAAAGGGTTCCGTCAGGATGACTATGGAAGCAAAGAAGTGAGGATTGTAGGAAACAAGTTTCATTTAAGAATCGCACGCGGTGGTGGCCACTAGTAGTTGTGGATCAGTGTAAAGAGAAGAACTTGCTGGGACGAAATTGGTTCGAACCGTTGCAGATTACTGTCCACGGTGTTAATAGTAGAACACGCAACTCTTGCGGTTGATGGTCGCCAACTTGGGGAATTCAATGGTCCGCCGATTAAACTGGATTATAACCGAGAATTAGCGCCAATATACTTAAAATGTAGGCGGGTTCCTTACCCACTCAAGGATAAGGTGGGAGCAGAACTCAATAGGCTGCAAGTGTTTGTGTACTACAGGCCATTCCATATGCTAAAAGGGTAACGCCGGTGGTTAATGTTTTGAAAAAAGACGGCAGCGAAAGATTGTGTGGGGACTATAAAGCCACAGTAAATAAAGTCTTAACGCCTTAAGCGTATCGTAAACCTACAATTGAAGACATTTTTGTTAAATTTGCCGGTACGCCAGTACAAGGCACGGGATCAGTAATTTCTGGCTAACAACCCCGAGAACTCGAATAATGAAACGAGAGTAGTGTCTGGATAGACTCCTAGCACCAGTATTCAAACAAATAATGAAAATCACACAAATGCAGAAGAATAAAATAGCACAATTACCAACTGCAATAGCACAAATAGCACAAAAATTCAAATAGGAAACGCGAATCACAAATTAACAAAAAAAATTATATACCATAATTACCAAGTACAATACAAATATAGAAAGTGCAATAACATTAGCACACATATCCTGCTTCATACTGGAGCTAACAGCTGGTTTCAAGCTAAAAGAAATTCAAAAAAGGAGTTACAATCGAGTGTTGAGAAATAAGCGGGAAGAGAAACGAGCAAAATATGCCGATATTCAAATGAATTGGAAAAAACATCAGGGAAGATGTATCAAATCAATTCTGGAGGATATGGAAACATATACCAACCCGGCTCGCGACATCATGGTACCTTTCTGGAACGAAGTGATGGTTTCTTCAACGACCTCACCTGGAATTGTACAAACTATGAATAAGAATGTTGGTTCCCAATAACACATATGGAAGTCACTAAAGCTAGAATGTCAATATCCTCAGCCCCAGGCCCAGATGGAGTTACAGCAAAGTTCCTTTATAGTTTGCCTCCTGGTATGTATATACTCAGTTATAATGAAATGTAGGAAACTTCCTGACTTCTTGCAAAAGTCGAGAACGATCTTTATACCAAAAGGCACATCAGCCAATGAACCTGGTGAGTTAAGACCTATTACAATCTCATATGTAATAACTAGGCAGCTGCACAATATTCTAGCGAGGAGATTATCAAATGCATTAATACTTGACCCGTGTCAGAGCCCTCGATGGCTGTGCGGACAATGTTGTTATGATCGATATGATCCTACAAGAATCGAAAATAAACTATAAATCAACATATGTTGCGCTGCTAGATGTGAGGAAAGCGTTCGATAGCGTGTCACTTAACACCATAATAGATACCTTGCAATCGAATGGCCTTCAAACAGAATTTACGAATTACATTCAGAATTTCTATGCCAAGTCAACAACAAATCTATGCGGTGAGGGATGGGTTCCTAATCCGATTAAATCAGGCAGAGGCGTAAAACAAGGTGACCCATTGTCGCCAATTATATTCAATCTTGTTATTGAAATTACCACCAGAAATTGGCTGTGAGCTGGAGTCAACCCAGGTAAAAGCACTGGCATTTGCCGACGATTTAATCCTCCTAGCCGCAAAAGCTACAGGCTTACAAACAATGTTTGATATAAGCACAACCTACCTAGAGAAATGCGGTATGTCATTAAACGTAGGAAAAAGTTGTACCTTATCTTTTCAAGAACAAGCTAAAGAAAAGAGGGTGGTTGTGCGGCGATAAACCTTTACGGCAGATAATAGGGAATTGAAAGCAATGAAGAGCGCAGACTGTTTCAAATATCTAGGTATTACCTTCAATGCGGATGGTAGAGTTATGGTTAATATGCGTGACGTCCTAAAAAGGAAGCTCAGGCTCCTGATTTTAGCTCCATTAAAATCACAACAACGCCCTCACGCTTTAAGAACAGTACTGCTACCTCAGCAGTACCACATTCTATCCTTAGGTAACATTCTGATTGGATGTCTTAATCACTGCGATAGGATCATCCGGTCGGAAGTAAGAGCATGGCTCAACCTACCAAAAGATACACCAACATCATATTTTCATGCACCAATTAATAAAGGAGGTTTCGGTATTCCATCACTGAGCTGCACTAGTCCCATTCTGCGGTATAGGAAACTAGGAAGGCTTCATCTTGAAGACTTTGGCACACAACTAAGTACAAATATCACACTTTTGCAAGAGGTTTCGAAGGCTAAACGAAGACTAAAATTTGACAGTGTTTACCTTTTGTCACAAAACGACATTGATAAATACTGGTCAAAGAAACTTTATGCATCTGTCGACGGCTTTGGCCTACGTGAGGCGCTATACGTTCCAAAAACACACAAATGGATAAGAGATCCAACAACACTCTTATCGGGAAAGGACTTTATAGATTCAATAAAATTAAGAATTAAAGCGTATCCAACCAGATCTCGTATTTGGAGGGGTATACCATCAATAGAAAGGACATGCAGAACAGGCTGTCTAAATAAATCTGAAACTCTAAATCACATTCTGCAGGAATGCTATAGAACACATTCTGCAGGAATGCTATAGTACGGATAAAACGACATGACGCGATTGTGAACTAAGTGGCCAGTAATCTTAGGAACATAGGCCATGTAGTGCACGCTGAACCGCATATTTCCACCTCGGAAGGTCTCCGTAAGCCAGACATTGTTGTAGTACGTGAGAGTATGGCTACTGTTATCGATGCCCAAGTGGTATCAGATACCAGAAACTTAGATCAATGCCATTCAGATGAAATAACTAAATACCAGAAGCCCGAAATCATTAGTTGGATTAAGGACGAATTTAACGTTAAAAAAATAGTATTTACATCTGCCACGATGAATTGATGGGGAATATGGAGTAGGGAGTCACTTGAGACACTTATAAGGAATAGAATAATAAAACAATCAGAAAGTGAAGTGCTTAGCAGGAGTTCTGTTATTGGAGGTATAATAAGTTTCGAACAGTTTAATAACGCAACATGGATCGAAGGAGAAGGAATAGGATGAAATTTGGGTAATTGATTAAGAGCGCTGCCGGCTCAACATCTTAAGCACAAGTACAAAAGTGGAGGTTTTAGTGAGTAAGAATCCCACACGACTATAACATTAACCACTTTGTAGCTATAGCGCCTCCTATAAGCGGAGGTTTCCTCCTCTATATTGTCAAAAAAATAAATAAACACAAAAGACAAAAATAGCCAAATGATTCGTCACCTAATTAGTGACGCGCATGAATGGATTAACGAGATTCCTACTGTCCCTATCTACTATCTAGCGAAACCACACAAAAAGCAAAAGGGCAAATGCTGACTTGATTCCGGTGTTCAGTACATACAGAGACAGCAAAAGCTCGGCCTATCGATCCTTTTGGTTTAACGAGTTTTTAACAAGAGGTGTCAGAAATGTTACCACAGGGATAACTGGCTTGTGCTAAGCGTTCATAGCGACGTCGCCCTTTGATCCTTTGATGTCGCTTATTCCTTTCATTGTGAAGCAAAATTCATCAAGCGTTGTGGTTTAAATTTTGGTGATTGAATGTTTAAAAATGTAGGTGAAAAAAGTAGGACTTCGGAAGGAAGGAGAGCTGGAGACTATGCGGTGTTCATCCCACGAATTTTTTTGTATGTTTTGGATGCTACATTGTAAAAAAAAATAATATTATAGATCTAATAAAGAGTTAAAATACAAAAAATAATAATTTTTGCATCAAACATAATTTTTTTTTTTAAATATGAAATTTTCTTAATTTATAAGTTTAGTGATAAAAATTTGGAAACATGTGCAAGCTAAAATGCAAGTAATTTCCACCTATGGATTGAGATAAAAACGTAAAAACGTAAAAATAAAAAAAAATAAATTAAGGATAGGTGTTCAAATTACGTGTAAGTGTTTCAGCAACTAAATTAAATTAAGAAAAAACGAAAAAGTAATTTTTAAAAAAAAAATTATCTTACTTAAAGTCTGTGCACGCATGACTCTTTAAACTGCTGAAATTTTTCTGATCGAATTTTCCAGCAGAAGGAAAATTTAAATTTTTTTAAAAATATGGAAAAGCGGTGTTGATAATCGCCATCGACGAGGATATGAACCTACAAACTGTGATTCGTTATTCTGAATTATGAAGTGATATATTTCATTACCCCAAAAAAAAAAAAAGAAAAAAAAAGGAAAACATAAAAAGTTCGAGTAACTTAGTATAATAGATGTTTGAAAAATAATAATATAGATTTGAAAAAAAAAATTCAAACTAATGATGTTTGCATCAAATAAAATTCTTTGAAAATTTGGAATTTGTTTGAAGGCCATAGACCGATTTCTTCCCGTATCAAATGAAATTCGAAGTAAATTGTGAAAAGGAAGAAAACAAAAAAAAACAAAAACAAAGCAAACGTGAAATCGCATTTTACCAGGCATAAAAATTTTTTTTGTATTAAAGTCTAAGACGCAGGTAAAGTTAGGAACAGTGAAATGATGAACATAAATGAAAAAACATAACTTAAGAGTAACTTTAACAGTTATGAGCATCATGGCAAACTGAAAATTTAGCTTGAAATCAAATTTTAAGTATGCAGCTTTATGTAAGTAGATTGCTAATTTCGTATTTTTTTTAATAATTAATATTTATTTGGTATTACAATTCGTCCTCCTCTGGATTAGTTTGTACATTATAAGCTTCCAATTTATATAGATATATATTTTTTGTTGCTTATGAGATATGTATATCTCGTTTTAATTAAAAAAAAACAGAAGAAAAGAAAGACCGCTTTTTCATATTGCAAAAAATTAATAAATATAGAATTAAATTATGAGTATTAAGAATCTGCGTAAACAAAATTAATAAAACGAAATTGAATTAATTTTTCAAAAGCAAGAGGCAAAAAACAAGGATTTTCAAGTTGTTGAAGAAAAGAAGAACTTTAAACCTTTAAACCACACACTGATTATAACAACAACATCAATGATACATTATTTATTATTGACAATTTTGAAAATTTATATTCAGTAATCCCTTATTCGCGGTCTTGACATCTGCGGTCTCCATTATTCGCGTATAAAAAAATAGACTAGATTTAACACTCGTGTTAGATATTCCTCTAACGAAAATTTTCAGAGAATTATTGAAAAAGTATTCAAACTAGATTAACTAGTTCGAATACTTTTCAAGTCAAACGAATATCATTTAATTCAATGATCTTGAACTCGAACGTTCAATTATCTTGAGCTTAAATGAACTAATCCACATGCCATTTCCTGTCTGCCATGCCATTTCCCGTTAGTACCTTCAATCGCGATCGTCATCATTTCCTGTCGATGAAAAACCAAAAACTTTCTCACGAATTAGCAAAATCCAATTCAGCAATTTCGAAAAATATAATTGCTAATAATTCTAGTTTTAGTTTAGTCTTAAGATTCACTCTGAAGAGAGCAGTTATAAAGAAAAATCCTGTAATATCTTTTAGGAAATAAAAGAATAAAGTTTTAGTTTAAAAATTTTAAAAACAAATCTTTTCATTAACTTAAGTTAATAAAAACATAAGTGGCGCAGTCGGTAGGATTCCTGTCTGAAGATTGGAATCCAGTGATAGTGAATACTAGTTTCGGTATAAAAGGACACAAAGTATCCAAATAAAACATTTTTGGTACGTAGAAACGAATTTTAACCGGCTTCTTTTTATTCAAAATAAATGGTGAATTTTGTTTATTTCTTTCGACCAAGAAGTTAAAACGGTTGAATTTTGATGAAATTTTTTTGAAGAAAAGTAAATTTAATTATAAAGAGCGAAAAGTTCGAGAAATAAAATCGAAAAGGTTTTAAAGTGCAAGTTGTGGAAAATTTTTTGAGACTCGAAAAAAAACCAATTAAGAATAAAAAACTGTGAATTTTAAGTGTATTTTTTTTGAGAAAGAAAAATAAACTGTGTAATTAAGAATAAAACTATTCTATTTGAAGGGTGAAATTAAGAAACAAAATATAGAACCATTGAACGAATTTTGTGAAAAGAAACTGAAACTGTGAAAAGAACCGAGAAACTGTGAAAAGATTGATAAATCGTAATTTGTAAAACCGTTGATTTTAATAGTGACGTTTTTATGAAAAATTGTGAGATAGAAGACAATTAGTGAAAGAAAGTCAATAGTGTATGAGAAATCAAAGAAACATTGTTTTTGATAATAATCGGTTCGCGATGGAAGAAGAACGTTTACGAAATGTTATTGAGCAACAGGAAGCTCAGATCGTTGCACTTCAAGGAAGAATTGCAGAGATGCAATTGGCTCAACAGCAACAACAACAAGCAGAACAGCAGCATCCAGTTGTACAACCACGAAGTTTTTCTCTGTCTACAGAGCAATTTTTGAATTATGTGCACAAACTTCGTAAGTTCAACGGTCGGGACGAATATACTGTGCAGGAGTTTATCAGCTCTGTGGAAAGGACGCTTCAATTAGGTCAAAACAACCCCGAACTCCAAAGCTACGCTATGGGCATCATCATCGACGACAAAATACAAGGAGAAGCAAAAAGGTGCATCCAACGCCTCGGACGGGATCTTGCCAACCAATGGGTCAACGTCAAATATGAACTGAAACTACATTTCCGGCCCAGAGAAGACTACGCTGACCTCCTCGACAGATGTAGATCACTCAGAGTAAGCAATTTAAGAGAATTATTTGATAGTATAAGAGATATAAATTATAAACTTAATGAATTGTACGAATTTGATGATGATAAACCAGTAACATACCACCCCACTAATAACGATAGGTATCTTGTAGACATCCTTAGTAGTAAGATACATGACTTTTTGCGAGGTACTATACCTGAAAATGCCACAGTTATTGAAATTTATAATAAATTCGATAAATTAAAATTATTGGACAATGAAGATGCGGTAGATTTTCGTAGTCGAAGGAACAAAAATAATTATAATAAATCTAAATTTGAAAATCCCACAACAAATAAACCAACCAAACAAAGTCCTGTAAATTCACATAACTATAACAATAACAATAGTCACAATAATAACATGATTAACAAAAATCCATTTAACAATCACAACAAAAACAATTCTTTTAATAGAAATAACAATTTCAAAAATAACCACCAACAGCAAAATAGAAATAATTTTAGCAATAATTCAGGTCAATTCCGTCATGGAAACCAAAATCACAATTGGCCAAGTAATCCGCATAGGCATTATTCGGACCAAGTCCAGAATAACCCTATGCCAGAGCCAATGGAAATTGGTAACCTAAACAAGGACTCAGATGTAAATTTTCAAAACGAGCCTCGGAACCCCGAATACCAATAATAATTATCACCTTAGGCAATCAAAAAATAAGATGCCTTATTGACACTGGTTCTGCCACCAGTATCATAAAATTCGATATCCTTAACGAATTTCAACCCGAAATATTAACTAAACCAGTTTACTATTCGACGATTAATGGTTCAAATAAAATTACTCACAAGATAGTTACACCAATGCCCAAGGAATTCAAATTCCAAGGCACGATAACTTGGAGGACAATTGACTTAAAAAGCGATAAATATGACGCTATTATGGGCCAGAATTTCCTTGTCCCTTTCAAAGCCAAGTTAAACCTTGAAAGCAAATATATTGATGTAAATAACAATAAAATATTTTTTGAAGATAGCGATTACCCCTTTGCATTAGATGAAATTCATACCTTAGAAACTGTACCTAATAATTTTCTAGACAAAATAAAATTAGACCATTTAAATCATGAAGAAAAAAACGAAATCGTTGGCCTTCTAGAACATAACGAAGACTTGTTTTTTAAAGAGGGAGACAAGTTAACATTTACTCACGAAATTAAACATGAGATCATAACAGAGATCGATAAACCAATATTTTCTAAAATTTATAGGTATCCTCAGGTACATGAAAAAGAAATAGAACACCAAATTAACGAAATGCTCGAACAAGGAATCATCCAAGAAAGCAATTCACCATATAACAGTCCACTTTGGATTGTCCCCAAGAAAATGGACAATTCAGGACAGAAAAAGTGGAGAATTGTGATAGACTACAGGAAATTGAATGAAATTACTGTAGACGACAAATTTCCTATCCCAAACATAGATCATGTTTTGAGTAAACTTGGGAGAGCACAATATTTTACGACATTAGACCTGGCCAAAGGATTTCACCAGATTCCAATGAAAGAATCTGATAGAAAAAAGACGGCATTTTCAACCCCTTTCGGTCATTATGAGTATTTGCGAATGCCTTTCGGCTTAAAGAATGCACCATCAACCTTTCAAAGGCTGATGAATGCAGTTCTTAGGGAATTTATTAACAAATTGTGCGTTGTATATCTTGACGATATATTAGTTTTCAGTACTTCTTTGAAAGAACATTTAGAAAACTTACGCAAAATATTTAACAAATTACGATCGGCTGGACTTAAGATCCAGATTGACAAGTGCAATTTCCTGAGCAAGGAAACCGAGTTCCTTGGTCACATTTTAACTCCACAAGGGATTAAACCAAACCCAGACAAAATTAGGGTAATTCAACAGCTTCAGTTGCCTACTACTGCAAAACAAAGTAAATCTTTCTTATGCCTTACTGGTCATTACAGAAAGTTTGTAAAAGACTACGCAAAAATAGCAAGCCCTGTGGTAAAATACCTTAAAAAAGGTATGAAGATCAATTTAAATGATCCCACTTATATTGCAGCTTTTGAGAAGCTGAAAGAATTAATAACCAGTTACCCAATTTTGAGGTACCCAAATTTCAACAAACGGTTTAAACTTGTTACAGATGCCAGTAACACCGCAATTGGAGCCGTTCTTACTCAAGAAGGGCATCCCATTTGCTATGCATCTCGGACTTTGAATGACCATGAAAAAAATTATCATGCTATGGAAAAAGAATTGTTGGCGATAGTATGGGGTACAAAATACTTTCGACCATACATTTTTGGAACAGAGTTCGATTTGCAAACCGATCACCAGCCAATCAAGTGGTTGCATGCAAAATACACTGGAAAAGACATCAACCCTCGGTTACAGAGGTGGTTGGTCCAGTTGGGGGAATATGACATGAAAATCGATTACATAAAGGGTAAAGAGAACAAAGTAGCTGATTTTCTTAGTCGTATTAATGCCGAAACAAACGAAATCAACTCACTAGATAGCAACCAAGTAACTTCTGACACTTCTCATTCCAAAAATTTTAATATAAACCATATGGAAGTAGATTCAGAAAATGAACCTGAACCCGATAATTTCAGCACTGCCCCTCAGGAATCAGTAGAAATGAGGACTATCCATTCCCAAGAACAGGAACTTAATGACCACATCCCTCTACTTGAGACCATTGTTAATAGATTTAAATTACAAATTATTTTTGTCGAAAAAAAAGATAAAGAGTTCGTTAAAGTTTTTAATAATAGTAGGATATTTGTAGAAAGGAAAGATATAGAAGAAGACACAGATATATTTAGAAGGTATATACAAAAGGGCAAGGTTGCTATTTACACTGAATTGAGTGACAGTGACTACAATAAACTTCAGGAAAAGCTAATAGAATTATTCCCAAATCGAGATATCGTTAAATTTGTTAAGTGTAGTTACTTTGCAAGAGATATCGAAAGTGAAAATGAGTTGAGAAAACAAATAACAATATTTCATAAGGAAGAAACAGGACATTCTGGCATTGTTGCTACGTATGAAGGACTGAAGTCAAAGATTTACCACCCAAAATTAAAATTCTTTATTCATAGTATATTGAACAACTGCGATATTTGTACAGGAGCAAAATATGATAGAAAGCCCATTAAGAAAAAATTTGAAATCACAGAGACTCCTGAAGCAATTAATGACATAGTTCACATAGACATCTATACTAATAGTAAGCATAATTTTTTAAATTTATTAGATAAGTTCTCTAAACATGCTGTTAGTCTCTATCTAGAGGATAAAACTCATATCACTATCTTAGAAAAAATCAAACAAATGATCGCAATTAGAGGTAAAATGAAGAAACTCATTTTCGACAATGAATTCGATTCGAAGCATATAAGGGATTTCTGCAAACAAGAAAATATTGAGTACCATGTCACAAAACCTAATAATCATACCGGTAATGCGGATGTTGAACGACTAAATCATACTCTTACAGAAAGAATTAGAGTTCTGAATTTGGAAGACAAGCAACCAATCAGGTCACAAATTCTCAAGGCTTTAGAATTTTATAATAAATCATTCCATTCTACAATTAAAGTCACACCCCTCTCGGTGCAAAATAGGAAAATAGATTCCAAAATCGTTTATGATAGGCTTCTTAGAACAAAACAAAGGGTCATTGAAAAACAAAATGAGAATAGGGAGCACTACGAAGAACATAGGCAAGTAGGGTTTATCAAAAACTATAAATCACTTAGACACAAAGAGGAGCCTAAATTTAGGAAATTTAAGTTAGACAATGTCCATGAAAATAATATAAAACGACCATTTAAACTTGCAGGTCAAGTCACCAAAGACACTCCTATTATGGGTCCTCCTTCTTCTATTACCAACGATGACCATTCAGACGATGGTAATAGAACGGATCGAAACTGAACTAGGATACGCCGAAATAAAAACTGGCATCGTCGAAATACCAGACAAGTTCGACATCATTTTGCATAGGGTATACCCAATAGAAATATATAGTTTGATAACTAGTTTAGAGGCGACTTTAAAAATTTTAGTATCAGACAATCATAGGGAGTTCATAAACAATAGAATAAATAACCTTAAAAACAAAATGAAAACTCTTTTGCCACGAAGACAAAAAAGAGGTCTGTTGAATGTAGGTGGGACCACTATGAAATGGATTTTTGGTACAATGGACCATGACGATCGGGAAGATATCGAAAACCATTTTAAAGTTATAGATGAAAACAACGAGAAACTTATGAAAAATTTAAACCAACAAATAAAAATTAATGAAAATTTCAATAACACTTTTAAACAAATAAAAAATATCATCGAATCGGACAGAAAGAAAATACTTAATAAGCTAAACAGGCTAAACTTCACAGAAACCAAAATCCTGTCAGAAAATCTTTTCTTAGAACAAATGTTTAAATTAGATCACATTGAAAAACAAATCGAACATTTACAGGAAAACATTGCTTCTGCAAGACTTGGACTTTTACATCCAAGTATCCTGACTGATGAGGAAATAAATTTTTATAATATTGATTTTAATAAATTAGCCCAGATTCGATTGGCTATTGCAAAACATGTTGACGAATCAATAGTTTTCGCTATAAAAATCCCAATACATTATATCGTAACAAATAAAAACCTTGTAGTACCTATAGCGAATTCAAACAAAAAACAAGTCGATTCGAATATCGAATATATAATACATTTCAACGGTCAGACTTTCACCTACTTTCAAGAAAAAACCCTTAAGGAACTACCTCGGAGTAGAAATTGTATATGCCTGAAAAACTGCAAGTTGGTTAATGCTGGTAAGGAAGATATCCTTTTAATTGAAAATAATATGATAATTATTAATAATATTGAAAATGGAAAACTAAAAAGTACTTGTGATGAAAGAGTTTTGGAACTTAACGGGAATTACTTCATAAATTTCAGTAACTGTACCATTAAAATTAATAACAAACAATTTAGCAATAAAATCAAATTTTTTACCCAAAAATTTGTTATTCCTAAGAACGAAAACGTTACAATTGAAAATAAAAAATTGGAATTTGAAAATACAGTAGGGCCTCGATAATCCGAACACCCAAAATTTATACCCCGTTCGGATCTACGAAGCGTTCGGATTACAGTATGTAGATATTTTGAAAGCGATTTTTTGCAATGAAACAAAGATTTTAGTGATTAAAGGTGTAAAATAAAATTAAAATTATGTATTTTAAGTATTATATATGGTATGGCATTTTTATTTTTCCAATATTACATTTTTTTTTTAAATCTACTATGGAAGTTTGGCGAGTTGTTTTGCGAGTTAATGTACGTAATAACATTTTTTCTGTAGAGGGGGTCGTTCGGATTATAGAGGCGTTCGGATTAGCAGGGGTTCGGATTATCGAGGCCCTACTGTATTGTATTAAATGACTTAAAAAATTTAGAAGAAATAAAATTATTGAAATACCACAAAATTGTAAACTATAGCCTAAGTTCAATTGTTATCATAATGATAATAATTATATTTATTATTATTATATATTGCTAAAAAAGCATTAATATAAAAATAAAGAATAGGATTCAGGAGAATCCAAAGACAAAGGAGGGAGATGTTAGATATTCCTCTAACGAAAATTTTCAGAGAATTATTGAAAAGTATTCAAACTAGATTAACTAGTTCGAATACTTTTCAAGTCAAACGAATATCATTTAATTCAATGATCTTGAACTCGAACGTTCAATTATCTTGAACTTAAATGAACTAATCCACATGCCATTTCCTGTCTGCCATGCCATTTCCCGTTAGTACCTTCAATCGCGATCGTCATCATTTCCTGTCGATGAAAAACCAAAAACTTTCTCACGAATTAGCAAAATCCAATTCAGCAATTTCGAAAAATATAATTGCTAATAATTCTAGTTTTAGTTTAGTCTTAAGATTCACTCTGAAGAGAGCAGTTATAAAGAAAAATCCTGTAATATCTTTTAGGAAATAAAAGAATAAAGTTTTAGTTTAAAAATTTTAAAAACAAATCTTTTCATTAACTTAAGTTAATAAAAACATAAGTCTCGCGAAGGGTTTGATTTGGTTATTCGCGGAAAGAAATCATTTGCGTAAAAAAATTGTTCGAAGAACAAATAAATCGATAAACAATCATTCTCCTTGAAGTTTCACACTACAGATACTGTGCGAGACAAAGACGAGAAAGGAATGGCTCTTATATTGCGGGGTCTTATGTTCCCTTGCGATGCAGAAATAATTCTCGTTAATATGTTTTACACATTCTTGTTTATTTTAAATGAATTGTGCACAGTCAATATCCCTAATGTTTCGCTTAGTACGCAGATGGGAAAGGAATTTCCCGTATCTGGTCTAACTCTCAAACTACGTAAGGGTGGAAAAACGAAATTTAACTATGATTTTTCTGGCATCACTAGAGTCCTGATCACTTAACCACTTCTACAAAGTTCGTTAGTTTCCTTCAACGTTAACAAAAGAAAAGAATTAAATTTATAAACAAGCATGATATGTGATACGCAATTATGTTTATATAGTATATCATGGACGATTATGTATTTTTAATAAATTTATTAAAACATTTGAATTTGGCTGAATCAATCCTGGCGTGGAACATAATCCTCCATATTCTATAGGAATATAAGCTCAACATTCGCGGATTTAACTTTCGCGGTAGTTGCCAGGAACCTTACCCCCGCGAATGTTAAGGGATGACTGTATAATGAATTGTTCATGTGTACGTATCACACATATTATATATATAGCATATTCTGTCATAATGATATTCAAACTCGTATTCACCTGCAGTTAATTATTTTACGTGCAATATATATAATATATATGTCGGATTATCGGGAATTCTGAAGCATTGGTTCACATCCATCGCGATTCAGCGAAAACAAATGAAATCGACACAACGAAGGAAACTAGACTTGTATACGAAGCCGCAAATTACTAGGGTGGATGCTTCTTTTCTCGTTTGCTCGAACCGTCGTTTCTTTTCCCTACAGCTACTCTCACGACCATATTACGGATCCTTTACGCCCTCCTCCTGTTTTAGCATTCCACCTTGTAACCACGGATAGGTACGGCAACCAGATGTGTCGCCCAAGTCCAATCCTACCGCGAAAACAAACAGTTTTCCTGAAATTATTTGAGAACTAAGAATTTCACAACCCCTTTGATGTATCTCCGACACGGCTATCCTGACGAGCACACGTCTCTGAGTGCGTCTAACGACACTCTATTTGAATAACATAGTTTAAAACATTTCATTATACTCTCGTCAGATATTATCTTTGATACATAATGCTAAGTAAGCTTGTATACGTTTCAGAGATCCAATTTTATAACAGTAGTTCTTAATCGATCTTTTTTTTTTGTTACACGGAATTCGGAGGTATGACTATATGTTATGGATCTCCCGTGAGTGGTCAATGTTCTACGACATCCTTATAAGGAGTCTTATAATGTTTGCGCCTCATTCACACAGTACTATGTACAACAGATGTAAACAAATTATTGCAAGTTGAGGGATGATCTAGATCCTTATCTTGCGTTCTTGGATTCGGCTCTGCTCCTGGTAAGCAGTACGCCAGCAATCTTTGGTATGGACGCGAATGCATCTTCTCCTATGTAGTTTAGTAAGATGCGTGCAACATCTACCCATCAATGCCATTATAGGGGAGAGATGCTTAGCGAATACCTACTTGTTAATTGTCTGCATGTTTTGAATGAACCCAGTGAATGGTACACATTTGCTGGTCTTCAAGGTGCAAATGGCATCGATGTGACTGTTGCAAATGATGCAGCAATGCAGTTTGAGTTTGCATGGTGTGTTAAGGGTGAATATGGTATTAGTGATAACAACCTGACCATTTGCCAACCTGTGTGTGAAACGCTGGCGCACTGATCGGGTGAATTGGCAATTTTATGGTGAGTGCGTTAAGGCACAAAAAATTTCAGAGGAGCCGAACTAACAATTCCTCGAATACTCACCAGCTGAGAGCTGATATTATGTGTTGTCTTCGTGAGTATAAGAGAATGTTTTTGAGTGTAAAAGAGGAGAGGTGGAGGGATTTTGTGTACCGGAACAGGCATGATCCTCGAGGTGATGCCTATCGTATTTGCAGGGGAAAACGTGCTAACGTGTGTGTTTGTGACATCCGTGTTGGCAACGCTACGTTGACAGCATGGGCAGCATGCATGAATGTGTTAATTTCCGAATTTTTTCCGGCAGCTGATTCAACTTTGCTTCCGGCACTTTCAGTGCAAGGGCAGGTTGATGGAGTCGATGTGGCAGAGATCCGAGAGGGCTTTTCGAAGCTCTGTCGTCGGAAATCGCCTGGTTTCGATGGTATGACTGGAGAGATTTGTAAAGCCGTCTGGAGTGTCATACCAGACTACCTGGCAGCCATGTTCGGTAAGTGTTTATCTGTGGGTTATTTCCCAAGTGTGTGGAAGAGTGCAAACGAGTTATGTCGGAGACGATACACGAACTGACACCAAAACTGCAATGCCAGCAACACGTATCGCCTCATTTCCAGAACTGCGGAAAAACCATATAGAATTTCCGTGGTTCTGTGGGAACGAAAACTTCAAACTCCATCAAAAGAAGAAATAGAGTAGAATTTCCATCATTCTGTGGGAATGAATATCGTTTCCCACAACTTTTCAAAAAAAGATAAGAAATATTAAGTTTAGTATATAGATTAAGAATTTTAAATCAGTTAGTTCAGTCTGAACACGACCAGTGAACAATCGATTGTAACCGTGGTTCTTTAATTAATAAAAGTTTTGTTTAAATCAAAATTTAAACTTTGTTTTATTTGTGCTGTTTCAAAATACACAGATATTTATTTAAAGTTTTTGTTTAAATCAAAAATTAAATTTCGTTACATCCGTGCTATTGCAAAAAAAAACAGATATTTTTCGCGTGACTGTTCTCCTGAAGTCTCCTGACAGGATAAGGAGTAATCCAAGATTCTGGTCTCAGTAGTGGTAAGTGTGTTGAAGATGTGTTGTGATACAAGACATCCCCCTGTTTATTTCAATTCCCACCCACTTAGGTTAACTACATCCCAAATAGCGCCTGAGCCCCATTAAACAACCCCTTAAAGTGACCTGATTCCAAGAGAATAAGAGAGGCGCTGCAGGAAAAAAAGTTTTTTCGATACCACAGGGATCGTAAAAGAGGCGCTGCAGGAAAAGATTTTTTCGACACCACAGCGATAGAAACTTGAAGCTCTAGCCAACCTAGTCCCTGATAACAAATCCAAACAAACAAGCAAGATGACACCAAACGAAAATGAAAACTCTTTACAAGTGACTGGCCGTTCAAAGCAGAATGGAACATGAAAATTAAAATGAATTAGCTTCGAGTTCCAATGACAATGGAACCGTTTCATAGGTGACTGACGGTTTCGACGATGAAACATGAAAAGGAATTCGCATGTACAGGTAAATTTATACGTCAACGATCAGACCGACTGGAAAAAGTGTAGGGAAGCAGAATATCTTTAGGGAAAGAGCAAACAAGAAAGGAATGTGCAAGTTCAGTTGAATAATTACCAAAGAACCAATAAACGCTTACAAGGAGGACTAATGGAAGAAAAACCAATATAAATAGAAGGGAAAAAACGACAGAAGTCAGTTGATGTTCCGGCCTCAGAGAAGACGTGACGCTGGAGAAGGGAGACGCTGCCCGAAGACACACGAAGACCAGAAAGACGGCCGAAGACCTCCGAGAAGAGACGAATACCTAGGGAGAAGACAAGCACCGTTGCAGCCTAGTAGAAGACCCAATCCCAAGAAGTCGAGGAAACAGAACAACATAGAGACAAATAACGTAAAAGAGGACGAACCACTCTGCAACCCTAACAGGTAGACCGACGAAGATAAAAACCATTAACAAATGGTGGACAGGTTCAAGACCTAACACCTAACGCCCAAACCGGCTCTCAGGCTGGAGGGCAAACATAACACTACGGTTTGTACTGACTATGATATCGTGTGCCTCGGAGAGTATCGTTGTGTTGTTTTTCATTTGTGTTGGTTGAGGGCGTTGGTTGCATGTTGTGTTAAATGTAGCATGTTTTGTGTTCTGCATGTTGAAAGGCGGCCTGCCTGAGTGCATAGACTCGAAAGGTTAGTGGTGCTTGTACTTATACCAAGTGCTGCGAGACCTCACCAGAGGTTATTCTTTCTGGTACCACGGGATCAGGCGTGCCCAGAAGCTCTTCTGCCTGATTGGGTTCGGCCCTTTGGGGAGTATCGTGGTGGTTGTGGTTTGATACCAAATGCGGTAGAGAAGTGCTTCGGCGTTCTCGAAGTGGTTGCGTAGTCTGACTATGCCCGGGTGCCTGACCCATAGAAAGGTGGAGGTGTTAGATAGGCCACGCCCGCACCGGTGGGAAAACTAAGCTATGCACTTAGTCTGCTCTGGTACTCTGGTTATGCTGCCAAAAGGCGTTATTTGGCGCATTATATCAACTCGTGGGTGCAGAACCCCGTCGGCTTAAACTTCACAGTACGCGTCGACGTTAAACCCTAGACAAATTCTGTCCCTATCTACTATCTAGCGAAACCACAGCCAAGGGAACGGGCTTGGAATAATTAGCGGGGAAAGAAGACCCTGTTGAGTTGACTCTAGTCTGGCAGTGTAAGGAAACATAAGAGGTGTGGCATAAGTGGGAGATATTATAATTTCGGTTATTTTATCACCAATGAAATACCACTGCTCTTATTGTTTCCTTACTTACTTGATAAAATGGAACGTGTATACTTAGCTATAACACGGATATGTATTATATATTTTATGGTATTTTGTTTTCACGCGAGCTTCTTGTTTTAAGTTCCAAGGGTTTGTTATGTACACCAAACAAATATCGATGAATTTTGATATCCAAATAATTGGTTTGTTATATATTAATTGATTTTGGTATAACTCTTATACTCAGGTATGATCCAATTCAAGGACATTGCCAGGTGGGGAGTTTGACTGGGGCGGTACATCTCTTAAATAATAACGGAGGTGTCCAAAGGCCAGCAAAGTGCGGACAGAAACCACACATAGAGCAAAAGGGCAAAGATGACTTGATCTCGGTGTTCAGTATATACAGAGACAGAAAAAGTTCGGCCTATCGATCCTTTTGGTTTAACGAGTTTTTAACAGGAGGTGTCAGAAAAGTTACCACAGGGATAACTGGCTTGTGGCAGCCAAATGTTCATAGCGACGTCGCTTTTTGATCCTTCGATGTCGGCTCTTTCTATCATTGTGAAGCAAAATTCACCAAGCGTTGGATTGTTCACCCCTGCAAGGGAACGAGAGCTGGGTTTAGACCGTCGTGAGACAGGTTAGTTTTACCCTACTGATGACTATTGTTATTACAACAGCATTCCTGCGTAGTACGTAGTACTTGGCCCTGACTTCTGGAACATTGTTATGGATGACCTGTTATTGTTAGTTGAAAACGCTGGCGGCGACCTCATTGCATATGCGGATGACTTCGTAATATTAGTGCACGGAAACGGTAGAAAAGAGCTTGAACGGAAGGCGCAGGTAAAAACGGATATAGTCACGAACTGGTATAAGCTGAAAGATCTCACATTATCCAAAAGCAAAATGGAGCAAATTATGCTGTACGATGGGGGAAATATAGCGAAGGCTGGAAAACAAACATTATCTCAAGGTGAAAAGAGAAAGCAAGTCACTGAATCGGTCGCAGGATCCTTGAAAACAGATAAAAGAGGAGGAGTGAAACCGCCTACAGTAAGAATTGAAGGAGTAGGAATGAAATACTCTCACACAGTAAAGTATTTAAGCGTCTGGGGCTAAGACTTACGATAACATAGCATGTTGAAGAGGTGTGTGCCAAAACAAAAACAATATTTAACAAGCTAGGAAATATCGCCAGGAAGGACTGGAAAATAAAATATGGAGCATTGAGAATGCTGTACGGGGCAGTATTTATTCCGATTATAACATATGCAGTTGGTGACCGTATACAGAAACAGCATGAGAAGAAAATGGGAAACGCCCAAAGAATAGCACTCATTAGAGTGACCAATGCATACAGAACTGCCCCGACGGCAGCCCTTCAGGTAATATCAATTACGATGCCAATCGGCATAGTGGCTGCGGAACGTTTCTATAAGTATAAGGTCAGGAAAAGAACACCTTTTACCTGGAATGGGTACAACTATAATGGCATCGAAGATGAAAAGGAAGCTGAGAATAAACTACGCGAAGAGGCTATTACACTATGGGAGGACTCATGGCGGGGAGTAAGCACGGAGTGTAAGAAATACTTCCCAACAATAATGGACCGGTTGGAAAAGAAATTCATAATTGCTGATCACTATACGACGCAATTTCTCACTGGACATGGAAACTTCAATTCGAAACTCTTTAACCTCGCTCTTAGAGATAATTCGGACTGTTGCAGTGGACAAACGGAAGAGACACCCGACCATATTCTCTTTGTATGTGGCATACATCAAGAATCAAGAAGGTAGCTCAGAACAAGACTAGGTGTCCCGTATGAACAATGGCCTCCACAACATGCTGTGCTCGTTAAAACTGAAGAGAACTTCGCGGCGTTTAAGGAATTCTGCAATTAAACATCACGTTATAAAACAAGAAGAATCCATAGATTGCACAACAATGAAGTGAGACCTAGAGCTTCAAACGCGAAGCCTGCAGCCAGCCTCCCCGAGGAACCCGCTGGTCAACATCCTCTCACACGCCTAAGTAGAGTAGAGAAAGAAGTATAAGAGATAAACTTCCCTATCTACCAGTCTGATTTGTTTTGTCAAAGAAGACGGTTGTGCTACTGTGAGCTCCGAGTTGAAAAATTATATTTGATAAATTTTATTTGTGAAATTTTGCTCATCATAACAAAATTGGTTTCGAGGATAAGTGGTAAGTTATTTGATTGAAAATAACGGGACACTTGAAGCACGTGTGACGAAATTGACATCTGGCGTGTTGCCGAGTGCCTAACGGTACCACAATCTGGTACATTTTTCTGGTGTGTTGCCGAGTACCTAACGGGACATCTGAAACATCTGGCATTAACATCTGGCGATGAGTTGCGCATAACGGGAAAACATCTGGCGTGTTGCTGGATGTACCGTTATTTGATTTTTGATTTATATTGATTATTTTGAATTTGATATTCATTGTTTTATTTTTGCGTTCGATTTTTGAATTTTGATTGTTGATTTTTGATTTGACGTGAAATCTATTCTGATTTCCGAGTTTGATTTTGGCTTTGATTTTTGTTTTGATTTTTGGTTTGATTTTTGATTTTGGGTTTGATTTTGACATTTGTTTGTGTTTCTTTTCTTGTTGTAATTGATTTGGTTTCTTGCTTGGAATGGCGCCAAGCAAAAATAAAAAGGTGGAGGGAAGGGCGTCTTCTTCGAAGATGGTGACTTCCTCCAGTGGGGATGAGTCCTCTACTGAGAGGACGGAATCACGGCCACGTAAGGTCAAGCAAAAGGCAAGGAAGCATGCTGTTCCAGCAGAGTCTCCAGTGTGTGTGGAGAAAACTGCTGGGTCTTCTGTTGCAGCAGAGGCTGCTGTCCCGATTGTGTGCCTGGAGAGGCTCCCGGAGTCGCAGGTGTGTGTGGAGAAGGAGAGAGTGTTAGAGTCCTAATCGAGTTCGGATGAGGAGGTTGTTGCTGCTCCTGAAACGAGGGATACCATGAATGATATTTTCGCGGTTCAGCAGGACCTAAGAAGTGTCATTTTGGATTCCTCGTTGGACAGGACAGAATCCAAGACGATTCTGAATTTGGTGGACAAGTTGGTCCTTCAAAATGCCAATTTGCTGGCTGAAGCGGAGAGACTTCGTGGACAGGTGGAGGTCCTCAAAAATTGTGGTGGCGGTTCAATGTTGAATGTTACTCCTGTTGTTCCATCGAGTGTTGTCCCTGCTGTTGCTCCGAAGCCTGTGGAGACATGGTCCCTTGTTTTACGCAGCAAGGACAAGACTGTGTCTCCTAAGGAGGTTGTCTCAAAGGTGGTGAAAGAGGTAGCCCCTTCGCTTGGAGTTCGCGTCCATGACGTGAAACCCATCCGGAGTGGTGGTGCCGTACTTCGCACGCCTACAGTCCAGGAGCGGACTAAGGCAGCTAGTTGTTCGTTGTTTAAAGAGTGTGGTTTGAGTGTGAGTGTGAACGAAAAACTCGGCTCCAGAGTTATTGTGAAAGGTGTTCCAACGGCCATCACTTTTGAAGACTTCATGAGTGATCTCTATGAGCTGAACCTGAAGGGAAAGGTGACGGCGGATGCTTTCAAGAAAAGCATGCGTCTTGTTAGCAAACCGTGGTCAGATAACTCTGGCGCCGAATTTAATGTCGTCTTGGAGGGAACCAGTGTCCTTGTTCAAAAATTGTTGTCCGTTGGTCGTTGCTATATTAAATGGTTCTCCTTCCACGTGCGAGCAATGGACGCTGTGCGCAGTTGTTACCGATGCACGGGCTTCGACCATGTGGTAGCCGAGTGCAAGCAGAAGTCCGATGTCTGTCGTCGGTGCGGGCAACTTGGGCACAGGGCGATGCAGTGTGAAAACGCACTGCATTGCAGAAACTGTGCGCTCAGGGGACATCCTGCTGGGTATCTAATGATGTCGGCAGCTTGCCCTGTTTACAGCAGCATGGTTGCTCGTGCGAACGCCAGACATTAATATGTCACTGACAATTCTACAATTGAATTGTCAGGGCTCGTACGCTGTTATGTGTGAGTTTAGTCAGTGTTTGTGTGAGTTGAATTGTTCTTTTGCGCTGCTGCAAGATCCTTATACAGCTGGAGGCTGTGTAAGGGGATTGCCTAGTAGTGTAAGAGTTTTCCCAGATCGCGGAAGAAATGCCGCTGTTGTTGTTAATGATCTTAGTGTTGAATGTGTTCCTGTCAGTGAACTTATCTCTGACTGGGGCGTCTGTGTCTGGGTGAAGGGTGTCTTTGGAGAGATGTTTTTGTTAAGTGTTTATTGCAAGTTTGAGGATGAACTTGATCCTTATCTTGCGTATTTGGATCCAGCTCTGCTACTGGTTAGCAGTACGCCTACAACCCTTGGTATAGACGCGAATCCTATGTGGTTTAGTAAGATGGGTGCAACATCAACCCATCGATGCCATTATAGGGGAGAGATGCTTAGCGAATACCTGCTTGTTAATTGTCTGCATGTTTTGAATGAACCCAGTGAATGGTACACATTTGCTAGTTTTCAAGGTGCTAGTGATATTGATGTGACTGTTGTAAATTATGCAGAAATACAGTTTGAGTTTGCATGGTGTGTTAAGGGTGAATGTGGTATTAGTGATCACAACCTGATCGAGGTACTGTTTACCTATGAGAAGGCTGTGACCACTTGCCAACCTGTGTGTGTGAAAAGCTGGCGCACTGACCGTGTGAATTGGCAATTTTATGGCGAGTGCGTTAGAGCACAAGCCGTAAATATGCCGCTGCATGTTTTTGAGTGTTTGTCGATTGACGAACAGGTGTCAACAATCGACACGTGGATGTCTAGTGTAAATGACGACTTGTTTGAGAGATGCCGTAAGGATAATCTCAATCGAGTCAAGTGGTGGTCTTGTGAATTGTCTTGGAAGAGGAAAGAGGTGAAGCGCCTCCGAAAGAAATTTCAGAGGAGCCGAACTAGTAATTCCTCAAATGTTTCCCAGCTGAGAGCTGATTATATGTGTTGCATGCGCGAATATAAGAAAATGTTGTTGAGTGTTAAAGAGGAGAGGTGGAGGGATTTTGTGTACCGGAACAGGCATGATCCTTGGGGTCATGTCTATCGTATTTGCAGGAGAAAACGTGCTAACGTGTGTGTTAGGGATATCCATGTTGGCAACACTACGTTGACAACATGGACAGACTGCATGAGTGTGCTAATGTCCGAATTTTTCCCTGCAGCTGATTCAACTTTGCTTCCGGCACTTTCAGTGCAAGGGCAGATTGATGAAGTCGATGTGGCAGAGATCCGAGATGGCTTTTCGAAGCTTCGTAGTGGGAAATCGCCAGGTTTGGATGGTATGACCGGAGAGATGCGTAAAGGCGTCTGAAGTGTCATACCAGACTGCTTGGCAGCCATGTTCCGTAAGTGTTTCTCTGTGGGTTATTTCCCAAGTGTGTGGAAGCGTGCACGTGTGACTGTTCTCCTGAAGTCTCCTGATAGGGTTAGGAGTAATCCAAAATCCTATCGGGGTATAAGCCTTCTCCCTGCACTTGGAAAGGCGCTAGAGAGGATAATGGTTAGTAGACTGCAGGAGGTTGTATGTGACCATATGTCAGATAGACAATATGGTTTCCGTAGTGGTAAGTGTGTTGAGGATGCATTGTTGTTTGTTAAAAGTCGTGTTGAGTGTGCAAGTGACAAATACGTTCTTGGAATGTTCGTTGATTTCAAGGGCGCGTTTGATTACTTGAGCTGGGGAAGTGTACTGAACCAGTTGTGTGTGCTTGGATTTCGAGACATAGCCCTCTGGAGAAGCTATTTCTCTGACAGAAAAGCTTGTGTGTTCAGTGTGAATGAATGTGCATGGCGTGATGTGACTCGGAGCTGTCCGCAGGGGTCTATCTGTGGTCCATTTATATGGAACCTAATGATGGACACTCTGTTGGCAGAACTTGAGAATAAATGTGAGTGTTGTGCTTATGCGAGTGACTTGCTCATCCTTGTGTCTGGAGATTCGCGGCTTGCGCTGGAGAGAAAAGGTTAGGAACTCATGCGTTTGGTTAACATCTGGGGTGGGGGTGTTGGCGTCAGTGTGGCAACGGACAAGACTGTGACAATGCTGCTCGAGGGCAAATTGTCACTGACTCGTCCTCCACACATAAAAGTTGAGGACGCAAGCCTCAGGTATGTGACGAAAGTCAAATACCTGGGTATCACCATTGGGGAGCGCACGAGTTTTGAGCCTTATCTCGCTGGTCTCAAGGGGCGAATCTCCCTTGTTGTTGGTTAGTTGCGCCGAGTGTTGAGGAGTGAATGGGGTCTGAGTCGAAGGGCAGTACGTATCATATACGGGGGTCTATTTGTGTCATGTGTAACATTTGGAGCTTCGGTATGGTATCAGTCTGTGATGACGACGAGAAATAGAGTGAGAATGGAGTCATGTCAGCGCAGCATGCTGCTGGCATGTCTCCCTGTATGTCGCACGGTCTCATCTGAGGCCATGGAAGTGTTGTTGAGTGTAACTCCACTTGATCTCGAAGTGATACGGAGAGGTATTCTGTTCAAGATCAGGAGGGGTTTAGCATTGTTGCCATGTGATGTGAGTTTTTCTGAACTTGACTATTCTCGTGGTGTCCGTGAGTGTGGTGATGCCCTGAAGGAGCGCGTACTGTCGGTTTGGCAAAGCCGATGGGATGTGAGCTTGAAGGGTAGGGTTACATACAGGTTCATTGGGAGTGTTCGCTATGCCGAAGAGCACCCATACTTTGATCCATGTCTTAGCCTTGGTTTTCTCTTGACTGGACATGGATCGATGAATGGGTTCCTCTACGGAAAGGGGCTCAGTGAACATGAAAGATGTATTTGTGGTGCCCAAGTTGAAGATTGGTGTCATGTCTTGTGTGAATGTCCCATGTACTCAGGTTTGAAAAATCTGGGGGATATGGGTATATATGTTGTAAATGGTGAATTCGATGTCAGCGGTGTCCTCTGCGATAGGGAACAATTCTTGCGTGTGTCTCGTTATGCATGTGATGTGTTTAAGCGTAGACGGCAACGTCTACGTTTATCGTAGTTTTGATGTTGCATGCTTCGTGGGGTTTGTGTAACGTTGTGATCTGAGTTGCGATTGTAGTTCGGTCTTACGGCGGGACTAGCGGCGTCATCATACGGAGTAGCCAACTCAATGGAATAATACCCAGCGGGTTGAACAGCGAAACGTTGTTGATGACAATGTTGGTATCTGATGTGGGTTTGTACTGACTATGATATCGTGTGCCTCGGAGAGTAGCGTTGTGTCTTATTCGTTAATGTTGGTTGGGGGCCTTGGTTGCATGGTATGATAAATGTAGCATGTTTTGTGTTTTGTATGTTGAAAGGCGGCCTGCCTGAGTGCATAGACTCAAAAGGCTAGTGGTGCTTGTTCTTGTAACAAGTACTGCGAGACTTCACCAGAGGTTATTCTTTTCTGGTACCACAGGATCAGGCGTGGCCAGAAGCTCTTCCAGCTTCTGCCTGATTGGGTTCGGCCCCTTTGGGGAGTATCGTGGTGGCTGTAGTTTGATACCAAATGCGGTAGAGAATTGCTTCGGCGTTCTCGAAGTGGTTGCGTAGTCTGACTATGCCCGGGTGCCTGACCCATAGAAAGGTAGAGGTGTTAGATAGGCCTCGCCCGCACCGGTGGGAAAACTAAGCTATGCACTTAGTCTGCTCTGGTACTCTGGTTTTGCTGCCAGAGGGCGTTGGTTGGCGCATTATATCAACTCGTGGGTGCAGAACCCCGTCGGCTTCAACTTCACAGTAGGCGTCGACGTTAAACACTTAGACATATTCTGTCCCTATCTACTGGGCATCCGTCCAAAGTCATGATACCTTCTTCCTGGGTATCATGTTTTGGACACATGCAAGATGAAAGTGTTTCGTCGGTTCAACGCTATAATCTGTTTGGGTGTTATGACCCAGAAATTCTTCAGCAAACTTCGAAGTACCACCACCAAAAGGCCAATGTTCAATGAACAATGAATGTTCGATGTAATGAATCAAAACCACAATTCACAGTGAGAGAATGACCTGCAGAGAAAGAAATTCATTGACCTGACACGTGCATCCGGGGACGATGGGAATTGGGAGTATCTGATCAGGAAAATTGATACATCAGCGACCACGATGGGAACTTTTGATTGTGGGAAAGCGACATATCAGCACTATTGGTGCTATAAATTGGAACCTAGAATCGATCAGCAGGCAGTCTGGGTCCGGCGAGGCAGCGATACGCGTCGAGGAGGAGATGAGTCCAGCCCAATGAAGGAAGACATGTTCCAGCCTAACCAAAGAAGACAAACAGAAGAAGAAGAAACGAACCCGGATAAGCAGTTGGAGACTGGAAGTCGACGATAATTGGTAAAAAGGTAACCCGATCAAGCAATCGGCTACCTGGTAAGACCTGAACCGTCCAAGTAGACGACAGGCAATTATAAACGTCGAACGAAGGAGTAGGACAAACTAAAAGTGGAAGAAGCTCCGAAGAATCCTGCAGCTGGACCCAGACCCAAGAAATCAAGTGTAGTAGGTGTTAGGAAGCTAAGAATGAGACAAATTGTATTATGCACAACAAATAGTAACAAGTTGAATTGTATTATGACTAAGTGTAAAGCCAATAGTATAACAAATAATAATGAGTTGGATTGTATAATGACTAAGGATTAGCTAAATTGTATGAGGAATGAAAAAGTAATGCAATAAAGAAATATTAGGAAATATAACAATAAAATATGAAATAAATACCTAAATTAATAATAGAAATTCTACATTTCAATGTCAAGAATTGAAATGTAGAATTCCATAACATGGGTTATAGCACAAACTGTGGTCGCCTTCGCCAAAGTAAGGCAGGGGTGAGGTAGGCCACACTGGCACACACATAATAGTGATGTCAGACGGCGAGGTTGGCGTCTTATTCCAACCGGGTTTAACCCCGTCTTCTAAAACCTCACGGTAGTTTTCGGCGTTAAACTCAAAAGCGAATTGTCCCTATCTACTCTGATTCTAAGTCTAGAGCAGTAATACGTGTGTTTGATTGAAAAGTGTTCTTAGTGAAATTTTTGAGTTTTTCTGCCGAGAAAAATTGGTTTTTTGCTTTAGTTGCTCTCCTGGCATTCTATTTTGTCTTGGAAATTGTGGTTTTGCTGATTGCGTAAGTCTTTGATATAAATTTTCGATTTTATTTCCTTGAAGGGAACGTGGTCGAAAGTGACAGTCGGTCACAGAGCGAGAAATCACTGGATCGGTCTAGTTGGTCACAGAGTGAGTAACATCTGGATCGGTAGGTATTATTCGAAATTATTTCTGGTCCTGTCCTGACCTGATTTATTTTTGGTCCTGTCCTGACCTGGTTTATAGTGAGTTTGAACCACTGCTTCATTTATTTATATTTTATATTTAATTTTTTGGATTTATTATTTTCCTTTTCTTATTACTTCTTTATTACTTCTTTGAATGCCTTCGAGGAAGAATAAAAAGTTGGACTCGAGAGTGTCTTCTGCGAAGATGGAGACAACCAGTGGAGACGAGTCCTCCACCGAGAATAATTCGGTGTTGCCCCGTAAGGTGGTAAAAAGACAAAGAAGCGTGCTGTTGCACCACGAATTCCACTTGAGTCCCTTGTTGGTGTGGAGAGGACCCTTGAGTCTTCTGTGGCTGTGGAGAATCTTGAGCCTGTCGTGACTGTGGAAAAGGCTTTGGAGCCTCAGGCGTGTTTAGAGTTGCCTGACACTGTCAAGGTGTCGTCCCCTGTGCCTCCTCCTGTTGCAAAGGCTCCACGTGTTAATCAGGTGACCCGCATGATGGACGTTTTTACGATCCAAAATGAATTGAGGGGTGTTATTTTGGACTCGTCGTTATCTAAGCCGGAGGTGAGGACGGTGGTCCAGCTTGTGGACAAGTTGGTGGCTCAAAATTCTACCCTTGTTGCTGAAGCCAAAAGGCTTCGTGGGTCGGTTGAGACTCTTCAAATGTGTGGTGGTGGTGTTGGTGTTGGTGGTGGTGTTGGTGGTGGTGATTCGACCGTGACGTCTGCCTTTGTGACGTCCAATGCTGCCTCAGTCGCTCTGAAGCCTGTGGAAACCTGGTCCCTTGTTGTACGCAGCAAGGACAAGACTGTGTCTCCTAAGGAGGTTGCAACGAAGGTTGTGAGGGAGGTAGCCCCTTCGCTTGGTGTTCGCGTCCATGACGTGAAACCCACCCGGAGTGGTGGTGCTGTCCTTCGCATGCCGACGGTGCAAGAGCGAACAAAGGCAGCTAAATGTCCAATGTTTGATGAGTCTGGCCTCAGTGTGAGCGTCAACGAGAAACTTGGCGCCAGAATTGTTGTCAAGAGTGTTCCCTCGGCGATCACTTGTGATGATTTCATGAGTGATTTGTACGAGTTAAACTTGAAGGAAACGGTTAAGCCGGACGCTTTCAAAAAAAGCATCCGTCTTATCAGTAAGCCTTGGACGGCTAATTCTGGTGCTGAGGTAAATGTTGTCCTCGAGGGTACCAGTGCTATTGTCGAACGCTTGTTGTCTGTTGGTCGCTGTTACATTAAGTGGTTCTCCTTCCACGTACGAGCGATGGATGCTGTTCGTAGCTGCTACCGTTGCATGGGCCTTGACCATGTGGTGGCAGAGTGCAAACAGAAGTCCGATGTTTGTCGTCGGTGCGGGCAACCTGGGCACAGAGCGATGCAATGCGAAAACGCACTGCATTGCAGAAATTGTGTGCTCAGGGTTCATCCTGCTGGGCATCTCATGATGTCGGCAACGTGCCCTGTCTACAGCAGCATGGTTGCTTGTGCGAACGCCAGACATTAATATGTCGCTGACAATTCTGCAATTGAATTGTCAGGGGTCGTACGCTGTTATGTGTGAGTTTAGTCAGTGTTTGTGTGAGTCGAATTGTTCTTTTGCACTGCTGCAAGAACCTTATGCAGTTAATGGCTGCGTAAGGGGATTGCCTAGTGGTGTAAGAGTCTTCCCTGATCGTAGAGGAAACGCTGCTGTTGTTGTGAATGATCCAAGTGTTGAATGTGTCCCCGTCAGTGAACTCATCACTGATTGGGGTGTGTGTGTCTGGGTGAAGGGTGTGTTTGGTGAAATGTTTTTGTTAAGTGTTTATTGCAAGTTTGGGGATGATCTTGATTCCTATCTTGCATACTTGGATTCGGCTCTGCTACTGGTGAGCAATACGCCTGTAATCCTTGGTATGGACGCGAATGCATCTTCCCCTATGTGGTTTGGTAAGATGGGTGCAACATCTACCCATCGAAACCATTATAGGGGAGAGATGCTTAGCGAATACCTGATTGTTAAATGTTTGCATGTTTTGAATGAACCCAGTGAATGTTATACATTTGCTGGTGTTCAAGGTGCGAGTGATATTGACGTGACTGTTGTAAATGATGCAGCAATGCAGTTTGAGTTTGCATGGTGTGTTAAGAGTGAATGTGGTATAAGTGATCACAATCTGATTGAGGTACTCGTTACCTTTGAGAAGGCTGTGACCACTTATCAACCCGTGAGTGTGAAACGTTGGCGCACTGATCGTGTGAATTGTCAGTTTTATGATGAGTGTGTTAAAGCACAAGCCGTAAATACGCCGCTGCATGTCTTTGAATGTATGTCGGTTGATGACCAAGTGTCAAAAATCGACACGTGGATGTCTGGTGTGAATGATGACTTGTTTGAGAGATACCGTAAGAGTAATCTCAAACATGTCAGGTGGTGGACGAGTGAACTGTCTCGGAAAAGGAATGAGGTAAGGCGCCTCCGAAAGAAATTTCAGAAGAGCCGAACCAATGACTCCCCGAATACTCCTCAGCTGAAAGCTGATTTTATGTGTTGACTGCGTCTATATAAGAAAATGTTGTTGAGTGTGAAAGAGGAGCGGTGGAGGGATTTTGTGTACCGGAACAGGCATGACCCCTGGGGTCATGTCTATCGTATCTGCAGGGGAAAACGTGCAAACGTGTGTGTTAGTGACATCCATGTTGGCGACACTACGTTGACAACATGGAAAGAGTGCATGAGTGTGTTAATGTCTGAATTTTTCCCGGCAGCTGACTCAACCATGCTTCCGGCACTTTCTGTGCAAGGGCAGGTTGACGAAGTCGATGTGGCAGAGATCCGAGAGGGCTTTTCGAAGCTCCGTTCTAGGAAATCGCCAGGTTTGGATAGTATGACTGGAGAGATGTGTAAAGCCGTCTGGGTTGTCATACCAGACTACCTGGCAGCCATGTTCCGTAAGTGTTTTTCTGTGGGTTATTTCCCAAATGTGTGGAAGCATGCTCGTGTAATTGTTCTCCTGAAGTCACCTGATAGGATTAGGAGTAATCCAAGATCCTATCGGAATATTAGCCTCCTCCCTGCACTTGGAAAGGTGCTTGAGAGGATAATGGTTAATAGACTTCAGGAGGTTGTATGTGACCAAATGTCGGATAGACAGTATGGTTTCCGTACTGGTAAATGTGTTGAAGATGCATGGTTGTTTGTTAAAAGTCGTGTTGAGTGTGCAAGTGACAAATACGTTCTTGCAATCTTCGTTGATTTCAAGGGCGCGTTTGATTACTTGAGCTGGGGAAGTGTGCTTTGACAGGTGTGTGTGGTTGGATGTCGAGACATAGCCCTCTGGAGAAGCTATTTACCTGAAAAAAAGCTTGTGTGTTCAGTGTGAATGAATTTGCATGGCGTGATGTGACTCGGGGCTGCCCGGAGGGGTCTATCTCTGGTCCATTTATATGGAACCTAATGGTGGACACTCTGTCGGCAGAACCTGAGACTAAATGTGAGTGTTGTGCTTATGCGGATGACTTGCTCATCTTTGTGTCTGGAGATTTGCGGCTTGTGCTGGAGAGAAAATGTGAGGAACTCATGCGTTTGGTTAACATCTGGGTCGGGAGTGTTGGCGTCAGTGTGGCAATGGACAAGACTGTGACGATGCTGTTCAAGGGCAAATTGTCACTGAGTCGTTCGCCACACATAAAAGTTGATGACGCAAGCCTCAGGTATGTGACGAAAGTCAAATACCTGGGTATCACCATTGGGGAGCGCATGAGTTTTGAGCCTTATCTCGCTGGTCTCAAGGGGCGAATCTCCCTTGTTGTTGGTTAGTTGCGCCGAGTGTTGAGGAGTGAATGGGGTCTGAGTCGAAGGGCAGTACGTATCATATACGGGGGTCTATTTGTGTCATGTGTAACATTTGGAGCTTCGGTATGGTATCAGTCTGTGATGACGACGAGAGGTAGAGTGAGAATGGAGTCATGTCAGCGCAGCATGCTGCTGGCATGTCTCCCTGTATGTCGCACGGTCTCATCTGAGGCCATGGAAGTGTTGTTGAGTGTAACTCCACTTGATCTCGAAGTGATACGGAGAGGTATTCTGTTCAAGATCAGGAGGGGTTTAGCATTGTTTCCATGTGATGTGAGTTTTTCTGAACTTGACTATTCTCGTGGTGTCCGTGAGTGTGGTGATGCCCTGAAGGAGCGCGTACTGTCGGTTTGGCAAAGCCGATGGGATGTGAGCTTGAAGGGTAGGGTTACACACAGGTTCATTGGGAGTGTTCGCTTTGCCGAAGAGCACCCATACTTTGATCCATGTCTTAGCCTTGGTTTTCTCTTGACTGGACATGGATCGATGAATGGGTTCCTCTACGGAAAGGGGCTCAGTGAACATGAAAAATGTATTTGTGGTGCCCAAGTTGAAGATTGGTGTCATGTCTTGTGTGAATGTCCCATGTACTCAGGTTTGAAAAATCTGGGGGATATGGGTATATATGTTGTAAATGGTGAATTCGATGTCAGCGGTGTCCTCTGCGATAGGGAACAATTCTTGCGTGTGTCTCGTTATGCATGTGATGTGTTTAAGCGTAGACGGCAACGTCTACGTTTATCGTAGTTTTGATGTTGCATGCTTCGTGGGGTTTGTGTAACGTTGTGATCTGAGTTGCGATTGTAGTTCGGTCTTACGGCGGGACTAGCGGCGTCATCATACGGAGTAGCCAACTCAATGGAATAATACCCAGCGGGTTGAACAGCGAAACGTTGTTGATGACAATGTTGGTATCTGATGTGGGTTTGTACTGACTATGATATCGTGTGCCTCGGAGAGTAGCGTTGTGTCTTATTCGTTAATGTTGGTTGGGGGCCTTGGTTGCATGGTATGATAAATGTAGCATGTTTTGTGTTTTGTATGTTGAAAGGCGGCCTGCCTGAGTGCATAGACTCAAAAGGCTAGTGGTGCTTGTTCTTGTAACAAGTACTGCGAGACTTCACCAGAGGTTATTCTTTTCTGGTACCACAGGATCAGGCGTGGCCAGAAGCTCTTCCAGCTTCTGCCTGATTGGGTTCGGCCCCTTTGGGGAGTATCGTGGTGGCTGTAGTTTGATACCAAATGCGGTAGAGAATTGCTTCGGCGTTCTCGAAGTGGTTGCGTAGTCTGACTATGCCCGGGTGCCTGACCCATAGAAAGGTAGAGGTGTTAGATAGGCCTCGCCCGCACCGGTGGGAAAACTAAGCTATGCACTTAGTCTGCTCTGGTACTCTGGTTTTGCTGCCAGAGGGCGTTGGTTGGCGCATTATATCAACTCGTGGGTGCAGAACCCCGTCGGCTTCAACTTCACAGTAGGCGTCGACGTTAAACACTTAGACATATTCTGTCCCTATCTACTGGGCATCCGTCCAAAGTCATGATACCTTCTTCCTGGGTATCATGTTTTGGACACATGCAAGATGAAAGTGTTTCGTCGGTTCAACGCTATAATCTGTTTGGGTGTTATGACCCAGAAATTCTTCAGCAAACTTCGAAGTACCACCACCAAAAGGCCAATGTTCAATGAACAATGAATGTTCGATGTAATGAATCAAAACCACAATTCACAGTGAGAGAATGACCTGCAGAGAAAGAAATTCATTGACCTGACACGTGCATCCGGGGACGATGGGAATTGGGAGTATCTGATCAGGAAAATTGATACATCAGCGACCACGATGGGAACTTTTGATTGTGGGAAAGCGACATATCAGCACTATTGGTGCTATAAATTGGAACCTAGAATCGATCAGCAGGCAGTCTGGGTCCGGCGAGGCAGCGATACGCGTCGAGGAGGAGATGAGTCCAGCCCAATGAAGGAAGACATGTTCCAGCCTAACCAAAGAAGACAAACAGAAGAAGAAGAAACGAACCCGGATAAGCAGTTGGAGACTGGAAGTCGACGATAATTGGTAAAAAGGTAACCCGATCAAGCAATCGGCTACCTGGTAAGACCTGAACCGTCCAAGTAGACGACAGGCAATTATAAACGTCGAACGAAGGAGTAGGACAAACTAAAAGTGGAAGAAGCTCCGAAGAATCCTGCAGCTGGACCCAGACCCAAGAAATCAAGTGTAGTAGGTGTTAGGAAGCTAAGAATGAGACAAATTGTATTATGCACAACAAATAGTAACAAGTTGAATTGTATTATGACTAAGTGTAAAGCCAATAGTATAACAAATAATAATGAGTTGGATTGTATAATGACTAAGGATTAGCTAAATTGTATGAGGAATGAAAAAGTAATGCAATAAAGAAATATTAGGAAATATAACAATAAAATATGAAATAAATACCTAAATTAATAATAGAAATTCTACATTTCAATGTCAAGAATTGAAATGTAGAATTCCATAACATGGGTTATAGCACAAACTGTGGTCGCCTTCGCCAAAGTAAGGCAGGGGTGAGGTAGGCCCCACTGGCACACACATAATAGTGATGTCAGACGGCGAGGTTGGCGTCTTATTCCAACCGGGTTTAACCCCGTCTTCTAAAACCTCACGGTAGTTTTCGGCGTTAAACTCAAAAGCGAATTGTCCCTATCTACTCTGATTCTAAGTCTAGAGCAGTAATACGTGTGTTTGATTGAAAAGTGTTCTTAGTGAAATTTTTGAGTTTTTCTGCCGAGAAAAATTGGTTTTTTGCTTTAGTTGCTCTCCTGGCATTCTATTTTGTCTTGGAAATTGTGGTTTTGCTGATTGCGTAAGTCTTTGATATAAATTTTCGATTTTATTTCCTTGAAGGGAACGTGGTCGAAAGTGACAGTCGGTCACAGAGCGAGAAATCACTGGATCGGTCTAGTTGGTCACAGAGTGAGTAACATCTGGATCGGTAGGTATTATTCGAAATTATTTCTGGTCCTGTCCTGACCTGATTTATTTTTGGTCCTGTCCTGACCTGGTTTATAGTGAGTTTGAACCACTGCTTCATTTATTTATATTTTATATTTAATTTTTTGGATTTATTATTTTCCTTTTCTTATTACTTCTTTATTACTTCTTTGAATGCCTTCGAGGAAGAATAAAAAGTTGGACTCGAGAGTGTCTTCTGCGAAGATGGAGACAACCAGTGGAGACGAGTCCTCCACCGAGAATAATTCGGTGTTGCCCCGTAAGGTGGTAAAAAGACAAAGAAGCGTGCTGTTGCACCACGAATTCCACTTGAGTCCCTTGTTGGTGTGGAGAGGACCCTTGAGTCTTCTGTGGCTGTGGAGAATCTTGAGCCTGTCGTGGCTGTGGAAAAGGCTTTGGAGCCTCAGGCGTGTTTAGAGTTGCCTGACACTGCCAAGGTGTCGTCCCCTGTGCCTCCTCCTGTTGCAAAGGCTCCACGTGTTAATCAGGTGACCCGCATGATGGACGTTTTTACGATCCAAAATGAATTGAGGGGTGTTATTTTTGACTCGTCGTTATCTAAGCCGGAGGTGAGGACGGTGGTCCAGCTTGTGGACAAGTTGGTGGCTCAAAATTCTACCCTTGTTGCTGAAGCCAAAAGGCTTCGTGGGTCGGTTGAGACTCTTCAAATGTGTGGTGGTGGTGTTGGTGTTGGTGGTGGTGTTGGTGGTGGTGATTCGACCGTGACGTCTGCCTTTGTGACGTCCAATGCTGCCTCAGTCGCTCTGAAGCCTGTGGAAACCTGGTCCCTTGTTGTACGCAGCAAGGACAAGACTGTGTCTCCTAAGGAGGTTGCAACGAAGGTTGTGAGGGAGGTAGCCCCTTCGCTTGGTGTTCGCGTCCATGACGTGAAACCCACCCGGAGTGGTGGTGCTGTCCTTCGCATGCCGACGGTGCAAGAGCGAACAAAGGCAGCTAAAAGTCCAATGTTTGATGAGTCTGGCCTCAGTGTGAGCGTCAACGAGAAACTTGGCGCCAGAATTGTTGTCAAGAGTGTTCCCTCGGCGATCACTTGTGATGATTTCATGAGTGATTTGTACGAGTTAAACTTGAAGGAAACGGTTAAGCCGGACGCTTTCAAAAAAAGCATCCGTCTTATCAGTAAGCCTTGGACGGCTAATTCTGGTGCTGAGGTAAATGTTGTCCTCGAGGGTACCAGTGCTATTGTCGAACGCTTGTTGTCTGTTGGTCGCTGTTACATTAAGTGGTTCTCCTTCCACGTACGAGCGATGGATGCTGTTCGTAGCTGCTACCGTTGCATGGGCTTTGACCATGTGGTGGCAGAGTGCAAACAGAAGTCCGATGTTTGTCGTCGGTGCGGGCAACCTGGGCACAGAGCGATGCAATGCGAAAACGCACTGCATTGCAGAAATTGTGTGCTCAGGGTTCATCCTGCTGGGCATCTCATGATGTCGGCAACGTGCCCTGTCTACAGCAGCATGGTTGCTTGTGCGAACGCCAGACATTAATATGTCGCTGACAATTCTGCAATTGAATTGTCAGGGGTCGTACGCTGTTATGTGTGAGTTTAGTCACTGTTTGTGTGAGTCGAATTGTTCTTTTGCACTGCTGCAAGAACCTTATGCAGTTAATGGCTGCGTAAGGGGATTGCTTAGTGGTGTAAGAGTCTTCCCTGATCGTAGAGGAAACGCTGCTGTTGTTGTGAATGATCCAAGTGTTGAATGTGTCCCCGTCAGTGAACTCATCACTGATTGGGGTGTGTGTGTCTGGGTGAAGGGTGTGTTTGGTGAAATGTTTTTGTTAAGTGTTTATTGCAAGTTTGGGGATGATCTTGATTCCTATCTTGCATACTTGGATTCGGCTCTGCTACTGGTGAGCAATACGCCTGTAATCCTTGGTATGGACGCGAATGCATCTTCCCCTATGTGGTTTGGTAAGATGGGTGCAACATCTACCCATCGAAACCATTATAGGGGAGAGATGCTTAGCGAATACCTGATTGTTAAATGTTTGCATGTTTTGAATGAACCCAGTGAATGTTATACATTTGCTGGTGTTCAAGGTGCGAGTGATATTGACGTGACTGTTGTAAATGATGCAGCAATGCAGTTTGAGTTTGCATGGTGTGTTAAGAGTGAATGTGGTATAAGTGATCACAATCTGATTGAGGTACTCGTTACCTTTGAGAAGGCTGTGACCACTTATCAACCCGTGAGTGTGAAACGTTGGCGCACTGATCGTGTGAATTGTCAGTTTTATGATGAGTGTGTTAAAGCACAAGCCGTAAATACGCCGCTGCATGTCTTTGAATGTATGTCGGTTGATGACCAAGTGTCAAAAATCGACACGTGGATGTCTGGTGTGAATGATGACTTGTTTGAGAGATACCGTAAGAGTAATCTCAAACATGTCAGGTGGTGGACGAGTGAACTGTCTCGGAAAAGGAATGAGGTAAGGCGCCTCCGAAAGAAATTTCAGAAGAGCCGAACCAATGACTCCCCGAATACTCCTCAGCTGAAAGCTGATTTTATGTGTTGACTGCGTCTATATAAGAAAATGTTGTTGAGTGTGAAAGAGGAGCGGTGGAGGGATTTTGTGTACCGGAACAGGCATGACCCCTGGGGTCATGTCTATCGTATCTGCAGGGGAAAACGTGCAAACGTGTGTGTTAGTGACATCCATGTTGGCGACACTACGTTGACAACATGGAAAGAGTGCATGAGTGTGTTAATGTCTGAATTTTTCCCGGCAGCTGACTCAACCATGCTTCCGGCACTTTCTGTGCAAGGGCAGGTTGACGAAGTCGATGTGGCAGAGATCCGAGAGGGCTTTTCGAAGCTCCGTTCTAGGAAATCGCCAGGTTTGGATAGTATGACTGGAGAGATGTGTAAAGCCGTCTGGGTTGTCATACCAGACTACCTGGCAGCCATGTTCCGTAAGTGTTTTTCTGTGGGTTATTTCCCAAATGTGTGGAAGCATGCTCGTGTAATTGTTCTCCTGAAGTCACCTGATAGGATTAGGAGTAATCCAAGATCCTATCGGAATATTAGCCTCCTCCCTGCACTTGGAAAGGTGCTTGAGAGGATAATGGTTAATAGACTTCAGGAGGTTGTATGTGACCAAATGTCGGATAGACAGTATGGTTTCCGTACTGGTAAATGTGTTGAAGATGCATGGTTGTTTGTTAAAAGTCGTGTTGAGTGTGCAAGTGACAAATACGTTCTTGCAATCTTCGTTGATTTCAAGGGCGCGTTTGATTACTTGAGCTGGGGAAGTGTGCTTTGACAGGTGTGTGTGGTTGGATGTCGAGACATAGCCCTCTGGAGAAGCTATTTACCTGAAAAAAAGCTTGTGTGTTCAGTGTGAATGAATTTGCATGGCGTGATGTGACTCGGGGCTGCCCGGAGGGGTCTATCTCTGGTCCATTTATATGGAACCTAATGGTGGACACTCTGTCGGCAGAACCTGAGACTAAATGTGAGTGTTGTGCTTATGCGGATGACTTGCTCATCTTTGTGTCTGGAGATTTGCGGCTTGTGCTGGAGAGAAAATGTGAGGAACTCATGCGTTTGGTTAACATCTGGGTCGGGAGTGTTGGCGTCAGTGTGGCAATGGACAAGACTGTGACGATGCTGTTCAAGGGCAAATTGTCACTGAGTCGTTCGCCACACATAAAAGTTGATGACGCAAGCCTCAGGTATGTGACGAAAGTCAAATACCTGGGTATCACCATTGGGGAGCGCATGAGTTTTGAGCCTTATCTCGCTGGTCTCAAGGGGCGAATCTCCCTTGTTGTTGGTTAGTTGCGCCGAGTGTTGAGGAGTGAATGGGGTCTGAGTCGAAGGGCAGTACGTATCATATACGGGGGTCTATTTGTGTCATGTGTAACATTTGGAGCTTCGGTATGGTATCAGTCTGTGATGACGACGAGAGGTAGAGTGAGAATGGAGTCATGTCAGCGCAGCATGCTGCTGGCATGTCTCCCTGTATGTCGCACGGTCTCATCTGAGGCCATGGAAGTGTTGTTGAGTGTAACTCCACTTGATCTCGAAGTGATACGGAGAGGTATTCTGTTCAAGATCAGGAGGGGTTTAGCATTGTTTCCATGTGATGTGAGTTTTTCTGAACTTGACTATTCTCGTGGTGTCCGTGAGTGTGGTGATGCCCTGAAGGAGCGCGTACTGTCGGTTTGGCAAAGCCGATGGGATGTGAGCTTGAAGGGTAGGGTTACACACAGGTTCATTGGGAGTGTTCGCTTTGCCGAAGAGCACCCATACTTTGATCCATGTCTTAGCCTTGGTTTTCTCTTGACTGGACATGGATCGATGAATGGGTTCCTCTACGGAAAGGGGCTCAGTGAACATGAAAAATGTATTTGTGGTGCCCAAGTTGAAGATTGGTGTCATGTCTTGTGTGAATGTCCCATGTACTCAGGTTTGAAAAATCTGGGGGATATGGGTATATATGTTGTAAATGGTGAATTCGATGTCAGCGGTGTCCTCTGCGATAGGGAACAATTCTTGCGTGTGTCTCGTTATGCATGTGATGTGTTTAAGCGTAGACGGCAACGTCTACGTTTATCGTAGTTTTGATGTTGCCTGCTTCGTGGGGTTTGTGTAACGTTGTGATCTGAGTTGCGATTGTAGTTCGGTCTTACGGCGGGACTAGCGGCGTCATCATACGGAGTAGCCAACTCAATGGAATAATACCCAGCGGGTTGAACAGCGAAACGTTGTTGATGACAATGTTGGTATCTGATGTGGGTTTGTACTGACTATGATATCGTGTGCCTCGGAGAGTAGCGTTGTGTCTTATTCGTTAATGTTGGTTGGGGGCCTTGGTTGCATGGTATGATAAATGTAGCATGTTTTGTGTTTTGTATGTTGAAAGGCGGCCTGCCTGAGTGCATAGACTCAAAAGGCTAGTGGTGCTTGTTCTTGTAACAAGTACTGCGAGACTTCACCAGAGGTTATTCTTTTCTGGTACCACAGGATCAGGCGTGGCCAGAAGCTCTTCCAGCTTCTGCCTGATTGGGTTCGGCCCCTTTGGGGAGTATCGTGGTGGCTGTAGTTTGATACCAAATGCGGTAGAGAATTGCTTCGGCGTTCTCGAAGTGGTTGCGTAGTCTGACTATGCCCGGGTGCCTGACCCATAGAAAGGTAGAGGTGTTAGATAGGCCTCGCCCGCACCGGTGGGAAAACTAAGCTATGCACTTAGTCTGCTCTGGTACTCTGGTTTTGCTGCCAGAGGGCGTTGGTTGGCGCATTATATCAACTCGTGGGTGCAGAACCCCGTCGGCTTCAACTTCACAGTAGGCGTCGACGTTAAACACTTAGACATATTCTGTCCCTATCTACTGGGCATCCGTCCAAAGTCATGATACCTTCTTCCTGGGTATCATGTTTTGGACACATGCAAGATGAAAGTGTTTCGTCGGTTCAACGCTATAATCTGTTTGGGTGTTATGACCCAGAAATTCTTCAGCAAACTTCGAAGTACCACCACCAAAAGGCCAATGTTCAATGAACAATGAATGTTCGATGTAATGAATCAAAACCACAATTCACAGTGAGAGAATGACCTGCAGAGAAAGAAATTCATTGACCTGACACGTGCATCCGGGGACGATGGGAATTGGGAGTATCTGATCAGGAAAATTGATACATCAGCGACCACGATGGGAACTTTTGATTGTGGGAAAGCGACATATCAGCACTATTGGTGCTATAAATTGGAACCTAGAATCGATCAGCAGGCAGTCTGGGTCCGGCGAGGCAGCGATACGCGTCGAGGAGGAGATGAGTCCAGCCCAATGAAGGAAGACATGTTCCAGCCTAACCAAAGAAGACAAACAGAAGAAGAAGAAACGAACCCGGATAAGCAGTTGGAGACTGGAAGTCGACGATATTTGGTAAAAAGGTAACCCGATCAAGCAATCGGCTACCTGGTAAGACCTGAACCGTCCAAGTAGACGACAGGCAATTATAAACGTCGAACGAAGGAGTAGGACAAACTAAAAGTGGAAGAAGCTCCGAAGAATCCTGCAGCTGGACCCAGACCCAAGAAATCAAGTGTAGTAGGTGTTAGGAAGCTAAGAATGAGACAAATTGTATTATGCACAACAAATAGTAACAAGTTGAATTGTATTATGACTAAGTGTAAAGCCAATAGTATAACAAATAATAATGAGTTGGATTGTATAATGACTAAGGATTAGCTAAATTGTATGAGGAATGAAAAAGTAATGCAATAAAGAAATATTAGGAAATATAACAATAAAATATGAAATAAATACCTAAATTAATAATAGAAATTCTACATTTCAATGTCAAGAATTGAAATGTAGAATTCCATAACATGGGTTATAGCACAAACTGTGGTCGCCTTCGCCAAAGTAAGGCAGGGGTGAGGTAGGCCCCACTGGCACACACATAATAGTGATGTCAGACGGCGAGGTTGGCGTCTTATTCCAACCGGGTTTAACCCCGTCTTCTAAAACCTCACGGTAGTTTTCGGCGTTAAACTCAAAAGCGAATTGTCCCTATCTACTCTGATTCTAAGTCTAGAGCAGTAATACGTGTGTTTGATTGAAAAGTGTTCTTAGTGAAATTTTTGAGTTTTTCTGCCGAGAAAAATTGGTTTTTTGCTTTAGTTGCTCTCCTGGCATTCTATTTTGTCTTGGAAATTGTGGTTTTGCTGATTGCGTAAGTCTTTGATATAAATTTTCGATTTTATTTCCTTGAAGGGAACGTGGTCGAAAGTGACAGTCGGTCACAGAGCGAGAAATCACTAGATCGGTCTAGTTGGTCACAGAGTGAGTAACATCTGGATCGGTAGGTATTATTCGAAATTATTTCTGGTCCTGTCCTGACCTGATTTATTTTTGGTCCTGTCCTGACCTGGTTTATAGTGAGTTTGAACCACTGCTTCATTTATTTATATTTTATATTTAATTTTTTGGATTTATTATTTTCCTTTTCTTATTACTTCTTTATTACTTCTTTGAATGCCTTCGAGGAAGAATAAAAAGTTGGACTCGAGAGTGTCTTCTGCGAAGATGGAGACAACCAGTGGAGACGAGTCCTCCACCGAGAATAATTCGGTGTTGCCCCGTAAGGTGGTAAAAAGACAAAGAAGCGTGCTATTGCACCACGAATTCCACTTGAGTCCCTTGTTGGTGTGGAGAGGACCCTTGAGTCTTCTGTGGCTGTGGAGAATCTTGAGCCTGTCGTGGCTGTGGAAAAGGTTTTGGAGCCTCAGGCGTGTTTAGAGTTGCCTGACACTGCCAAGGTGTCGTCCCCTGTGCCTCCTCCTGTTGCAAAGGCTCCACGTGTTAATCAGGTGACCCGCATGATGGACGTTTTTACGATCCAAAATGAATTGAGGGGTGTTATTTTGGACTCGTCGTTATCTAAGCCGGAGGTGAGGACGGTGGTCCAGCTTGTGGACAAGTTGGTGGCTCAAAATTCTACCCTTGTTGCTGAAGCCAAAAGGCTTCGTGGGTCGGTTGAGACTCTTCAAATGTGTGGTGGTGGTGTTGGTGTTGGTGGTGGTGTTGGTGGTGGTGATTCGACCGTGACGTCTGCCTTTGTGACGTCCAATGCTGCCTCAGTCGCTCTGAAGCCTGTGGAAACCTGGTCCCTTGTTGTACGCAGCAAGGACAAGACTGTGTCTCCTAAGGAGGTTGCAACGAAGGTTGTGAGGGAGGTAGCCCCTTCGCTTGGTGTTCGCGTCCATGACGTGAAACCCACCCGGAGTGGTGGTGCTGTCCTTCGCATGCCGACGGTGCAAGAGCGAACAAAGGCAGCTAAATGTCCAATGTTTGATGAGTCTGGCCTCAGTGTGAGCGTCAACGAGAAACTTGGCGCCAGAATTGTTGTCAAGAGTGTTCCCTCGGCGATCACTTGTGATGATTTCATGAGTGATTTGTACGAGTTAAACTTGAAGGAAACGGTTAAGCCGGACGCTTTCAAAAAAAGCATCCGTCTTATCAGTAAGCCTTGGACGGCTAATTCTGGTGCTGAGGTAAATGTTGTCCTCGAGGGTACCAGTGCTATTGTCGAACGCTTGTTGTCTGTTGGTCGTTGTTACATTAAGTGGTTCTCCTTCCACGTACGAGCGATGGATGCTGTTCGTAGCTGCTACCGTTGCATGGGCTTTGACCATGTGGTGGCAGAGTGCAAACAGAAGTCCGATGTTTGTCGTCGGTGCGGGCAACCTGGGCACAGAGCGATGCAATGCGAAAACGCACTGCATTGCAGAAATTGTGTGCTCAGGGTTCATCCTGCTGGGCATCTCATAATGTCGGCAACGTGCCCTGTCTACAGCAGCATGGTTGCTTGTGCGAACGCCAGACATTAATATGTCGCTGACAATTCTGCAATTGAATTGTCAGGGGTCGTACGCTGTTATGTGTGAGTTTAGTCACTGTTTGTGTGAGTCGAATTGTTCTTTTGCACTGCTGCAAGAACCTTATGCAGTTAATGGCTGCGTAAGGGGATTGCTTAGTGGTGTAAGAGTCTTCCCTGATCGTAGAGGAAACGCTGCTGTTGTTGTGAATGATCCAAGTGTTGAATGTGTCCCCGTCAGTGAACTCATCACTGATTGGGGTGTGTGTGTCTGGGTGAAGGGTGTGTTTGGTGAAATGTTTTTGTTAAGTGTTTATTGCAAGTTTGGGGATGATCTTGATTCCTATCTTGCATACTTGGATTCGGCTCTGCTACTGGTGAGCAATACGCCTGTAATCCTTGGTATGGACGCGAATGCATCTTCCCCTATGTGGTTTGGTAAGATGGGTGCAACATCTACCCATCGAAACCATTATAGGGGAGAGATGCTTAGCGAATACCTGATTGTTAAATGTTTGCATGTTTTGAATGAACCCAGTGAATGTTATACATTTGCTGGTGTTCAAGGTGCGAGTGATATTGACGTGACTGTTGTAAATGATGCAGCAATGCAGTTTGAGTTTGCATGGTGTGTTAAGAGTGAATGTGGTATAAGTGATCACAATCTGATTGAGGTACTCGTTACCTTTGAGAAGGCTGTGACCACTTATCAGCCCGTGAGTGTGAAACGTTGGCGCACTGATCGTGTGAATTGTCAGTTTTATGATGAGTGTGTTAAAGCACAAGCCGTAAATACGCCGCTGCATGTCTTTGAATGTATGTCGGTTGATGACCAAGTGTCAAAAATCGACACGTGGATGTCTGGTGTGAATGATGACTTGTTTGAGAGATACCGTAAGAGTAATCTCAAACATGTCAGGTGGTGGACGAGTGAACTGTCTCGGAAAAGGAATGAGGTAAGGCGCCTCCGAAAGAAATTTCAGAAGAGCCGAACCAATGACTCCCCGAATACTCCTCAGCTGAAAGCTGATTTTATGTGTTGACTGCGTCTATATAAGAAAATGTTGTTGAGTGTGAAAGAGGAGCGGTGGAGGGATTTTGTGTACCGGAACAGGCATGACCCCTGGGGTCATGTCTATCGTATCTGCAGGGGAAAACGTGCAAACGTGTGTCTTAGTGACATCCATGTTGGCGACACTACGTTGACAACATGGAAAGAGTGCATGAGTGTGTTAATGTCTGAATTTTTCCCGGCAGCTGACTCAACCATGCTTCCGGCACTTTCTGTGCAAGGGCAGGTTGACGAAGTCGATGTGGCAGAGATCCGAGAGGGCTTTTCGAAGCTCCGTTCTAGGAAATCGCCAGGTTTGGATAGTATGACTGGAGAGATGTGTAAAGCCGTCTGGGTTGTCATACCAGACTACCTGGCAGCCATGTTCCGTAAGTGTTTTTCTGTGGGTTATTTCCCAAATGTGTGGAAGCATGCTCGTGTAATTGTTCTCCTGAAGTCACCTGATAGGATTAGGAGTAATCCAAGATCCTATCGGGGTATTAGCCTCCTCCCTGCACTTGGAAAGGTGCTTGAGAGGATAATGGTTAATAGACTTCAGGAGGTTGTATGTGACCAAATGTCGGATGGACAGTATGGTTTCCGTACTGGTAAATGTGTTGAAGATGCATGGTTGTTTGTTAAAAGTCGTGTTGAGTGTGCAAGTGACAAATACGTTCTTGGAATCTTCGTTGATTTCAAGGGCGCGTTTGATTACTTGAGCTGGGGAAGTGTGCTTTGACAGGTGTGTGTGGTTGGATGTCGAGACATAGCCCTCTGGAGAAGCTATTTACCTGAAAAAAAGCTTGTGTGTTCAGTGTGAATGAATTTGCATGGCGTGATGTGACTCGGGGCTTCCCGGAGGGGTCTATCTCTGGTCCATTTATATGGAACCTAATGGTGGACACTCTGTCGGCAGAACCTGAGACTAAATGTGAGTGTTGTGCTTATGCGGATGACTTGCTCATCTTTGTGTCTGGAGATTTGCGGCTTGTGCTGGAGAGAAAATGTGAGGAACTCATGCGTTTGGTTAACATCTGGGTCGGGAGTGTTGGCGTCAGTGTGGCAATGGACAAGACTGTGACGATGCTGCTCAAGGGCAAATTGTCACTGAGTCGTTCGCCATACATAAAAGTTGATGACGCAAGCCTCAGGTATGTGACGAAAGTCAAATACCTGGGTATCACCATTGGGAAGCGCATGAGTTTTGAGCCTCATCTCGCTGGTCTCAAGGGGCGAATCTCCCTTGTTGCTGGTCAGTTGCGTCGTGTGTTGAGGAGTGAATGGTGCCTCAGTCGAAGGGCAGTACGTATCATACACGGGGGTCTATTTGTTGCATGTGTAACATTTGGAGCCTCGGTATGGTACCAGTCTGTGATGACGGCGAGAGTTAAAGAGAGAATGGAGTCATGTCAGCGCAGCATGCTGCTGGCATGTCTCCCTGTATGTCGCACGGTCTCAACTGAGGCCATGCAAGTGTTGTTGAGTGTAACTCCACTTGATCTTGAAGTGATACGGAGAGGTTTTCTGTTCAAGATCAGGAGCTGTATAGCCTTGCTGAAATTTGATGTGAGTTTTTGTGAATTTGACTCTTCTCGTAGTGTCCGTGATTGTAGTGATGCCCTAGAGGAGCGTGTACTGTCGGATTGGCAAAGCCGATGGGATGTGAGCTTGAAGAGTAGTGTTACACACACAAGGGTAGGGAGTGTTCGCTTTGCCGAAGAGCACCCATACTTTGATCCATGTCTTAGTCTCGGTTTTATCTTGACTGGACATGGATCGATGAATGGGTTCTTCTAGGGAAAGGGGCTTAGTGAACAAGAAAGATGTATTTGTGGTGCATAAGTCGAAGATTGGTGTCATGTTTTGTGTGAATGTCCTATGTACTCAGGTTTGAGAAATCTGAGTGATAAGGGGATATCTGTTAATCTAATATCTGTGATATCTGCAATTCTGCGCATTTTGATTGTTTAAAATTTTGATTGATGGATAGTTTTGAGTTCTGGAATATTTTGATTTTTGATTTGTTGGATAAGTTTGATTTTTCTTGGAAATTGGTAAGTAATTTGAAATTACTTGTTGAAGGTCACGCGGCTCGAGCGTGTGGAAGAATATATTACCGTTCATAACGGTAAGTCCGAAGAGAAAACAATTATTTGTACCGTTAGGAACATCTGGAGTTTGTAACATCTGGTGTGGTGCACATCGGGTGTATTGTACCGTTAGGAACATCTGGTGCGGTGAACATCTGGTGTCGTAGCGGTTTCGACATCTGGTGGTTTGAGGATAACGGTATTGACCTCTGCTTATATGGAGTAACGGGATTGACATCTAGCATTGCTGGGTGCAATTCGTTGCATTGTTGTTTTAATTTTGGTTTGGATTTCATTTTTGATTTGAATATTGATTTTTGACTGACTCGATTTCGCTTTCGATTTCGTGTTTGATTGGTTTTTGAGTTTGGTTTTGATTTTTGATTCGTTTATTGCTCTTTGTGTATGTTCTCGTTTCCCATCGCTATTGGTATGACCGCAGGGAAGAAAGAGAAAGGAAAGAGCGACCGAAAAACTAAAAGGTCTAAACAAAAGAAGCTCTCCAAGAGCATGGAAATTGATGAGTTGTTCTTGGGGGAGAGTTCCTCCAATAATCAGGAGCCGCCATCTAAGATTGTGGCTAAGTCGGTGGAGAGTGATGGGTTGATTTCTCAGTCATGTGTTGTAGATCAGAGGGCTTTAGAGCCTTTCACCTGTGTAGAGGTTCCTGTGTGTTCCAAGCCTCAGGTTAACGTGGAGTCCCGGTCCGCTGTCTTTCCTCCTGGCCGTGTTGAGCCTACAGGTGGAAGCACAGGTGTAAGGAGTGCCTCGAAAGCCCGACTTTTTAACGGGAGTGTTAGCATGAAGGACGTTTTTATAATTTCTGATGAGTTGAGGGATGTTGTACTGGATTCCTTTTTGTCGTAGTCTGAGGTGAAGTCCGTGCTTCAGCTTGTGGACAAAATGGTTGTCCAAAATGCAACACTTGTTGCTGAAGCCGAAAGGCTCTGTTTGATGGTGGAGATCCTCCAGAAGTGCGGTGGTGGTGGCTCTGCGTCCTCTGTCGGGTCCTCTGTCCCGAGCCTTGTTCCTGAGGCGTCCAACGCTGTTCCCGTTGTCGCTCCAAGGCCTCTGGAGACATGGTCCCTTGTTGTTCACAGCAAGGACAAAAAAGTGTCTCCTAAGGAGGTTGCAACGAAGGCGGTGAAGTAGGAAGCCCCTTCGCTTGGTGTTCGCGTCCATGACGTGAAACCCATCCGGAGTGGTGCTGCTGTCCTTCGCACGCCTACGGTGCAGGAGCGAACTAAGGCAGCTAGTTGTCCTATGTTCAAAGAATGTGGTCTGAGTGTCAGTGTTATTGACAAACTCGGCTCCAGAGTTATTGTAAAGGGTGTTCCTTCGGCAATCACTTGTGACGAGTTCAACGATCAATGTTGTCCTGGAGGGAACCAGTGTCCTTGTTCAAGAATTGTTGTCTGTTGGTCGTTGCTATATAAAATGGTTCTCCTTCCCCGTGCGAGCAATGGACGCTATGCGCAGCTGCTACCGTTGCATGGGATTTGACCATGTGGTAGCGGAGTGTAAGCAGAAGTCGGATGTGTGTCGTCGGTGCGGGCAACCTGGACACAAGGCAATGCAGTGTGTAAATACACTGCACTGCCGTAACTGTGCGCTCAGGGGACATCCTGCTGGGCATCTAATGATGTCAGCAGCGTGCCCTGTCTACAGCGTCATGGTTACTCGTGCGAACGCCAGACATCAATATGTCGCTGACAATTTTACAGTTTGGAGATGATCTACAACCCTACCTTGCATACTGCGACTGGTGAGTAGTACGCCTGAAATCCTAGGCACGGACGCAAATGCATCCTCACCTATGTGGTTTAGTAGGATGGATGCAACATCTTCACATCGAAGCCATTATAGGGGAGAGATGCTAGGCGAATATCTGATTGTTAATTGTTTGCATGTTCAGAATGAACCAAGTGAATGGTACACATTTGCTGGTGTTCAAGGTGCTAGTGATATTGATATGACTGTTGTAAATGATGCAGCAATGCAGTTTGAGGTTGCATGCATTCCAATGCATACCAATTGCATACCAATCTTTATAATTATCAAACATTACATGGCGATACTGCAAATTCAGTGTCAACACTGAAGGAAGAACTACGACAAGCCTTGGAGGATGTGACTGCTGGACCAAGGCCAATCCCGATCTCTAAGTACAGAAAGCAGCAGAATAAAAACAAATTACAAGAAGTCAATGAACAGACGAAGAGGAAAACCATAACATTGGATGAGTATAGAAAGAGGCAGATTCAACAGCCGCAGAAGGAAAAATTGAAATCAACATCTGCAAAAAGACAGAGGACCAGAGGAGGAAAATTAAATAAAATTAGGAAAGAACTAGCAAATTTATATTTTTTGGCTAGTATAAGTAAAGGAAGAGAAAAAGAAGTTTTCGTCAAAGAAATAAATAAACTAAAATCGGAAAGGAAATTTCATGTTCAAAACAAAAATAAATCAAAGACACACTAAAATCCAACATTGTAAGAATTATTCATTAAAATGGGCAAATCAGGTTCAAAAATAAAAGACGACTTAATAATAAATAACAATGCTGGAACTTCTACATCAAATGTCGCAAACAATGTACAGAATAGATTGCTGGGAAACGTTGAATTAATTTTAGTAGTTTTAGGAGTTTTAATTGGAGGAATTTTAATAATAAAGAAACTGAAATAATATTTAAACAATATTGTTAAAAGGCAAAAAGCTGTTCAGCATGTGTAAAAAATGAATGACATAGAAGCTGTCATAGAAAATATTAATAAGACTACGCTAAATTTCACGAAAAACCCGAATCGAGCATTCTTCTCTTGTCATTTATTAACAAAGTTAACAGAGCTAAGAATCATCAAACTTAAATTTAATACCATATATTTAGACATCTTAGATGCTGATAAAGAAGCAGCCATTAAAGTAAAAGAAAAATTTAATAAAGCATATAACACTTTAGAAAATATTTTAGATAATAATATTAAAAAGACCTTAGAGAATGATAAGACCAATATGACTTCCTTTGATATTTCACTGAGTTTAAAAGTAATACCTGAATTTCAGGGTGGCACAAAAACTTTGAATAATTTCCTAAATCTGATAGAATTTTTGTATAATGATTTGAAAGACAATACAGAAAAAGAAAAATTAATAAAATTTGTTCTTAAAACTAGACTCGCAGAAACAGTCAAAAACAAACTTTGTACTACACAAGCACCAACAGATTTAGCTTCTTTACATGAAAAGTTACAAGAAATATATAGAATTAATAAAACCCCATTGAAAATACAAACAGAACTATGTAAATCAATACAGGGGCATAAAACTGTTAGGGACTTTGCTAGTCAGGTTGAAAATTTGGTAGTCCAACTAAATGGACTACAAATAGCTGAGCAAGGGGAAGAACATAGGCAGATGATTTCCAGATTAAATTATCAGATAGGGTTGAACTCATTCAAACATGGTCTGCAAGAACCAATTAAATCCACGGTCTTCGCAGCAATGCCAAAAAATCTTCAAGAAGCTATTAGAATAGCGAGTGAAGCAGAGGTTCCAAATAGACCTCAAGTGTTAGGCTATAATAGCAGAAATGATAGGAATTCAGGTTTCCGTCCAAAACAAAATCAAAACAATGGTTTTAGGAATAATTATCAAAATAAACCATTCAGAAATTCAAATTTTCGTAACAATAATTTTCGAAATCGCTCTAGAAACAACAATAATTATAGGAAATCGCTCTAGAAACAATCAACAATCGAAACAATAATGCCAATGCTAGTAATTTCAATCAAAATCGAAATAATAGTAACGGGTTTAACCGCTTCTCTCATAATAACAACTCGGGAAATAATTCAGGGGAAGAAGGGTTAATGTAATAAACTCGGGAAACGAAGTAAGCCCCGAGGAGTCGGGGGAACAATAAATATAGCCAATATATATAATTTTGACACTAAATTAACAAACTTCATTTCCGTTAAAACAATTACAAATCAAACACATAACTCATTCCTAATCGATACAGGAGCAGACATTTCAATTATTAAACGTGAATGTGTTAAGAATAAAGACAGTATACAAACAACTAATAGATGCGCCATTACAGGCATTACGAACACAAAAATGAACTCACTAGGTACCATTACTTCAACATTCAGTATCAACAATGAAAAAGTTACTCAAGAGTTACATGTAGTTGACGATGACTTCCCAATATTAACTGACGGAATAATAGGTAGGGATTTTCTGATATAGACAAAAAGTATTATAAATTATGAAACCTTTATGATTTCTTTATACATTAGTAATTCCGAAACAATGATACCCATTCAAACGAAACTACCGCAATACCAAATGATAAGGATTCCTGCCAGATCAAAAATAATTCACCCATTGAATGTAAAAGTAGACAGAGATAGTATTGAACTAAGCCAGGAAATACAAGAAGGTATCCTTCTAGCAAATACAATAATTCCAGCAAAAGGAATACCTCATGTTCAGATATTATATACCCTGGAAGAGGATAAAGTAATTAAGCAACTAACAATCGAGATAGAACTGCTTAATGAATATCATATATGTACCATGAGTCAAGCAAAAGAAAACAAAAGTCGTATCACGAAACTGCTGGAAGAACTTAACATCAATATTGGTGATAAGCACGCGAAAGCTCACATATTAGAAATCTGTAAAAATTTCGCAAATATATTCCACCTTCCTGGTGACATATTGACCTGCAATAACTTCTATGAACAGAATATACCAGTAAATGATAAAACTCCGGTCTATATAAAAAAAACTACAGGTTACCTCAAGCACAGGAAGCTGAAATTCAAAACCAAGTACAAAAACTTATAGATAATGATATTATAGAACCATCCATCAGTGCATACAACTCACCACTTCTCATTGTTCCTAAAAAATCTGACAATGCTAATAAAAGATGGCGACTAGTCGTGGATTTTAGGCAATTGAACAAAAAGATTATAGATGATAGATTTCCATTAACACGACTAGAAGATGTACTAGACAAGTTAGGCAGAGCAAAATACTTTACAACCCTTGACCTGTCAGATTCTTTTCATCAAATTCCTCTTAACAAGAATTCTTCGTGAACAAGAATTCAAGACCATACACAGCGTTTTCTACTGACAAAGGCCACTTCCAATTTAAAAGATTACCATTTGGCTTAAAAATTTCGACAAACAGTTTCCAAAGAATGTTATCAATTGCGTTGGCCGGATTAAACTCGGAGGCATTTTTATATGTCGATGATGTCATAACATTTGGATGTAGCCTGAAACATCACAACAGCAATTTAATTAAAACATTTGAAAAATTTCGGGAATATAATTTAAAATTAAATCCAAAGATATGTAATTTTTTACAATCGGAAGTGATATACCTAGGACATCTTATCACCAAGGATGGTATACGCGCAGATCCAAAAAAATGCGACACAGTTATAAATTACCCAGTTCCTAAAAATTCTGATGAAACTAGAAGATTCGTTGCCTTCTGTAATTATTACAGGCGCTTCATACCAAATCTTGCGGAGATAGCAAAACCTCTTAATAATTTGTCAAAAAAAAATGTCACGTTTTCTTGGACCAAAGAGTGTGAAGCAGCATTCAACCTTTTAAAATCTAAGCTTGTCTCATCTCCTATTTCACAACATCCCAATTTTGATGAAAAATTTATTTTAACAACAGGTGCTTCACAATATGCTCGAGGAGCAATTCTTTCACAAGGTAAAATTGGTGAGGACCTTCCCATTTCTTACGCAAGCCGTAGTTTAAACAAACATGAAGTTAATAAGCCAATAATTGAAAAAGAACTTTAAGCTATACATTGGGCCATAAATCACTTCAGGCCATACCTTTACGGTAGGAAATTCACTCTAGTAACTGACCATAGACCTCTAGTGAGCTTATTTGCACACAAAAATCCGTCTTCAAACTAACGCGCATACGGTTAGATTTGATAGACTATGATTTCGATATACTTTATAAACAAGGAAAAATAAACACCAATGCAGATGCTTTATCACGCACAAATATTGACTCAGATATGCTTAAAGCCATGATTTTGATAGAAATTAAAGTAGTTAGGCGAGTTAAATATGATTTATATAATGAAAATTATATTATCTGTTTTCTCGGATAGAAGTTTATGTAACCAATTTGTGGAACTTTCTTGCTAATAATATATAAAATAATTTATTTTATATATTTATAACGGCTATCAATTAACAATCAATTCAGATATGGCACGGACTTGGAGAATCCGACTGTCTAATTAAAACAAAGCATTGTGATGGCCCTAACGGGTGTTGACACAATGTGATTTCTGCCCAGTGCTCTGAATGTCAAAGTGAAGAAATTCAAGTAAGCGCGGGTAAACGGCGGGAGTAACTATGACTCTCTTAAGGAGTAACTATGACTCTCTTAGGAGAGAAGTAGATGTGCCTATGTCCACCTCCTCGTGGTCTCCCTGCTGGCTTTAGCTGACGGACAAGGCTTCATGATCCCTGAGGCCGCCAACCTCTTCGATCATTAATACATGGGCCCAAATATAAAACAAACAGCCTCGGATAGTAAAAACCCTTCATCCTCTGGTGAAGGGCACTCATGTTTTGTAGAAGGAACACCATACCCCTGTCCGGTCTGTGATAAGGTCTTTACTACTGCTTCAGGTAGAGGACTGCATCTAAGACGGACACACCCAGTTGTATATGATACCATGAATGAGAGATCTAATGTTAAGCTAAGATGGAATGATGAAGAGTTCGGGATGTTGGCACGGAAGGAAGCGGAACTGAGTAAATTGAATGTAAAGTTCATGAATAAAGAGCTTTCTACTTTCTTTCCAGGAAGAACAGTGGAAGCTATAAAGAAAGCCAGACAAAAAGACCAGTACAAGGCAAGGGTTCAACAATTCCTGGCTAACTTCCCCGAGAACTCTTATGAAGAGAGAATAGTGTCTGGAGAGACTCCTTGCATCAGAATCCAAACCAATAATACAAGTCAGACAAATACAGAAGCAATAAATAGCACAATTATTATAAATAATATAAGTCAAACAAATACAGAAGATTTGAATAGAACAGTTACCATAGAGATTACAAGTCAGGAAAATACAGAAGAAATAAGTAGCGAAATAACCATAAACAATGCAAGTCAGACGAATACAGAGGAATTGAGTTGCACAATTTCCAACTGCAATAGCAAAAATAGCACAATAATTGAAATAGTGAATGCGAATCACAAATTAACAGAAAAATTAAATCATATAATTACCAATTGCAATAGAAGTACAGATAGTTCGATAACGTTAGCTGATATATCCTGCTTCATACTGGAGCTAACAGCAGGCTTTAAACTAAAAGGAATTCAAAAGAGGAGTTACAATCGAGTGTTTAGAAATAAAAGGGAAGAGAGGCGAGCGAAATATGCAGATACTCAAAGGAATTGGAAGAAACATCAGGGAAGATGTATCAAAACAATTCTGGAGGGTATGGAAGCATCTAACAACCCAACTCGCGACATAATGGTGCCTTTCTGGAATGAAGTAATGGTTTCCTCTACGAGTACTTCACCCGGAATTGTACCAACTATGAATAAAAATGTCACTATATGGTTTCCAATAACAGCAATGGAAGTCACTAAAGCTAGATTGTCAACATCCTCGGCCCCAGGGCCAGACGGAGTAACAGCTAAATTCATAAATAGTTTGCCTCCTAGTATGTTAGCGGGTATATATTCAGTTATCATAAAGTGTGGGAAACTTCCCGACTTCTTGCAAGAGTCAAGAACAATTTTTATACCAAAAGGCACATCAGCCAATGAACCTGGTGAGTTTAGACCTATAACAATCTCATCTGTAATAACTAGGCAGCTGCACAATATTCTAGCGAGGAGATTATCAAGTGCATTAACGCTTGACCCACGTCAGAGGGGGTTCAGAGCCCTTGATGGCTGTGCGGACAATGTTGTTATGCTCGATATGATCCTGCAAGAATCGAAACAAAATTATAAATCAACATATGTTGCGCTGCTAGATGTGAGGAAAGCGTTCGATAGCGTGTCACATAACACCATACTGGACACCTTGCAATCGAATGGCCTTCAAATAGAATTTGTGAATTACATTCGGAATTTCTATACCACGTCAACAACAAAGTTATACGGTGAGGGATGGGTCTCTAATTCAATTAAACCAGGCAGAGGCGTGAGACAAGGTGACCCATTGTCACCAATTATATTCAATCTTGTCATTGATGGCCTTCTTAAGAAATTACCATCTGAAATTGGCTGTGAGCTGGGGTCAACCAAGATAAATGCACTAGCATTTGCCGATGATCTAATCCTCCTAGCCTCAACACCTACAGGCTTACAAACAATGCTCGATATTTGCACAACCTACCTAGAGGAATGCGGTATGGCTTTAAACGGGGAAAAGAGTTGTACCTTGTCTTTTCAAGGACAACCGAAAGAGAAGAGGGTGGTTGTGCAAAATAAAACCTTTACGGCATATAATAGGGAACTGAAAGCACTTAAGAGGACAGACTGTTTCAAATACCTAGGTATTACATTCAATGCGGATGGTAGAGTTGTGGTGGATGTGCGCGACATCCTAAAAAGGAAGCTCAGGCTACTGAGTTCAGCTCCATTGAAACCACAACAACGCCTTCACGCTTTAAGAACAGTACTGCTTCCTCAACAGTATCATAAACTATCATTAGGTAACATTCTGATTGGATGTCTTAATCACTGCGATAGGATCATCCGGTCAGAAGTAAAAACATGGCTAAACCTACCAAATGATACAACAACATCATTCTTTCATGCACCAATTATTAAAGGAGGTCTCGGTATTCCATCTTTGAGGTGGACTAGTCCCATACTGCGGTATAGGAAACTAGAAGGGCTACATCTGGAAGACTTTGGCACACAGTTAAGTTCGAATATTACACTTTTGCAGGAGGTCTCGAAGGCTAAACGAAGACTCAAAGTTGACAGTGGTTACCTTTTGTCACAAAACGACATTGATAACTACTGGTCAAAGAAGCTTTATGCATCTGTCGACGGCTTTGGTTTACGGGAGGCATTTAAAGTACCTAAAACACACAAATGGATAAGAGATCCAACAGCACTCTTATCGGGAAAGGACTTTGTACACTCAATAAAATTAAGAATCAATGCATATCCAACCAGATCTCGTGTTTCAAGAGGAAGACCAACAATGGAAAGGACATGCAGAGCAGGCTGTCTAAATAAATCTGAAACTCTAAATCACATACTGCAAGAATGCTACAGAACAAACAATGTACGGATAAAAAGACATGATGCGATTGTGAGCTACATGGCCCGTAATCTTCGGAACACAGGCTATGAAGTGCACAATGAACCGCATATTTCCACCTCGGAAGGTCTCCGTAAGCCAGACATTGTTGCAGTGCGTGAGAGTGTGGCTACTGTTATAGATGCCCAAGTGGTATCAGATAGCAGAAACCTAGATCAATGCCATTCAGATAAAATTACCAAATACAAGAAACCCGAGATCATAGGTTGGATTAAGGACAAATTTAAAGTTAAAGAAATAGTATTTACATCAGCAACAATGAATTGGCGAGGTATATGGAGTAAGGGGTCACTTGAGATGCTTATAAGAAATAAGATAATAAAACAGTCAGAAAGTATATTGCTTAGCAGTAGATCGATTATTGGAGGTATAATAAGTTATAAACAATTTAATAGCACAACTTGGGTGGAAAGAGAAGGAATTGGATAAAATGGGGGTAACTGAATAAGAGCGCTGCCGGCTCAACATCTCAGGCACAAGTACAAAAGAGGAGGTTTTAGTGGGTAAGAATCCCACACTACTATAACAAAAACCACCTTGTAGTTATAGTGCCTTTTGAAGGTTTCCTCCTCAATATTGTTAAAAAAAAAAAAAAAAAAAAAAAAAAAAAAAAAAAAAAAAAAAAAAAAAAAAAAAAAAAGCCAAATGCCTCGTCATCTAATTAGTGACGCGCATGAATGGATTAACGAGATTCCTACTGTCCCTATCTACTCAGTTCGAATTGTTTTGTCGATGAGAACGGACGTGTTTGAAGTGCTTGGTTTTGATTTTTGATTGCTAAAAAAAAAATTATTTGATTTAAATTTGGATTATAATCTTGATTTGTGGATTTGGTAAGATTCAATTTGAAATAACAGGAATCGAACATAACGGTTCTGTGAAAGCGCGTGGTAGCAGTGTCGTAACGGTACCAACATCTGGTCGCTGTTTACGGCGTGATAACGGTACCACCATCTGGTACATTTCATCAGACACGAGTAACGGGATTGACATCTGGCGTTTTGCTCGTTTCTGCATAACGGGATATACCGTTAATAACTTTGATTTTTGATTAAATTTTTGATATTTGATTTGATTTTTGATTTTTGATTTTTGATATTGTTTTTGATTTGACTTTTGATTTTGTTTTTGAACTTTATTCTGTTTTTTTTTTATTTTGATTTTGATTCTGGATTTTGGATATTATTTCTTTCTTTTTGTTGTCTTTAATTTGGTTCCCTGCTTGGAATGGCGCCAAGCAAAAGTAAAAAGGTGGAGGGAAGGGCATCTTCTTCGAAGATGTTGACTTCCTCCAGTGGAGATGAGTCCTCTACTGAGAGGACGGAATCACGGCCACGTAAGACAAAACAGAAGGCAAGGAAGCATGCTGCTGCAGCAGAGTCTCCAGTGTGTGTGGAGAAAACTGCTGGGCCTTCTGTTGCAGCAGAGGCTGCTGTCCCGGTTGTGTGCCTGGAGAGGCTCCCGGAGTCGCAGGTGCGTGTGGAGGAGGGAAGGTGGCGGTAATTGTGGTGGCGGTTCAATGTTGAATGTGACTAAGGTTGTTCCGTCGAGTGTTGTCCCTGCTGTTGCTCCGAAGCCTGTGGAGACATGGTTCCTTGTTGTACGCAGCAAGGACAAGACTGTGTCTCCTAAGGAGGTTGTGTCAAAGGTGGTGAAAGAGGTAGCCCCTTCGCTTGGAGTTCGCGTCCATGACGTGAAACCCATCCGGAGTGGTGGTGCCGTACTTCGCACGCCTACAGTCCAGGAGCGGACCAAGGCAGCTAGTTGTCCGTTGTTTAAAGAGTGTGGTCTTAGTGTGAGTGTAAATGAAAAACTCGGCTCCAGAGTTGTTGTGAAAGGTGTTCCCACGGCGATCACTTATGAAGACTTCATGAGTGATCTCTATGAGCTGAACCTTAAGGAGAAGGTCAAGCCGGATGCTTTCAAGAAAAGCATGCGCCTTGTCAGCAAACCGTGGACTGATAACTCTGGCGCCGAAATTAATGTTGTTTTGGAGGGAACCAATGTCCTTATCCAGGAATTGTTATCTGTTGGTCGCTGTTACATTAAGTGGTTCTCCTTCCACGTACGAGCGATGGATGCTGTTCGTAGCTGCTACCGTTGCATGGGCTTTGACCATGTGGTGGCAGAGTGCAAACAGAAGTCCGATGTCTGTCGTCGGTGCAGGCAACCTGGGCACAGAGCGATGCAATGCGAAAACGCACTGCATTGCAGAAATTGTGTGCTCAGGGTTCATCCTGCTGGGCATCTCATGATGTCGGCAACGTGCCCTGTCTACAGCAGCATGGTTGCTTGTGCGAACGCCAGACATTAATATGTCGCTGACAATTCTGCAATTGAATTGTCAGGGGTCGTACGCTGTTATGTGTGAGTTTAGTCACTGTTTGTGTGAGTCGAATTGTTCTTTTGCACTGCTGCAAGAACCTTATGCAGTTAATGGCTGCGTAAGGGGATTGCTTAGTGGTGTAAGAGTCTTCCCTGATCGTAGAGGAAACGCTGCTGTTGTTGTGAATGATCCAAGTGTTGAATGTGTCCCCGTCAGTGAACTCATCACTGATTGGGGTGTGTGTGTCTGGGTGAAGGGTGTGTTTGGTGAAATGTTTTTGTTAAGTGTTTATTGCAAGTTTGGGGATGATCTTGATTCCTATCTTGCATACTTGGATTCGGCTCTGCTACTGGTGAGCAATACGCCTGTAATCCTTGGTATGGACGCGAATGCATCTTCCCCTATGTGGTTTGGTAAGATGGGTGCAACATCTACCCATCGAAACCATTATAGGGGAGAGATGCTTAGCGAATACCTGATTGTTAAATGTTTGCATGTTTTGAATGAACCCAGTGAATGTTATACATTTGCTGGTGTTCAAGGTGCGAGTGATATTGACGTGACTGTTGTAAATGATGCAGCAATGCAGTTTGAGTTTGCATGGTGTGTTAAGAGTGAATGTGGTATAAGTGATCACAATCTGATTGAGGTACTCGTTACCTTTGAGAAGGCTGTGACCACTTATCAACCCGTGAGTGTGAAACGTTGGCGCACTGATCGTGTGAATTGTCAGTTTTATGATGAGTGTGTTAAAGCACAAGCCGTAAATACGCCGCTGCATGTCTTTGAATGTATGTCGGTTGATGACCAAGTGTCAAAAATCGACACGTGGATGTCTGGTGTGAATGATGACTTGTTTGAGAGATACCGTAAGAGTAATCTCAAACATGTCAGGTGGTGGACGAGTGAACTGTCTCGGAAAAGGAATGAGGTAAGGCGCCTCCGAAAGAAATTTCAGAAGAGCCGAACCAATGACTCCCCGAATACTCCTCAGCTGAAAGCTGATTTTATGTGTTGACTGCGTCTATATAAGAAAATGTTGTTGAGTGTGAAAGAGGAGCGGTGGAGGGATTTTGTGTACCGGAACAGGCATGACCCCTGGGGTCATGTCTATCGTATCTGCAGGGGAAAACGTGCAAACGTGTGTGTTAGTGACATCCATGTTGGCGACACTACGTTGACAACATGGAAAGAGTGCATGAGTGTGTTAATGTCTGAATTTTTCCCGGCAGCTGACTCAACCATGCTTCCGGCACTTTCTGTGCAAGGGCAGGTTGACGAAGTCGATGTGGCAGAGATCCGAGAGGGCTTTTCGAAGCTCCGTTCTAGGAAATCGCCAGGTTTGGATAGTATGACTGGAGAGATGTGTAAAGCCGTCTGGGTTGTCATACCAGACTACCTGGCAGCCATGTTCCGTAAGTGTTTTTCTGTGGGTTATTTCCCAAATGTGTGGAAGCATGCTCGTGTAATTGTTCTCCTGAAGTCACCTGATAGGATTAGGAGTAATCCAAGATCCTATCGGAATATTAGCCTCCTCCCTGCACTTGGAAAGGTGCTTGAGAGGATAATGGTTAATAGACTTCAGGAGGTTGTATGTGACCAAATGTCGGATAGACAGTATGGTTTCCGTACTGGTAAATGTGTTGAAGATGCATGGTTGTTTGTTAAAAGTCGTGTTGAGTGTGCAAGTGACAAATACGTTCTTGCAATCTTCGTTGATTTCAAGGGCGCGTTTGATTACTTGAGCTGGGGAAGTGTGCTTTGACAGGTGTGTGTGGTTGGATGTCGAGACATAGCCCTCTGGAGAAGCTATTTACCTGAAAAAAAGCTTGTGTGTTCAGTGTGAATGAATTTGCATGGCGTGATGTGACTCGGGGCTGCCCGGAGGGGTCTATCTCTGGTCCATTTATATGGAACCTAATGGTGGACACTCTGTCGGCAGAACCTGAGACTAAATGTGAGTGTTGTGCTTATGCGGATGACTTGCTCATCTTTGTGTCTGGAGATTTGCGGCTTGTGCTGGAGAGAAAATGTGAGGAACTCATGCGTTTGGTTAACATCTGGGTCGGGAGTGTTGGCGTCAGTGTGGCAATGGACAAGACTGTGACGATGCTGTTCAAGGGCAAATTGTCACTGAGTCGTTCGCCACACATAAAAGTTGATGACGCAAGCCTCAGGTATGTGACGAAAGTCAAATACCTGGGTATCACCATTGGGGAGCGCATGAGTTTTGAGCCTTATCTCGCTGGTCTCAAGGGGCGAATCTCCCTTGTTGTTGGTTAGTTGCGCCGAGTGTTGAGGAGTGAATGGGGTCTGAGTCGAAGGGCAGTACGTATCATATACGGGGGTCTATTTGTGTCATGTGTAACATTTGGAGCTTCGGTATGGTATCAGTCTGTGATGACGACGAGAGGTAGAGTGAGAATGGAGTCATGTCAGCGCAGCATGCGGCTGGCATGTCTCCCTGTATGTCGCACGGTCTCATCTGAGGCCATGGAAGTGTTGTTGAGTGTAACTCCACTTGATCTCGAAGTGATACGGAGAGGTATTCTGTTCAAGATCAGGAGGGGTTTAGCATTGTTTCCATGTGATGTGAGTTTTTCTGAACTTGACTATTCTCGTGGTGTCCGTGAGTGTGGTGATGCCCTGAAGGAGCGCGTACTGTCGGTTTGGCAAAGCCGATGGGATGTGAGCTTGAAGGGTAGGGTTACACACAGGTTCATTGGGAGTGTTCGCTTTGCCGAAGAGCACCCATACTTTGATCCATGTCTTAGCCTTGGTTTTCTCTTGACTTGACATGGATCGATGAATGGGTTCCTCTACGGAAAGGGGCTCAGTGAACATGAAAAATGTATTTGTGGTGCCCAAGTTGAAGATTGGTGTCATGTCTTGTGTGAATGTCCCATGTACTCAGGTTTGAAAAATCTGGGGGATATGGGTATATATGTTGTAAATGGTGAATTCGATGTCAGCGGTGTCCTCTGCGATAGGGAACAATTCTTGCGTGTGTCTCGTTATGCATGTGATGTGTTTAAGCGTAGACGGCAACGTCTACGTTTATCGTAGTTTTGATGTTGCATGCTTCGTGGGGTTTGTGTAACGTTGTGATCTGAGTTGCGATTGTAGTTCGGTTTTACGGCGGGACTAGCGGCGTCATCATACGGAGTAGCCAACTCAATGGAATAATACCCAGCGGGTTGAACAGCGAAACGTTGTTGATGACAATGTTGGTATCTGATGTGGGTTTGTACTGACTATGATATCGTGTGCCTCGGAGAGTAGCGTTGTGTCTTATTCGTTAATGTTGGTTGGGGGCCTTGGTTGCATGGTATGATAAATGTAGCATGTTTTGTGTTTTGTATGTTGAAAGGCGGCCTGCCTGAGTGCATAGACTCAAAAGGCTAGTGGTGCTTGTTCTTGTAACAAGTACTGCGAGACTTCACCAGAGGTTATTCTTTTCTGGTACCACAGGATCAGGCGTGGCCAGAAGCTCTTCCAGCTTCTGCCTGATTGGGTTCGGCCCCTTTGGGGAGTATCGTGGTGGCTGTAGTTTGATACCAAATGCGGTAGAGAATTGCTTCGGCGTTCTCGAAGTGGTTGCGTAGTCTGACTATGCCCGGGTGCCTGACCCATAGAAAGGTAGAGGTGTTAGATAGGCCTCGCCCGCACCGGTGGGAAAACTAAGCTATGCACTTAGTCTGCTCTGGTACTCTGGTTTTGCTGCCAGAGGGCGTTGGTTGGCGCATTATATCAACTCGTGGGTGCAGAACCCCGTCGGCTTCAACTTCACAGTAGGCGTCGACGTTAAACACTTAGACATATTCTGTCCCTATCTACTGGGCATCCGTCCAAAGTCATGATACCTTCTTCCTGGGTATCATGTTTTGGACACATGCAAGATGAAAGTGTTTCGTCGGTTCAACGCTATAATCTGTTTGGGTGTTATGACCCAGAAATTCTTCAGCAAACTTCGAAGTACCACCACCAAAAGGCCAATGTTCAATGAACAATGAATGTTCGATGTAATGAATCAAAACCACAATTCACAGTGAGAGAATGACCTGCAGAGAAAGAAATTCATTGACCTGACACGTGCATCCGGGGACGATGGGAATTGGGAGTATCTGATCAGGAAAATTGATACATCAGCGACCACGATGGGAACTTTTGATTGTGGGAAAGCGACATATCAGCACTATTGGTGCTATAAATTGGAACCTAGAATCGATCAGCAGGCAGTCTGGGTCCGGCGAGGCAGCGATACGCGTCGAGGAGGAGATGAGTCCAGCCCAATGAAGGAAGACATGTTCCAGCCTAACCAAAGAAGACAAACAGAAGAAGAAGAAACGAACCCGGATAAGCAGTTGGAGACTGGAAGTCGACGATAATTGGTAAAAAGGTAACCCGATCAAGCAATCGGCTACCTGGTAAGACCTGAACCGTCCAAGTAGACGACAGGCAATTATAAACGTCGAACGAAGGAGTAGGACAAACTAAAAGTGGAAGAAGCTCCGAAGAATCCTGCAGCTGGACCCAGACCCAAGAAATCAAGTGTAGTAGGTGTTAGGAAGCTAAGAATGAGACAAATTGTATTATGCACAACAAATAGTAACAAGTTGAATTGTATTATGACTAAGTGTAAAGCCAATAGTATAACAAATAATAATGAGTTGGATTGTATAATGACTAAGGATTAGCTAAATTGTATGAGGAATGAAAAAGTAATGCAATAAAGAAATATTAGGAAATATAACAATAAAATATGAAATAAATACCTAAATTAATAATAGAAATTCTACATTTCAATGTCAAGAATTGAAATGTAGAATTCCATAACATGGGTTATAGCACAAACTGTGGTCGCCTTCGCCAAAGTAAGGCAGGGGTGAGGTAGGCCCCACTGGCACACACATAATAGTGATGTCAGACGGCGAGGTTGGCGTCTTATTCCAACCGGGTTTAACCCCGTCTTCTAAAACCTCACGGTAGTTTTCGGCGTTAAACTCAAAAGCGAATTGTCCCTATCTACTCTGATTCTAAGTCTAGAGCAGTAATACGTGTGTTTGATTGAAAAGTGTTCTTAGTGAAATTTTTGAGTTTTTCTGCCGAGAAAAATTGGTTTTTTGCTTTAGTTGCTCTCCTGGCATTCTATTTTGTCTTGGAAATTGTGGTTTTGCTGATTGCGTAAGTCTTTGATATAAATTTTCGATTTTATTTCCTTGAAGGGAACGTGGTCGAAAGTGACAGTCGGTCACAGAGCGAGAAATCACTGGATCGGTCTAGTTGGTCACAGAGTGAGTAACATCTGGATCGGTAGGTATTATTCGAAATTATTTCTGGTCCTGTCCTGACCTGATTTATTTTTGGTCCTGTCCTGACCTGGTTTATAGTGAGTTTGAACCACTGCTTCATTTATTTATATTTTATATTTAATTTTTTGGATTTATTATTTTCCTTTTCTTATTACTTCTTTATTACTTCTTTGAATGCCTTCGAGGAAGAATAAAAAGTTGGACTCGAGAGTGTCTTCTGCGAAGATGGAGACAACCAGTGGAGACGAGTCCTCCACCGAGAATAATTCGGTGTTGCCCCGTAAGGTGGTAAAAAGACAAAGAAGCGTGCTGTTGCACCACGAATTCCACTTGAGTCCCTTGTTGGTGTGGAGAGGACCCTTGAGTCTTCTGTGGCTGTGGAGAATCTTGAGCCTGTCGTGGCTGTGGAAAAGGCTTTGGAGCCTCAGGCGTGTTTAGAGTTGCCTGACACTGCCAAGGTGTCGTCCCCTGTGCCTCCTCCTGTTGCAAAGGCTCCACGTGTTAATCAGGTGACCCGCATGATGGACGTTTTTACGATCCAAAATGAATTGAGGGGTGTTATTTTGGACTCGTCGTTATCTAAGCCGGAGGTGAGGACGGTGGTCCAGCTTGTGGACAAGTTGGTGGCTCAAAATTCTACCCTTGTTGCTGAAGCCAAAAGGCTTCGTGGGTCGGTTGAGACTCTTCAAATGTGTGGTGGTGGTGTTGGTGTTGGTGGTGGTGTTGGTGGTGGTGATTCGACCGTGCCGTCTGCCTTTGTGACGTCCAATGCTGCCTCAGTCGCTCTGAAGCCTGTGGAAACCTGGTCCCTTGTTGTACGCAGCAAGGACAAGACTGTGTCTCCTAAGGAGGTTGCAACGAAGGTTGTGAGGGAGGTAGCCCCTTCGCTTGGTGTTCGCGTCCATGACGTGAAACCCACCCGGAGTGGTGGTGCTGTCCTTCGCATGCCGACGGTGCAAGAGCGAACAAAGGCAGCTAAATGTCCAATGTTTGATGAGTCTGGCCTCAGTGTGAGCGTCAACGAGAAACTTGGCGCCAGAATTGTTGTCAAGAGTGTTCCATCGGCGATCACTTGTGATGATTTCATGAGTGATTTGTACGAGTTAAACTTGAAGGAAACGGTTAAGCCGGACGCTTTCAAAAAAAGCATCCGTCTTATCAGTAAGCCTTGGACGGCTAATTCTGGTGCTGAGGTAAATGTTGTCCTCGAGGGTACCAGTGCTATTGTCGAACGCTTGTTGTCTGTTGGTCGCTGTTACATTAAGTGGTTCTCCTTCCACGTACGAGCGATGGATGCTGTTCGTAGCTGCTACCGTTGCATGGGCTTTGACCATGTGGTGGCAGAGTGCAAACAGAAGTCCGATGTTTGTCGTCGGTGCGGGCAACCTGGGCACAGAGCGATGCAATGCGAAAACGCACTGCATTGCAGAAATTGTGTGCTCAGGGTTCATCCTGCTGGGCATCTCATGATGTCGGCAACGTGCCCTGTCTACAGCAGCATGGTTGCATGTGCGAACGCCAGACATTAATATGTCGCTGACAATTCTGCAATTGAATTGTCAGGGGTCGTACGCTGTTATGTGTGAGTTTAGTCACTGTTTGTGTGAGTCGAATTGTTCTTTTGCACTGCTGCAAGAACCTTATGCAGTTAATGGCTGCGTAAGGGGATTGCTTAGTGGTGTAAGAGTCTTCCCTGATCGTAGAGGAAACGCTGCTGTTGTTGTGAATGATCCAAGTGTTGAATGTGTCCCCGTCAGTGAACTCATCACTGATTGGGGTGTGTGTGTCTGGGTGAAGGGTGTGTTTGGTGAAATGTTTTTGTTAAGTGTTTATTGCAAGTTTGGGGATGATCTTGATTCCTATCTTGCATACTTGGATTCGGCTCTGCTACTGGTGAGCAATACGCCTGTAATCCTTGGTATGGACGCGAATGCATCTTCCCCTATGTGGTTTGGTAAGATGGGTGCAACATCTACCCATCGAAACCATTATAGGGGAGAGATGCTTAGCGAATACCTGATTGTTAAATGTTTGCATGTTTTGAATGAACCCAGTGAATGTTATACATTTGCTGGTGTTCAAGGTGCGAGTGATATTGACGTGACTGTTGTAAATGATGCAGCAATGCAGTTTGAGTTTGCATGGTGTGTTAAGAGTGAATGTGGTATAAGTGATCACAATCTGATTGAGGTACTCGTTACCTTTGAGAAGGCTGTGACCACTTATCAACCCGTGAGTGTGAAACGTTGGCGCACTGATCGTGTGAATTGTCAGTTTTATGATGAGTGTGTTAAAGCACAAGCCGTAAATACGCCGCTGCATGTCTTTGAATGTATGTCGGTTGATGACCAAGTGTCAAAAATCGACACGTGGATGTCTGGTGTGAATGATGACTTGTTTGAGAGATACCGTAAGAGTAATCTCAAACATGTCAGGTGGTGGACGAGTGAACTGTCTCGGAAAAGGAATGAGGTAAGGCGCCTCCGAAAGAAATTTCAGAAGAGCCGAACCAATGACTCCCCGAATACTCCTCAGCTGAAAGCTGATTTTATGTGTTGACTGCGTCTATATAAGAAAATGTTGTTGAGTGTGAAAGAGGAGCGGTGGAGGGATTTTGTGTACCGGAACAGGCATGACCCCTGGGGTCATGTCTATCGTATCTGCAGGGGAAAACGTGCAAACGTGTGTGTTAGTGACATCCATGTTGGCGACACTACGTTGACAACATGGAAAGAGTGCATGAGTGTGTTAATGTCTGAATTTTTCCCGGCAGCTGACTCAACCATGCTTCCGGCACTTTCTGTGCAAGGGCAGGTTGACGAAGTCGATGTGGCAGAGATCCGAGAGGGCTTTTCGAAGCTCCGTTCTAGGAAATCGCCAGGTTTGGATAGTATGACTGGAGAGATGTGTAAAGCCGTCTGGGTTGTCATACCAGACTACCTGGCAGCCATGTTCCGTAAGTGTTTTTCTGTGGGTTATTTCCCAAATGTGTGGAAGCATGCTCGTGTAATTGTTCTCCTGAAGTCACCTGATAGGATTAGGAGTAATCCAAGATCCTATCGGAATATTAGCCTCCTCCCTGCACTTGGAAAGGTGCTTGAGAGGATAATGGTTAATAGACTTCAGGAGGTTGTATGTGACCAAATGTCGGATAGACAGTATGGTTTCCGTACTGGTAAATGTGTTGAAGATGCATGGTTGTTTGTTAAAAGTCGTGTTGAGTGTGCAAGTGACAAATACGTTCTTGCAATCTTCGTTGATTTCAAGGGCGCGTTTGATTACTTGAGCTGGGGAAGTGTGCTTTGACAGGTGTGTGTGGTTGGATGTCGAGACATAGCCCTCTGGAGAAGCTATTTACCTGAAAAAAAGCTTGTGTGTTCAGTGTGAATGAATTTGCATGGCGTGATGTGACTCGGGGCTGCCCGGAGGGGTCTATCTCTGGTCCATTTATATGGAACCTAATGGTGGACACTCTGTCGGCAGAACCTGAGACTAAATGTGAGTGTTGTGCTTATGCGGATGACTTGCTCATCTTTGTGTCTGGAGATTTGCGGCTTGTGCTGGAGAGAAAATGTGAGGAACTCATGCGTTTGGTTAACATCTGGGTCGGGAGTGTTGGCGTCAGTGTGGCAATGGACAAGACTGTGACGATGCTGTTCAAGGGCAAATTGTCACTGAGTCGTTCGCCACACATAAAAGTTGATGACGCAAGCCTCAGGTATGTGACGAAAGTCAAATACCTGGGTATCACCATTGGGGAGCGCATGAGTTTTGAGCCTTATCTCGCTGGTCTCAAGGGGCGAATCTCCCTTGTTGTTGGTTAGTTGCGCCGAGTGTTGAGGAGTGAATGGGGTCTGAGTCGAAGGGCAGTACGTATCATATACGGGGGTCTATTTGTGTCATGTGTAACATTTGGAGCTTCGGTATGGTATCAGTCTGTGATGACGACGAGAGGTAGAGTGAGAATGGAGTCATGTCAGCGCAGCATGCTGCTGGCATGTCTCCCTGTATGTCGCACGGTCTCATCTGAGGCCATGGAAGTGTTGTTGAGTGTAACTCCACTTGATCTCGAAGTGATACGGAGAGGTATTCTGTTCAAGATCAGGAGGGGTTTAGCATTGTTTCCATGTGATGTGAGTTTTTCTGAACTTGACTATTCTCGTGGTGTCCGTGAGTGTGGTGATGCCCTGAAGGAGCGCGTACTGTCGGTTTGGCAAAGCCGATGGGATGTGAGCTTGAAGGGTAGGGTTACACACAGGTTCATTGGGAGTGTTCGCTTTGCCGAAGAGCACCCATACTTTGATCCATGTCTTAGCCTTGGTTTTCTCTTGACTGGACATGGATCGATGAATGGGTTCCTCTACGGAAAGGGGCTCAGTGAACATGAAAAATGTATTTGTGGTGCCCAAGTTGAAGATTGGTGTCATGTCTTGTGTGAATGTACTCAGGTTTGAAAAATCTGGGGGATATGGGTATATATGTTGTAAATGGTGAATTCGATGTCAGCGGTGTCCTCTGCGATAGGGAACAATTCTTGCGTGTGTCTCGTTATGCATGTGATGTGTTTAAGCGTAGACGGCAACGTCTACGTTTATCGTAGTTTTGATGTTGCATGCTTCGTGGGGTTTGTGTAACGTTGTGATCTGAGTTGCGATTGTAGTTCGGTCTTACGGCGGGACTAGCGGCGTCATCATACGGAGTAGCCAACTCAATGGAATAATACCCAGCGGGTTGAACAGCGAAACGTTGTTGATGACAATGTTGGTATCTGATGTGGGTTTGTACTGACTATGATATCGTGTGCCTCGGAGAGTAGCGTTGTGTCTTATTCGTTAATGTTGGTTGGGGGCCTTGGTTGCATGGTATGATAAATGTAGCATGTTTTGTGTTTTGTATGTTGAAAGGCGGCCTGCCTGAGTGCATAGACTCAAAAGGCTAGTGGTGCTTGTTCTTGTAACAAGTACTGCGAGACTTCACCAGAGGTTATTCTTTTCTGGTACCACAGGATCAGGCGTGGCCAGAAGCTCTTCCAGCTTCTGCCTGATTGGGTTCGGCCCCTTTGGGGAGTATCGTGGTGGCTGTAGTTTGATACCAAATGCGGTAGAGAATTGCTTCGGCGTTCTCGAAGTGGTTGCGTAGTCTGACTATGCCCGGGTGCCTGACCCATAGAAAGGTAGAGGTGTTAGATAGGCCTCGCCCGCACCGGTGGGAAAACTAAGCTATGCACTTAGTCTGCTCTGGTACTCTGGTTTTGCTGCCAGAGGGCGTTGGTTGGCGCATTATATCAACTCGTGGGTGCAGAACCCCGTCGGCTTCAACTTCACAGTAGGCGTCGACGTTAAACACTTAGACATATTCTGTCCCTATCTACTGGGCATCCGTCCAAAGTCATGATACCTTCTTCCTGGGTATCATGTTTTGGACACATGCAAGATGAAAGTGTTTCGTCGGTTCAACGCTATAATCTGTTTGGGTGTTATGACCCAGAAATTCTTCAGCAAACTTCGAAGTACCACCACCAAAAGGCCAATGTTCAATGAACAATGAATGTTCGATGTAATGAATCAAAACCACAATTCACAGTGAGAGAATGACCTGCAGAGAAAGAAATTCATTGACCTGACACGTGCATCCGGGGACGATGGGAATTGGGAGTATCTGATCAGGAAAATTGATACATCAGCGACCACGATGGGAACTTTTGATTGTGGGAAAGCGACATATCAGCACTATTGGTGCTATAAATTGGAACCTAGAATCGATCAGCAGGCAGTCTGGGTCCGGCGAGGCAGCGATACGCGTCGAGGAGGAGATGAGTCCAGCCCAATGAAGGAAGACATGTTCCAGCCTAACCAAAGAAGACAAACAGAAGAAGAAGAAACGAACCCGGATAAGCAGTTGGAGACTGGAAGTCGACGATAATTGGTAAAAAGGTAACCCGATCAAGCAATCGGCTACCTGGTAAGACCTGAACCGTCCAAGTAGACTACAGGCAATTATAAACGTCGAACGAAGGAGTAGGACAAACTAAAAGTGGAAGAAGCTCCGAAGAATCCTGCAGCTGGACCCAGACCCAAGAAATCAAGTGTAGTAGGTGTTAGGAAGCTAAGAATGAGACAAATTGTATTATGCACAACAAATAGTAACAAGTTGAATTGTATTATGACTAAGTGTAAAGCCAATAGTATAACAAATAATAATGAGTTGGATTGTATAATGACTAAGGATTAGCTAAATTGTATGAGGAATGAAAAAGTAATGCAATAAAGAAATATTAGGAAATATAACAATAAAATATGAAATAAATACCTAAATTAATAATAGAAATTCTACATTTCAATGTCAAGAATTGAAATGTAGAATTCCATAACATGGGTTATAGCACAAACTGTGGTCGCCTTCGCCAAAGTAAGGCAGGGGTGAGGTAGGCCCCACTGGCACACACATAATAGTGATGTCAGACGGCGAGGTTGGCGTCTTATTCCAACCGGGTTTAACCCCGTCTTCTAAAACCTCACGGTAGTTTTCGGCGTTAAACTCAAAAGCGAATTGTCCCTATCTACTCTGATTCTAAGTCTAGAGCAGTAATACGTGTGTTTGATTGAAAAGTGTTCTTAGTGAAATTTTTGAGTTTTTCTGCCGAGAAAAATTGGTTTTTTGCTTTAGTTGCTCTCCTGGCATTCTATTTTGTCTTGGAAATTGTGGTTTTGCTGATTGCGTAAGTCTTTGATATAAATTTTCGATTTTATTTCCTTGAAGGGAACGTGGTCGAAAGTGACAGTCGGTCACAGAGCGAGAAATCACTGGATCGGTCTAGTTGGTCACAGAGTGAGTAACATCTGGATCGGTAGGTATTATTCGAAATTATTTCTGGTCCTGTCCTGACCTGATTTATTTTTGGTCCTGTCCTGACCTGGTTTATAGTGAGTTTGAACCACTGCTTCATTTATTTATATTTTATATTTAATTTTTTGGATTTATTATTTTCCTTTTCTTATTACTTCTTTATTACTTCTTTGAATGCCTTCGAGGAAGAATAAAAAGTTGGACTCGAGAGTGTCTTCTGCGAAGATGGAGACAACCAGTGGAGACGAGTCCTCCACCGAGAATAATTCGGTGTTGCCCCGTAAGGTGGTAAAAAGACAAAGAAGCGTGCTGTTGCACCACGAATTCCACTTGAGTCCCTTGTTGGTGTGGAGAGGACCCTTGAGTCTTCTGTGGCTGTGGAGAATCTTGAGCCTGTCGTGGCTGTGGAAAAGGCTTTGGAGCCTCAGGCGTGTTTAGAGTTGCCTGACACTGCCAAGGTGTCGTCCCCTGTGCCTCCTCCTGTTGCAAAGGCTCCACGTGTTAATCAGGTGACCCGCATGATGGACGTTTTTACGATCCAAAATGAATTGAGGGGTGTTATTTTGGACTCGTCGTTATCTAAGCCGGAGGTGAGGACGGTGGTCCAGCTTGTGGACAAGTTGGTGGCTCAAAATTCTACCCTTGTTGCTGAAGCCAAAAGGCTTCGTGGGTCGGTTGAGACTCTTCAAATGTGTGGTGGTGGTGTTGGTGTTGGTGGTGGTGTTGGTGGTGGTGATTCGACCGTGACGTCTGCCTTTGTGACGTCCAATGCTGCCTCAGTCGCTCTGAAGCCTGTGGAAACCTGGTCCCTTGTTGTACGCAGCAAGGACAAGACTGTGTCTCCTAAGGAGGTTGCAACGAAGGTTGTGAGGGAGGTAGCCCCTTCGCTTGGTGTTCGCGTCCATGACGTGAAACCCACCCGGAGTGGTGGTGCTGTCCTTCGCATGCCGACAGTGCAAGAGCGAACAAAGGCAGCTAAATGTCCAATGTTTGATGAGTCTGGCCTCAGTGTGAGCGTCAACGAGAAACTTGGCGCCAGAATTGTTGTCAAGAGTGTTCCCTCGGCGATCACTTGTGATAATTTCATGAGTGATTTGTACGAGTTAAACTTGAAGGAAACGGTTAAGCCGGACGCTTTCAAAAAAAGCATCCGTCTTATCAGTAAGCCTTGGACGGCTAATTCTGGTGCTGAGGTAAATGTTGTCCTCGAGGGTACCAGTGCTATTGTCGAACGCTTGTTGTCTGTTGGTCGCTGTTACATTAAGTGGTTCTCCTTCCACGTACGAGCGATGGATGCTGTTCGTAGCTGCTACCGTTGCATGGGCTTTGACCATGTGGTGGCAGAGTGCAAACAGAAGTCCGATGTTTGTCGTCGGTGCGGGCAACCTGGGCACAGAGCGATGCAATGCGAAAACGCACTGCATTGCAGAAATTGTGTGCTCAGGGTTCATCCTGCTGGGCATCTCATGATGTCGGCAACGTGCCCTGTCTACAGCAGCATGGTTGCTTGTGCGAACGCCAGACATTAATATGTCGCTGACAATTCTGCAATTGAATTGTCAGGGGTCGTACGCTGTTATGTGTGAGTTTAGTCACTGTTTGTGTGAGTCGAATTGTTCTTTTGCACTGCTGCAAGAACCTTATGCAGTTAATGGCTGCGTAAGGGGATTGCTTAGTGGTGTAAGAGTCTTCCCTGATCGTAGAGGAAACGCTGCTGTTGTTGTGAATGATCCAAGTGTTGAATGTGTCCCCGTCAGTGAACTCATCACTGATTGGGGTGTGTGTGTCTGGGTGAAGGGTGTGTTTGGTGAAATGTTTTTGTTAAGTGTTTATTGCAAGTTTGGGGATGATCTTGATTCCTATCTTGCATACTTGGATTCGGCTCTGCTACTGGTGAGCAATACGCCTGTAATCCTTGGTATGGACGCGAATGCATCTTCCCCTATGTGGTTTGGTAAGATGGGTGCAACATCTACCCATCGAAACCATTATAGGGGAGAGATGCTTAGCGAATACCTGATTGTTAAATGTTTGCATGTTTTGAATGAACCCAGTGAATGTTATACATTTGCTGGTGTTCAAGGTGCGAGTGATATTGACGTGACTGTTGTAAATGATGCAGCAATGCAGTTTGAGTTTGCATGGTGTGTTAAGAGTGAATGTGGTATAAGTGATCACAATCTGATTGAGGTACTCGTTACCTTTGAGAAGGCTGTGACCACTTATCAACCCGTGAGTGTGAAACGTTGGCGCACTGATCGTGTGAATTGTCAGTTTTATGATGAGTGTGTTAAAGCACAAGCCGTAAATACGCCGCTGCATGTCTTTGAATGTATGTCGGTTGATGACCAAGTGTCAAAAATCGACACGTGGATGTCTGGTGTGAATGATGACTTGTTTGAGAGATACCGTAAGAGTAATCTCAAACATGTCAGGTGGTGGACGAGTGAACTGTCTCGGAAAAGGAATGAGGTAAGGCGCCTCCGAAAGAAATTTCAGAAGAGCCGAACCAATGACTCCCCGAATACTCCTCAGCTGAAAGCTGATTTTATGTGTTGACTGCGTCTATATAAGAAAATGTTGTTGAGTGTGAAAGAGGAGCGGTGGAGGGATTTTGTGTACCGGAACAGGCATGACCCCTGGGGTCATGTCTATCGTATCTGCAGGGGAAAACGTGCAAACGTGTGTGTTAGTGACATCCATGTTGGCGACACTACGTTGACAACATGGAAAGAGTGCATGAGTGTGTTAATGTCTGAATTTTTCCCGGCAGCTAACTCAACCATGCTTCCGGCACTTTCTGTGCAAGGGCAGGTTGACGAAGTCGATGTGGCAGAGATCCGAGAGGGCTTTTCGAAGCTCCGTTCTAGGAAATCGCCAGGTTTGGATAGTATGACTGGAGAGATGTGTAAAGCCGTCTGGGTTGTCATACCAGACTACCTGGCAGCCATGTTCCGTAAGTGTTTTTCTGTGGGTTATTTCCCAAATGTGTGGAAGCATGCTCGTGTAATTGTTCTCCTGAAGTCACCTGATAGGATTAGGAGTAATCCAAGATCCTATCGGGGTATTAGCCTCCTCCCTGCACTTGGAAAGGTGCTTGAGAGGATAATGGTTAATAGACTTCAGGAGGTTGTATGTGACCAAATGTCGGATGGACAGTATGGTTTCCGTACTGGTAAATGTGTTGAAGATGCATGGTTGTTTGTTAAAAGTCGTGTTGAGTGTGCAAGTGACAAATACGTTCTTGGAATCTTCGTTGATTTCAAGGGCGCGTTTGATTACTTGAGCTGGGGAAGTGTGCTTTGACAGGTGTGTGTGGTTGGATGTCGAGACATAGCCCTCTGGAGAAGCTATTTACCTGAAAAAAAGCTTGTGTGTTCAGTGTGAATGAATTTGCATGGCGTGATGTGACTCGGGGCTTCCCGGAGGGGTCTATCTCTGGTCCATTTATATGGAACCTAATGGTGGACACTCTGTCGGCAGAACCTGAGACTAAATGTGAGTGTTGTGCTTATGCGGATGACTTGCTCATCTTTGTGTCTGGAGATTTGCGGCTTGTGCTGGAGAGAAAATGTGAGGAACTCATGCGTTTGGTTAACATCTGGGTCGGGAGTGTTGGCGTCAGTGTGGCAATGGACAAGACTGTGACGATGCTGCTCAAGGGCAAATTGTCACTGAGTCGTTCGCCACACATAAAAGTTGATGACGCAAGCCTCAGGTATGTGACGAAAGTCAAATACCTGGGTATCACCATTGGGAAGCGCATGAGTTTTGAGCCTCATCTCGCTGGTCTCAAGGGGCGAATCTCCCTTGTTGCTGGTCAGTTGCGTCGTGTGTTGAGGAGTGAATGGTGCCTCAGTCGAAGGGCAGTACGTATCATACACGGGGGTCTATTTGTTGCATGTGTAACATTTGGAGCCTCGGTATGGTACCAGTCTGTGATGACGGCGAGAGTTAAAGAGAGAATGGAGTCATGTCAGCGCAGCATGCTGCTGGCATGTCTCCCTGTATGTCGCACGGTCTCAACTGAGGCCATGCAAGTGTTGTTGAGTGTAACTCCACTTGATCTTGAAGTGATACGGAGAGGTTTTCTGTTCAAGATCAGGAGCTGTATAGCCTTGCTGAAATTTGATGTGAGTTTTTGTGAATTTGACTCTTCTCGTAGTGTCCGTGATTGTAGTGATGCCCTAGAGGAGCGTGTACTGTCGGATTGGCAAAGCCGATGGGATGTGAGCTTGAAGAGTAGTGTTACACACACAAGGGTAGGGAGTGTTCGCTTTGCCGAAGAGCACCCATACTTTGATCCATGTCTTAGTCTCGGTTTTATCTTGACTGGACATGGATCGATGAATGGGTTCTTCTAGGGAAAGGGGCTTAGTGAACAAGAAAGATGTATTTGTGGTGCATAAGTCGAAGATTGGTGTCATGTTTTGTGTGAATGTCCTATGTACTCAGGTTTGAGAAATCTGAGTGATAAGGGGATATCTGTTAATCTAATATCTGTGATATCTGCAATTCTGCGCATTTTGATTGTTTAAAATTTTGATTGATGGATAGTTTTGAGTTCTGGAATATTTTGATTTTTGATTTGTTGGATAAGTTTGATTTTTCTTGGAAATTGGTAAGTAATTTGAAATTACTTGTTGAAGGTCACGCGGCTCGAGCGTGTGGAAGAATATATTACCGTTCATAACGGTAAGTCCGAAGAGAAAACAATTATTTGTACCGTTAGGAACATCTGGAGTTTGTAACATCTGGTGTGGTGCACATCGGGTGTATTGTACCGTTAGGAACATCTGGTGCGGTGAACATCTGGTGTCGTAGCGGTTTCGACATCTGGTGGTTTGAGGATAACGGTATTGACCTCTGCTTATATGGAGTAACGGGATTGACATCTAGCATTGCTGGGTGCAATTCGTTGCATTGTTGTTTTAATTTTGGTTTGGATTTCATTTTTGATTTGAATATTGATTTTTGACTGACTCGATTTCGCTTTCGATTTCGTGTTTGATTGGTTTTTGAGTTTGGTTTTGATTTTTGATTCGTTTATTGCTCTTTGTGTATGTTCTCGTTTCCCATCGCTATTGGTATGACCGCAGGGAAGAAAGAGAAAGGAAAGAGCGACCGAAAAACTAAAAGGTCTAAACAAAAGAAGCTCTCCAAGAGCATGGAAATTGATGAGTTGTTCTTGGGGGAGAGTTCCTCCAATAATCAGGAGCCGCCATCTAAGATTGTGGCTAAGTCGGTGGAGAGTGATGGGTTGATTTCTCAGTCATGTGTTGTAGATCAGAGGGCTTTAGAGCCTTTCACCTGTGTAGAGGTTCCTGTGTGTTCCAAGCCTCAGGTTAACGTGGAGTCCCGGTCCGCTGTCTTTCCTCCTGGCCGTGTTGAGCCTACAGGTGGAAGCACAGGTGTAAGGAGTGCCTCGAAAGCCCGACTTTTTAACGGGAGTGTTAGCATGAAGGACGTTTTTATAATTTCTGATGAGTTGAGGGATGTTGTACTGGATTCCTTTTTGTCGTAGTCTGAGGTGAAGTCCGTGCTTCAGCTTGTGGACAAAATGGTTGTCCAAAATGCAACACTTGTTGCTGAAGCCGAAAGGCTCTGTTTGATGGTGGAGATCCTCCAGAAGTGCGGTGGTGGTGGCTCCGCGTCCTCTGTCGGGTCCTCTGTCCCGAGCCTTGTTCCTGAGGCGTCCAACGCTGTTCCCGTTGTCGCTCCAAGGCCTCTGGAGACATGGTCCCTTGTTGTTCACAGCAAGGACAAAAAAGTGTCTCCTAAGGAGGTTGCAACGAAGGCGGTGAAGTAGGAAGCCCCTTCGCTTGGTGTTCGCGTCCATGACGTGAAACCCATCCGGAGTGGTGCTGCTGTCCTTCGCACGCCTACGGTGCAGGAGCGAACTAAGGCAGCTAGTTGTCCTATGTTCAAAGAATGTGGTCTGAGTGTCAGTGTTATTGACAAACTCGGCTCCAGAGTTATTGTAAAGGGTGTTCCTTCGGCAATCACTTGTGACGAGTTCAACGATCAATGTTGTCCTGGAGGGAACCAGTGTCCTTGTTCAAGAATTGTTGTCTGTTGGTCGTTGCTATATAAAATGGTTCTCCTTCCCCGTGCGAGCAATGGACGCTATGCGCAGCTGCTACCGTTGCATGGGATTTGACCATGTGGTAGCGGAGTGTAAGCAGAAGTCGGATGTGTGTCGTCGGTGCGGGCAACCTGGACACAGGGCAATGCAGTGTGTAAATACACTGCACTGCCGTAACTGTGCGCTCAGGGGACATCCTGCTGGGCATCTAATGATGTCAGCAGCGTGCCCTGTCTACAGCGTCATGGTTACTCGTGCGAACGCCAGACATCAATATGTCGCTGACAATTTTACAGTTTGGAGATGATCTACAACCCTACCTTGCATACTGCGACTGGTGAGTAGTACGCCTGAAATCCTAGGCACGGACGCAAATGCATCCTCACCTATGTGGTTTAGTAGGATGGATGCAACATCTTCACATCGAAGCCATTATAGGGGAGAGATGCTAGGCGAATATCTGATTGTTAATTGTTTGCATGTTCAGAATGAACCAAGTGAATGGTACACATTTGCTGGTGTTCAAGGTGCTAGTGATATTGATATGACTGTTGTAAATGATGCAGCAATGCAGTTTGAGGTTGCATGCATTCCAATGCATACCAATTGCATACCAATCTTTATAATTATCAAACATTACATGGCGATACTGCAAATTCAGTGTCAACACTGAAGGAAGAACTACGACAAGCCTTGGAGGATGTGACTGCTGGACCAAGGCCAATCCCGATCTCTAAGTACAGAAAGCAGCAGAATAAAAACAAATTACAAGAAGTCAATGAACAGACGAAGAGGAAAACCATAACATTGGATGAGTATAGAAAGAGGCAGATTCAACAGCCGCAGAAGGAAAAATTGAAATCAACATCTGCAAAAAGACAGAGGACCAGAGGAGGAAAATTAAATAAAATTAGGAAAGAACTAGCAAATTTATATTTTTTGGCTAGTATAAGTAAAGGAAGAGAAAAAGAAGTTTTCGTCAAAGAAATAAATAAACTAAAATCGGAAAGGAAATTTCATGTTCAAAACAAAAATAAATCAAAGACACACTAAAATCCAACATTGTAAGAATTATTCATTAAAATGGGCAAATCAGGTTCAAAAATAAAAGACGACTTAATAATAAATAACAATGCTGGAACTTCTACATCAAATGTCGCAAACAATGTACAGAATAGATTGCTGGGAAACGTTGAATTAATTTTAGTAGTTTTAGGAGTTTTAATTGGAGGAATTTTAATAATAAAGAAACTGAAATAATATTTAAACAATATTGTTAAAAGGCAAATAGCTGTTCAGCATGTGTAAAAAATGAATGACATAGAAGCTGTCATAGAAAATATTAATAAGACTACGCTAAATTTCACGAAAAACCCGAATCGAGCATTCTTCTCTTGTCATTTATTAACAAAGTTAACAGAGCTAAGAATCATCAAACTTAAATTTAATACCATATATTTAGACATCTTAGATGCTGATAAAGAAGCAGCCATTAAAGTAAAAGAAAAATTTAATAAAGCATATAACACTTTAGAAAATATTTTAGATAATAATATTAAAAAGACCTTAGAGAATGATAAGACCAATATGACTTCCTTTGATATTTCACTGAGTTTAAAAGTAATACCTGAATTTCAGGGTGGCACAAAAACTTTGAATAATTTCCTAAATCTGATAGAATTTTTGTATAATGATTTGAAAGACAATACAGAAAAAGAAAAATTAATAAAATTTGTTCTTAAAACTAGACTCGCAGAAACAGTCAAAAACAAACTTTGTACTACACAAGCACCAACAGATTTAGCTTCTTTACATGAAAAGTTACAAGAAATATATAGAATTAATAAAACCCCATTGAAAATACAAACAGAACTATGTAAATCAATACAGGGGCATAAAACTGTTAGGGACTTTGCTAGTCAGGTTGAAAATTTGGTAGTCCAACTAAATGGACTACAAATAGCTGAGCAAGGGGAAGAACATAGGCAGATGATTTCCAGATTAAATTATCAGATAGGGTTGAACTCATTCAAACATGGTCTGCAAGAACCAATTAAATCCACGGTCTTCGCAGCAATGCCAAAAAATCTTCAAGAAGCTATTAGAATAGCGAGTGAAGCAGAGGTTCCAAATAGACCTCAAGTGTTAGGCTATAATAGCAGAAATGATAGGAATTCAGGTTTCCGTCCAAAACAAAATCAAAACAATGGTTTTAGGAATAATTATCAAAATAAACCATTCAGAAATTCAAATTTTCGTAACAATAATTTTCGAAATCGCTCTAGAAACAACAATAATTATAGGAAATCGCTCTAGAAACAATCAATAATCGAAACAATAATGCCAATGCTAGTAATTTCAATCAAAATCGAAATAATAGTAACGGGTTTAACCGCTTCTCTCATAATAACAACTCGGGAAATAATTCAGGGGAAGAAGGGTTAATGTAATAAACTCGGGAAACGAAGTAAGCCCCGAGGAGTCGGGGGAACAATAAATATAGCCAATATATATAGTTTTGACACTAAATTAACAAACTTCATTTCCGTTAAAACAATTACAAATCAAACACATAACTCATTCCTAATCGATACAGGAGCAGACATTTCAATTATTAAACGTGAATGTGTTAAGAATAAAGACAGTATACAAACAACTAATAGATGCGCCATTACAGGCATTACGAACACAAAAATGAACTCACTAGGTACCATTACTTCAACATTCAGTATCAACAATGAAAAAGTTACTCAAGAGTTACATGTAGTTGACGATGACTTCCCAATATTAACTGACGGAATAATAGGTAGGGATTTTCTGATATAGACAAAAAGTATTATAAATTATGAAACCTTTATGATTTCTTTATACATTAGTAATTCCGAAACAATGATACCCATTCAAACGAAACTACCGCAATACCAAATGATAAGTAATTATTACTACACTATGTAATTATAACACTAAGTAATTATTATTACTTCTGTAATTATTACAGGCGCTTCATACCAAATCTTGCGGAGATAGCAAAACCTCTTAATAATTTGTCAAAAAAAAATGTCACGTTTTCTTGGACCAAAGAGTGTGAAGCAGCATTCAACCTTTTAAAATCTAAGCTTGTCTCATCTCCTATTTTACAACATCCCAATTTTGATGAAAAATTTATTTTAACAACAGGTGCTTCACAATATGCTCGAGGAGCAATTCTTTCACAAGGTAAAATTGGTGAGGACCTTCCCATTTCTTACGCAAGCCGTAGTTTAAACAAACATGAAGTTAATAAGCCAATAATTGAAAAAGAACTTTAAGCTATACATTGGGCCATAAATCACTTCAGGCCATACCTTTACGGTAGGAAATTCACTCTAGTAACTGACCATAGACCTCTAGTGAGCTTATTTGCACACAAAAATCCGTCTTCAAACTAACGCGCATACGGTTAGATTTGATAGACTATGATTTCGATATACTTTATAAACAAGGAAAAATAAACACCAATGCAGATGCTTTATCACGCACAAATATTGACTCAGATATGCTTAAAGCCATGATTTTGATAGAAATTAAAGTAGTTAGGCGAGTTAAATATGATTTATATAATGAAAATTATATTATCTGTTTTCTCGGATAGAAGTTTATGTAACCAATTTGTGGAACTTTCTTGCTAATAATATATAAAATAATTTATTTTATATATTTATAACGGCTATCAATTAACAATCAATTCAGATATGGCACGGACTTGGAGAATCCGACTGTCTAATTAAAACAAAGCATTGTGATGGCCCTAACGGGTGTTGACACAATGTGATTTCTGCCCAGTGCTCTGAATGTCAAAGTGAAGAAATTCAAGTAAGCGCGGGTAAACGGCGGGAGTAACTATGACTCTCTTAAGGAGTAACTATGACTCTCTTAGGAGAGAAGTAGATGTGCCTATGTCCACCTCCTCGTGGTCTCCCTGCTGGCTTTAGCTGACGGACAAGGCTTCATGATCCCTGAGGCCGCCAACCTCTTCGATCATTAATACATGGGCCCAAATATAAAACAAACAGCCTCGGATAGTAAAAACCCTTCATCCTCTGGTGAAGGGCACTCATGTTTTGTAGAAGGAACACCATACCCCTGTCCGGTCTGTGATAAGGTCTTTACTACTGCTTCAGGTAGAGGACTGCATCTAAGACGGACACACCCAGTTGTATATGATACCATGAATGAGAGATCTAATGTTAAGCTAAGATGGAATGATGAAGAGTTCGGGATGTTGGCACGGAAGGAAGCGGAACTGAGTAAATTGAATGTAAAGTTCATGAATAAAGAGCTTTCTACTTTCTTTCCAGGAAGAACAGTGGAAGCTATAAAGAAAGCCAGACAAAAAGACCAGTACAAGGCAAGGGTTCAACAATTCCTGGCTAACTTCCCCGAGAACTCTTATGAAGAGAGAATAGTGTCTGGAGAGACTCCTTGCATCAGAATCCAAACCAATAATACAAGTCAGACAAATACAGAAGCAATAAATAGCACAATTATTATAAATAATATAAGTCAAACAAATACAGAAGATTTGAATAGAACAGTTACCATAGAGATTACAAGTCAGGAAAATACAGAAGAAATAAGTAGCGAAATAACCATAAACAATGCAAGTCAGACGAATACAGAGGAATTGAGTTGCACAATTTCCAACTGCAATAGCAAAAATAGCACAATAATTGAAATAGTGAATGCGAATCACAAATTAACAGAAAAATTAAATCATATAATTACCAATTGCAATAGAAGTACAGATAGTTCGATAACGTTAGCTGATATATCCTGCTTCATACTGGAGCTATTAGCAGGCTTTAAACTAAAAGGAATTCAAAAGAGGAGTTACAATCGAGTGTTTAGAAATAAAAGGGAAGAGAGGCGAGCGAAATATGCAGATACTCAAAGGAATTGGAAGAAACATCAGGGAAGATGTATCAAAACAATTCTGGAGGGTATGGAAGCATGTAACAACCCAACTCGCGACATAATGGTGCCTTTCTGGAATGAAGTAATGGTTTCCTCTACGAGTACTTCACCCGGAATTGTACCAACTATGAATAAAAATGTCACTATATGGTTTCCAATAACAGCAATGGAAGTCACTAAAGCTAGATTGTCAACATCCTCGGCCCCAGGGCCAGACGGAGTAACAGCTAAATTCATAAATAGTTTGCCTCCTAGTATGTTAGCGGGTATATATTCAGTTATCATAAAGTGTGGGAAACTTCCCGACTTCTTGCAAGAGTCAAGAACAATTTTTATACCAAAAGGCACATCAGCCAATGAACCTGGTGAGTTTAGACCTATAACAATCTCATCTGTAATAACTAGGCAGCTGCACAATATTCTAGCGAGGAGATTATCAAGTGCATTAACGCTTGACCCACGTCAGAGGGGGTTCAGAGCCCTTGATGGCTGTGCGGACAATGTTGTTATGCTCGATATGATCCTGCAAGAATCGAAACAAAATTATAAATCAACATATGTTGCGCTGCTAGATGTGAGGAAAGCGTTCGATAGCGTGTCACATAACACCATACTGGACACCTTGCAATCGAATGGCCTTCAAATAGAATTTGTGAATTACATTCGGAATTTCTATACCACGTCAACAACAATGTTATACGGTGAGGGATGGGTCTCTAATTCAATTAAACCAGGCAGAGGCGTGAGACAAGGTGACCCATTGTCACCAATTATATTCAATCTTGTCATTGATGGCCTTCTTAAGAAATTACCATCTGAAATTGGCTGTGAGCTGGGGTCAACCAAGATAAATGCACTAGCATTTGCCGATGATCTAATCCTCCTAGCCTCAACACCTACAGGCTTACAAACAATGCTCGATATTTGCACAACCTACCTAGAGGAATGCGGTATGGCTTTAAACGGGGAAAAGAGTTGTACCTTGTCTTTTCAAGGACAACCGAAAGAGAAGAGGGTGGTTGTGCAAAATAAAACCTTTACGGCATATAATAGGGAACTGAAAGCACTTAAGAGGACAGACTGTTTCAAATACCTAGGTATTACATTCAATGCGGATGGTAGAGTTGTGGTGGATGTGCGCGACATCCTAAAAAGGAAGCTCAGGCTACTGAGTTCAGCTCCATTGAAACCACAACAACGCCTTCACGCTTTAAGAACAGTACTGCTTCCTCAACAGTATCATAAACTATCATTAGGTAACATTCTGATTGGATGTCTTAATCACTGCGATAGGATCATCCGGTCAGAAGTAAAAACATGGCTAAACCTACCAAATGATACAACAACATCATTCTTTCATGCACCAATTATTAAAGGAGGTCTCGGTATTCCATCTTTGAGGTGGACTAGTCCCATACTGCGGTATAGGAAACTAGAAGGGCTACATCTGGAAGACTTTGGCACACAGTTAAGTTCGAATATTACACTTTTGCAGGAGGTCTCGAAGGCTAAACGAAGACTCAAAGTTGACAGTGGTTACCTTTTGTCACAAAACGACATTGATAACTACTGGTCAAAGAAGCTTTATGCATCTGTCGACGGCTTTGGTTTACGGGAGGCATTTAAAGTACCTAAAACACACAAATGGATAAGAGATCCAACAGCACTCTTATCGGGAAAGGACTTTGTACACTCAATAAAATTAAGAATCAATGCATATCCAACCAGATCTCGTGTTTCAAGAGGAAGACCAACAATGGAAAGGACATGCAGAGCAGGCTGTCTAAATAAATCTGAAACTCTAAATCACATACTGCAAGAATGCTACAGAACAAACAATGTACGGATAAAAAGACATGATGCGATTGTGAACTACATGGCCCGTAATCTTCGGAACACAGGCTATGAAGTGCACAATGAACCGCATATTTCCACCTCGGAAGGTCTCCGTAAGCCAGACATTGTTGCAGTGCGTGAGAGTGTGGCTACTGTTATAGATGCCCAAGTGGTATCAGATAGCAGAAACCTAGATCAATGCCATTCAGATAAAATTACCAAATACAAGAAACCCGAGATCATAGGTTGGATTAAGGACAAATTTAAAGTTAAAGAAATAGTATTTACATCAGCAACAATGAATTGGCGAGGTATATGGAGTAAGGGGTCACTTGAGATGCTTATAAGAAATAAGATAATAAAACAGTCAGAAAGTATATTGCTTAGCAGTAGATCGATTATTGGAGGTATAATAAGTTATAAACAATTTAATAGCACAACTTGGGTGGAAAGAGAAGGAATTGGATAAAATGGGGGTAATTGAATAAGAGCGCTGCCGGCTCAACATCTCAGGCACAAGTACAAAAGAGGAGGTTTTAGTGGGTAAGAATCCCACACTACTATAACAAAAACCACCTTGTAGTTATAGTGCCTTTTGAAGGTTTCCTCCTCTATATTGTTAAAAAAAAAAAAAAAAAAAAAAAAAAAAAAAAAAAAAAAAAAAAAAAAAAAAATAGCCAAATGCCTCGTCATCTAATTAGTGACGCGCATGAATGGATTAACGAGATTCCTACTGTCCCTATCTACTCAGTTCGAATTGTTTTGTCGATGAGAACGGACGTGTTTGAAGTGCTTGGTTTTGATTTTTGATTGCTAAAAAAAAAATTATTTGATTTAAATTTGGATTATAATCTTGATTTGTGGATTTGGTAAGATTCAATTTGAAATAACAGGAATCGAACATAACGGTTCTGTGAAAGCGCGTGGTAGCAGTGTCGTAACGGTACCAACATCTGGTCGCTGTTTACGGCGTGATAACGGTACCACCATCTGGTACATTTCATCAGACACGAGTAACGGGATTGACATCTGGCGTTTTGCTCGTTTCTGCATAACGGGATATACCGTTAATAACTTTGATTTTTGATTAAATTTTTGATATTTGATTTGATTTTTGATTTTTGATTTTTGATATTGTTTTTGATTTGGCTTTTGATTTTGTTTTTGAACTTTATTCTGTTTTTTTTTTATTTTGATTTTGATTCTGGATTTTGGATATTATTTCTTTCTTTTTGTTGTCTTTAATTTGGTTCCCTGCTTGGAATGGCGCCAAGCAAAAGTAAAAAGGTGGAGGGAAGGGCATCTTCTTCGAAGATGTTGACTTCCTCCAGTGGAGATGAGTCCTCTACTGAGAGGACGGAATCACGGCCACGTAAGACAAAACAGAAGGCAAGGAAGCATGCTGCTGCAGCAGAGTCTCCAGTGTGTGTGGAGAAAACTGCTGGGCCTTCTGTTGCAGCAGAGGCTGCTGTCCCGGTTGTGTGCCTGGAGAGGCTCCCGGAGTCGCAGGTGCGTGTGGAGGAGGGAAGGTGGCGGTAATTGTGGTGGCGGTTCAATGTTGAATGTGACTAAGGTTGTTCCGTCGAGTGTTGTCCCTGCTGTTGCTCCGAAGCCTGTGGAGACATGGTCCCTTGTTGTACGCAGCAAGGACAAGACTGTGTCTCCTAAGGAGGTTGTGTCAAAGGTGGTGAAAGAGGTAGCCCCTTCGCTTGGAGTTCGCGTCCATGACGTGAAACCCATCCGGAGTGGTGGTGCCGTACTTCGCACGCCTACAATCCAGGAGCGGACCAAGGCAGCTAGTTGTCCGTTGTTTAAAGAGTGTGGTCTTAGTGTGAGTGTAAATGAAAAACTCGGCTCCAGAGTTGTTGTGAAAGGTGTTCCCACGGCGATCACTTATGAAGACTTCATGAGTGATCTCTATGAGCTGAACCTTAAGGAGAAGGTCAAGCCGGATGCTTTCAAGAAAAGCATGCGCCTTGTCAGCAAACCGTGGACTGATAACTCTGGCGCCGAAATTAATGTTGTTTTGGAGGGAACCAATGTCCTTATCCAGGAATTGTTATCGGTTGGTCGCTGTTACATTAAGTGGTTCTCCTTCCACGTACGAGCGATGGATGCTGTTCGTAGCTGCTACCGTTGCATGGGCTCTGACCATGTGGTGGCAGAGTGCAAACAGAAGTCCGATGTCTGTCGTCGGTGCAGGCAACCTGGGCACAGAGCGATGCAATGCGAAAACGCACTGCATTGCAGAAATTGTGCGCTCAGGGGTCATCCTGCTGGGCATCTCATGATGTCGGCAGCGTGCCCTGTCTACAGCAGCATGGTTGCTCGTGCGAACGCCAGACATTAATATGTCGCTGACAATTCAACAACTGAATTGTCAGGGCTCGTACGCTGTTATGTGTGAGTTTAGTCAGTGTTTGTGTGAGTCGAATTGTTCTTTTGCGCTGCTGCAAGAACCTTATACAGCTGGAGGCTGTGTAAGGGGATTGCCAAGTGGCGTAGGAGTTTTCCCAGATCGTAGAGGAAATGCCGCTGTTGTCGTTAATGACCCGAATGTTGAGTGTGTTCCCGTCAGTGAACTCATCACTGACTGGGGTGTCTGTGTTTGGGTGAAGGGTGTGTTTGGTGAAATGTTTTTGTTAAGTGTATCTTGCAAGTTTGGGGATGAACTTGATCCTTATCTTGCTTATTTGGATTCAGCTCTGCTACTGGTGAGCAGTACGCCTGCAATCCTTGGTATAGACGCGAATGTATCTTCTCCTATGTGGTTTAGTAAGATGGGTGAACCATCGTCCCATCGATGCCATTATAGGGGAGAGATGCTTAGCGAATACCTGCTTGTTAATTGTCTGCATGTTTTGAATGAACCCAGTGAATGGTATACATTTGCTGGTGTTCAAGGTGCTAGTGACATTGATGTGACTGTTGTAAATGATGCAGCAATGCAGTTTGAGTTTGCATGGTGTGTTAAGGGTGAATGTGGTATTAGTGATCACAACCTGATCGAGGTACTTGTTACCTATGAGAAGGCTGTGACCATTTGCCAACCTGTGTGTGTGAAACGCTGGCGCACTGATCGGGTGGATTGGCAGTTTTATGGCGAGTGCGTTAAGACACAAGCCGTAAATATGCCGCTGCATGTTTTTGAGTGTTTGTCGATTGACGACCAAGTGTCAACAATCGACACGTGGATGTCTAGTGTAAATGACGACTTGTTTGAGAGATGCCGTAAGGATAATCTCAAACGAGTCAAGTGGTGGTCCTGTGAATTGTCGCGGAATAGGAAAGAGGTGAGGCGCCTCCGAAAGAAATTTCAGAGGAGCCGAACAAGTAATTCCTCGAATGCACCTCAGCTGAGAGCTGAATTTATGTGTTGTCTGCGTGAATACAAGAAAATGTTGTTGAGTGTTAAAGAGGAGAGGTGGAGGGATTTTGTGTACCGGAACAGGCATGATCCTTGGGGTCATGTCTATCGTATCTGCAGGGGAAAACGTGCTAACGTGTGTGTTAGTGACATTCGTGTTGGCGACACTACGTTGACAACATGGAAAGAGTGCATGAGTGTGTTAATGTCTGAATTTTTCCCGGCAGCTGACTCAACCATGCTTCCGGCACTTTCTGTGCAAGGGCAGGTTGACGAAGTCGATGTGGCAGAGATCCGAGAGGGCTTTTCGAAGCTCCGTTCTAGGAATTCGCCAGGTTTGGATGGTATGACTGGAGAGATGTGTAAAGCCGTCTGGAGTGTCATACCAGACTACCTGGCAGCCATGTTCCGTAAGTGTTTTTCTGTGGGTTATTTCCCAAATGTGTGGAAGCATGCTCGTGTAATTGTTCTCCTGAAGTCACCTGATAGGATTAGGAGTAATCCAAGATCTTATCCGGGTATTAGCCTCTTCCCTGCACTTGGAAAGGTGCTTGAGAGGATAATGGTTAATAGAATTCAGGAGGTTGTATGTGACCAAATGTCGGATAGACAGTATGGTTTCCGTCCTGGTAAATGTGTTGAAGATGCATGGTTGTTTGTTAAAAGTCGTGTTGAGTGTGCAGGTGACAAATACGTTCTTGGAATCTTCGTTGATTTCTTGGAATCATCTCTGACAGAAAAGCTTGTGTGTTCAGTGTAAATGAATGTGCATGGCGTGATGTGACTCGAGGCTGTCCGCAGGGGTCTATCTGTGGGCCATTTATATGGAACCTTATGATGGACACTCTGTTGGCAGAACTTGAGACTAAATGTGAGTGTTGTGCGTATGCGGATGACTTGCTCATCCTTGTGTCGGGAGATTCGCGGCTTGCGCTGGAGAGGAAAGGTGAGGAACTCATGCGTTTGGTTAACATCTGGGGTGGGGGTGTTGGCGTCAGTGTAGCAATGGACAAGACTGTGACAATGCTGCTCAAGGGCAAATTGTCACTGACTCGTCCGCCACACATAAAAGTTGAAGGCGCAAGCCTCAGGTATGTGACGAAAGTCAAATACCTGGGTATCACCATTGGGGAGCGCATGAGTTTTGAGCCTCATCTCGCTGGTCTCAAGGGGCGAATCTCCCTTGTTGTTGGTCAGTTGCGCCGAGTGTTGAGGAGTGAATGGGGTCTGAGTCGCAGGGCAGTGCGTATCATATACGGGGGTCTATTTGTTGCATGTGTAACATTTGGAGCCTCGGTATGGTACCACTCTGTCATGACGGCCAGAGGTAGAGGAAGAATGGAGTCATGTCAGCGCAGCATGCTGCTGGCATGTCTCCCTGTATGTCGCACGTTCTCATTTGAGGCCATGCAAGTGTTGTTGAGTGTAACTCCCCTTGATCTTGAGGTTATACGGAGAGGTATAATGTTCAAGATCAGGAGGGGTTTAGCATTGCTGCCATGTGATGTGAGTTTTTGTGAACTTGTCCCTACCCGTGGTGTTCGTGAGTGTAGTGATGCCCTGAGGGAGCGCGTTCTGTCGGTTTGGCAAAACCGATGGGATGTGAGCTTGAAGGGCAGGGTAACACACAGGTTCATCCGGAGTGTTCGCTTTGCCGAGCAGAACCCATACTTTGATCCGTGCTTAAGTCTTGGTTTCCTCTTGACTGGACACGGATCGATGAATGGGTTCCTCTACGGAAAGGGGTTGAGTGAACATGAGAGATGTATGTGTGGTCCCCAAGTCGAGGATTGGTGTCATGTGTTGTGTGAATGTCCCATATACTGGGATTTGAGGAATCTGAGTGATATGGGAATTGTTGTTGTGAATGGAGAGTTCGACGTCAGCGGTGTCCTCTGCGATAGGAAACAATTCTTGCGTGTGTCTCGTTTTGCATGTGATGTGTTCAAGCGTAGACGGCAACGTCTACGTTTATCTTAGCTTTGATGTTGCATGCTTCGTGGGGTTTATGTAACGTTGTGATCTGAGTTGCGATTGTAGTTCGGTCTTACGGCGGGACTAGCGGCGTCATCATACGGAGTAGCCAACTCAATGGAATAATACCCAGCGAGTTGAACAGCGAAACGTTGTTGTTGACAATGTTGGTATCTGAGTTGGGTTTGTACTGACTATGATATCGTGTGCCTCGGAGAGTAGCGTTGTGTTGTTATTCATTAGTGTTGGTTGAGGGCGTTGGTTGCATGTTGTGTTAAATGTAGCATGTTTTGTGTCCTGCATGTTGAAAGGCGGCCTGCCTGAGTGCATAGACTCGAAAGGTTAGTGGTGCTTGTTCTTGTAACAAGTGCTGCGAGACCTCACCAGAGGTTATACTTTCTGGTACCACGGGATCAGGCGTGCCCAGAAGCTCTTCCAGCTTCTGCCTGATTGGGTTCGGCCCCTTTGTGGAGTATCGTGGTGGTTGTGGTTTGATACCAAATGCGGTAGAGAAGTGCTTCGGCGTTCTCGAAGTGGTTGCGTAGTCTGACTATGCCCGGGTGCCTGACCCATAGAAAGGTAGAGGTGTTAGATAGGCCTCGCCCGCACCGGTGGGAAAACTAAGCTATGCACTTAGTCTGCTCTGGTACTCTGGTTTTGCTGCCAGAGGGCGTTGGTTGGCGCATTATATCAACTCGTGGGTGCAGAACCCCGTCGGCTTCAACTTCACAGTAGGCGTCGACGTTAAACACTTAGACATATTCTGTCCCTATCTACTGGGCATCCGTCCAAAGTCATGATACCTTCTTCCTGGGTATCATGTTTTGGACACATGCAAGATGAAAGTGTTTCGTCGGTTCAACGCTATAATCTGTTTGGGTGTTATGACCCAGAAATTCTTCAGCAAACTTCGAAGTACCACCACCAAAAGGCCAATGTTCAATGAACAATGAATGTTCGATGTAATGAATCAAAACCACAATTCACAGTGAGAGAATGACCTGCAGAGAAAGAAATTCATTGACCTGACACGTGCATCCGGGGACGATGGGAATTGGGAGTATCTGATCAGGAAAATTGATACATCAGCGACCACGATGGGAACTTTTGATTGTGGGAAAGCGACATATCAGCACTATTGGTGCTATAAATTGGAACCTAGAATCGATCAGCAGGCAGTCTGGGTCCGGCGAGGCAGCGATACGCGTCGAGGAGGAGATGAGTCCAGCCCAATGAAGGAAGACATGTTCCAGCCTAACCAAAGAAGACAAACAGAAGAAGAAGAAACGAACCCGGATAAGCAGTTGGAGACTGGAAGTCGACGATAATTGGTAAAAAGGTAACCCGATCAAGCAATCGGCTACCTGGTAAGACCTGAACCGTCCAAGTAGACTACAGGCAATTATAAACGTCGAACGAAGGAGTAGGACAAACTAAAAGTGGAAGAAGCTCCGAAGAATCCTGCAGCTGGACCCAGACCCAAGAAATCAAGTGTAGTAGGTGTTAGGAAGCTAAGAATGAGACAAATTGTATTATGCACAACAAATAGTAACAAGTTGAATTGTATTATGACTAAGTGTAAAGCCAATAGTATAACAAATAATAATGAGTTGGATTGTATAATGACTAAGGATTAGCTAAATTGTATGAGGAATGAAAAAGTAATGCAATAAAGAAATATTAGGAAATATAACAATAAAATATGAAATAAATACCTAAATTAATAATAGAAATTCTACATTTCAATGTCAAGAATTGAAATGTAGAATTCCATAACATGGGTTATAGCACAAACTGTGGTCGCCTTCGCCAAAGTAAGGCAGGGGTGAGGTAGGCCCCACTGGCACACACATAATAGTGATGTCAGACGGCGAGGTTGGCGTCTTATTCCAACCGGGTTTAACCCCGTCTTCTAAAACCTCACGGTAGTTTTCGGCGTTAAACTCAAAAGCGAATTGTCCCTATCTACTCTGATTCTAAGTCTAGAGCAGTAATACGTGTGTTTGATTGAAAAGTGTTCTTAGTGAAATTTTTGAGTTTTTCTGCCGAGAAAAATTGGTTTTTTGCTTTAGTTGCTCTCCTGGCATTCTATTTTGTCTTGGAAATTGTGGTTTTGCTGATTGCGTAAGTCTTTGATATAAATTTTCGATTTTATTTCCTTGAAGGGAACGTGGTCGAAAGTGACAGTCGGTCACAGAGCGAGAAATCACTGGATCGGTCTAGTTGGTCACAGAGTGAGTAACATCTGGATCGGTAGGTATTATTCGAAATTATTTCTGGTCCTGTCCTGACCTGATTTATTTTTGGTCCTGTCCTGACCTGGTTTATAGTGAGTTTGAACCACTGCTTCATTTATTTATATTTTATATTTAATTTTTTGGATTTATTATTTTCCTTTTCTTATTACTTCTTTATTACTTCTTTGAATGCCTTCGAGGAAGAATAAAAAGTTGGACTCGAGAGTGTCTTCTGCGAAGATGGAGACAACCAGTGGAGACGAGTCCTCCACCGAGAATAATTCGGTGTTGCCCCGTAAGGTGGTAAAAAGACAAAGAAGCGTGCTGTTGCACCACGAATTCCACTTGAGTCCCTTGTTGGTGTGGAGAGGACCCTTGAGTCTTCTGTGGCTGTGGAGAATCTTGAGCCTGTCGTGGCTGTGGAAAAGGCTTTGGAGCCTCAGGCGTGTTTAGAGTTGCCTGACACTGCCAAGGTGTCGTCCCCTGTGCCTCCTCCTGTTGCAAAGGCTCCACGTGTTAATCAGGTGACCCGCATGATGGACGTTTTTACGATCCAAAATGAATTGAGGGGTGTTATTTTGGACTCGTCGTTATCTAAGCCGGAGGTGAGGACGGTGGTCCAGCTTGTGGACAAGTTGGTGGCTCAAAATTCTACCCTTGTTGCTGAAGCCAAAAGGCTTCGTGGGTCGGTTGAGACTCTTCAAATGTGTGGTGGTGGTGTTGGTGTTGGTGGTGGTGTTGGTGGTGGTGATTCGACCGTGACGTCTGCCTTTGTGACGTCCAATGCTGCCTCAGTCGCTCTGAAGCCTGTGGAAACCTGGTCCCTTGTTGTACGCAGCAAGGACAAGACTGTGTCTCCTAAGGAGGTTGCAACGAAGGTTGTGAGGGAGGTAGCCCCTTCGCTTGGTGTTCGCGTCCATGACGTGAAACCCACCCGGAGTGGTGGTGCTGTCCTTCGCATGCCGACAGTGCAAGAGCGAACAAAGGCAGCTAAATGTCCAATGTTTGATGAGTCTGGCCTCAGTGTGAGCGTCAACGAGAAACTTGGCGCCAGAATTGTTGTCAAGAGTGTTCCCTCGGCGATCACTTGTGATAATTTCATGAGTGATTTGTACGAGTTAAACTTGAAGGAAACGGTTAAGCCGGACGCTTTCAAAAAAAGCATCCGTCTTATCAGTAAGCCTTGGACGGCTAATTCTGGTGCTGAGGTAAATGTTGTCCTCGAGGGTACCAGTGCTATTGTCGAACGCTTGTTGTCTGTTGGTCGCTGTTACATTAAGTGGTTCTCCTTCCACGTACGAGCGATGGATGCTGTTCGTAGCTGCTACCGTTGCATGGGCTTTGACCATGTGGTGGCAGAGTGCAAACAGAAGTCCGATGTTTGTCGTCGGTGCGGGCAACCTGGGCACAGAGCGATGCAATGCGAAAACGCACTGCATTGCAGAAATTGTGTGCTCAGGGTTCATCCTGCTGGGCATCTCATGATGTCGGCAACGTGCCCTGTCTACAGCAGCATGGTTGCTTGTGCGAACGCCAGACATTAATATGTCGCTGACAATTCTGCAATTGAATTGTCAGGGGTCGTACGCTGTTATGTGTGAGTTTAGTCACTGTTTGTGTGAGTCGAATTGTTCTTTTGCACTGCTGCAAGAACCTTATGCAGTTAATGGCTGCGTAAGGGGATTGCTTAGTGGTGTAAGAGTCTTCCCTGATCGTAGAGGAAACGCTGCTGTTGTTGTGAATGATCCAAGTGTTGAATGTGTCCCCGTCAGTGAACTCATCACTGATTGGGGTGTGTGTGTCTGGGTGAAGGGTGTGTTTGGTGAAATGTTTTTGTTAAGTGTTTATTGCAAGTTTGGGGATGATCTTGATTCCTATCTTGCATACTTGGATTCGGCTCTGCTACTGGTGAGCAATACGCCTGTAATCCTTGGTATGGACGCGAATGCATCTTCCCCTATGTGGTTTGGTAAGATGGGTGCAACATCTACCCATCGAAACCATTATAGGGGAGAGATGCTTAGCGAATACCTGATTGTTAAATGTTTGCATGTTTTGAATGAACCCAGTGAATGTTATACATTTGCTGGTGTTCAAGGTGCGAGTGATATTGACGTGACTGTTGTAAATGATGCAGCAATGCAGTTTGAGTTTGCATGGTGTGTTAAGAGTGAATGTGGTATAAGTGATCACAATCTGATTGAGGTACTCGTTACCTTTGAGAAGGCTGTGACCACTTATCAACCCGTGAGTGTGAAACGTTGGCGCACTGATCGTGTGAATTGTCAGTTTTATGATGAGTGTGTTAAAGCACAAGCCGTAAATACGCCGCTGCATGTCTTTGAATGTATGTCGGTTGATGACCAAGTGTCAAAAATCGACACGTGGATGTCTGGTGTGAATGATGACTTGTTTGAGAGATACCGTAAGAGTAATCTCAAACATGTCAGGTGGTGGACGAGTGAACTGTCTCGGAAAAGGAATGAGGTAAGGCGCCTCCGAAAGAAATTTCAGAAGAGCCGAACCAATGACTCCCCGAATACTCCTCAGCTGAAAGCTGATTTTATGTGTTGACTGCGTCTATATAAGAAAATGTTGTTGAGTGTGAAAGAGGAGCGGTGGAGGGATTTTGTGTACCGGAACAGGCATGACCCCTGGGGTCATGTCTATCGTATCTGCAGGGGAAAACGTGCAAACGTGTGTGTTAGTGACATCCATGTTGGCGACACTACGTTGACAACATGGAAAGAGTGCATGAGTGTGTTAATGTCTGAATTTTTCCCGGCAGCTAACTCAACCATGCTTCCGGCACTTTCTGTGCAAGGGCAGGTTGACGAAGTCGATGTGGCAGAGATCCGAGAGGGCTTTTCGAAGCTCCGTTCTAGGAAATCGCCAGGTTTGGATAGTATGACTGGAGAGATGTGTAAAGCCGTCTGGGTTGTCATACCAGACTACCTGGCAGCCATGTTCCGTAAGTGTTTTTCTGTGGGTTATTTCCCAAATGTGTGGAAGCATGCTCGTGTAATTGTTCTCCTGAAGTCACCTGATAGGATTAGGAGTAATCCAAGATCCTATCGGGGTATTAGCCTCCTCCCTGCACTTGGAAAGGTGCTTGAGAGGATAATGGTTAATAGACTTCAGGAGGTTGTATGTGACCAAATGTCGGATGGACAGTATGGTTTCCGTACTGGTAAATGTGTTGAAGATGCATGGTTGTTTGTTAAAAGTCGTGTTGAGTGTGCAAGTGACAAATACGTTCTTGGAATCTTCGTTGATTTCAAGGGCGCGTTTGATTACTTGAGCTGGGGAAGTGTGCTTTGACAGGTGTGTGTGGTTGGATGTCGAGACATAGCCCTCTGGAGAAGCTATTTACCTGAAAAAAAGCTTGTGTGTTCAGTGTGAATGAATTTGCATGGCGTGATGTGACTCGGGGCTTCCCGGAGGGGTCTATCTCTGGTCCATTTATATGGAACCTAATGGTGGACACTCTGTCGGCAGAACCTGAGACTAAATGTGAGTGTTGTGCTTATGCGGATGACTTGCTCATCTTTGTGTCTGGAGATTTGCGGCTTGTGCTGGAGAGAAAATGTGAGGAACTCATGCGTTTGGTTAACATCTGGGTCGGGAGTGTTGGCGTCAGTGTGGCAATGGACAAGACTGTGACGATGCTGCTCAAGGGCAAATTGTCACTGAGTCGTTCGCCACACATAAAAGTTGATGACGCAAGCCTCAGGTATGTGACGAAAGTCAAATACCTGGGTATCACCATTGGGAAGCGCATGAGTTTTGAGCCTCATCTCGCTGGTCTCAAGGGGCGAATCTCCCTTGTTGCTGGTCAGTTGCGTCGTGTGTTGAGGAGTGAATGGTGCCTCAGTCGAAGGGCAGTACGTATCATACACGGGGGTCTATTTGTTGCATGTGTAACATTTGGAGCCTCGGTATGGTACCAGTCTGTGATGACGGCGAGAGTTAAAGAGAGAATGGAGTCATGTCAGCGCAGCATGCTGCTGGCATGTCTCCCTGTATGTCGCACGGTCTCAACTGAGGCCATGCAAGTGTTGTTGAGTGTAACTCCACTTGATCTTGAAGTGATACGGAGAGGTTTTCTGTTCAAGATCAGGAGCTGTATAGCCTTGCTGAAATTTGATGTGAGTTTTTGTGAATTTGACTCTTCTCGTAGTGTCCGTGATTGTAGTGATGCCCTAGAGGAGCGTGTACTGTCGGATTGGCAAAGCCGATGGGATGTGAGCTTGAAGAGTAGTGTTACACACACAAGGGTAGGGAGTGTTCGCTTTGCCGAAGAGCACCCATACTTTGATCCATGTCTTAGTCTCGGTTTTATCTTGACTGGACATGGATCGATGAATGGGTTCTTCTAGGGAAAGGGGCTTAGTGAACAAGAAAGATGTATTTGTGGTGCATAAGTCGAAGATTGGTGTCATGTTTTGTGTGAATGTCCTATGTACTCAGGTTTGAGAAATCTGAGTGATAAGGGGATATCTGTTAATCTAATATCTGTGATATCTGCAATTCTGCGCATTTTGATTGTTTAAAATTTTGATTGATGGATAGTTTTGAGTTCTGGAATATTTTGATTTTTGATTTGTTGGATAAGTTTGATTTTTCTTGGAAATTGGTAAGTAATTTGAAATTACTTGTTGAAGGTCACGCGGCTCGAGCGTGTGGAAGAATATATTACCGTTCATAACGGTAAGTCCGAAGAGAAAACAATTATTTGTACCGTTAGGAACATCTGGAGTTTGTAACATCTGGTGTGGTGCACATCGGGTGTATTGTACCGTTAGGAACATCTGGTGCGGTGAACATCTGGTGTCGTAGCGGTTTCGACATCTGGTGGTTTGAGGATAACGGTATTGACCTCTGCTTATATGGAGTAACGGGATTGACATCTAGCATTGCTGGGTGCAATTCGTTGCATTGTTGTTTTAATTTTGGTTTGGATTTCATTTTTGATTTGAATATTGATTTTTGACTGACTCGATTTCGCTTTCGATTTCGTGTTTGATTGGTTTTTGAGTTTGGTTTTGATTTTTGATTCGTTTATTGCTCTTTGTGTATGTTCTCGTTTCCCATCGCTATTGGTATGACCGCAGGGAAGAAAGAGAAAGGAAAGAGCGACCGAAAAACTAAAAGGTCTAAACAAAAGAAGCTCTCCAAGAGCATGGAAATTGATGAGTTGTTCTTGGGGGAGAGTTCCTCCAATAATCAGGAGCCGCCATCTAAGATTGTGGCTAAGTCGGTGGAGAGTGATGGGTTGATTTCTCAGTCATGTGTTGTAGATCAGAGGGCTTTAGAGCCTTTCACCTGTGTAGAGGTTCCTGTGTGTTCCAAGCCTCAGGTTAACGTGGAGTCCCGGTCCGCTGTCTTTCCTCCTGGCCGTGTTGAGCCTACAGGTGGAAGCACAGGTGTAAGGAGTGCCTCGAAAGCCCGACTTTTTAACGGGAGTGTTAGCATGAAGGACGTTTTTATAATTTCTGATGAGTTGAGGGATGTTGTACTGGATTCCTTTTTGTCGTAGTCTGAGGTGAAGTCCGTGCTTCAGCTTGTGGACAAAATGGTTGTCCAAAATGCAACACTTGTTGCTGAAGCCGAAAGGCTCTGTTTGATGGTGGAGATCCTCCAGAAGTGCGGTGGTGGTGGCTCTGCGTCCTCTGTCGGGTCCTCTGTCCCGAGCCTTGTTCCTGAGGCGTCCAACGCTGTTCCCGTTGTCGCTCCAAGGCCTCTGGAGACATGGTCCCTTGTTGTTCACAGCAAGGACAAAAAAGTGTCTCCTAAGGAGGTTGCAACGAAGGCGGTGAAGTAGGAAGCCCCTTCGCTTGGTGTTCGCGTCCATGACGTGAAACCCATCCGGAGTGGTGCTGCTGTCCTTCGCACGCCTACGGTGCAGGAGCGAACTAAGGCAGCTAGTTGTCCTATGTTCAAAGAATGTGGTCTGAGTGTCAGTGTTATTGACAAACTCGGCTCCAGAGTTATTGTAAAGGGTGTTCCTTCGGCAATCACTTGTGACGAGTTCAACGATCAATGTTGTCCTGGAGGGAACCAGTGTCCTTGTTCAAGAATTGTTGTCTGTTGGTCGTTGCTATATAAAATGGTTCTCCTTCCCCGTGCGAGCAATGGACGCTATGCGCAGCTGCTACCGTTGCATGGGATTTGACCATGTGGTAGCGGAGTGTAAGCAGAAGTCGGATGTGTGTCGTCGGTGCGGGCAACCTGGACACAGGGCAATGCAGTGTGTAAATACACTGCACTGCCGTAACTGTGCGCTCAGGGGACATCCTGCTGGGCATCTAATGATGTCAGCAGCGTGCCCTGTCTACAGCGTCATGGTTACTCGTGCGAACGCCAGACATCAATATGTCGCTGACAATTTTACAGTTTGGAGATGATCTACAACCCTACCTTGCATACTGCGACTGGTGAGTAGTACGCCTGAAATCCTAGGCACGGACGCAAATGCATCCTCACCTATGTGGTTTAGTAGGATGGATGCAACATCTTCACATCGAAGCCATTATAGGGGAGAGATGCTAGGCGAATATCTGATTGTTAATTGTTTGCATGTTCAGAATGAACCAAGTGAATGGTACACATTTGCTGGTGTTCAAGGTGCTAGTGATATTGATATGACTGTTGTAAATGATGCAGCAATGCAGTTTGAGGTTGCATGCATTCCAATGCATACCAATTGCATACCAATCTTTATAATTATCAAACATTACATGGCGATACTGCAAATTCAGTGTCAACACTGAAGGAAGAACTACGACAAGCCTTGGAGGATGTGACTGCTGGACCAAGGCCAATCCCGATCTCTAAGTACAGAAAGCAGCAGAATAAAAACAAATTACAAGAAGTCAATGAACAGACGAAGAGGAAAACCATAACATTGGATGAGTATAGAAAGAGGCAGATTCAACAGCCGCAGAAGGAAAAATTGAAATCAACATCTGCAAAAAGACAGAGGACCAGAGGAGGAAAATTAAATAAAATTAGGAAAGAACTAGCAAATTTATATTTTTTGGCTAGTATAAGTAAAGGAAGAGAAAAAGAAGTTTTCGTCAAAGAAATAAATAAACTAAAATCGGAAAGGAAATTTCATGTTCAAAACAAAAATAAATCAAAGACACACTAAAATCCAACATTGTAAGAATTATTCATTAAAATGGGCAAATCAGGTTCAAAAATAAAAGACGACTTAATAATAAATAACAATGCTGGAACTTCTACATCAAATGTCGCAAACAATGTACAGAATAGATTGCTGGGAAACGTTGAATTAATTTTAGTAGTTTTAGGAGTTTTAATTGGAGGAATTTTAATAATAAAGAAACTGAAATAATATTTAAACAATATTGTTAAAAGGCAAATAGCTGTTCAGCATGTGTAAAAAATGAATGACATAGAAGCTGTCATAGAAAATATTAATAAGACTACGCTAAATTTCACGAAAAACCCGAATCGAGCATTCTTCTCTTGTCATTTATTAACAAAGTTAACAGAGCTAAGAATCATCAAACTTAAATTTAATACCATATATTTAGACATCTTAGATGCTGATAAAGAAGCAGCCATTAAAGTAAAAGAAAAATTTAATAAAGCATATAACACTTTAGAAAATATTTTAGATAATAATATTAAAAAGACCTTAGAGAATGATAAGACCAATATGACTTCCTTTGATATTTCACTGAGTTTAAAAGTAATACCTGAATTTCAGGGTGGCACAAAAACTTTGAATAATTTCCTAAATCTGATAGAATTTTTGTATAATGATTTGAAAGACAATACAGAAAAAGAAAAATTAATAAAATTTGTTCTTAAAACTAGACTCGCAGAAACAGTCAAAAACAAACTTTGTACTACACAAGCACCAACAGATTTAGCTTCTTTACATGAAAAGTTACAAGAAATATATAGAATTAATAAAACCCCATTGAAAATACAAACAGAACTATGTAAATCAATACAGGGGCATAAAACTGTTAGGGACTTTGCTAGTCAGGTTGAAAATTTGGTAGTCCAACTAAATGGACTACAAATAGCTGAGCAAGGGGAAGAACATAGGCAGATGATTTCCAGATTAAATTATCAGATAGGGTTGAACTCATTCAAACATGGTCTGCAAGAACCAATTAAATCCACGGTCTTCGCAGCAATGCCAAAAAATCTTCAAGAAGCTATTAGAATAGCGAGTGAAGCAGAGGTTCCAAATAGACCTCAAGTGTTAGGCTATAATAGCAGAAATGATAGGAATTCAGGTTTCCGTCCAAAACAAAATCAAAACAATGGTTTTAGGAATAATTATCAAAATAAACCATTCAGAAATTCAAATTTTCGTAACAATAATTTTCGAAATCGCTCTAGAAACAACAATAATTATAGGAAATCGCTCTAGAAACAATCAATAATCGAAACAATAATGCCAATGCTAGTAATTTCAATCAAAATCGAAATAATAGTAACGGGTTTAACCGCTTCTCTCATAATAACAACTCGGGAAATAATTCAGGGGAAGAAGGGTTAATGTAATAAACTCGGGAAACGAAGTAAGCCCCGAGGAGTCGGGGGAACAATAAATATAGCCAATATATATAGTTTTGACACTAAATTAACAAACTTCATTTCCGTTAAAACAATTACAAATCAAACACATAACTCATTCCTAATCGATACAGGAGCAGACATTTCAATTATTAAACGTGAATGTGTTAAGAATAAAGACAGTATACAAACAACTAATAGATGCGCCATTACAGGCATTACGAACACAAAAATGAACTCACTAGGTACCATTACTTCAACATTCAGTATCAACAATGAAAAAGTTACTCAAGAGTTACATGTAGTTGACGATGACTTCCCAATATTAACTGACGGAATAATAGGTAGGGATTTTCTGATATAGACAAAAAGTATTATAAATTATGAAACCTTTATGATTTCTTTATACATTAGTAATTCCGAAACAATGATACCCATTCAAACGAAACTACCGCAATACCAAATGATAAGTAATTATTACTACACTATGTAATTATAACACTAAGTAATTATTATTACTTCTGTAATTATTACAGGCGCTTCATACCAAATCTTGCGGAGATAGCAAAACCTCTTAATAATTTGTCAAAAAAAAATGTCACGTTTTCTTGGACCAAAGAGTGTGAAGCAGCATTCAACCTTTTAAAATCTAAGCTTGTCTCATCTCCTATTTTACAACATCCCAATTTTGATGAAAAATTTATTTTAACAACAGGTGCTTCACAATATGCTCGAGGAGCAATTCTTTCACAAGGTAAAATTGGTGAGGACCTTCCCATTTCTTACGCAAGCCGTAGTTTAAACAAACATGAAGTTAATAAGCCAATAATTGAAAAAGAACTTTAAGCTATACATTGGGCCATAAATCACTTCAGGCCATACCTTTACGGTAGGAAATTCACTCTAGTAACTGACCATAGACCTCTAGTGAGCTTATTTGCACACAAAAATCCGTCTTCAAACTAACGCGCATACGGTTAGATTTGATAGACTATGATTTCGATATACTTTATAAACAAGGAAAAATAAACACCAATGCAGATGCTTTATCACGCACAAATATTGACTCAGATATGCTTAAAGCCATGATTTTGATAGAAATTAAAGTAGTTAGGCGAGTTAAATATGATTTATATAATGAAAATTATATTATCTGTTTTCTCGGATAGAAGTTTATGTAACCAATTTGTGGAACTTTCTTGCTAATAATATATAAAATAATTTATTTTATATATTTATAACGGCTATCAATTAACAATCAATTCAGATATGGCACGGACTTGGAGAATCCGACTGTCTAATTAAAACAAAGCATTGTGATGGCCCTAACGGGTGTTGACACAATGTGATTTCTGCCCAGTGCTCTGAATGTCAAAGTGAAGAAATTCAAGTAAGCGCGGGTAAACGGCGGGAGTAACTATGACTCTCTTAAGGAGTAACTATGACTCTCTTAGGAGAGAAGTAGATGTGCCTATGTCCACCTCCTCGTGGTCTCCCTGCTGGCTTTAGCTGACGGACAAGGCTTCATGATCCCTGAGGCCGCCAACCTCTTCGATCATTAATACATGGGCCCAAATATAAAACAAACAGCCTCGGATAGTAAAAACCCTTCATCCTCTGGTGAAGGGCACTCATGTTTTGTAGAAGGAACACCATACCCCTGTCCGGTCTGTGATAAGGTCTTTACTACTGCTTCAGGTAGAGGACTGCATCTAAGACGGACACACCCAGTTGTATATGATACCATGAATGAGAGATCTAATGTTAAGCTAAGATGGAATGATGAAGAGTTCGGGATGTTGGCACGGAAGGAAGCGGAACTGAGTAAATTGAATGTAAAGTTCATGAATAAAGAGCTTTCTACTTTCTTTCCAGGAAGAACAGTGGAAGCTATAAAGAAAGCCAGACAAAAAGACCAGTACAAGGCAAGGGTTCAACAATTCCTGGCTAACTTCCCCGAGAACTCTTATGAAGAGAGAATAGTGTCTGGAGAGACTCCTTGCATCAGAATCCAAACCAATAATACAAGTCAGACAAATACAGAAGCAATAAATAGCACAATTATTATAAATAATATAAGTCAAACAAATACAGAAGATTTGAATAGAACAGTTACCATAGAGATTACAAGTCAGGAAAATACAGAAGAAATAAGTAGCGAAATAACCATAAACAATGCAAGTCAGACGAATACAGAGGAATTGAGTTGCACAATTTCCAACTGCAATAGCAAAAATAGCACAATAATTGAAATAGTGAATGCGAATCACAAATTAACAGAAAAATTAAATCATATAATTACCAATTGCAATAGAAGTACAGATAGTTCGATAACGTTAGCTGATATATCCTGCTTCATACTGGAGCTATTAGCAGGCTTTAAACTAAAAGGAATTCAAAAGAGGAGTTACAATCGAGTGTTTAGAAATAAAAGGGAAGAGAGGCGAGCGAAATATGCAGATACTCAAAGGAATTGGAAGAAACATCAGGGAAGATGTATCAAAACAATTCTGGAGGGTATGGAAGCATGTAACAACCCAACTCGCGACATAATGGTGCCTTTCTGGAATGAAGTAATGGTTTCCTCTACGAGTACTTCACCCGGAATTGTACCAACTATGAATAAAAATGTCACTATATGGTTTCCAATAACAGCAATGGAAGTCACTAAAGCTAGATTGTCAACATCCTCGGCCCCAGGGCCAGACGGAGTAACAGCTAAATTCATAAATAGTTTGCCTCCTAGTATGTTAGCGGGTATATATTCAGTTATCATAAAGTGTGGGAAACTTCCCGACTTCTTGCAAGAGTCAAGAACAATTTTTATACCAAAAGGCACATCAGCCAATGAACCTGGTGAGTTTAGACCTATAACAATCTCATCTGTAATAACTAGGCAGCTGCACAATATTCTAGCGAGGAGATTATCAAGTGCATTAACGCTTGACCCACGTCAGAGGGGGTTCAGAGCCCTTGATGGCTGTGCGGACAATGTTGTTATGCTCGATATGATCCTGCAAGAATCGAAACAAAATTATAAATCAACATATGTTGCGCTGCTAGATGTGAGGAAAGCGTTCGATAGCGTGTCACATAACACCATACTGGACACCTTGCAATCGAATGGCCTTCAAATAGAATTTGTGAATTACATTCGGAATTTCTATACCACGTCAACAACAATGTTATACGGTGAGGGATGGGTCTCTAATTCAATTAAACCAGGCAGAGGCGTGAGACAAGGTGACCCATTGTCACCAATTATATTCAATCTTGTCATTGATGGCCTTCTTAAGAAATTACCATCTGAAATTGGCTGTGAGCTGGGGTCAACCAAGATAAATGCACTAGCATTTGCCGATGATCTAATCCTCCTAGCCTCAACACCTACAGGCTTACAAACAATGCTCGATATTTGCACAACCTACCTAGAGGAATGCGGTATGGCTTTAAACGGGGAAAAGAGTTGTACCTTGTCTTTTCAAGGACAACCGAAAGAGAAGAGGGTGGTTGTGCAAAATAAAACCTTTACGGCATATAATAGGGAACTGAAAGCACTTAAGAGGACAGACTGTTTCAAATACCTAGGTATTACATTCAATGCGGATGGTAGAGTTGTGGTGGATGTGCGCGACATCCTAAAAAGGAAGCTCAGGCTACTGAGTTCAGCTCCATTGAAACCACAACAACGCCTTCACGCTTTAAGAACAGTACTGCTTCCTCAACAGTATCATAAACTATCATTAGGTAACATTCTGATTGGATGTCTTAATCACTGCGATAGGATCATCCGGTCAGAAGTAAAAACATGGCTAAACCTACCAAATGATACAACAACATCATTCTTTCATGCACCAATTATTAAAGGAGGTCTCGGTATTCCATCTTTGAGGTGGACTAGTCCCATACTGCGGTATAGGAAACTAGAAGGGCTACATCTGGAAGACTTTGGCACACAGTTAAGTTCGAATATTACACTTTTGCAGGAGGTCTCGAAGGCTAAACGAAGACTCAAAGTTGACAGTGGTTACCTTTTGTCACAAAACGACATTGATAACTACTGGTCAAAGAAGCTTTATGCATCTGTCGACGGCTTTGGTTTACGGGAGGCATTTAAAGTACCTAAAACACACAAATGGATAAGAGATCCAACAGCACTCTTATCGGGAAAGGACTTTGTACACTCAATAAAATTAAGAATCAATGCATATCCAACCAGATCTCGTGTTTCAAGAGGAAGACCAACAATGGAAAGGACATGCAGAGCAGGCTGTCTAAATAAATCTGAAACTCTAAATCACATACTGCAAGAATGCTACAGAACAAACAATGTACGGATAAAAAGACATGATGCGATTGTGAACTACATGGCCCGTAATCTTCGGAACACAGGCTATGAAGTGCACAATGAACCGCATATTTCCACCTCGGAAGGTCTCCGTAAGCCAGACATTGTTGCAGTGCGTGAGAGTGTGGCTACTGTTATAGATGCCCAAGTGGTATCAGATAGCAGAAACCTAGATCAATGCCATTCAGATAAAATTACCAAATACAAGAAACCCGAGATCATAGGTTGGATTAAGGACAAATTTAAAGTTAAAGAAATAGTATTTACATCAGCAACAATGAATTGGCGAGGTATATGGAGTAAGGGGTCACTTGAGATGCTTATAAGAAATAAGATAATAAAACAGTCAGAAAGTATATTGCTTAGCAGTAGATCGATTATTGGAGGTATAATAAGTTATAAACAATTTAATAGCACAACTTGGGTGGAAAGAGAAGGAATTGGATAAAATGGGGGTAATTGAATAAGAGCGCTGCCGGCTCAACATCTCAGGCACAAGTACAAAAGAGGAGGTTTTAGTGGGTAAGAATCCCACACTACTATAACAAAAACCACCTTGTAGTTATAGTGCCTTTTGAAGGTTTCCTCCTCTATATTGTTAAAAAAAAAAAAAAAAAAAAAAAAAAAAAAAAAAAAATAGCCAAATGCCTCGTCATCTAATTAGTGACGCGCATGAATGGATTAACGAGATTCCTACTGTCCCTATCTACTCAGTTCGAATTGTTTTGTCGATGAGAACGGACGTGTTTGAAGTGCTTGGTTTTGATTTTTGATTGCTAAAAAAAAAATTATTTGATTTAAATTTGGATTATAATCTTGATTTGTGGATTTGGTAAGATTCAATTTGAAATAACAGGAATCGAACATAACGGTTCTGTGAAAGCGCGTGGTAGCAGTGTCGTAACGGTACCAACATCTGGTCGCTGTTTACGGCGTGATAACGGTACCACCATCTGGTACATTTCATCAGACACGAGTAACGGGATTGACATCTGGCGTTTTGCTCGTTTCTGCATAACGGGATATACCGTTAATAACTTTGATTTTTGATTAAATTTTTGATATTTGATTTGATTTTTGATTTTTGATTTTTGATATTGTTTTTGATTTGGCTTTTGATTTTGTTTTTGAACTTTATTCTGTTTTTTTTTTATTTTGATTTTGATTCTGGATTTTGGATATTATTTCTTTCTTTTTGTTGTCTTTAATTTGGTTCCCTGCTTGGAATGGCGCCAAGCAAAAGTAAAAAGGTGGAGGGAAGGGCATCTTCTTCGAAGATGTTGACTTCCTCCAGTGGAGATGAGTCCTCTACTGAGAGGACGGAATCACGGCCACGTAAGACAAAACAGAAGGCAAGGAAGCATGCTGCTGCAGCAGAGTCTCCAGTGTGTGTGGAGAAAACTGCTGGGCCTTCTGTTGCAGCAGAGGCTGCTGTCCCGGTTGTGTGCCTGGAGAGGCTCCCGGAGTCGCAGGTGCGTGTGGAGGAGGGAAGGTGGCGGTAATTGTGGTGGCGGTTCAATGTTGAATGTGACTAAGGTTGTTCCGTCGAGTGTTGTCCCTGCTGTTGCTCCGAAGCCTGTGGAGACATGGTCCCTTGTTGTACGCAGCAAGGACAAGACTGTGTCTCCTAAGGAGGTTGTGTCAAAGGTGGTGAAAGAGGTAGCCCCTTCGCTTGGAGTTCGCGTCCATGACGTGAAACCCATCCGGAGTGGTGGTGCCGTACTTCGCACGCCTACAATCCAGGAGCGGACCAAGGCAGCTAGTTGTCCGTTGTTTAAAGAGTGTGGTCTTAGTGTGAGTGTAAATGAAAAACTCGGCTCCAGAGTTGTTGTGAAAGGTGTTCCCACGGCGATCACTTATGAAGACTTCATGAGTGATCTCTATGAGCTGAACCTTAAGGAGAAGGTCAAGCCGGATGCTTTCAAGAAAAGCATGCGCCTTGTCAGCAAACCGTGGACTGATAACTCTGGCGCCGAAATTAATGTTGTTTTGGAGGGAACCAATGTCCTTATCCAGGAATTGTTATCGGTTGGTCGCTGTTACATTAAGTGGTTCTCCTTCCACGTACGAGCGATGGATGCTGTTCGTAGCTGCTACCGTTGCATGGGCTCTGACCATGTGGTGGCAGAGTGCAAACAGAAGTCCGATGTCTGTCGTCGGTGCAGGCAACCTGGGCACAGAGCGATGCAATGCGAAAACGCACTGCATTGCAGAAATTGTGCGCTCAGGGGTCATCCTGCTGGGCATCTCATGATGTCGGCAGCGTGCCCTGTCTACAGCAGCATGGTTGCTCGTGCGAACGCCAGACATTAATATGTCGCTGACAATTCAACAACTGAATTGTCAGGGCTCGTACGCTGTTATGTGTGAGTTTAGTCAGTGTTTGTGTGAGTCGAATTGTTCTTTTGCGCTGCTGCAAGAACCTTATACAGCTGGAGGCTGTGTAAGGGGATTGCCAAGTGGCGTAGGAGTTTTCCCAGATCGTAGAGGAAATGCCGCTGTTGTCGTTAATGACCCGAATGTTGAGTGTGTTCCCGTCAGTGAACTCATCACTGACTGGGGTGTCTGTGTTTGGGTGAAGGGTGTGTTTGGTGAAATGTTTTTGTTAAGTGTATCTTGCAAGTTTGGGGATGAACTTGACCCTTATCTTGCTTATTTGGATTCAGCTCTGCTACTGGTGAGCAGTACGCCTGCAATCCTTGGTATAGACGCGAATGTATCTTCTCCTATGTGGTTTAGTAAGATGGGTGAACCATCGTCCCATCGATGCCATTATAGGGGAGAGATGCTTAGCGAATACCTGCTTGTTAATTGTCTGCATGTTTTGAATGAACCCAGTGAATGGTATACATTTGCTGGTGTTCAAGGTGCTAGTGACATTGATGTGACTGTTGTAAATGATGCAGCAATGCAGTTTGAGTTTGCATGGTGTGTTAAGGGTGAATGTGGTATTAGTGATCACAACCTGATCGAGGTACTTGTTACCTATGAGAAGGCTGTGACCATTTGCCAACCTGTGTGTGTGAAACGCTGGCGCACTGATCGGGTGGATTGGCAGTTTTATGGCGAGTGCGTTAAGACACAAGCCGTAAATATGCCGCTGCATGTTTTTGAGTGTTTGTCGATTGACGACCAAGTGTCAACAATCGACACGTGGATGTCTAGTGTAAATGACGACTTGTTTGAGAGATGCCGTAAGGATAATCTCAAACGAGTCAAGTGGTGGTCCTGTGAATTGTCGCGGAATAGGAAAGAGGTGAGGCGCCTCCGAAAGAAATTTCAGAGGAGCCGAACAAGTAATTCCTCGAATGCACCTCAGCTGAGAGCTGAATTTATGTGTTGTCTGCGTGAATACAAGAAAATGTTGTTGAGTGTTAAAGAGGAGAGGTGGAGGGATTTTGTGTACCGGAACAGGCATGATGCTTGGGGTCATGTCTATCGTATCTGCAGGGGAAAACGTGCTAACGTGTGTGTTAGTGACATTCGTGTTGGCGACACTACGTTGACAACATGGAAAGAGTGCATGAGTGTGTTAATGTCTGAATTTTTCCCGGCAGCTGACTCAACCATGCTTCCGGCACTTTCTGTGCAAGGGCAGGTTGACGAAGTCGATGTGGCAGAGATCCGAGAGGGCTTTTCGAAGCTCCGTTCTAGGAATTCGCCAGGTTTGGATGGTATGACTGGAGAGATGTGTAAAGCCGTCTGGAGTGTCATACCAGACTACCTGGCAGCCATGTTCCGTAAGTGTTTTTCTGTGGGTTATTTCCCAAATGTGTGGAAGCATGCTCGTGTAATTGTTCTCCTGAAGTCACCTGATAGGATTAGGAGTAATCCAAGATCTTATCCGGGTATTAGCCTCTTCCCTGCACTTGGAAAGGTGCTTGAGAGGATAATGGTTAATAGAATTCAGGAGGTTGTATGTGACCAAATGTCGGATAGACAGTATGGTTTCCGTCCTGGTAAATGTGTTGAAGATGCATGGTTGTTTGTTAAAAGTCGTGTTGAGTGTGCAGGTGACAAATACGTTCTTGGAATCTTCGTTGATTTCTTGGAATCATCTCTGACAGAAAAGCTTGTGTGTTCAGTGTAAATGAATGTGCATGGCGTGATGTGACTCGAGGCTGTCCGCAGGGGTCTATCTGTGGGCCATTTATATGGAACCTTATGATGGACACTCTGTTGGCAGAACTTGAGACTAAATGTGAGTGTTGTGCGTATGCGGATGACTTGCTCATCCTTGTGTCGGGAGATTCGCGGCTTGCGCTGGAGAGGAAAGGTGAGGAACTCATGCGTTTGGTTAACATCTGGGGTGGGGGTGTTGGCGTCAGTGTAGCAATGGACAAGACTGTGACAATGCTGCTCAAGGGCAAATTGTCACTGACTCGTCCGCCACACATAAAAGTTGAAGGCGCAAGCCTCAGGTATGTGACGAAAGTCAAATACCTGGGTATCACCATTGGGGAGCGCATGAGTTTTGAGCCTCATCTCGCTGGTCTCAAGGGGCGAATCTCCCTTGTTGTTGGTCAGTTGCGCCGAGTGTTGAGGAGTGAATGGGGTCTGAGTCGCAGGGCAGTGCGTATCATATACGGGGGTCTATTTGTTGCATGTGTAACATTTGGAGCCTCGGTATGGTACCACTCTGTCATGACGGCCAGAGGTAGAGGAAGAATGGAGTCATGTCAGCGCAGCATGCTGCTGGCATGTCTCCCTGTATGTCGCACGTTCTCATTTGAGGCCATGCAAGTGTTGTTGAGTGTAACTCCCCTTGATCTTGAGGTTATACGGAGAGGTATAATGTTCAAGATCAGGAGGGGTTTAGCATTGCTGCCATGTGATGTGAGTTTTTGTGAACTTGTCCCTACCCGTGGTGTTCGTGAGTGTAGTGATGCCCTGAGGGAGCGCGTTCTGTCGGTTTGGCAAAACCGATGGGATGTGAGCTTGAAGGGCAGGGTAACACACAGGTTCATCCGGAGTGTTCGCTTTGCCGAGCAGAACCCATACTTTGATCCGTGCTTAAGTCTTGGTTTCCTCTTGACTGGACACGGATCGATGAATGGGTTCCTCTACGGAAAGGGGTTGAGTGAACATGAGAGATGTATGTGTGGTCCCCAAGTCGAGGATTGGTGTCATGTGTTGTGTGAATGTCCCATATACTGGGATTTGAGGAATCTGAGTGATATGGGAATTGTTGTTGTGAATGGAGAGTTCGACGTCAGCGGTGTCCTCTGCGATAGGAAACAATTCTTGCGTGTGTCTCGTTTTGCATGTGATGTGTTCAAGCGTAGACGGCAACGTCTACGTTTATCTTAGCTTTGATGTTGCATGCTTCGTGGGGTTTATGTAACGTTGTGATCTGAGTTGCGATTGTAGTTCGGTCTTACGGCGGGACTAGCGGCGTCATCATACGGAGTAGCCAACTCAATGGAATAATACCCAGCGAGTTGAACAGCGAAACGTTGTTGTTGACAATGTTGGTATCTGAGTTGGGTTTGTACTGACTATGATATCGTGTGCCTCGGAGAGTAGCGTTGTGTTGTTATTCATTAGTGTTGGTTGAGGGCGTTGGTTGCATGTTGTGTTAAATGTAGCATGTTTTGTGTCCTGCATGTTGAAAGGCGGCCTGCCTGAGTGCATAGACTCGAAAGGTTAGTGGTGCTTGTTCTTGTAACAAGTGCTGCGAGACCTCACCAGAGGTTATACTTTCTGGTACCACGGGATCAGGCGTGCCCAGAAGCTCTTCCAGCTTCTGCCTGATTGGGTTCGGCCCCTTTGTGGAGTATCGTGGTGGTTGTGGTTTGATACCAAATGCGGTAGAGAAGTGCTTCGGCGTTCTCGAAGTGGTTGCGTAGTCTGACTATGCCCGGGTGCCTGACCCATAGAAAGCTAGAGGTGTTAGATAGGCCTCGCCCGCACCGGTGGGAAAACTAAGCTATGCACTTAGTCTGCTCTGGTACTCTGGTTTTGCTGCCAGAGGGCGTTGGTTGGCGCATTATATCAACTCGTGGGTGCAGAACCCCGTCGGCTTAAACTTCACAGTAGGCGTCGACGTTAAACCCTAGACAAATTCTGTCCCTATCTACTCAGTTCGAATTGTGTTGTCGATGCGAACGGACGTGCTGCTAGTGTTTATAAAATTATTTTGAGTATTTGATTTTGGAAGTGATTGGTTTTTGGATATTTGATAGAAAAGTGAATCTTACAACAGATTGTACCGTTGATTACGGTACATACGAATTGGAATTTGCCGTAAGGGACATCTGGTGTGGTGCACATCTGGTGTACCGTTAGTAACATCTGTTGCGGTGCACATTGGTGTACCGTTAGGAGCATCTGGCGTTGTGCACATCTGGCGCGGTGCACATCTGGTTTGGTAACGGTGTTGACATCTGGCTCTGAGCTGGAGGTGCCGTTGTTTTCTTGCTGAGTTGATTTAGTATATTTTGATTGATTTGGTTGTTTTTATTTTTATATTTTTATAAATCTGAATTGAATATTTTCAGTTTGATTTCTGGTTTCTTGGTTTTGTTAGATTAAGATTTTTGGTTTTTGCTTTCATTTTGGATATTGTCTGTTTCTGATGGCACGCAAAAAGTCCAAGACGGGGCAACCGAAGAATTCCGTTGCTTCAAGTAAAATGGAGTACTCCTCTTGCGGAGACGAGTCCTCGACGGAGCGCGGACCGGACCGTCCACGCAAAACTGTTGGGCTGAGGAAAGCTGCCGATGTGGTAGCTGATGGTCAGGTTACCGAAGAAGGTAAGGTTCAGAGTAAAGTTCCATCTCCTCCTCCTCTGGACATTGACAGTTTGTTGTCAGATGAGGAAAATTTAGATGACGTGGTTCTGGCAAATTTGCAGCCACGTTTAGTTGTCAAGAAGGTTCAAGAGCCTTCTATTGTTAAAGAGGTCCCGCAGAGCTCTAAGACTCAGGATAGCAAAGAGTCTCAGTCCCCTGTTGCTTCCCCCAGGCGAGCAGGTTCCGCAGCTGGGAGCACAGGTGCAAAAAAGGCCCCGAAAGTACAAGCATTTAACAGTGTTGGCATCAAAGAGATATTTTTAATCTCCGATGAGCTGAGGAGTATTTTGCTTGATTCCTCCCTCACTAAGTGTGAGGTAAAGACTACCCTTTCTTTGGTGGACAAAATGGTTGTCCAGAATGCAACTCTTGTTGCTGAAGCCGAAAGGCTACGTGGGATGGTGGAAACCTTCCATAAGTATGGTGGTGGCAGGTCTGTGTCCTCTGTAATGTCCTCTGTTCCGAGTGCTGTCCCGAGTGTTCCTGTGGCGTCAAGTGTTGTTGCTGCTGTCGTCCCGAAACCTGTGGAGACATGGTCTCTTGTTGTTCACAGCAAGGACAAGACTGTGTCTCCTAAGGAGGTTGCAACGAAGGTTGTGAAGGAGGTAGCCCCTTCGCTTGGTGTTCGCGTCCATGACGTGAAACCCATCCGGAGTGGTGGTGCTGTCCTTCGCACGCCGACGGTGCAAGAGCGAACGAAGGCAGCAAACTGCCCTATGTTCCAGGAGTGCGGTCTAAGTGTAAGTGTCAATGCAAAACTTGGCACCAGAGTTATGATTAGGGGCGTACCATCGGCGATCACTTGTGACGAGTTCATGAGTGATCTCTATGAGTTGAACCTTAAGGAGAAGGTGAAGCCGGATGCTTTCAAGAAAAGCATGCGTCTTGTCAGTAAGCCGTGGACTGATAACTCTGGCGCCGAGATTAATGTTGTTTTGGAGGGAACCAATGTCCTTGTCCAGGAATTGTTATCTGTTGGTCGCTGTTACATTAAGTGGTTCTCCTTCCACGTACGAGCGATGGATGCTGTTCGTAGCTGCTACCGTTGCATGGGCTTTGACCATGTGGTGGCAGAGTGCAAACAGAAGTCCGATGTTTGTCGTCGGTGCGGGCAACCTGGGCACAGAGCGATGCAATGCGAAAACGCACTGCATTGCAGAAATTTTGCGCTCAGGGGTCATCCTGCTGGGCATCTCATGATGTCGGCAGCGTGCCCTGTCTACAGCAGCATGGTTGCTCGTGCGAACGCCAGACATTAATATTACAATTGAATTGTCAGGGTTCGTACGCCGTTATGTGTGAGTTTAGTCAGTGTTTGTGTGAGTCGAATTGTTTTTTTGCACTGCTGCAAGAATTTTATACAGTAGATGGCTGTGTAAGGGGATTGCCTAGTGGTGTAAGAGTTTTCCCAGATCGTAGAGGAAATGCCGCTGTTGTCGTTAATGACCCGAATGTTGAGTGTGTTCCCGTCAGTGAACTCATCACTGACTGGGGTGTCTGTGTCTGGGTGAAGGGTGTGTTTGGTGAAATGTTTTTGTTAAGTGTATATTGCAAGTTTGGGGATGATTTACATCCCTATCTTGCATACATGGATTCGGCTCTGCTACTGGTGAGCAGTACGCCTGCAATCCTAGGCATGGACGCGAATGCATCCTCTCCTATGTGGTTTAGTAAGATGGGTGCAACATCTACCCATCGAAGCCATTATAGGGGAGAGATGCTAAGCGATTATTTGATTGTTAATTGTTTGCATGTTTTGAATGAACCCAGTGAATGGTACACATTTGCTAGTGTTCAAGGTGCTAGTGATATTGACGTGACTGTTGTAAATGATGCAGCAATGCAGTTTGAGTTTGCATGGTGTGTTAAGGGTGAATGTGGTATTAGTAATCACAACCTGATCGAGGTACTTGTTACCTATGGTAGGGCTGTGATCACTTGCCAACCCGTGAGTGTGAAACGTTGGCGCACTGATCGTGTGAATTGGCAGTTTTATGGTGAGTGTGTTAAAGCACAAGCCGTAAATACCCCGCTGCATGTCTTTGAATGTATGTCGGTTGATGACCAAGTGTCAACAATCGACACGTGGATGTCTGGTGTGAATGATGACTTGTTTGAGAGATACCGTAAGAGTAATCTCAAACATGTCAGGTGGTGGTCGAGTGAACTGTCTCGGAAAAGGAATGAGGTAAGGCGCCTCCGAAGGAAATTTCAGAGGAGCCGAACCAATGACTCCCCGAATACTCCTCAGCTGAAAGCTGATTTTATGTGTTGTCTGCGTCTATATAAGAAAATGTTGTTGAGTGTGAAAGAGGAGCGGTGGAGGGATTTTGTGTACCGGAACAGGCATGATCCTTGGGGTCATGTCTATCGTATCTGCAGGGGAAAACGTGCTAACGTGTGTGTTAGTGACATCCGTGTTGGCGACACTACGTTGACAACATGGAAAGAGTGCATGAGTGTGTTAATGTCTGAATTTTTCCCGGCAGCTGACTCAACCATGCTTCCGGCACTTTCTGTGCAAGGGCAGGTTGACGAAGTCGATGTGGCAGAGATCCGAGAGGGCTTTTCGAAGCTCCGTTCTAGGAAATCGCCAGGTTTGGATGGTATGACTGGAGAGATGTGTAAAGCCGTCTGGAGTGTCATACCAGACTACCTGGCAGCCATGTTCCGTAAGTGTTTTTCTGTGGGTTATTTCCCAAATGTGTGGAAGCATGCTCGTGTAATTGTTCTCCTGAAGTCACCTGATAGGATTAGGAGTAATCCAAGATCCTATCGGGGTATTAGCCTCCTCCCTGCACTTGGAAAGGTGCTTGAGAGGATAATGGTTAATAGACTTCAGGAGGTTGTATGTGACCAAATTTCGGATAGACAGTATGGTTTCCGTACTGGTAAATGTGTTGAAGATGCATGGTTGTTTGTTAAAAGTCGTGTTGAGTGTGCAGGTGTCAAATACGTTCTTGGAATCTTCGTTGATTTCAAGGGCGCGTTTGATTACTTGAGCCTGGGAAGCGTGCTTTGACAGGTGTGTGTGGTTGGATGTCGAGACATAGCCCTCTGGAGAAGCTATTTACCTGAAAAAAAGCTTGTGTGTTCAGTGTGAATGAATGTGCATGGCGTGATGTGACTCGGGGCTGCCCGGAGGGGTCTATCTCTGGTCCATTTATATGGAACCTAATGGTGGACACTCTGTCGGCAGAACCTGAGACTAAATGTGAGTGTTGTGCTTATGCGGATGACTTGCTCATCTTTCTGTCTGGAGATTTGCGGCTTGTGCTGGAGAAAAAATGTGAGGAACTCATGCGTCTGGTTAACATCTGGGGTGGGGGTGTTGGCGTCAGTGTGGCAATGGACAAGACTGTGACAATGCTGCTCAAGGGCAAATTGTCACTGAGTCGTCCGCCACACATAAAAGTTGAAGGCGCAAGCCTCAGGTATGTGACGAAAGTCAAATACCTGGGTATCACCATTGGGGAGCGCATGAGTTTTGAGCCTCATCTCGCTGGTTTCAAGGGGCGAATCTCCCTTGTTGTTGGTCAGTTGCGCCGAGTGTTGAGGAGTGAATGGGGTCTGAGTCGAAGGGCAGTGCGTATCATATACGGGGGTCTATTTGTTGCATGTGTAACATTTGGAGCCTCGGTATGGTACCACTGTGTCATGACGGCGAGAGGTAGAGGAAGAATGGAGTCATGTCAGCGCAGCATGCTGCTGGCATGTCTCCCTGTATGTCGCACGGTCTCAACTGAGGCCATGCAAGTGTTGTTGAGTGTAACTCCCCTTGATCTTGAGGTTATACGGAGAGGTATAATGTTCAAGATCAGGAGGGGTTTAGCATTGCTGCCATGTGATGTGAGTTTTTGTGAACTTGTCCCTACCCGTGGTGTTCGTGAGTGTAGTGATGCCCTGAGGGAGCGCGTTCTGTCGGTTTGGCAAAACCGATGGGATGTGAGCTTGAAGGGCAGGGTAACACACAGGTTCATCCGGAGTGTTCGCTTTGCCGAGCAGAACCCATACTTTGATCCGTGCTTAAGTCTTGGTTTCCTCTTGACTGGACACGGATCGATGAATGGGTTCCTCTACGGAAAGGGGTTGAGTGAACATGAGAGATGTATGTGTGGTCCCCAAGTCGAGGATTGGTGTCATGTGTTGTGTGAATGTCCCATATACTCGGATTTGAGGAATCTGAGTGATAGGGGAATTGTTGTTGTGAATGGGGAGTTCGACGTCAGCGGTGTCCTCTGCGATAGGGAACAATTCTTGCGTGTGTCCCGTTTTGCATGTGATGTGTTTAAGCGTAGACGGCAACGTCTACGTTTATCGTAGTTTTGATGTTGCATGCTTCGTGGGGTTTGTGTAACGTCTGAGTTGCGATTGTAGTTCGGTCTTACGGCGGGACTAGCGGCGTCATCATATGGAGTAGCCAACTCAATGGAATAATACCCAGCGAGTTGAGCAGCGAAACGTTGTTGATGACAATGTTGGTATCTGAGTTGGGTTTGTACTAACTATGATATCGTGTGCCTCGGAGAGTAGCGTTGTGTTGTTATTCATTAGTGTTGGTTGAGGGCGTTGGTTGCATGTTGTGTTAAATGTAGCATGTTTGTGTTCTGCATGTTGAAAGGCGGCCTGCCTGAGTGCATAGACTCGAAAGGTTAGTGGTGCTTGTTCTTGTTACAAGTGCTGCGAGACCTCACCAGAGGTTATTCTTTCTGGTACCACGGGATCAGGCGTGCCCAGGAGCTCTTCCAGCTTCTGCCTGATTGGGTTCGGCCCCTTTGGGGAGTATCGTGGTGGTTGTGGTTCCATACCAAATGCGGTAGAGAAGTGCTTCGGCGTTCTCGAAGTGGTTGCGTAGTCTGACTATGCCCGGGTGCCTGACCCATAGAAAGGTATAGGTGTTAGATAGGCCTCGCCCGCACCGGTGGGAAAACTAAGCTATGCACTTAGTCTGCTCTGGTACTCTGGTTATGCTGCCAGAGGGCGTTAGTTGGCGCATTGTATCAACTCGTGGGTGCAGAACCCCGTGGGATTAAGCCTTCACGGCAGGTACTCACGTAAAACTCAGTGACAGATTCTTTCCCTATCTACTGGGCATCCGTCCAAAGTCATGATACCTTCTTCCTGGGTATCGTGTTTTGGACACATGCAAGATGAAAGTGTTTCGTCACTTCAACGCTATAATCTGTTTGGGTTATAGCACGAACCGTGGGTGGCCTTAGCCGAAAGTAAGGCAGGGGTGAGGTAGTCCCCACTGAGTTTAACAATGCCTTCTTAAACCTCACCGGTAGTTGTAGACGTTAAACTCAGAGGAGAAGGGTAATTTCTGTCCCTACCTACTTTGGCATCGGTCCAAACACACGTTGCCGAGCCTGGATGGCCTCGTGTTACGACCAGATGCTAGAAAAATGTAGTTTCGGCGGTTGGAGCTAAATCCTGTTTTAATAGAAAGGCAAAGCATTGGTGCAAGCGCAAAACCGTAAGATTGTAGAATAACAGACTTGTTAAAAGTTTTGCTTAAAACCGAAAGGTGGGCAAGCAGGTGGTATTTATACCTCCAAAACTTATCAATGTCCCTATCTACTCTCAGATCAATTTTAGACACCAACGAGTTCGGACGTGTTTCAAGTTGCTTAAAATTTTTCATAACGGAAATTCCAAGTGAAAACGAAAATTTATTTGTACCCGAAATTTTGTTTCGGCTGTGATACACCAAAGCGTTTATTGGTGAAACCCCGCCCTTAAATTTTAATATTCTGAAAATATCGAACAATCAGTGGAAACCTCAAGTGAAGATAGTTTGTTTGTACCTGAAATTTTATTTCGGTAGTGAAACATCGATTATCGGTGAAAAACCCTGCCATAAATTTGTATATTTTAAGAAAAATATCGAACAATTAGTGGTCATTCAAAGTGAGCAAGAAATTTTGTTCTACCTGAAAAGGTATAAGCCTTATCTGTGAAAATCCGGATAAATTTTGAATAAGTTTTAAAATTTTTGAAATATTCAGAAATTAGTGGAAATACCAAGTGAACAAATTGTGATTTACCTGAAACGATATTTGGGTTCAGTAAACATAAGTTGAGAAAACACCGGATTAAATACGAATAATTTGTTTTTTCTGACCCAATCCATCGTGTGCGGGTGTGAACGGAAAGTTAAATTAATAGTAGAAATTTCAAAATCGGAAAACCCATTTTAAGTTTGGAAATTTTTTTCCTTTCTATAAAGGTGGAAGTACAACTGTGGAAAAACTGTGATTTGCATAGTTTGAAAGTCTAAAATAGACATCAAAAGTAATTAATAATTCAATTTCTATATTAAAATTGTTTGATAGTGAAAGTGTGATCATGAAAGCCAAATCGAACCATGGAAAATCCGACGGTACCCGGAAGAAAAGAGCTAACGCATCCAAGCCGCAACAGGAGAATAAAATACGGAAAACTAAGCCCGAAGTGTTCACAGGAGTGGACGCCGAGACTTCAATTTCGTCATCCGAAGACGAATCCCGGGCTCAAGGTAAGTCTGTTTGTTTTACGACGGCAAAAGCAAATTTCGACCAAATGTCTGTCACTTCGTCTGATGAAAACCCCGAACCGGCCTGAAATAATGAACCAAGTGTAAGAGAAAGTAATTCACAACATTCTAATTCTTTACAACATAACACAAATGATATGAATCCAAGAGCATTAGTGGCCAACATCACCGCTGCCATGGTCGAAATGAAAGGTTCATGCAAAACGCTGCTACAAAGTACAACAGAAGGACAGAAAGTAGGAGAATATTTGACAAAATTTAATGAAACGGTCTACAATAACTGCATAAATCTTCTCCTATTTATAAATGAGCAACAAGCGAAAGTACATACACTTGAACTAGCGCTGGCCAAAAAACACCGCCGACACAGCAAACCCAGTAGGAAAAAATCAACGTGGTCGAACCGCCAGAAATCGTGACCGTTCCGAATCCAGAACACACTGGTCCACGATTGTAAAGGCACAAGATGAAGAGCAAGACTCATACCAAGCCTTTAAAAATGCTATCAAAGACCAGAAGCCGGAAGAAGTCGGAGGACCCTTCGTAAAGGTAGTCAAATTAAAAAGCGGCAAAACCATCATCGAGACATCCACAAAAACAGACCACATTAAGCTAAAGGAAACACTCGAAACACGCGCAAAGGAAACACTTCTTACCAGGCAATTCAAGACTACAAGTCCGATAATGGTCATAAAGGGAGTTGATTCCTTAACAGATATAAAGGAAGAAAATATAGCCAAAGAAATCATAGAAAACAATCCTGACATCTGTAAGCAAATCGGATCAGAAAAAATGGAAAAATGAATTAAATTCCTCGCGAAACGAAAATGCAGAGACCCGGCAAAATCCGATTGGAAATTCGAAGTTTCTCCAGAAGTATATAAAGTACTTATAAAAGCAGACAAAATTGTATTGGACTATACACTGGTTGGCATCCGGGAACATATCGATGTAACGAGATGTTTCAAATGCAACATGTATGGACATGTGTCGAAATACTGTAAGGCGACAAATGAAACCTGCCCCAAATGTGCAGAAGAATACAAGGACAAAGAGTCACACGTATGCCCAACAGGCAAAATATCAAAAACACCTCAATATCAGAATGGGTAGTGGATACTGCGGAATCACTAAGCGACCACAGATACATTTCCTTCAGCATAAATCTGGCAGTCCAGAAACCAAAGTTAAGATCAACCTACAACGTCAAACATGCAGACTGGGACCAGTTCAGGAGCCACATCGACAAATACAACTCCACAATTGTTATGGAAAGCAGAACACCAAACCAGCAAGCTGATCAATTACAAAAAGTGGCAAAAGAGGCATGCAACACAGCCATGTCAAAAATAAAAGGCACGCCAAAGAAAATCTTTAACACCTGGTGGACGGAACAGTTGCAACAAATAAAAACCAAACTAAGACGAGCACGAAGAAAAAAGCAAAACGCGAAAACACCGGAACAAAAATTGGACCTACAAAAAAAAATGAAAAAATACAGGAAACTTTACAAAGTCAAAATAAAATCAGCCAAGCATCTATCGCTGGTACTAGCGCTCGAAGAAAACAACACCAATAAGGATCCGTGGGACATAGCGCACAAAATTATTAATGCAAAAGGCAGACCACCAATTAAAAATAGGTCTATCCAAAGAACAGATGGATCATGGACGAAAACCGAAAGAGAAACAACGGAAGAATATATAAAGAAATACTTCCCGAAAGACACGGAAAACGATGATACACCCCAGAACAAAAGAGATCGAAAAAAAATATGCTCTTGGTCTGAACAAGAAACGATGCCAATAACCAAACAGGAACTGATGAGCGTCATCAATGCAAGACCACGAAAGAAGGCCCCAGGACCAGACAAGTTCCCGAACCAGGCGCTTAAACCACTAGCAGAGGTACTTACACCGGAATGGGTCAAAGTCTTAAACAACTCCATAAAGGAAGGATCCTTCCCACGAATCTGGAAAACAGCCGAAATTTCCTGGATACCGAAAGCAGGATCAGACGATCTCAGACCGATATGCCTTCTTCCAACTATAGGGAAAATATTCGACAAAATACTAGCTGATCGACTGACACACTTCTTTGAAACCAACGACAAGTTAAATCGACACCAATACGGATTCCGTCAAACAAGATCAACAATAGCTGCCGTCGGGAACGTAGAAGAAGTGTTCCGACAAAACACCAAAAAGAAATGGCATACGCTCTCGGTTACAATGGACATAAAAAATGCGTTTAATTCGGCATGGCACCCGAGACTGGAACATCTACTGGCAAAAACAGGCTGCCCTAGGGATCTTGGAAGAACAATCATCAATTTTCTGCAAAACCGTAAAATCACTACCAACGGAGTTGAAGACTACACAGAGAGAGGAGCACCACAGGGTTCCTGCCTCGGACCGATCCTGTGGCTCATCATAATGGAAGACTGGTTCCATCAAATGACGAAAACAGAAACAGACGACAGGACATCTCTTCATGTGCAAGCGTTTGCAGACGACCAACTGATTATGATTTCTGGAACATCGGTCAAAAGAATCGAAGAGCTGTGGACCCGAACGTGGCAACAATGCAAAAATTGGGCAGAGGACAACAAACTGAAATACGCTCCACAAAAGACTATCGCCATGTTCTCAGCGGCCAGAAACAAAATAAGACCACCTGTGATTAGAATGGATGACACAAAAATCGCATTGTCGAAAACACTTTAGTATCTGGGCATAATTCTAGACGAGAAGTTCACATGGGTCGAACATGCGAAACACATTAGGGGAAAAGTTCTAGAAAAAGCTCACAGGCTGTTTATAGTGGCAGGAAAGACTTGGGGTACAGACAAGAAAATACTGCGGAAGATCTACGAAGGTGCAATCAAACCACTTATGCTGTACGGCGCAGAGATATGGGGACAAAACTCGGACAGCAGAGCGATACAGAAACATCTAGAAGCAGCACAAAGAGCTTTTCTGTTGGCGATTTCAAAAGGATACAGGACAACGGCTAACAAGGCACTACAAATTCTTACCAACCAGCCACCACTCTACTTAGAAGCCAAGAAACGAAGAGAATACTACATGGAAATCAGACTAGGCAAATACAGCAGAAAACCCACACCGAAGGAAAAAATCCATCCAGCAGCATACATACAACGAAAATATGGCATCATCAATGAATCTCCTACCAACATTGACAGCAAGGAAATTTGGATATATACCGACGCTTCAATCTGTACAAATACAGGAATTGCTGTTATTATACAAGAAAAGCTGATTACAACCAGGAAAGCATCGACAGTTACCGGGCGTAGAAATTCGCACAGAGCAGAAACGAAAGCACTGGAAATGGCAGCGGAATTCATCATTGGACGTGACAATAGGAAGAATGTAATTAACTTTGTGACAGACTCCAGAGTAGCACTAGAAAAACTGTGCAATCCACCGTATACCGACGCCGGCACAAACAACGTGGCATGTAAAATAAAAGAGCTGGAAACATACGGAAATAAAATTCGGCTCCACTGGACTAGTGGACACAAAAACTACACAAAGGAAATGATGGCTGTTGACTTATTAGCAAAGAAAGCGGCGTTAGCATCGGGAATCTATGAACCTACAAATATATGCCAAGAGGAATCTGAAGCGAAATACAAAACGGAAAAACACGCATTGACAAGATGGAACCGAGAATGGACCACCACCAAAGCCGGAAGAAATGTTTATAAAGTCATCGCCCTACCGACGGAAAGTGCAACCAAACTTAGTCCAAAAGCAGTCCACCTCATCACACAGCATGGACCTTTCAACGTGTACCTAAATGTAACCACTACTTGCATCTGCGGTACCTGCGATGACGACATGCAACACATTCTAAACGAATGTTCGGAACCCAGAAGAAAAGAAGCGAGAGAAGCGTTCATCGAAAAATCCACCGACGGGAAAATACACTTAAAAATCACAGACAGTTCAACAACAGAATATATACAGGAGGTAAATAAACTGGCAGAAAATATGGTGTTTGACTATTACAGGTGACCAGACCAAATATGAAACAAGAGACGCGCAAAGGTGCCCCTCTAATTATTGGAAGGTGGAGGTGGTTGGGTTCCTTCCGTGGTGGTCATTCGTTGGATCGTAGAGAAGGGAAATTATGTTTTAAATGCTTAAAACCGAAAGGTGGGTAAGCAGGAAGTATACTTCCAACTAATCATCCATGTCCCTATCTACTCAGTTCGAATTGTTTTGTCGATGAGAACGGACGTGTTTGAAGTGCTTGGTTTTGATTTTTGATTACTAAAAAATTATTTGATTTAAATTTAGATTATAATCTGGATTTGTGGACTTGGTAAGGTACAATTTGAAATATAATAGGACTTGAACATAACGGTTCTGTGAGAGCGCGTGGTAACAGAATCGTAACGGTACCAACATCTGGTCGCTGTTTACGGCGTGATAACGGTACCACCATCTGGTACATTATCACGGTCGCGAAAGACGCGAAAATACCGCGGCATATTTCGCAAGGGGATCAATCACCTAAAGGTAGGCAATCGCGAGGCCAGATCGAAAATTACGAAAATGTGGGACGATTGCCTACCTCGAGGCGTTCACGCACCAAGGAATTCACATCCACCCTCAATCGAAACGCGCAAGCGACTGATCATCTGGCCGCCCATCGATCAAGGATGATCCTCGATCAGCGAAGCGACTCCGCCCCTTTTGAGCGCTGGAGGGAGTGGCTCGATGGAGTCGGCACACGCTCAGGGTCAACGATCGATGCGAGAAATCGTTCATTGACCTCATCCCAGCGTGGGAATCCAGCCATTTGCCAGGGGTGAATGACCGGATCGGGTACAAATGGAGTACGTGACTCCAGGCACGCAGGATCGATGGCACGCGCGTCGCGTTAGACCGTTAGGAATTTCAGGAATATAAGGGACCGACATGGTGGAAGCGGGGCTCATTTTTTTTTTCTTTGCTCGTTGGCTTTCCTCGTGCTCCCCGAAAAGTGCGGATTTCGTCTGGGCGAAGACAAGGTGGTCGAGTGTAATAGGTGTTGGAAGGTTTCGGCAAGTTTCCCTGTTGTTGGTCCTTCGGTCGGGAGGGGACTCCTTACGGTTTTGAAAAGAAAATAAAGCTAACCTGGAGAAGGTGAAATCGTGGTGTAGCGCGAAAGGATGATAGTGCCAATTCGGTTAGGAAGAACTTTGAGAATTCGAGAGAGAGTGAACTTAGAATGTTAAAGAACATTAAAGGATTAGTGAAGTAGAATTTAAGCACGTGGGAGTTGAAGACAATAAACCCGAGGTGTTAAACTATGGTGAACTTGAGGCATTAAAGAACATTGAAGAATTAGTGAAGTAGAATTTAAGCACAGAAGACAATAAACCCGAGGTGTTAAACTATGGTGAACTTGAGGCATTAAAGAACATTGAAGAATTAGTGAAGTAAAATTTAAGCACGTGAAGTTGAAGACAATAAACCCGATGTATTAAACTATGGTGAATTTGAGGCATTAAAGAACATTGAAGGATAGTGAAGTAAAATTTAAGCACGTGAAAGTTGAAGACAATAAACCCGATATATGAAACTATGGTGAACGTGGGATATTAAAGAATATTGAAGGATTAGTGAAGTGGAGTTTGAGCACGTGTAAGTCGAGGACAATAATATACTCGATATATTGAGATATGATGGAATCAAAATAATGAATTAGTGATTAGTGAACTTGAAATATTATGACTGTTGGACCGGAAGCATCGAAGAGGTGGTGAGTGAGCAGCCAGCCGGAACGCCGGGACAGCGAGCGCAGCAGGAACTCGTATAGAGCTAAGTACTAGGTTTAAGGAATGATTGTACAAGTAGAATTAAGGGAAAGTTAGCGTAGTTAATAGGGCAATAGCAGGGCTACACAAGTAAGTAATTTCGTAACTAATGAGTTGTAACATTGTAACTGGCGAATTGGCACCATTTCTTCGAAATAATAGTTTTGTAATACGAGTTTCGATTTGTTTTATTGTACGATTGGGAGCCTTCCCTTATTGATGCGACCGCGGGGTTTCTCGCTTTAACCGCGAATCGCACCGGTGACTCGTCCCAAAACGAGTGGCGCCCACCCACGACCTTCTTCGCGGGCAATAGGCCGGGTGAGTCACCAACCTCTGCAGGTGTCGGAGGATCGTCGCAATTAAATACTTGGAGAACGTGACATTTTGGCGCCCAACGTGGGGCTCGAACCCACGACCCTGAGATTAAGAGTCTCATGCTCTACCGACTGAGCTAGCCGGGCAGTGGGTACTGAAATTGACGCAATTCCATTCATCGATTTAGATTCGCAATTGGAACATTTCATTCAGTTATATTATATCATTTATTTGTTTGATATTGAACGCGTATATTCACGACGCGAACGTTGACTTAGAGATAGCCTCTTTATTCGTAGTATTTGTTTTCTTTTGCGTTTTCGCGGATATTGCGGGTATTTTCGTTTCAATCGCGAATTCGTTCGAAAGGTGCGAAGTCGGAAGAACGCTGAAGACGCGTGAAATCCTCTCCAATCAAAGAACAATTGCCCATGAAGCAGGCAGGGGCCTTGTAGAGGGCGGATCGAAGAGCGTAATCAAGGTGCGAGAATTTGATGTGTCGTAAGTAGGTTCTCTCGGTGAGTAGGAACAATAGGTGTGCAACGTCGAGATCTCCCGGAACGTTGTGAATTGTCGGGTGACGAGGGGTTTCCACCTTTTTTTTCTTTGGTTTTTTTTTTTCTTTCTTTATGTAATGGAACGCAGATTATAAATCAAGGTCCTCGTATGGTGTAGGATTTTACTTCGGTGTAGGATTTCCACGGTGGTTCTTCTTCAGGCGGCCTTCTTTAATTATTCTTGACCTTTTTTTGCTCCTCCAGGGTCCTTACCTTTATCGTTTTTAGGCATATAACTCATATTTCAGGTGGAAGTAATCGCGTTTGGCAGAATCTTTATTTTGGGGCCCCCACAAATTTCTCTTTCTTTCTTGGATTTGTTTTTGTTTTTTTTTTTACCATCGTGCCGGCGTAACAGCCAAGCAGTTACAAGGGCAGAATGGCAGGCAGGTTGAAAATAAAAATTGATCGGCTCAATCAAAAGGAGTTAATCCACGAACTTGCCGTTCACGGCCTCAAACCGGGGAAGGTGGAGGACATGAGGAGGGCGTTGCGACCAGCTGAGAAAGCAGCTCAACAACTGGGGAGTCTCCCGTTGATTCCATATCCGTTCTCACACGGGGAGGAAGTCGAAGCGATGCGAGAATCTCTTACGGAAATTCAGGGATTGGTGGAAGCAATCCGCCCGGGTGAAGAAGGGGAAAAGGCAATCGAAAAACTCGAAACAAAAATCGGATTTGCGCTACGCCGCATTGGACGGTTGCCATCAGAGGGCGAGGAGGAGTTGAGGACGCGAGGGGAAATCGAGGCCGAACTGCGATTACAGTATGGGCACCTGCTCCTGAAAATTCATGGCGACGACGATTCGACCGGAGAAGAGGGAAGCGGGTACACAGAGGCCTCACCGATGAAATCCACCGGAGAAGTCCTAGTGAAGACGGTACCGGTACAGAAGTGGGGAGTAAACTTCGCAGGGACCACGCAGGACTCCTTATGTGCATTTCTGGAGCGAGTGGAGGAGCTAAGACAATCCCGAGGTATCGATACGCCAGTGCTATATAGATCGGCAGTGGAGCTCTTCTCGGGACGAGCGCTCACGTGGTTTAGGGCCAATCGTGAGAGAATAAGAGACTGGTCAGGACTGGTAAGGGAGCTACGAAGAGAATTTCTGCCACCAGATTACGATGAGCGACTTTGGGAAGAAATAAAGTCCAGGACGCAAGCGAAGGAAGAATCGATGGGATCCTACGTCGCCGCAATGCAGGGGCTCTTTCGACGATTGTCAGAACCGCCGTCCGAAAGCCGAAAATTGACGACTGTAACAAGGAATTTGGCACCATTCTACCTAACCCAATTGGGCCCATCGAAATTTGAAGAGTTGAATGAACTGGTGGAATGGGGCAGGCGCCTAGAATTGACGCGGTCAAGAGTAGAAGCCTACGTTCCACCTCCCTTAAGAAGGTCTAAGGGACTACTCGAGCCTGACCTAGCATATGTGCGGGAAGGACTTGAAACGGTAAACATCGTAGGGGAGCGAAGCAACATTAGGTGTTGGAACTGTCGGCAAGAGGGACACACTTCCAGAGCATGCAGCCAACCTCGTAAATGCTTCGGATGCGGACGCGTGGGACAGATAAGGTCGTCATGCCCAAATTGCAGCAGAAGAGACCGAGGAAGAGAGGAAGGACAAACGAGGGATCGAAGCCAACATAACGACTCACGTCCTTCGGGAAACGAGGAGGGCACGCGCTAAGCGGCCGAGCGCGTGTCACCAGCAGGTCGCAGGGAGAGGGAGAGTACAAAGCGCCAAAATTGGCCTACGCATTGGAGGTCTACGAGGGAGACAACCGACCCCACATGCGAGTAAAGGTGGACGGCGTGGGGATGACAGGCCTGCTGGATTCGGGGGCGAGTAGAACCATACTCGGAGAACGCGGATGGAGAAGATTGAGGCGATCACACGAAATAGAGGAGGCAGAAGGGTTGAACCACGTGCGCATGGCAAACGGTGAGCTTTGCCAAGTAGTCGGGAAAACCATGGCGTCAATTAACGTCGACCAGAAGAGGAGGAAGATGGAGTTACTGATCATTCCGTCCATACCAAACGAAATCATATTGGGGATTGACTTCTGGAAGGAATTTGGCCTGGTCCTCGACATGAAAGGGTTGCAGTGGGAGACAGTTGCAGCCTGCGAAACCAACCAGGAGAGGGCCTTGACGGGAAGGGAAGGTCTCACCGGGAAGCAACAGGAGCTACTGGAAAAAACGATAGAGGAAGAATTCGGCAAGATGGGAGAGGGCCTGGGATGCACCACACTGGTCGAACACACAATCCGAACCAACTCCCAGCCAATTAAACAAAGGTATTACCCAGTGTCACCAGCGGTACAAAAACACCTCCACGAGGAGTTGGATGAAATGTTGCGGCAAGGTGTGGTGGAACCATCTAAAAGCCCATGGTCGTCACCCATATTATTGGTACGCAAGAAGGATGGGTCGTTTCGTTTCTGCGTGGACTTCCGGAAGCTAAATGCGGTTTCGGAAAAAGACGCGTATTCAATTCCCTTCGTAGCAGCCACGCTAGACAAACTGCGTGGAGCAAAATACCTGTCTTCACTAGACGTCAAGTCTGCCTTCTGGCAGGTGCCGATGGAGGAAGCCTCCAAAGCGTACACGGCATTCACGATCCCAGGCAGGGGATTGTTCCAGTTCAGACGAATGCCATTCGGGCTGCACAACTCCTCAGCAACCTGGCAAAGGCTGATGGATAATGTACTCGGCGCGGATCTTGAACCATTCGTATTCACTTATCTGGACGACGTGATAATCGTCACACCAACTTTCGAGCGGCATATCGAGGTGCTGAAGGAGGTCTTCAGACGCATCGCACAAGCAGGGTTGAGAGTGTCTCGCGAAAAATGCAAATTCTGCAGAGAACGACTACAATACTTAGGGTACGTGGTCAACGAGGAAGGACTCCACGTGGATCCAGAGAAGGTAGCCGGCGTCAACCAGATACCACGACCAAGCTCGGTAAAACACGTTCGACAATTCCTAGGCATGGTCTCGTGGTACCGGAGATTCATACCAGACCATGCAACCCTGGTGGCACCACTAAATGCCTTGCTGAAGAAGGGATCACGATTTCAGTGGACCAGCGAATGCGAAGCGGCCTTCGAGGGCTGTAAGAGGAAGCTGACCGCAGCACCGGTCTTAGCATGCCCGGACTTTGAACGTCCATTTAAGATACAAACCGACGCATCAGACGTTGGTTTGGGAGCAGTACTCAGCCAAGCGTATCCGACAGGCGAACGAGCGGTGTGTTTCCTCAGCCGATCGCTGACAAAAGGGGAGCGCAAGTACTCAACCACGGAGAAAGAATGTCTAGGAGTTTTGTGGGCGGTGGAGAAGCTTCGTCCGTACGTGGAAGGCACCAAATTCTCAGTCATTACAGACCATCACTCCCTCGTATGGTTGAATAACTTGAAGGACCCGAACGGCAGGTTGGCACGATGGGCAGTGAGACTCCAACAGTTTGATTTTGAGGTTATTCACCGAAAAGGGAAGGAAAACGTGGTACCAGATGCTCTATCTAGAGCAGTGCCACTGGGAGGAACCCTCGCGGCAATAAACGCGAAGAGACCAGCAATAAAGACAAGGCGCGAAGAAATAAAAGAAATCCATGCCAAATTGACGGGGAAAGTACGGAGGAAGACGGTGCCAGAGGCAGAAAGGGGGAACGTGCTCTGGGAATGCCATGACGACCCGAAAGCGGGACACATGGGGGTGCGACGTACGCTAGATCGGGTGAAACAAAAATATCAATGGAAGGGGATGTCCAAAATGGTCAAGGAATATGTCAGGAGGTGCAAGGTATGCCAAGCTATAAAGGTGGAAAGAAAACCTGCAGTAGGGGGTATGGTGTCGCGAGTGGCGGGGGTAACAGAACCCTGGAGCACGATTTGTGTCGATCTAATCGGCCCCTTGCCGAGATCCAGCAAAGGGCACCGACACATCATGACAGTGGTGGACAACTACACGAAGTTCGCGCTAGTTATACCAATGAGAGCAGCGACAGCCAGCGAGGTAACCCGACTGCTCGAAGAAAGGGTCTTCCTGATGTTCGGCGTACCGTCAAAAATCATCTGCGACAACGGGGTACAATTTAAATCAAAGCAGCTACAACAGCTAGCAGAAGGCTATGGCCCAGACATCTGCTACACAGCGCTGTATCATCCACAGGCTAATCCGGCGGAGCGCACCAATCAGGAAATAAAGAGAATGGTAAGATCACACGTAGGGACGAACCAACGAGATTGGGACAAGGAATTAGCCAAAATCGGATGCGCCCTACGCACGTACACGCACGAAAGCATGGGGGTAACCCCATACTTCCTGAATTTCGGGCGGGAAATGGTCACCAGCCGCGTTGACCAAGTAGAAGCCAGCATGGAGGGAGGCACCATAGACCCTCACAAACGTGCAGCAGAGCTCCAAGCGATCAGGAAGATGGTGCACGAAAAACTGTCCCGATTGCTGACACATCAAACACAGCGCTACAATCTGCGGAAACGAAGTCCGGATTTCGCAGAAGGCGACTTAGTCTGGCGTCGAAACCACTCCCAGTCGGACGCCAGCAAACACTTCGCAGCCAAGTTGGCACCAGAATATGTTGGCCCCTTCACAATCCAAAAGAAAACGTCCACGGCAACATATAAACTCGTAGACGAAAAAGGCAAGGATGCTGGGGTCTGGAATGCGAAAGACCTCAAGACTTACGTACCATAATAACGAACCATCGTCACACACCCCATTAATCGCGATAGAGTAGGCGAGGTTAGGATCACGGGGTTGAGTGAGAGGCGCGAGTAGACAAGAAAAATTCCAAGCCGTGTTAGGTCTGATAACGTTGAAGCCGACGTAATTAAGGAATAGGATCGGGTGATCCTCTTGTGACAAGGGGGGGAATATCACGGTCGAGAAAGACGCGAAAATACCGCGGCATATTTCGCAAGGGGATCAATCACCTAAAGGTAGGCAATCGCGAGGCCAGATCGAAAATTACGAAAATGTGGGACGATTGCCTACCTCGAGGCGTTCACGCACCAAGGAATTCACATCCACCCTCAATCGAAACGCGCAAGCGACTGATCATCTGGCCGCCCATCGATCAAGGATGATCCTCGATCAGTGAAGCGACTCCGCCCCTTTTGAGCGCTGGAGGGAGTGGCTCGATGGAGTCGGCACACGCTCAGGGTCAACGATCGATGCGAGAAATCGTTCATTGACCTCATCCCAGCGTGGGAATCCAGCCATTTGCCAGGGGTGAATGACCGGATCGGGTACAAATGGAGTACGTGACTCCAGGCACGCAGGATCGATGGCACGCGCGTCGCGTTAGACCGTTAGGAATTTCAGGAATATAAGGGACCGACATGGTGGAAGCGGGGCTCATTTTTTTCTTCTTTGCTCGTTGGCTTTCCTCGTGCTCCCCGAAAAGTGCGGATTTCGTCTGGGCGAAGACAAGGTGGTCGAGTGTAATAGGTGTTGGAAGGTTTCGGCAAGTTTCCCTGTTGTTGGTCCTTCGGTCGGGAGGGGACTCCTTACGGTTTTGAAAAGAAAATAAAGCTAACCTGGAGAAGGTGAAATCGTGGTGTAGCGCGAAAGGATGATAGTGCCAATTCGGTTAGGAAGAACTTTGAGAATTCGAGAGAGAGTGAACTTAGAATGTTAAAGAACATTAAAGGATTAGTGAAGTAAAATTTAAGCACGTGGGAGTTGAAGACAATAAACCCGAGGTGTTAAACTATGGTGAACTTGAGGCATTAAAGAACATTGAAGAATTAGTGAAGTAGAATTTAAGCACAGAAGACAATAAACCCGAGGTGTTAAACTATGGTGAACTTGAGGCATTAAAGAACATTGAAGAATTAGTGAAGTAAAATTTAAGCACGTGAAGTTGAAGACAATAAACCCGATGTATTAAACTATGGTGAATTTGAGGCATTAAAGAACATTGAAGGATAGTGAAGTAAAATTTAAGCACGTGAAAGTTGAAGACAATAAACCCGATATATGAAACTATGGTGAACGTGGGATATTAAAGAATATTGAAGGATTAGTGAAGTGGAGTTTGAGCACGTGTAAGTCGAGGACAATAATATACTCGATATATTGAGATATGATGGAATCAAAATAATGAATTAGTGATTAGTGAACTTGAAATATTATGACTGTTGGACCGGAAGCATCGAAGAGGTGGTGAGTGAGCAGCCAGCCGGAACGCCGGGACAGCGAGCGCAGCAGGAACTCGTATAGAGCTAAGTACTAGGTTTAAGGAATGATTGTACAAGTAGAATTAAGGGAAAGTTAGCGTAGTTAATAGGGCAATAGCAGGGCTACACAAGTAAGTAATTTCGTAACTAATGAGTTGTAACATTGTAACTGGCGAATTGGCACCATTTCTTCGAAATAATAGTTTTGTAATACGAGTTTCGATTTGTTTTATTGTACGATTGGGAGCCTTCCCTTATTGATGCGACCGCGGGGTTTCTCGCTTTAACCGCGAATCGCACCGGTGACTCGTCCCAAAACGAGTGGCGCCCACCCACGACCTTCTTCGCGGGCAATAGGCCGGGTGAGTCACCAACCTCTGCAGGTGTCGGAGGATCGTCGCAATTAAATACTTGGAGAACGTGACAACATTTTATCAGACACGAGTAACGGGATCGACATCTGGCGTTTTGCTCGGTTCTGCATAACGGGATATACCGTTAGGAACTTTGATTTTTGATTAAATTTTTGATATTTGATTTGGTTTTTGATTTTTGATTTTTGATATTGTTTCTTTCTTTTTGTTGTGTTAGGGATTCAAAATTTGGCCAATATACAAAAGAACGGAATAGCCAATCGAACGCAATCAATCAATAAAATCACGATTACAAAATTAACCAAAACTTGGCCAACACACTAAAAACGGAGAATTGTTAACACCAGTAACATCGATACACAAAATAACAACACGAACACCAAATCACCGATCATCAATCGATCGCAAGCAATACAACCGAAAAAACACTTACCAAAAAATACGCTGATCCGATAGGAATAAGAATCAATCAAGCAAGTTGAATCGAACGAGAACCACCACGCACAACAGCCGGAAGACAACTATGCCAGTACGCCAGTATGCCCCTGCACCTCCCCTCCCTCGATTAGACACCAACCAAGAGACTGTTCCCACGAACAATGACAGCAAATTGCTGACCCAGTAAACTACCTGTCCCTAAAATGATAAGACGACGAAAAGAAAAATGACACCGCGAAAAAGTGCAGGTGCACTAACTTGGAAACGGTTTACCTATGAACTCCCAAGAATGAAAAATTAATCTCAGGGTCAAGTGCAGGTGCACTAACTTGGAAATGGTTTATCTAGGACAATGAACTCCCAAGAATGAAAAATTAATTTCAGGGTCAAGTACAGGTGCACGACGCGCGAACGGATGGACGGATATTGACCTCGGGCAGATGGGCATGGATCGAACTACATGCAAAAATGAAAATATCATCAGTTCAGCATGGGAACAACATTTCTACAGGGGGTCAATGGCTGAACGCGTAGACATGATTCTGCAGGCTCATCGATAGCTCTTCGATCGACAAGAGTGCATGGGCAGCAAAAAATATTGGATAAATAGCCAGCGAAAAACCTCCACGAGTCAGTTGAAATCGTCACCCTGACCAAGGAGGGACCCCGAGCAAAGATCGAGACGCAGAAGAGGGAAGACTCTCTGCCCCAGAAACGGTGAATTAGAAGGAAGACTCTCTGCCCCAGAAACGGTGAATTAGAAGGAAGACTCTCTGCTCCAGAAACGGTGAATCTGAAGGAAGACTCTCTGCCCCAGAAACGGTGAATTTGAAGGAAGACGCTCTGCTCCAGAAACGGTGAATCTGAAGGAAGACTCTCTGCTCCAGAAACCGTGAATTTGAAGACCTCCTGTTCCAGAAACAGAAGACTCGCGGAAGGAAGACTCACCTGTTCTAACTCTTTACATTTCAGATCTGAGCACTCACGCCAGAAAAGGTAAACCTGACCTAGTAGTCGGCTACCTTAAGTCCTGAACGGCCCACGTAGGCAACAGGCATTTCTCAACACGCTCTATCTTCCAGTAGATGTCTGGACAGGCTCCTGCGACCCTAAGAGAAGCACTACAAGACCCAACCGTGGGACCACGACCAATTACCATCGAAGAATACCGACGGCGACACCTTCGCCCGGAACTAAAGGAACCACCTATACCTCCAGCCCCCAAGAAACGACGTTCTGGTTCGGAGGCGTATTTCCAGAGGAGACTTCAGGAGGCCCAACGAAAACTAGTTCTCGCTAGTACTAAGGACGAAAAGAAGACAGCGAGCCTGGAAATCAACAAGATTAAGGTGGAGAGGAAGAATTACCGTCAACACAAGAGGGCAGAGAAACAGACGAGAAAGTAAGGGTCCAACCAGCTGCACTTTCGAAGGGAATTTGAGGGAGAACTTTGTTAAGACAAAAGATATTCAATTAAAAAGCGAAAATTTTTGTATTATCGAGAGGATCTGTTAAGATAAAATGTACTTCATTATAAAGCGAAAATTTTGTAGTGTCGATAGGATTTTTGAGAGAGATTTTGTTAAGAGAAATTACGATTAATCGTAAAGAGAAACTTTTGCAAGGTAGATAGGATTTTGAGGACGGATTTGTTAAGATTCGATTGTAACGAGAAAATATTGTACCATTAGTAGAACACTGAGGGAGAATTTTGTTAAGGCAAAATATACTCAACTAGAAAGCGAAGATTTTTGTATTATCGAGAGAATTTGTTAGGATAAAATATAGTCAACCATAAAGCGAAAATTTTGTATTGTTGATAGGATTACAGAGAGAAGTTGTTAAGGGAAATTATATTCAAACGTAAAGAGAAACTTTTGTACTAGGATTTTGAAAAAGGCTCTATTAAGACGAAATACATGCAATTGTAAAGAGGACGTCTTGTACTTTCGATAGAATCTCTGAGCCAGGATTTATGGGGGAGATCTCCGATGTTGAAAACCCCGTAAAATCCCAACATAAATTTGGCGCAGTAGATAGGATCAGTACAAGTTGTAGAAATATCTTCACGAATACAAGGAGAACAAATAGTAAGGGGAAAAGAGATAACACCTGGCGTCTACATCGGTAACGCACTGGTACAACCAATAGAGGACAAGGTAAAATTTACGGTGATGAACGCGACCGACGAAATAGTAACACTAAAGGAGCTACAAGTCGAGGTAGAGAAATACAAAGAAAAGAAGACAAGGAAAAGTTATGGGATACAAAAAGGAGTACAGATAACAGATAGAAAAGGCGATGAAAAAAGAATAGCAGAAATAATGAAGATAGTAAATATAGGGGATGACCTAAACCTAGAGGAGAAGCAGTCCATAGAAGGTATTATACATGAGTTCCAGGACATATTTCACTTGCCAGGGGAGAAATTGAAGTACACCACCACGGTACAACACGAAACTTGTTAGGTAGAAATAGGAATATACGTAAACATAATGTACAATTAAACGCGGCTACTTCGAGATCGCTCCCACTCTTCGGCCTTTTGGGACAATCGAGCAATTAACGCTCGAATCTTGGGACCCCCACAATTGGAAGCACTACCCGAAACCGCTCGTTTCGTATTCAGGATTGACGTTGACGAACACGGCACCAACGCCACAGCTCCAGCAGTCTCAGAATCCACCGGCGCCACAACTCCAGCCGTCGCGGATTCCACCTGGGCCACAGGAACCGAACTCGGCGCGGGGGCGAACTTAAAAAACCGCTCGTGGAAGTAAATAGTGAACGGCGGACGATCGATCTCCACAAAATCTGGGTGAGGGAGCAAGCGTTGCTCCTCGTCCCAGCGACGAGCCTCCTCATCTCGCCTCCAACGCTCCACTTTCAAGGCATACCCAACACGCCATTGGTCGTCATAAAAGGCCTTACGCCGCCGCAACTCCTCCCGGACGGCAAGTGCCAATTCCACGTTGTGTCGATCCATCAACAGAAGTAGACCCAATGGAAAAACAAAAAAAAAAAAAAAAAATGTAAACCATTCTCCCAAAGCAACCACTCTCTCGGAAAATGTAAGTAAGTTATGTATGTAAGTCTATGCAAAACATTAACTAGCAAACACTCCCGAAATACTAACTAGAAAACGAATGTAAAATCCCTCTCTCAAATACTGAAATGTGTAAACAAATGCAAATTTGTAAACAATGGTAAAATCCCTCTCTCAAATACTGAAATGTGTAAACAAATGCAAATTTGTAAACAATGGTAAAATCCCTCTCTCAAATACTGAAATGTGTAAACAAATGCAAATTTGTAAACAATGGCAAAATCCTCTCTCAAAAACCAAAAGTTGTAAACGATTGTAAGGTGTTTGTAAACAATAGTAAACCCCCTCTCACAAAAAACGAAACTTATAAATAATTGTAAAATTCCCTCGCTCGGAAATAATTCGTAAACAATTGTAAGGTTCCTCTCACACAAACAAAACATAAAAAACAAATATTTCCCCAAATTGTTAAACCAATATGTAAACACACACTCATCGCCGTAAAAAGCCAGTTGAAAGGGGGGAACCTCTCTAAAGGAGGGAGGAATGTTAGGGATTCAAAATTTGGCCAATATACAAAAGAACGGAATAGCCAATCGAACGCAATCAATCAATAAAATCACGATTACAAAATTAACCAAAACTTGGCCAACACACTAAAAACGGAGAATTGTTAACACCAGTAACATCGATACACAAAATAACAACACGAACACCAAATCACCGATCATCAATCGATCGCAAGCAATACAACCGAAAAAACACTTACCAAAAAATACGCTGATCCGATAGGAATAAGAATCAATCAAGCAAGTTGAATCGAACGAGAACCACCACGCACAACAGCCGGAAGACAACTATGCCAGTACGCCAGTATGCCCCTGCACCCCCCCCCCCCCCTCGATTAGACACCAACCAAGAGACTGTTCCCACGAACAATGACAGCAAATTGCTGACCCAGTAAACTACCTGTCCCCAAAATGATAAGACGACGAAAAGAAAAATGACACCGCGAAAAAGTGCAGGTGCACTAACTTGGAAACGGTTTACCTATGAACTCCCAAGAATGAAAAATTAATCTCAGGGTCAAGTGCAGGTGCACTAACTTGGAAATGGTTTATCTAGGACAATGAACTCCCAAGAATGAAAAATTAATTTCAGGGTCAAGTACAGGTGCACGACGCGCGAACGGATGGACGGATATTGACCTCGGGCAGATGGGCATGGATCGAACTACATGCAAAAATGAAAATATCATCAGTTCAGCATGGGAACAACATTTCTACAGGGGGTCAATGGCTGAACGCGTAGACATGATTCTGCAGGCTCATCGATAGCTCTTCGATCGACAAGAGTGCATGGGCAGCAAAAAATATTGGATAAATAGCCAGCGAAAAACCTCCACGAGTCAGTTGAAATCGTCACCCTGACCAAGGAGGGACCCCGAGCAAAGATCGAGACGCAGAAGAGGGAAGACTCTCTGCCCCAGAAACGGTGAATTAGAAGGAAGACTCTCTGCCCCAGAAACGGTGAATTAGAAGGAAGACTCTCTGCTCCAGAAACGGTGAATCTGAGGGAACACTCTCTGCCCCAGAAACGGTGAATTTGAAGGAAGACGCTCTGCTCCAGAAACGGTGAATCTGAAGGAAGACTCTCTGCTCCAGAAACCGTGAATTTGAAGACCTCCTGTTCCAGAAACAGAAGACTCGCGGAAGGAAGACTCACCTGTTCTAACTCTTTACATTTCAGATCTGAGCACTCACGCCAGAAAAGGTAAACCTGACCTAGTAGTCGGCTACCTTAAGTCCTGAACGGCCCACGTAGGCAACAGGCATTTCTCAACACGCTCTATCTTCCAGTAGATGTCTGGACAGGCTCCTGCGACCCTAAGAGAAGCACTACAAGACCCAACCGTGGGACCACGACCAATTACCATCGAAGAATACCGACGGCGACACCTTCGCCCGGAACTAAAGGAACCACCTATACCTCCAGCCCCCAAGAAACGACGTTCTGGTTCGGAGGCGTATTTCCAGAGGAGACTTCAGGAGGCCCAACGAAAACTAGTTCTCGCTAGTACTAAGGACGAAAAGAAGACAGCGAGCCTGGAAATCAACAAGATTAAGGTGGAGAGGAAGAATTACCGTCAACACAAGAGGGCAGAGAAACAGACGAGAAAGTAAGGGTCCAACCAGCTGCACTTTCGAAGGGAATTTGAGGGAGAACTTTGTTAAGACAAAAGATATTCAATTAAAAAGCGAAAATTTTTGTATTATCGAGAGGATCTGTTAAGATAAAATGTACTTCATTATAAAGCGAAAATTTTGTAGTGTCGATAGGATTTTTGAGAGAGATTTTGTTAAGAGAAATTACGATTAATCGTAAAGAGAAACTTTTGCAAGGTAGATAGGATTTTGAGGACGGATTTGTTAAGATTCGATTGTAACGAGAAAATATTGTACCATTAGTAGAACACTGAGGGAGAATTTTGTTAAGGCAAAATATACTCAACTAGAAAGCGAAGATTTTTGTATTATCGAGAGAATTTGTTAGGATAAAATATAGTCAACCATAAAGCGAAAATTTTGTATTGTTGATAGGATTACAGAGAGAAGTTGTTAAGGGAAATTATATTCAAACGTAAAGAGAAACTTTTGTACTAGGATTTTGAAAAAGGCTCTATTAAGACGAAATACATGCAATTGTAAAGAGGACGTCTTGTACTTTCGATAGAATCTCTGAGACAGGATTTATGGGGGAGATCTCCGATGTTGAAAACCCCGTAAAATCCCAACAGTTGTCTTTAATTTGGTTCCTTGCTTGGAATGGCGCCAAGCAAAAGTAAAAAGGTGGAGGGAAGGGCATCTTCTTCGAAGATGGTGACTTCCTCCAGTGGAGATGAGTCCTCTACTGAGAGGACGGAATCACGGCCACGTAAGACAAAGCAAAAGTCAAGGAAGCATGCTGTTGCAGCAGAGTCTCCAGTGTGTGTGCAGAAAACTGCTGGGTCTTCTGTTGCAGCAGAGGCTGCTGTCCCTATTGTATGCCTGGAGAGGCTCCCGGAGTCGCAGGTGTGTGTGAGTGAGAAGGAGAGAGTGTTAGAGTCCTCATCGAGTTCGGATGAGGAGGTTGTTGCTGCTCCTGAAACGAGGGTTACAATGAGTGATATTTTCGCGGTTCAGCAGGAGCTAAGGAATGTCATTTTGGATTCCTCGTTGGATAAGACAGAATCCAAGACGATTTTGAATTTGGTAAAGTTGGTCCTTCAGAATGCCAATTTGTTGGCTGAAGCGGAGAGACTTCGTGGACAAGTGGAGGTCTACAAAAATTGTGGTGGCGGCTCAATGTTGAATGTGACTAAGGTTGTTCCGTCGAGTGTTGTCCCTGCTGTTGCTCCGAAGCCTGTGGAGACATGGTCCCTTGTTGTACGCAGCAAGGACAAGACTGTGTCTCCTAAGGAGGTTGTGTCAAAGGTGGTGAAAGAGGTAGCCCCTTCGCTTGGAGTTCGCGTCCATGACGTGAAACCCATCCGGAGTGGTGGTGCCGTTCTTCGCACGCCTACAGTCCAGGAGCGGACTAAGGCAGCTAGTTGTCCGTTGTTTAAAGAGTGTGGTCTTAGTGTGAGTGTAAATGAAAAACTCGGCTCCAGAGTTGTTGTGAAAGGTGTTCCCACGGCGATCACTTATGAAGACTTCATGAGTGATCTCTATGAGTTGAACCTTAAGGAGAAGGTGAAGCCGGATGCTTTCAAGAAAAGCATGCGTCTTGTCAGCAAACCGTGGACTGATAACTCTGGCGCCGAAATTAATGTTGTTTTGGAGGGAACCAATGTCCTTGTCCAGGAATTGTTATCTGTTGGTCGCTGTTACATTAAGTGGTTCTCCTTCCACGTACGAGCGATGGATGCTGTTCGTAGCTGCTACCGTTGCATGGGCTTTGACCATGTGGTGGCAGAGTGCAAACAGAAGTCCGATGTCTGTCGTCGGTGCGGGCAACCTGGGCACAGAGCGATGCAATGCGAAAACGCACTGCATTGCAGAAATTGTGCGCTCAGGGGTCATCCTGCTGGGCATCTCATGATGTCGGAAGCGTGCCCTGTCTACAGCAGCATGGTTGCTCGTGCGAACGCCAGACATTAATATGTCGCTGACAATTCAACAACTGAATTGTCAGGGCTCGTACGCTGTTATGTGTGAGTTTAGTCAGTGTTTGTGTGAGTCGAATTGTTCTTTTGCGCTGCTGCAAGAACCTTATACAGCTGGAGGCTGTGTAAGGGGATTGCCAAGAGGCGTAAGAGTTTTCCCAGATCGTAGAGGAAATGCCGCTGTTGTCGTTAATGACCCGAATGTTGGGTGTGTTCCCGTCAGTGAACTCATCACTGACTGGGGTGTCTGTGTTTTGGTGAAGGGTGTGTTTGGTGAAATGTTTTTTTAAGTGTATATTGCAAGTTTGGGGATGAACTTGATCCTTATCTTGCTTATTTGGATTCAGCTCTGCTACTGGTGAGCAGTACGCCTGCAATCTTTGGTATAGACGCGAATGCATCTTCTCCTATGTGGTTTAGTAAGATGGGTGAAACATCGTCCCATCGATGCCATTATAGGGGAGAGATGCTTAGCGAATACCTGCTTGTTAATTGTCTGCATGTTTTGAATGAACCCAGTGAATGGTACACATTTGCTAGTGTTCAAGGTGCTAGTGATATTGATGTGACTGTTGTAAATGATGCAGCAATGCAGTTTGAGTTTGCATGGTGTGTTAAGGGTGAATGTGGTATTAGTGATCACAACCTGATCGAGGTACTTGTTACCTATGAAAAGGCTGTGACCATTTGCCAACCTGTGTGTGTGAAACGCTGGCGCACTGATCGGGTGGATTGGCAGTTTTATGGCGAGTGCGTTAAGACACAAGCCGTAAATATGCCGCTACATGTTTTTGAGTGTTTGTCGATTGACGACCAAGTGTCAACAATCGACACGTGGATGTCTAGTGTACATCCTCACCTACGTGGTTTAGTAGGATGGATGCAACATCTTCACATCGAAGCCATTATAGGGGAGAGATGCTAGGCGAATATCTGATTGTTAATTGTTTGCATGTTCAGAATGAACCAAGTGAATGGTACACATTTGCTGGTGTTCAAGGTGCTAGTGATATTGATATGACTGTTGTAAATGATGCAGCAATGCAGTTTGAGTTTGCATGCATTCCAATGCATACCAATTGCATACCAATCTTTATAATTATCAAACATTACATGGCGATACTGCAAATTCAGTGTCAACAATGAAGGAAGAACTACGACAAGCCTTGAAGGATGTGACTGCTGGACCAAGGCCAATCCCGATCTCTTAGTACAGAAAGCAGCAGAATAAAAACAAATTACAAGAAGTCAATGATCAGACGAAGAGGAAAACCATAACATTGGATGAGTATAGAAAGAGGCAGATTCAACAGCCGCAGAAGGAAAAATTGAAATCAACATCTGCAAAAAGACAGAGGACCAGAGGAGGAAAATTAAATAAAATTAGGAAAGAACTAGCAAATTTATATTTTTTGGCTAGTATAAGTAACGGAAGAGAAAAAGAAGTTTTCGTCAAAGAAATAAATAAACTAAAATCGGAAAGGAAATTTTATGTTCAAAACAAAAATAAATCAAAGACACACTAAAATACAACATTGTAAAAATTATTCATTAAAATGGGCAAATCAGGTTCAAAAATGAAAGACGAGTTAATAATAAATAACAATGCTGGAACTTCTACATCAAATGTCGCAAACAATGTACCGAATAGATTCCTGGGAAACGTTGAATTAATTTTAGTAGTTTTAGGAGTTTTAATTTGAGGAATTTTAATAATAAGGAAACTGAAAGAATATTTAAACAATATTGTTAAAAGGCAAATAGCTGTTCAGCATGTGTAAAAAATGAATGACATAGAAGCTGTCATAGAAAATATTAATAAGACTACGCTAAATTTCACGAAATACCCGAATCGAGCATTCTTCTCTTGTCATTTATTAACAAAGTTAACAGAGCTAAGAATCATCAAACTTAAATTTAATACCATATATTTAGACATCTTAGATGCTGATAAAGAAGCAGCCATTAAAGTAAAAGAAAAATTTAATAAAGCATATAACACTTTAGAAAATATTTTAGATAATAATATTAAAAAGACCTTAGAGAATGATAAGACCAATATGACTTCCTTTGATATTTCACTGAGTTTAAAAGTAATACCTGAATTTCAGGGTGGCACAAAAACTTTGAATAATTTCCTAAATGTGATAGAATTTTTGTATAATGATTTGAAAGACAATACAGAAAAAGAAAAATTAATAAAATTTGTTCTTAAAACTAGACTCGCAGAAACAGTCAAAAACAAACTTTGTACTACACAAGCACCAACAGATTTAGCTTCTCTACAAGAAAAGTTACAAGAAATATATAGAATTAATAAAACCCCATTGAAAATACAAACAGAACTATGTAAATCAATACAGGGGCATAAAACTGTTAGGGACTTTGCTAGTCAGGTTGAAAATTTGGTAGTCCAACTAAATGGACTACAAATAGTTGAGCAAGGGGAAGAACATAGGCAGATGATTTCCAGATTAAATTATCAGATAGGGTTGAACTCATTCAAACATGGTCTGCAAGAACCAATTAAATCCACGGTCTTCGCAGCAATGCCAAAAAATCTTCAAGAAGCTATTAGAATAGCGAGTGAAGCAGAGGTTCCAAATAGACCTCAAGTGTTAGGCTATAATAGCAGAAATGATAGGAATTCAGGTTTCCGTCCAAAACAAAATCAAAACAATGGTTTTAGGAATAATTATCAAAATAAACCATTCAGAAATTCAAATTTTCGTAACAATAATTTTCGAAATCGCTCTAGAAACAACAATAATTATAGGAACAATAATCGAAACAATAATGCCAATGCTAGTAATTTCAATCAAAATCGAAATAATAGTAACGGGTTTAACCGCTTCTCTCATAATAACAACTCGGGAAATAATTCAGGGGAAGAAGGGTTAATGTAATAAACTCGGGAAACGAAGTAAGCCCCGAGGAGTCGGGGGAACAATAAATATAGCCAATATATATAATTTTGACACTAAATTAACAAACTTCATTTCCGTTAAAACAAATACAAATCAAACACATAACTCATTCCTAATCGATACAGGAGCAGACATTTCAATTATTAAACGTGAATGTGTTAAGAATAAAGACAGTATACAAACAACTAATAGATGCGCCATTACAGGCATTACGAACACAAAAATGAACTCACTAGGTACCATTACTTCAACATTCAGTATCAACAATGAAAAAGTTACTCAAGAGTTACATGTAGTTGACGATGGCTTCCCAATATTAACTGACGGAATAATAGGTAGGGATTTTCTAATACAGACAAAAAGTATTATAAATTATGAAACCTTTATGATTTCTTTATACATTAATAATTCCGAAACAATGATACCCATTCAAACGAAACTACCGCAATACCAAATGATAAGGATTGCTGCCAGATCAAAAATAATTCACCCATTGAATGTAAAAGTAGACAGAGATAGTATTGAACTAAGCCAGGAAATACAAGAAGGTATCCTTCTAGCAAATACAATAATTCCAGCAAAAGGAATACCTCATGTTCAGATATTAAATACCCTGGAAGAGGATAAAGTAATTAAGCAACTAACAATCGAGATAGAACTGCTTAATGAATATCATATATGTACCATGAGTCAAGCAAAAGAAAACAAAAGTCGTATCACGAAACTGCTGGAAGAACTTAACATCAATATTGGTGATAAGCACGCGAAAGCTCACATATTAGAAATCTGTAAAAATTTCGCAAATATATTCCACCTTCCTGGTGACATATTGACCTGCAATAACTTCTATGAACAGAATATACCAGTAAATGATAAAACTCCGGTCTATATAAAAAAAACTACAGGTTACCTCAAGCACAGGAAGCTGAAATTCAAAACCAAGTACAAAAACTTATAGATAATGATATTATAGAACCATCCATCAGTGCATACAACTCACCACTTCTCATTGTTCCTAAAAAATCTGACAATGCTAATAAAAGATGGCGACTAGTCGTGGATTTTAGGCAATTGAACAAAAAGATTATAGATGATAGATTTCCATTAACACGACTAGAAGATGTACTAGACAAGTTAGGCAGAGCAAAATACTTTACAACCCTTGACCTGTCAGATTCTTTTCATCAAATTCCTCTTAACAAGAATTCAAGACCATACACAGCGTTTTCTACTGACAAAGGCAACTTCCAATTTAAAAGATTACCATTTGGCTTAAAAATTTCGACAAACAGTTTCCAAAGAATGTTATCAATTGCGTTGGCCGGATTAAACTCGGAGGCATTTTTATATGTCGATGATGTCATAACATTTGGATGTAGCCTGAAACATCACAACAGCAATTTAATTAAAACATTTGAAAAATTTCGGGAATATAATTTAAAATTAAATCCAAAGATATGTAATTTTTTACAATCGGAAGTGATATACCTAGGACATCTTATCACCAAGGATGGTATACGCGCAGATCCAAAAAAATGCGACACAGTTATAGATTACCCAGTTCCTAAAAATTCTGATGAAACTAGAAGATTCGTTGCCTTCTGTAATTATTACAGGCGCTTCATACCAAATCTTGCGGAGATAGCAAAACCTCTAAATAATTTGTCAAAAAAAAATGTCACGTTTTCTTGGACCAAAGAGTGTGAAGCAGCATTCAACCTTTTAAAATCTAAGCTTGTCTCATCTCCTATTTTACAACATCCCAATTTTGATGAAAAATTTATTTTAACAACAGGTGCTTCACAATATGCTCGAGGAGCAATTCTTTCACAAGGTAAAATTGGTGAGGACCTTCCCATTTCTTACGCAAGCCGTAGTTTAAACAAACATGAAGTTAATAAGCCAATAATTGAATAAGAACTTTAAGCTATACATTGGGCCATAAATCACTTCAGGCCATACCTTTACGGTAGGAAATTCACTCTAGTAACTGACCATAGACCTCTAGTGAGCTTATTTGCACACAAAAATCCGTCTTCAAACTAACGCGCATACGGTTAGATTTGATAGACTATGATTTCGATATACTTTATAAACAAGGAAAAATAAACACCAATGCAGATGCTTTATCACGCACAAATATTGACTCAGATATGCTTAAAGCCATGATTTTGATAGAAATTAAAGTAGTTAGGCGAAACATGTCGAAGAAAAATGATACTGATGATATCGTGGAAAGTAAACTTTCTCAAAGAAAGAAGCTTGATCAATTTCATTCTTGGGAATGTACTTCCATCTCAGAAACGAGAAATGTAAAAAAGTTGAAAATAGAGCTTAAAGAAATTAATGGCATGCCGAACGTTATACTGAAAAATAATGAAATGATATGGAGAATAAGTGATAATCCGAATAATGACTTAGGTCAACTTTTGGAGAAACTCATTCAAAGAACCGAAAATTATAATATAAAGTAGCTAGCGCTAGAAACTGATAGTAAATTATTTCTGCTTTATAACATAGAAGAATTTAAAAATGAATTTAATAGGGTTGCAAGAAAGAAAAAATTAATTTGAAAATACTACTATATAACCCTCCCCAAAGAATAAATGGCCATAAGAGACAGAAAGAGATAATTCAAGAATTTCATGATTCTCCGCAAGGTGGCCCCTCAGGAATTAAACGAACAGTTAATAGAATAAAACAAAGATATATTTGGAAAAATTTAAATAAAATGTTAAAAGCTCATATTAGTAATTGCAAGATTTGCACTCGCAATAAAATAACAAGACATGTTAAGGAAGAAATGGTACTCACAGAAACTCCAACAAGTAGTTTCGAAATTGTAGCAACAGATACTGTAGGACCCTTACCATTAGTCAACGATTACAGATATTTTTTTTATTTTTATTTTTTTTTATTTTTTTTTATTCCACTTAATACAAGTACAGGCGATACAAATAAAAAGAATAATACAAAAGAGCTTAAAGCTTAAAACAAAACAAAAAAAAAGTAGATAATAGAACAAAACCAGGGAAAAATAAAAAGAAAGTACTAAAAGCATTAGACAAAGATATTTCACAATTAAACAACAATATGATTCATAAAATAGCAGCACTGCTGTGAAGGACGGATCAGGGATAGGAAATTAAAGAGTGCTCACGGGAAATATTATCAGCGCAAACACGAAAAGTCATACGAACAGTCGTATGTGTCGACCGATCTGAGGTTCATGCAGTTCCGACGACATTTAATCTGGTCTCGGATGTACGGTGCCAAGATATGACCCTGGGTGACACCATGCATGAAGTTCAGATCGGCCAAGACACGGCGTTCAGAGAGAGATTGCATATTAATGAGCTGAAGACGGTCGGCATAGGGAGGGAGGCGCAAAGGATCGGACCAGGGAAGACGAAGGAAGCGTTTTTGGACGGCCTCGATACGCCCTATATAAATATTATGGTAATGGGACCAAACTTGAGAGGCATACTCTAAAATAGGACGGACAAGGGAGGTGAAAAGGGTTTTTAATACAAAAGGGCCAGTTAGTTCCCTAGACCATCTGGTTATAAATCCTAACGTGACCCTTGCTCTCTTTATCACGGTATTGATATGGTCGTGAAAGGTGAGCTTTGAGTCAAGGAGAACTCCTAAGTCCAGGACGGAATTAGCTGAACTAACCGCAGAACCATTTATGTAGAAGGTGTGGGACACATGCTGACGCTTCCGATGAAACCATATGTGTTCACACTTCGAAGTATTCAATTTCAGGTTGCTTTTAGCACACCAAGTTGAGAGTCGATAAAGGTCCTCTTGCAATTCTATATAGTCAGAAGGATGAACAATATTCTTAAAAAGCTTGGTATCATCAGCATAGGAGAGGATAGAGGAATTCAGGATAACTCTACAGACATCATTGGGGGCAACGACGAAGAGGAGGGGCCAAGGTGACTCCCTTGAGGGACCCCGCATGTAGCGCTAATGGAATTGGAAAGGGTAGATCTGAAGAGAACACGATAAGTACGATTGCGTAAGTAAGAAGAAATCCAGCAGAGAAAAGAGGCCGGACCACCAGCCAATTTAAGTTTAAGTAAAATCAGGGAGTGTGGGATGCTGTCAAAGGCTTTAGACATATCAGTGAAGATGGTTTCGACAACTTCCCCACGCTCGAGAGCATTAATGGAAAAAGAGGAGAAATGGACAAGGTTGGTGACAGTAGATTTCCCTTTAAGGAATCCATGTTGGTGGGGACCAATCAGAGGGGCTAGGAAGGGGTAAATCTTTCTGACAAGGATTTTTTCAAAGATTTTAGGTATAGAGGATAATTTGGCGATCGGCCTGTAGTTGGTTGCAAGCGACTTAGAACTCTTTTGTCTATCGGAATTAGGAAACCGGTCTTCCAGGCGTCAGGAAATATCCCTGTCGGGATAGAATGGTTAAAGAGCATTGTAAGAGGAGGAGCAAGTAGGGACGCACTTCTTTTAAGAAGAAAAGGCGGGAAACCGTCAGGCCCGGGTGAAAAATCATCCTTCAAACCTTGGAGCTCGGCAAGTACTTCCGCCTCTGTGATGTGGAGGTTTGGGAACTCAGAAGATAAAGAGGGAGGGGAAAGGTTGAGGTTGGTGAAGTAATCAACATCAGGAACAAATTGTCCATCCAGGAAGGAGGAAGAGAAAAAAGCTGCAAAGTAAGTAGCGATGGATTGCGGATCATGATGATCAGTTTCGAGATAGGCAATAGATTGAGGGAAGGTATCACCTGTGATTTTCCTTTTGGAGTTTACAAACGAGAAGAAGAGGTGTGAGTTCGAGGAAAGGTTATCTTTTACCAGGGATAGGTAGTTATGATACTGGATGTTAAGCTGCTTGGTAAATTCAACACTTAGGTTACTAAACTGGACATAGTCACGGGGGGATCCAGAGCGAAAGTATGTGGCCCAAAGGGAGTTCCGCTTGTTCCTCAACGCCTTGACTTCTCCAGAGTACCACGGAGGGGAGGAGGCAGTTGGGGGAGGAGTAGAAATTGGTGCGGACGACAAGATGGAGGCGTCATAGAGCTGGGTGATGGAGATATGAGGAGGGTTATTGACGTGACAAAGTTCTTGGAGGAAACAGCACAGTGTCGTAAGTAGAATGTGGAGGTCGGTTTTATGAAAGTTAAGCCTTGGCGGAGATTGGAGAGGTTTAGCTGACGAGAGAGTGGAGTGGTACAGGCAGATAGAAAGAGGTGGGTGATGAGGGTCGATGTTACATAGGACGTTCGTAGAAGGGGATACAATCACATTAGTCGGGCTATTAGAGAAGACTAAGTCCAGGAGACGGCGGTTAAGGTTTTTTACGGGATTCATTTGGAATAGGAAGAGGGAGGAGGTGGAGTCAATGAGTGTTAATTCGGAGGGGGAGGTGGGATTCGTTGCAGAAAGACTGTTCGCGTCTAAATCAGCACACCAGTCCAGAAAGGGGAGATTAAAGTCACCAATAAGGAGAACTGGATCTTGGTCAGCAAAGGTACAGAACAAGGGGTCTAAGACAGTGGAGAGGTGGAGGAAGACGCTTACATCCTATCGGGGAGGGATATAACAGGTAATAAGGATAAGGTTGTACTTAGGGAAGGCAACTTTCACAGAAAGGAGTTCAAGGGGCTCACATGAGGTATTTGGTATAGCAGTCGCATTAAGTGAGGAGCGTACTGCGAGTAGGACTCCGCCACCTCGACGGTTAGGATCGCCAAGGGAGCGGTCTCTATGAAACAGAGTATATTCACTATCAAAGATCTCTTGGTCATTGATATTAGAACAGAGCCATGTTTCAGTAAGAGAGATTATGTCGGGTGGACGACGATCTTGAAAGATGAGCATCTACCCTCTGAGAGTTTAAAAACCTTAATTCTGTTCTTGGATACGTCTAGTCCTATGACGTTCGTTAAATGAGCCAGAATGTCATCCGTAGATGTAGTAGGTACTAGTTCAGTAACAAAGACAGATCTCGTCTTAGGGACAGTCATAAGGTAACTAAGGGATAACCGAGCGGTAGCAAGCTTGTTGTTATTAGGCGATAGAGGAATATCCGTAGCAGGAAGCGAGGAGATAATGGTAGGAGAAGTAGGCGTGTGGGGAGAGACAGCATTGGAAGCTTTGGGTGTGGAAGGAGGGGACACACTTGCAATCAAAGTTTGCGGGATAGGAATGGTGCTATTGGCGAGGTAGTTCCCTTGAGCACAGTTGTTTTTGACCAAGGAAGTGTTAAGAGAGGAGACTGGGGAAGTCTTAGGGAGGGCTACAGATGAGCGAGCACAGGACTTAGAAATAGTTATAGGAGAAGAAGGGATTCCAGAAGGAGTAGATTCAAGACCTCCCTGCGGTAGAAGGGAAAGCGATGTAAGGGAGGAGTCCTTAGATAAAGATAAGGATGAGATTGGTACAGATGAGGATTTGTTAGAACGGGTAATCCTAGTGGAAGTTGTGTGAGACGATGTGGTAGCGGAAGGAATTTTAGGAGGCTTCGGATATGTATCAGGTGGGAGGTCAAAACCCTTGAGAGACTCAGTGAGGCCTGGATGGTGGACGATTGGTTAAAAGCTGTACCAAGTTTGCGTAGGTCCACGCCAATTTCAAGAAGACGAAAAGAGAGGGTATTCAGTGTGAATTTGTGGCAACGGGAGCAATACCAGTATATGCCTGAGTCTCTTGCTACAATTTTGTCTGCAATACTGCCAGTAGGCCCCACACATTTAGGGTGAAAGGATCCACTGCAAAAACCGTGGCAGGAAAGAAACCTTTCAGAGTTCCTGTCCTTGCAGGTGGCGGCAGCACAAACCAAGGTCATATTGAGCTAACTAATATAGATCCGTGACCCGTACAATACAGAGTGTTCCCAAACAGCCGTTAGAGAATACAGAAAGTTCAAGAAGAGGTATATAGATTAAGTTTAAAAAGTAAAGGTTAAACAAGGAATAAAAGCATAAAAGCAAAACTATGATTAAGAAAAAGTTAAAAAAAAAAAAAAAAAAAAACAACAATGAAACTATTCGAAAAGTAAATTGCAAAGAATATGAAGAAAGAAAAAGATAAAGTGAAGTCTCAAGCCTGGCAAGTCCTGCAAGTTTTCGATCGTTGTGGCAGCAGTCGACAGATCCAATGAATTATCAAGCCTGGCAGTGCTCCATTGCGAAAGATTAAGCAAGCATTTATACCAGGTCCCAGAAAGTGAGCGATTGAATTTCATCCGTCTCAATCAAGCCCGATTAAGGTCAGAGGAATACATACATTTGCGTGACGCAATAATCAATGATGCCGGTTTTATGAAAGTTAACAATTGTACCTTCATCATATGTTGGTAGCACACGTCATATGCATGAATATACGCAAGATGCGATGACATATGTACGAAATTATGGCCGACCGGATCTATTCATCACATTTACATGCAATCCGGAGTGGGTCGATGTATCTGATGGTTTATTTGATGGTCAGGTGCCAAAAGATCGGCATGACATAACAGCACGTGTATTCCAACAAAAATTTAAAAAATTAATGGATCTGATTGTCAAACTCCGTGTATTTGGAGAAGTGCGGTGCTTTATGTATACCATAGAGGGGCAAAAAAAGGCTTACCTCACGCACATATTTTAATTTGGTTGGTACACAAAATAACACCTGATATGATTGATACTGTCATATCGGCCGAAATTCCAGATCAAACCATCGACCCAGGATTATTCGAAGTTGTCACGAAAAATATGATTCACGGTCCCTGTGGTGAAACGAAACGTTTTCCAAAACAATTGATTGCTGAAACAATTACAGGCGATGATGGATATCCACAGTATCGTAGACGATCAACTGAAGAAAACGGTAAATCAACTGTAATTAAATTTCAAAATCAAGACGTTGAAATCGATAACCGGTGGATAGTTCCGTACTCACCGATACTGTCAAAAATGTTCAACGCTCACATAAATGTAGAATATTGCAATTCTGTAAAATCAATAAAATATATTTGCAAGTATGTGAATAAGGGCAGCGATATGGCTGTTTTTGGAGTGGCTCATGAAAATAGTCATGATGAAATTTTGCAGTATCAAATGGGGCGCTATATTAGTACGAATGAAGCTGTATGGCGTATATTATCGTTTCCAATTCATGACAGACATCCGGTTGTTGTACATTTGGCAGTTCATCTTGAAAACGGCCAACGTGTTTACTTTACTGCTGCAAATGCCGAACAAAGAGCAGTAGAGCCACCAGCAACTACACTGACAGCTTATTTCAAGTTGTGTGAAACAGATGAATTTGCCAAGACTTTGCTATATTCGGAAGCGCCACACTATTTCACATGGAATGCATCAACAAAAAAATTTCAACGTCGCAAACAAGGCACATCTGTTGATGGTTATCCAGGTATTTTTCGAGCAGATGCTTTGGGACGCATTTATACAGTTAGTCCAGCTAATGTTGAATGTTTTTACTTGCGACTTTTATTGGTGAAGGTACATGGACCTCAATCATTTCAACATTTACGAACTATCAATGGTCAAATGTGCGCCACATACCGTGAAGCATGTCAACAATTGAATTTGCTGGAAGATGATACGCATTGGGATGCTACGCTTCGCGATGCATCAATTGCATCTCCACCAAATCAAATTCGTATGTTATGTTGTGAATGATGTCAAGATTAAAATAAACATAATTAGAAATAACTCATTCACATAACTCACGATACCCATAACAACATCAAAAGACATAAGCAACCGAAAGAAGATCACTATCCTCGTCAACAAGCATAACCATAATACTGAAAACTTATGATATTCCGTAGAAACATAAAATACACAACATCTCTCTGTCATAACCTACTCTGAAATGTCAAAACGAAAATGTAAACAACTCACGCGATCAGTTCTAAAAAACTAGGCTGGTCGCTGAGAGATGGCGCCACGGCACACAAGGTGGATTTCATGAAATATGGCAACCACGCAAAATGAAGCAAAGTCCCGGTTTCAGGAAATATAATGCGAGGAAAATTTCATGAAATTATCAGTCGCTGATTGGATCTCTCCTTGGACAGTGGGCACTAAAAGGAAATATTAAGTAGATCCGTACCGAAAACGGTTCTAGCAACCTATCGGTTTTTAGGAAACCCAAAGGGTTGAAAGTGGTTCTTGTAACCCACCAACTCTGGCGCCAGCCACACTACCGAACACGGTTCTCGTAACCTATCGGTATTGGAGGGGAATTCCCAGTTGAAAGCGGCTATTAGAGCCCTACAACTGAGTTCCTGACCAGGCATTAATCGGCGCTATTTCGTAGTGTCGGGGACAGCACGAGGTACGCTAGCGGAGGCACTACGGGACTCAGCGGCCGGCCCAAGACCAATCTCCTTGGAAAAGTACCGGGCCAAGAGACGAGGTAGGACAGAAGACAACACACCAGTAACGGAGCACCCTCGTCCCCCGAAGTATAGCACATGCGCGGAAGCCAAGTTCCGGCGAGCAATCGAGGAGGTTCGCCGTCGCCTGCTGATTGCGGGTGGGCAGGAAGAGCGCCTGCGGATCAGCCGTGAGCTCCAGAGGCTCCATAGCGAACGGCTGCGATACCGCCAAGAGAAGAGGCAGGCACGGAAGCGTCAGAAGACCAATACGAGAGGGAAGAGTCAGAAATAAAAATGTATAGTCATAAGTGAAACACACAAATAAATAGAATTTAGATAAATGAACGTACTTTTCGGTTGCAAGGATTTAAAGGCTAATGTTGGAATTTACGAATAGCCTCAAGGCAAAACTTGGTAGCCTCCCCTAGAAAGAATTTACATTAGAAAATAGTGGTAACACTTTGGATTATATAGAGTAGAGGTAGCAATAAGGAAATTGTAGTGGAAAATAATTGTAACTTTGGATTATATAGAGTCAAGATAACAAAATGGAAATTATACTGGAAAATACACGTAACACTTTGAATTATATAGAGTAAGATATCAAAATGGAAATAATATTGGAAGATACACATAACACTTTGGATTATATAGAGTAGAGGTAGCAATAAGGAAATTGTGGTGGAAAATAAATGTAACTCTGGATTATATAGAGTCAAGATAACAAAATGGAAATTATACTGAATAATACACGTAACGCTTTGGATTATATAGAGTAAGATATCAAAATGGAAATAATATTGGAAGATACACATAACCCTTTGGATTATTTAGAGTAGAGGTAGCAATAAGGGAATTATAGTGGAAAATAAATGTAACTGTGGAGTATATAGAGTCAAGATAACAAAATGGAAATTATACTGGAAAATACACGTAACACTTTGGATTATATAGAGTAAGATATCAAATGGAAATAATATTGGAAGATACACATAACACTTTGGGTTATATAGAGTAAAGGTAGTAATAAGGAAATCATATTGGAAAATATTTACAGCATATTGAATTGTAATAGTTAAGGAATTTGAACTGACTAAATTGTTGAGCAATAAATAGATGAATCATTCAACCAAAACATGTATTTAAAGCCTGCCTTCAACAAAGGTAAATCTACGCAATGACTGCTAGCATGAAAATTAAATTAATTAACAGGAAAAAAATATAAGTATATATATAAGAACACAGATTCAAATATATATACAACAACTGGCGCAGCCGCAATAAAGAACCTAAGCGCAAAGAAAATAATCTTGAGCGTAATTAAGCAAATTAAATTTAAACAAGACAGATGTTGAAGGTACGCTGTAGGCTATAAGAATAAAAAAGGAAGTCTTGTAAATTAATATTAAGGAATATTGTACTAATTTGGAAAAAAAAGGAATTTAAAAACAAAAAAAAAAACCATATAAGAAAAGAACATAACATAAAGAAGAAAAATTATATGAGAGAAGTATATAAGAAAAAAAAAAAAAAAACAAATAAAAAAAAAAAATATATAACACATAAGATAAATGAATTCAAAAAATTTACTATCGAAATTATAACAAAAAAGAAAATTAATATGGAACAGTCGGAGACAACAATATATGGCCCATTCAACCCCAAAATCAACAGTAACTAAATGGTTTTCGAGTTTTTGTGAGAAATTAGAATATTTTTCAATCGATAATCCGGATCCAGAATTCTCTACAAGCACTGAGGAAACCCACACAGGTGAAGAATCTAACGAAAAGAAGGACAACGAGGAAGGAACAAATAACAAAACTAACGTATTGATGTCAAGCAACCAGGGAACTTATCAGATAACAGAACCAGGAATAGAAAATCAGATAGAAGGAAATATAGAAACAGGAAATATACAACAAACACCAGAAAATCCAGAAACAGATATAGTGCAGCTGAGACACGGGAGAAAATATTGTAAGACGAACTCGGACCAAGGAAAAGACGACCACGCCAACAACAAACCACAGCCAACAACAATAAACACACGAACAGAGATCGAGAAAAAGAAATTGAGGAAACAAAAGGAATAGAAGTTTAAGAAACTAAAGTAACCGAGAGCAAGAGAATGGCCAACATACAATTAGTAAACAACGTTTTATATAACAACGTACCGATATTAATGGGAGAAGACAGCCCGCGAAAGCAAAATGAGGTTAATGAATTCATTAACTGTGCTCGCCTGGGATACGAGACACTCTTGGAAGCACAAGATAAGGCGCTCTTCGTAAAATTATTACCGACACGGTTAAGAGGGCGAGCTCTAGAAGCCGTACAAGCTGGAGTAAATGACACACTCGATGATGTATTCAACACACTTAGATTGAACTTAATCCAGAATACCTCCTACATAACTCTAAACACTCAATTAAGGAGCGTGCAACAACTACCCATGGAAACACTGATGGGCTACTTCAATAGGGTTAAAACACTCATAAATGCTTGCAAGAACGCAGCAGAACAACAATACGCCAACGGGAGTGAAGGTTTAAAGATAGAAATCGAAGAAGTAGGCCTGCATTGCTTTAAGTTAGGGATAACAAACTCTGACTACAAGTTCTACCTGCTCCAGGATTGCGACAACAACTTGGAATCCTTAGGAAGAAAAATAGGCAAATAGAAGACACGGCTTGAACAAACTGAGCAATGTATGCAACAAGGCACTACGAATCAATACCTACAACAGATACAATGGGTACCAAGAGACGCCAAGAAACTACAACACCAATACACCCCGGGAGAAACAGGATAAATGGCAGATAAGATGTCATTTCTGTGGAAGACCAGGACACGTGATAGCCGAATGTCGTACGAAGCAAATGACGCCATTCTGCGCGAACTGTAAGATGTATGGCCACACGATTCAAAACTGTAACGCGCACGGCAGAAATCAACAAAATTCAGCTTCAAATACATATACAGGTCGTCAAGTGAATCATACCATCGGGAACACAGCAGACGGAAAATGCAATTTCTGTCTGGAAAGTGGACATATGGAGGACCGGTGTTATTTAAGAGAGAGATGGGAACGGTTGCAGCTAGAAAAACAAGCAGCAAACATACAAACGGGAAACTGCGAAGAGACGACCTAGCACACCGCGAGTCGTCGCTAACAGAAAAAAGAAAACGGTGTGAAACCTGTCCAGACGTCCCTATAGTAAATTTACCCCTAAATATTGCAAGAAGTAGCAGGAATAAGTTCATAGTGGACACAGGAGCCGAAATAAGTCTTATAAAGGAGGAAGAAATTAATGAATCAATGAAAGAGGACATAAATAGGGAAGAGATAATCAGGCTCAACACCATTTCAGGGGAAATTTCCACGAAGGGGACCATCACAGGGCACATAAATTTGGAAAAGAGATATCCATGCAAATTCCACATCATCGAAACTGTCAACGAAAGTAGTCTAACGGGTCTGCTGGGCAACGACTTCTTGTCAAGACATTGCAAAATCGAGGGCCACGCGAAAAAGCTCGTGTTCTTGTCCACAAGTAATGGGCAAACAACGGTTATTAAATTCGAGGAAAACCAAAACAGAAGTACGAATGACGTTCATTTTGTGGACGTCATAGCAGCTTGTAAAACAAACCTTGAGCGTAGCCACACCAGGGAGGGAGACACCCGAGAATTCCAAAGTAAAATGGGGGGTGATAAGAAACCTGCAATACTGGAAAAAGATTACGCCAAGCAGCCAGAGGAATCCCGACAAACGGAGAAACCAGGGAACAGAACCAACGTCAGGCAAAACTGTCCGAATACATGTGATAACACAGGGGAAGTAATGCCTACAGCGGAAGTGTTGAAAGATCTGGGAAAACTCTTCGAGACAGGTACAACGCATGAAAACTACGAGAGTGGGATGCGTACCGGGGGGAGTAATTTAAAATGTTTTCCATTCCATACTCGGAGAACGAAGAAAGCTGCGAAGAAAGTAATTTGCAATGTTTTCCATTCCATACTCGCACGTATGGGGAGAACGAAGAAAGCTGCGAAGAAAGTAATTTAAAATGTTTTCCATTCCATACTCACACGTATGGGGAGAACGAAGAAAGCTGCGAAGAAAGTAATTTGCAATGTTTTCCATTCCATACTCGCACGTATGGGGAAAATGAAGAAAGTGACACCGTATCATCCCCAATCCAATGGAGCCTTAGAGAGGTCACACCGCCCACTAGTCGACTACTTGAGAAATTTCGTAGACAACAATCAGTCTGATTGGGATGAACATCTACGAGCTGCAATGTTTGTCAGGAACAACACTATCCACACGACCACAAAATTGACCCCAATGGATTGTCCGTATGGTTTCTCCGCCTCCCTGCACAACAGTTTGAAGAAACCCCCACAACCGGTCTATGACCACGAAAATAACTACCTATACCTCCGAACTAAGCTCCAGCGTGCGCATGAGATAGCTAGACTGAACATAGAAGAAAGCAAACATCAGTCAAAAGAGTACTACGACCGGAAATCCAACCCAATCAGAATCCATGTTGGAGATCAGGTACTTCTCAGGAATGCAGCCAGAAAGAATGAACTGATCCAACATTGGACAGGACCATACAGAGTCATAGCAGTAAATAATCCCGTCAATACCATGATCTTAATAGGAAACAAGAAGCGGCGTGTGCATAATAACCGGTTGAAAATATTCAATTAATAAGAGAACCCCGTCCCCGAAGTTATTCAACTGATACCAGATTCTCGTTCCCACACACGATAGCCCCAACAGCATTCTAAAGTCCACTTACTAATAATAACTCTATCCCTTATCACCAGGCCAAAAATGAATCAAAACATTGAAACAGCTGAAGTCGATGATTTAGGGTTAACGAGGGTCGAATGGGACAACATCCTGCAGGAAGCAGATCAACTGTTCCAAAAACTCCAATTGGACAAGCCAGAAATGGAACAAGAGCCACCCATGGAGGAGCTGGGCAAATTCAATGTAAGAACCAACCACACGATCAGAAGACCAATTCACTCCGGAAGACATAACTAGGGGATACGTCCTAATCAGGAAGCAGTGGGTCAAACTCTTCCATCCAAAAAGAGGCCGGAAAATGGACGAAGGACGGTCACAACAAGATGCTGGCTAAATTCCAATAAGATACTAAGTTAATATAAGTTACAAAAGAAATGAAGTTAAAAGGGAACCAATAAATACTAGAGTTAAAACACTGAAATGAAGCCATGGAAACACTAGGAATATAAGGTAAAATTACACTAACACTTGCACTCGAACCTCGCGAATCTCTCACCGTTTGAAATACTCACAACTACAAACTCTAAAGATCATATTGACCCACATTTATCCCACTAACCCTGGGGAGGACTTCTAAAAGGGGGAGGAATGTTGTGAATGATGTCAAGATTAAAATAAACATAATTAGAAATAACTCATTCACATAACTCACGATACCCATAACAACATCAAAAGACATAAGCAATCGAAAGAAGATCACTATCCTCGTCAACAAGCATAACCATAATACTGAAAACTTATGATATTCCGTAGAAACATAAAATACACAACATCTCTCTGTCATAACCTACTCTGAAATGTCAAAAGGAAAATGTAAACAACTCACGCGATCAGTTCTAAAAAACTAGGCTAGTCGCTGAGAGATGGCGCCACGGCACACAAGGTGGATTTCGTGAAATACGGCAACCACGCAAAATGAAGCAAAGTCCCGGTTTCAGGAAATCTAATGCGAGGAAAATTTCAGGAAATTATCAGTCGCTGATTGGATCTCTCCTTGGACAGTGGGCACTAAAAGGAAATAGTAAGTAGATCCCTACCGAAAACGGTTCTAGCAACCTATCGGTTTGTAGGAAACCCAAAGGGTTGAAAGTGGTTCTTGTAACCCACCAACTCGGGCTCCAGCCACACTACCGAACACGGTTCTCGTAACCTATCGGTATTGGAGGGGAATTCCCAGTTGAAAGCGGCTATCAGAGCCCTACAACTGAGTTCCTGACCAGGCATTAATCGGGGCTATTTCGTAGTGTCGGGGACAGCACGAGCTACGCTAGCGGAGGCACTACGGGACTCAGCGGCCGGCCCAAGACCTATCTCCTTGGGAGCGTACCGGGCCAGGAGACGAGGTAGGACAGAAGACAACACACCAGCACCGGAGCCCCCTCGTCCCCCGAAGTATCGCACAGGCGCGGAAGCCAAGTTCCGGCGAGCAATCGAGGAGGTTCGCCGTCGCCTGCTGATTGCGGTTGGGCAGGAAGAGCGCCTGCGGATCAGCCGTGAGCTCCAGAGGCTCCATAGCGAACGGCTGCGATACCGCCAAGAGAGGAGGCAGGCACGGAAGCGTCAGAAGACCAATACGAGAGGGAAGAGTCAGAAATAAAAATGTATAGTCATAAGTGAAACACACAAATAAATAGAATTTAGTTAAATGAACGTACTTTTCGGTTGTAAGGATTTAAAGGCTAATGTTGGAATTTACGAATAGCCCGAGGTAAGGCAAAACTTGGTAGCCTCCCCTAGAAAGAATTTACATTAGAAAATAGTGGTAACAGTTTGGATGATATAGAGTAGAGGTAGCAATAAGGAAATTGTAGTGGAAAATAAATGTAACTTTGGATTATATAGAGTCAAGATAACAAAATGGAAATTATACTGGAAAATACACGTAACACTTTGGATTATATAGAGTAAGATATCAAAATGGAAATAATATTAGAAGATACACATAACACTTTGGATTATATAGAGTAGAGGTAGCAATAAGGAAATTGTAGTGGAAAATAAATGTAACTTTGGATTATATAGAGTCATGATAACAAAATGGAAATTATACTGGAAAATACACGTAACACTTTGGATTATATAGAGTAAGATATCAAAATGGAAATAATATTGGAAGATACACATAACCCTTTGGATTATGTAGAGTAGAGGTAGCAATAAGGGAATTATAGTGGAAAATAAATGTAACTTTGGATTATATAGAGTCAAGATAACAAAATGGAAATTATACTGGAAAATACACGTAACACTTTGAATTATATAGATTAAGATATCAAATGGAAATAATATTGGAAGATACACATAACACTTTCGATTATATAGAGTAAAGGTAGTAATAAGGAAATCATATTGGAAAATATTTAGAGCATATTGAATTGTAATAGTTAAGGAATTTGAACTGACTAAATTGTTGGGCAATAAAAAGATGAATCATTCAACCAAAACATGTATTGAAAGCCTGCCTTCAACATAAAATTAACAATGAAGCTACAGGTAAATCTACGCATTGACTGCTAGCATAAAAATTAAATTATTTAACAGGAAAAAAATATAAGTATATATATAAGAACACAGATTCAAATATATATACAACAGTTATTTGCGATAATAATATCGGCATGTTTTCCATCAAATCCACTGGAATTGTGGAATAAATACAAAGATTTCATGGCTGAAGACATTTTGATTCGAATTCGGCATCGTTCCAATGGTCTTGCATTGCTGCTGACATTGGAAATGTATAATGAAGCCTTGACAATGATCGAAGATTTCTGCCTTACGATTGCAAATAAAGCATAAGGGCAATTAGGATTGACTCAACCAAATCGTCCAATGCATGATTTATTTGAACGAGAATTGCAACGCGAACAGCAATTCGATCGTGATGAATTGCGTGCGTTCGTACAAACGTATACTCCACAATTAAATGATCAACAAAAAGATGCATATGACAAAGTGATGCAAGCTGTCAATGACAACACTGGTGGATTGTATTTTTTGGATGCACCTGGCGGCACTGGAAAAACATTTTTATTTCATTGATATTGGCAACGATTCGGTCGGAACAAAAAATCGCATTGGCACTTGCTTCTTCCGGTATTGCAGCTACATTACTTGATGGCAGCCGCACAGCACACTCCGCCTTGAAATTTCCATTGAACATGCAAGCAATTGAAACACCAACATGCAATATTTCAAGGAGTTCTGGAATGGCTAAAGTCATGCAACAAACATCGATTATTTTATGGGACGAATGTCCAATGGCCCATAAAAAATCTTTGGAAGCCTTAAATCAAACATTGCAAGATTTGAGACAGAGTCAACAGCTGTTTGGCGGTGCTTTAATATTGTTATCTGGTGATTTTCGTCAAACGTTGCCTGTTATTCCGAGATCAACACCAGCTGATGAAACTAATGCATGTTTGAAAAGTTCATTCTTGTGGGCACACGTACAAAGGCTTTCGTTGACGACCAATATGCGTGTGTGTCTTCAAAATGATTCATCAGCACGTGAGTTTTCAAAGCAATTGCTGAAGATTGGCGATGGAAAAATTGCAAGTGATCAAAATGGGTTTATCGTGTTACCGAATAATTTTTGCATAATTGTATCATCAAAACAAGAACTCATTGATCGCGTTTTTCCACATATTGTTCAAAATTACAATAACCATGATTGGTTACGAGAACGTGCAATTTTAGCACCAAAAAATATCAATGTCAATGAAATCAATTTCCACATCCAGGAAAAATTGCCAGGTGATTCGGTATCGTGTAAATCCATTGATACTGCTATGAATGATGAAGACGCAGTCAATTATCCGGTCGAATTTTTAAATTCTTTGGAACCACCAGGCATGCCACCAGGTTCATCGATTATACTTCTCCGAAATCTTAATGCAACGAAACTTTGTAATGGGACGAGACTTTCAGTGAAGAAATTGATGCCAAATTTAATTCAAGCAACAATTCTCACTGGCAAAGCAAAAGGTGAAATTGTACTAATACCGCACATTCCATTAATACCAACGGACATGCCATTCAAATTTAAACGTCTTCAATTTCCTGTTCGGCTATCTTTTGCTATGACCGTCAACAAAGCCCAAGGGCAAACGCTCCAGGTGAGTGGAGTTACTTTAGAGGAAGCTTGCTTTTCTCACGGTCAACTGTACGTTGTATGTTCGAGAGTTGGAGCGCCGAAAAATTTGTTTATTTATGCACCACAAAATAAAACAAAAAATGTTGTGTATACAATTGTATTAAATTGAACGTTGCTTTTCTTTTCCAAAATAAAAATAAAAATTATTTCATTTTATTTTGTACATTATTGTGTTCACAAATCAAATCTTTTTCGATAAATAAATCTCAAGGGCAGTCGCTAAGTGTTTGTGGCATAAATCTTGAAAATCCATGTTTTTGAGATGGCCAAGTTATATGTCGCCTGTTCGAGTGTTGGAATACCAACATAACTACTTATATACGCGCAAGAAAAAAAAATGAGAATGTTGTATATTATAAAGCAATAGAATAATAAACACTTTTTTGGAGTATTTTTTTCTTAATTATTCCAATTCAAATTCAATATTAATAATTGAGACAGGACAACGTCTGTTGGGTCAGCTAGTATAAATATAAAATATTGGTCTAAATTTATCCACACCCTATGAAAAGAACATTATAAATTGCATAAAACTAGGGTAGATAGAATAATAAGGAGATACTTGAAGAAAACCTAATGAATTGCATATTACTAGGAAACTTACTTAAATTAAACTGAAGCTAGCAAATTGCATATTACTAGGCGAAATAAATATTTGTATTAGGTAATAATATATTTTTTAAACATTAAGCATAAATTCAGAATTAGGTTAAGCATGCATTCTTGAACTATCAATTAATAACAAAGGAAATTCTTTAGAGTACATGTACCTTTTTAAATTATGGTGGGATTAAAAACAAAGAAATAAATTTTGTATAAAAAGACTTAGTTGCAATAGAGGAGGACAATCTGGATAAGACCGTTAAACATTAAAAGCTTTCTTTTAATCCATCTCACAAACGAGCAGCACTTCTGCACGAGTGAGTATGCCTATTTGCAGTAATGCAAAGGCGATCTTCATTACTACAAGCTAAAATACCAATCTTTATAATTATCAAACATTACAGTGTGTTAAGGGTGAATATGGTATTAGTACTTGTTCGAGGTACTTGTTACTTATGAGAAGGCTGTGACCATTTGCCAACCTGTGTTTGTGAAACGTTGGGCACTGATCAGGTGAATTGGCAATTTTATGGTGAGTGCGTTAAAGCGCAAACCGTAAATATGCCGCTGCATGTTTTTGAGTGTTTGTCGATTGATGACCAAGTGTCAACAATCGACACGTGGATCTCTGGTGTGAATGATGACATGTTTGAGAGATGCCGTAACGTTAATCTCAAACGTGTCAAGTGTTGGTCGTGTGAACTGTCTCGGAAGAGGAAAAAGGTGAGGCGCCTCCGAAAGAAATTTCAGAGGAGCCGAACTAACAATTCTCGAATACTCACCAGCTGAGAGCTGATATTATGTGTTGTCTTCGTGAGTATAAGAGAATGTTTTTGAGTGTAAAAAGGGGGAGGTTGAAGGATTTTGTGTACCGGAACAGGCATGATCCTCGGGGTGATGTCTATCGTATTTGCATGGGAAAACGTGCTAACGTGTGTGTTAGTGGCATCCGTGTTGGCAACACTACGTTGACAACATGGACAGATTGCATGAATGTGTTAATGTCCGAATTTTTTCCGGCAGCTGATTCAACTTTGCTTCCGGCACTGTGAGTGCAAGGGAAGATTGATGGAGTCGATGTCGGAAATCGCCAGGTTTGGATGGTATGACTGGAGAGATTTGTAAAGCCGTCTGGAGTGTCATACCAGATACCTGGCAGCCACGCTCCGTAAGTGTTTATCTGTGGGCTATTTCCCAATTATGTGGAAGAGTGCACGCGAGTTATGTCGGAGACGCTACACGAACCGTCACCAAAAATGCAATGCCAGCAACACGTATCGCCTCATTTCAAGAACTGTAGAGAAACCATATAAAATTTCCGTGGTTCTGTGGGAACGAAAAATTCAAACTCCATCAGAAGAAGAAATAGTGTAGAATTTCCATCATTCTGTGGGAACAAACATCGTTTCCCACAACTTTTCAAAAATAGGTAAGAAATATTAAGTTTAGTATATGGATTAAGAATTTTAAATCAGTTAGTTCAGTCTGAAGACGACAAGCGAACAGTCGATTGTAACCGTGTTTCTTTAATTAATAAAAGTTTTGTTTAAATCAAAATTTAAACATTCTTTTATTTGTGCTGTTCCAAAATACAGAAATATTTATTTAAAGTTTTTGTTTAAATCAAAAATTAAATTTCGTTACATCTGTGCTATTGCAAAATCCACAGATATTTCTCGCGTGACTGTTCTTCTGAAGTCTCCTGACAGGATAAGGAGTAAACCAATTAGCCTCCTCCCTGCACTTGGAAAAGTGCTTGAGAGTATAATGGTTAATAGACTGCAGGAGGCTGTATGTGACCATACATATGTCGGATAGACAGTATGGTTTCCGTAGTGGCAAGTGTGTTGAAGTTGAAGATATGTTGTGACACAAAACATCCCCCTGTTTATTTCAATTCCCATCCACTTAGGAGCCCCATTAAACAACTCCTTAAAGTGACCTGATTCCAAGAGAGTATGAGAGGCGCTGCAGGAAAATTTTTTTCGACACCACAGCAATCGTATTAGAGGCGCTACAGGAAAAAGATTTTTTCGACACCACAGCGATAGAAACTTGAAACCCTAGCCAACCTAGTCCCTGATAACAAATCCAAACAAACAAGCAAGATGACACCAAACGAAAATGAAAACTCTTTACAAGTGACTGGCCGTTCAAAGCAGAATGGAACATGAAAATTAAAATGAATTGGCTTCGAATTCCAATGACAATGGAAACGTTTCATAGGTTACTGAACGTTTCGACGATGAAACATGAAAAGGAATTCGCATGTACAGGTAAATTTATAAGTCAACGATCAGACCGACTGGAAAAAGTGCAGGGAAGCAGAATATCTTTAGGGAAAGAGCAAACAACAAAGGAATGTGCAAGTTCAGTTGAATAATTACCAAGGAACCAATAAACGCTTACTAGGACGATTAATGGCGGAAAAACCATTATAAATAGGAGGGAAAAAACGACAGAAGTCAGTTGATGTTCCGGCCTCAGAGAAGACGTGACGCTGGAGAAAGAAGACGCTGCCCGAAGACACACGAAGACCAGAAAGACGCCCGAAGACCTCCGAGAGGAGACGTTGCAGCCTAGTAGAAGATCCAATCCCAAGAAGTCGAGGTAACAGAACAACCTAGAGACAAATAACGTAAAAGTGGACGAACCACTCTGCAACCCTAACAGATGGACCAACGAAGATAAAAACCATTAAAAAACGGTGGTTCCAGACCTAACACCTAACGCCCAAACCGGCTCTCGGGCTAGAGGGCAAACATAACACTACCACAGAATTCCGTACGAGACAAAGAAGGAATAAATAAACGAAATAATTAAGACTCAAACGCTGACTCAAACTTTCGACTAGCTATATAATTAAAACATTTAACTCTACGCAAAAGTAAAACTTAAACGGTAAAAGAGCTATTCTACTTATAAAATATGTTTAACAATTGAAACCAATAACAAAGCATAAAAGGTTAAACCAACGCTACATAATAAACGAGTATCACATAAAGAACAATTCAGTAAAAACCCAAGAAATAAGCCAAATCACTACTCAACCATAACATACTAACCAAGTCTTAACTAAATAATATTAAACAAAAAAAGCTAAGTACTAGAATCTGAATGAGGGAGATTGAACTGGAGGAGGCGCTTAAGAATCTAAGGGCTGGGCCGCGTCCAATATCCCTAGAAGAGTATCGACGAAGAAATTCAGTGCCCCAACAAATCATCGAGACTCCTCAACGACCCCCGAAGAAAGAGAAGACCGACGTAGAGGCTCAATTTCGTCGGGAGATTAGAGAAAACATCAGGAACTGGTCTTGGCCCCTAATAAGGAGACGCGTATAGCTGCAAGTAGGAGAATCTACCAGCTAAAGCAGAGTCGTCAGAAGTACAGACAACAGAAGAGGATACATCACAGGAATTCTGACGGAAAGTAAGGGAGCAGAGGAGGAATGTACCGCATTAAAAGTTAAATACTTATATATCATGATACCAGTTATATATATTTGAATTCATTTCCCTGGGTCACCCACGTTCACGTAAATGAATAAAAATACATAACAGATGCATGGTTGTGTGTGAAAAATCGTGTTGAGTGTGCAAGTGACAAATACGTTCTTCAATACGTTCTATATCTTTGAATTCATTCCCCTTGGTCACCCACGTTCACCCATAAAGGAATAAAAATACATAACAGATGCATGGTTGTTTGTGAAAAGTGCTGAGTGTGCAAGTGACAAATAAGTTCTTGGAATCTTCGTTGATTTCAAGGGCGCGTTTGATTACTTGAGCTGGGGAAGCGTGCTGAGACAGGTGTGTGTGGTTGGATGTCGAGACATAGCCCTCTGGAGAAGCTTTTTCTCTGACAAAAAGCTTGTGTGTTCAGTGTGAATGAATGTGCATGGCGTGATGTGACTCGGGGCTGTCCGGAGGGGTCTATCTGTGGTCCATTTATATGGAACCTAATGATGGACACTCTGTTGGCAGAACTTGAAACTAAATGTGGGTGTTGTGCGTATGCGGATGACTTAATTTGATGACGTTGATGACGCAAGCCTCAGGTATGTGACGAAAGTCAAATACCTGCGTATCACCATTCGGGAGCGCAAAAGTTTTGAGCCTCATCTCGCTGGTCTCAAGGGGCGAATCTCCCTTGTTGCTGGTCAGTTGCGTCGTGTGTTTAGGAGGGAATGGTGCCTCAGTCGAAGAGCAGTACGTTTCATATACGGGGGTCTTTTGGTTGCATTTGGAGCCTCGGTATGGTACCAGTCTGTTATGACGGCGGGAGGTAGAGGGGGAATGGAGTGATTTCAGCGCAGCATGCTTCTGGCATGTCTCCCTGTATGTCGCACGGTCTCAACTGAGGCCATGCAAGTGTTGTTGAGTGTAATTCCCCTTGATCTTGAAGTGATACGGAGAGGTATCTTGTTCACGATCAGGAGGGTCAAGCATCGCTACCATGTGATGCGAGTTTTTGTGAACTTAACTCTTCTCGTGGTGTCCGTGAGTGTAGTGATGCCCTGAAGGAGCGCGTACTGTCGATTTGGCAAAGCCGATGGTATGTGAGCTTGAAATGTAGGGTTACACACAGGTTCATCCGGAGTGTTCGCTTTGCCGAGGAGCACCCATATTTTGATCCATGCCTTAGTCTCGGTTTTCTCTAGACTGGACATGGATCACTGAATGGGTTCCTCTGCGGAAAGGGGCTTAGTGAACACGAAAGATGTATTTGTGGTGCCCAAGTCGAAGAATGGTGTCATGTTTTGTGTGAATGTCCCATGTACTCAGATTTGAGAAATCTGAAAATTGATATGGGGATTTCTGTTGTAAACGCTGAGTTCGATGTCAGTGGTGTCCTCTGCGATAGGGAACAATTCTTGCGTGTCTCGTTTTGCATGTGATGTGTTCAAGCGTAGACGGCAACGTCTACGTTTATCGTAATTTTGATGTTGCACGCTTCGTGGGGTTTATGTAACGTTGTGATCTGAGTTGCGATTGTAGATCGGTCTTACGTGCAAGACTTGTGGCGACATCATACGGAGTAGCCAACTCAAAATCTATTGTGGGTGTGAACATTTGGAAATCAAATTCGAAATTTTTGCAAACTACTGGATATTCCCGGATTAAAATTAACCGACGGAATACTTTTGCCACCTGGAGTACTAAAATCACCAAATCAATTGTGGGCGCGAATACTTGGAAATTGAATTCGAAATATTTGCAAACAACTGGATACTCCCGGATTAAAATTTTTTAAAACATCCTAAATCCCAATTTTCTAACGTTTTTAAACTTTTTCAGATTATCCGACGGAATACTCTTGCCACCTGGAGCATTAAAATCCTCAAACTATCAAGTACAGAAAAGGGACACAAAATCGTAATGTATACCGGAGATACGGATACCGTTCGCAGGACACGGACCATCTCTACCAAGCCCCTTCAGGAGAAGAAGGCACAGAAAGCTTAATCAGAGGACTCCGAGACAACATCATCATCCGAGGACGAAACCACGACGGAAAACAAAACAGTGGTCTTCTCAAAAACGCTAAGTACTATAGAACAAACGTCAGCCAGTTCATCCGATGAAAATTATGAATCAGCCCCGAACACGACAAAATCTGTCTCTCAAAAACCATCCGCATAAAAACACGCAGGACAAAAACCAGTCGCTCAAAAACCAGCCGTACAAAAACCAGCCGTGCGAAAACTAGCCAACATCCAGGATACTAAATCAGTTGATACAGGGAAAGCAAATCCGAAAACAGCGGTCACTAACATATCAGCTGCCATAACAGACATAAAGAAAACTTGCAATGCACTCCTGAAGAACGTGACTGCGGGTCCGAAGGTCCAACAACACCTCACGAAGTTTAGCGAAATTGTCTACAGTTGTGTGTACGAATTGTGTGCAGTTACTACAAATGCTGCTCTTTATCAATGACCAGCAAGAGAAGCTTCACCGGCTCGAGGTGGCATTGGCCCAGGAACCTTTGCCGACGTTTTCAACACCGACGGAAACCAAAAATGCAACAACAACCCGGAATCGTGATCGTTCAGCATCTTGGACCAAGTGGGCAACACTAGTCAGATCCACGATCGATAACGGAAACACGGAACCAGAGTTTGAACCAGCCATTAGAGAAAACAAGACAAAAGAATTTGGTGGGCCATTACTTGCGGTAAAAACGCTGAAAAGCGGAAACATGATCGTCGAAACTGAGACAAAAGCGAAGCAAGAAAAACTAACCAAAGTATTAGCTCGATCTGCGAACAAAACGCTGTTGTAAACAAGGACACTAAAGACCTCGAACCCGTCAATTATTCTTCTTGGAGTAGACGCCTTCGCTGAAATTTCAGACCAGAATATTGGCAAGGTGATACCGGAAAATCAATCGGACAACTCAACAGGAAAAGGGTATAAAATTCCTTACCAAAAGGCAATGCAGAAATCCAGGAAAATGGGACTGGGAAATCGCAGTAACCACAGAGATATACAAAATCTTAATTAAGGAGGAAAAAATCGCGATCGACTACACGTTCGTATACTTTAGAGAGCACACGTTACGACCTATAGACGTTACGAGATGCTTTAAGTGCAACCAGTACGGACATGTCTCCAAATATTGTAAGGCCCTTAAGGAAACCTGCCCAAAATGCGCTGAACTGTATAAAAACATGGAAACACACAAGTGTTCATCGGGGAAGCTTTCCTGCACAAACTGCAAAATTTTTGGTCTCAACAATCGGGAACATTGTGCGTGGGACAACAAATGCCCAGTATATCAGCGGAAACTGAAAGAGGCCAGCACACTAGTTAATTTTGAAAACAGTTAAAATTGTTCAAATTAACTCCGGGAAAGGAAAAGAGGCAACAGCGGTACTGGAACACAAAATGAATGAAGAGGAAGTAAGTATCGCCTTCATACAAGAACCGTATTTTTGGTCAAAAGACAGTGAAAATTTTACACTGTATCTGGAAAGAAAGGCTGCAATTCTAAATAACAAAAGAAAATTCAAACCAATGTTGGTCTCAGAGCATAAAAATCAGACCAACACGAATCCCCCACTTGCAGTGTCATCTATATACTGCGAACCCAAGGCCAGACTAAAAATTCACCTGCGTAAAATTGACGAAATAACACGGGATCTCAACATGAACCTCATCGTTGCTGGCGATTTAAACGCAAAAAACATGGTGTGGAGCCGAGAGACCACAGACCGAATGGGAGAAAGATTACTCGACACCACAGTTCGGAACGGTATGAACATCGAAAATTGTGGAACAAGTGAACCCACTTTCCTATCTACAAACCCACCTATGTTCTGAAAGAGGGGACTTTTTCTCCAATCTGTGAAAGAGATGAAATTTCCTGGATACCTAAGCCCGGATCAGAAGACCTTATAGCAATCGGCCTACTACTAACAATCGGAAAAATTTTCGACAAAATACTAGCGGATCGTCTGACACATTATCTAGAGACCAGCAACAAGTTAAGCTTACATCAATAAGGATTCCGGAAAGCCAAATCAAGCATAGCAGCTATCGGTAAAGTTCAAGATATACTTCAACAAAACATCAAAAAGAAATGACATACCCTCTTTGTCTCCATGGATATTAAGAATGCATTCAACTCTGCATGGTACCCGCAACATGTCTTAGTCTTGTCTGGCAAAAACAGGCTGTCCCAAGGACCTAGGAAAGACTATAATCAACTTTCTAGATAATCGGACTATAGAATCAAATGGAGTACAGACCGGTACAGAGTACAAGGCTCCAGCCTCGGACGTATTTTGTGGCTTATCATTATGGAAGATTTATTCAACGAAATGGCGGAAATGAAAACCGACGGGAAAACCTCTCTTCATGTTCAAGCATTTGCGGATGATCAACTTTTTACAATATCAGGAACATCACCAAAACGGATCGAAAGAAATATGGAAAACGACCAGGAATATATGCAGAAACTGAACGGAAAACAACAAAGTTAAATACGCTCCACAGAAGACAGACGCAATGTTTACGGTGACTGAAAACAAAATAAGGCCACCGAGCATAAAAATGGACGAGATTTTAGTACCATTAGCCAAAACCATCAAATACCTAGGCATTATTCTAGACAAGAAAAGTTATCATGGATCGAACATGCAAAATACGTGAGAGGCAAAGTATTAGAAAAAGCCCGCCGACTGTATATAGTGGCCGGTAAGACCTGGGGCACACATCGCAAAATATTGGAAAAAATTAACGAAGGCGCTATAAAACCAATCTTGCTGTATGGAGCGGAGATATGGGGCGACAAAGCTGAAAACAGAAGTATCCAGAAACACTTCGAAGCAGCACAACGACCATTCCTGCTATAAATTTCGCAAGCACCAACGGCAAACAAATCACTCCAGATATTGACCAACCAGCCACCAATTTACCTCGAACTATTATGCGGAAATAATATTAGGCGATCGTAGTTAGTATTCAGCAACAACTAGCAACGACCAGGAAAGGCTGGCCAGTTGTCGGAAACAGAAATTCCCACAGAGCAGAAGAGAAGACCCTGGAGCTGGCATAAGACCTGATGTCGGAAAGAGGCAACAAAGGAAAATAATTGAATTTCGTCACAGGTTCAAGACGGGTACTAGAAAAAATCAGCAACCCATCATATACGGAAGCGAGTAAAAACATCATCGCAGGCAAAATAAAAATGCTGGAAGCAAGGAACAACACAGTAAGACCACAAAAGGTCACAAAAGCAACATAGCACAAATGAAGGCATTAGACCGACTTGCAAGAAGGGTAGCGACATCACCCGAACGATACGAGTCAGCAAGCATTTTCAAAGAACAAACTGACGCAAAAAGGGATACAAAACAAGGAATGATGATGAAATGGACCCAAGAATGGGCTGCTACACATGCTGGGAAAAACGTTCGTAAATGCATTGCATTGCCGACAGGAAAAACGGATACACTTAGTCCACAAGCAGTTCATCTCATCACGCAGCATACACCATTCAACACTGATCTACATACATAGATTCAGACGTAAGAATGTAACTCCTACCTGCATCTGCGGCACAAACAATGACGACATGCAACACATATTAAATGAATGTCCGGATCCAAGAAGAAAATTAGTCAGAGAAGTTTACAACGAAAAATTAAGCGACGGGAAAATAAATCTACAAACCGCAGATGCACCCACAGTGGAATACATACTACAAAACAATAAACAATCTTGCAGAATATATGGTTTTCGATTATAACAGGTGAATGATCAACTGAGGTAAAGGAAGGTGAAGGTGGTTAGGTTGCTTCCGTAGTGGCTTCCTATGGATCGTTGAGAAGGAAGTATACACTTTGCTTTGCTTAAAACCGAAAGATGGGTAGGCAGGAGGTACTCACATACCTCCAACTAATCATCATGTCCCTATCTACTATCTAGCGAAACAACAGCCAAGGGAACGGGTTTGGAATAATTAGCGGGGAAAGAAGACCCTATTGAGCTTTACTTTAGTCTGGCAGTGTAAGGAGACATAAGAGGTGTAGCATAAGTGGGAGATATTATAGTTTCGGTTATTTTATCAACCATGAAATACCACTACTCTTATTGTTTCCTTACGTACTTGATAAAATGGGACGTGTATCATTTACTTAGCTATTACACGGATACTTAGCCAAACTATCTTCTCTTTCGCAGCAACAGAAGGCGGCCCATCCTCGTGAAAAGAAATATAAATCACCACCTCATAAATAGTCCAAATTTAATTTCCCTAAAAGCAACGATTAAACAAATAAGGAGCAATAAATTCGACTTAACTTTAATATCATACAACCCCCCAAACCACCTTAACCTTCTCTCGGTTCTTCACTCCCTTATTGATTTCGAGGGCCAATTACTAATAGCAGGAGGCATGAACGCTTATCTTCGCCAGTGGGGAGCGTTGAGAAGTAACAGGGCCGGACGAAAGTTAGACCGTTTTACTACAGAAACACAAGGTACCCTACATGTCCCTAACAAACCTACGCACTATGGACCAACGAACGGCAATGCGCTGGACATTGCCATAACCACAATCTAAAACAAACCGTTCTAGACGAACTTTCATCAGACCACAATCCGGTTCATATACTGATAGAAGACATCTACACGAATACTCCCGCCAGAATGATTAGAAAAATAAACTGGAAGGCATTTCAAGAAGCACTTGCCAAAGAACCCATCCAATAAGCTCCCAGCTCCTGCAGGCCCATCGAAATATCAATTAACAAAGTCACCGTCAAAATCCTCCACGCCGAAGAAAACAATACTATCTCCCACAAAGCCAAAGATAACAATCCATATCAACTCCCTCAGGAATCAAAGCAACTAATCAGAAAGAGAGACAAAACAAGATGAAGAGCCAGAAACACAGGAGACTAAAAGGATTCACCAACCACAACTAACAAATAAAATCCGGGAGCAACACAAAACTTTTCGCAACGAACAATGGACGAATTTCTTACAAAACTTAGACAACAGGTTTTTGGAAATTTGCCAAAATTCATAAGACCCAAAAATAAAATCTCAGTTCCGCCTATCCATGGACCAAACGGAATAGTGTACGAGGAAGCTAGTAAAGCAGAAGCATTCGCTGACACGCTGGAAACAATTTCGTGAAAACACATCTTCAGAAGAAGACTCTGATAAGGAGAAAGAAATCTTCTTCACAAAATCAAGAATCATGCGAGCGCAACCATATTTTACAGATACAATAAGACCAACAAATCACCAAGACATGAGAAACTTGTTCCAAGGACTCAACAAACGGAAATCTCCAGGCCATGAAACCCTCAAAACAAACCACTCCCAACGGTATGGAAAAGAGCAGTTGTGATCGTCCTACCAAAACCCAATAAAAATTATTCATTCCTTCAAAACTAGAGACCAATCAGCCTCCTATCCTCCATGGGTAAAATCGTGGAAAAAATCTTACTATTCAGACATCTCGAATACACCAACGAGCACAATATCATCTCTCAGGAACAATTCGGCTTCACACCTACGCATTCTTCAGAACTTCAGCTAGTCAAAGTCGTGCAACATGTCATAAATGACCGGAACCGCCAAAAATCTACCGGTATGATCACTTTCGACTTAAAAAAAGCATTTGAAAAAGTTTGACATGCCGGACTCGTCTACAAAATGCACAAACTAAAAACCCCTCTAAACTAAAACCCCCCGCAATAGTACAACTGATAGGCTCCTTTCTACAAGAAGGAACATTCCAAGTAAGAATAGAAAATCACCTCTCCACTATACAAGCAATAGAATCCTCAACAACTTATACACGACTGATCTACCTCAATTACCCGCGAATATCACATTGTCCCTCTATGCCGACGACACCTGCATCCATTTCTCCTCCAGACAGGCAGAAATAATTACGAGAAGATTGCAACATTCAGCAAACAATCTTATCAGATACTTCCAAAAATGGAAAATCAAGATCAATTACGGTTACCTAAAAGTACGTTGAGAAAACGCAGGCAATTTTCATTACTCGAAAAAGAAGTCAGGAACTTCCAAATGCAAGACGAGGACATCGAATGGCAAATAACAGCCAAATACCTAGGAATCACGCTGGACAAAAGGCTTCTCTGGACAGACCATATCCAAGACAAACGAGGTACAATGATCAAGACCAAAAAACTGAATATCACAAATAAAATGCTTATCTATAAGCAAATAATACGACCCTGACTCCTTTACGGTAGCACCGCCTTCTGTCAAAAAATGCTCCAATCCTGCCAAAACTTAGCCCTAAGGAAGATATTCAACTATCAATGGTATGTCATAAAAACTGACATACACAACGAACTAAGATTGGAGACAATAGACAAGTATATCCGTGATAAAACCCTCAAACTTTTCCATGAAATCGACTATCACCCTAATCCCACATCAAATGTCATGAAAGCCCTAACTAATAACAAAGATAGATACCCAGCACTACAACAATGTTGAATATGACAATAATGTAAACCACAATTTCATTTAACGTTAAAAGGCCATGTTCGATACCGAACAAGCGTCATTGTGGATTTTTGTATTCATGGTCAGCTGTAAACGCACCATAAGATTTTAGTACCATAATGGTGCGTTGTAAACACCTTTTATATATCGACCAGTAATATCGTTGTGAAATTCAGTAGTTAGTCATAAAGGAACATTTGATCAAGAAACATTAAAATAAATTCTTAACAAAACTAAATCAATTTGTGTAATTGTTTATTTCTCCTTCTGCTTACTGGAAGCTGATATACCAATTTCTAGAGGTTATGGGCCCAGACCCAGTGAAAGCATTGAGAATAAATTAAATATATTTGTAAACGGATTAAAAAGTAAAGTGCAAATAAATTTTTTCGGAGACAAATTGATACGGTGAAAGAAAAGTTAAGATGGCGGACGCAAACAAGAGTATATTTGTGAAATTGAATAATAGTAATTATTTCAATTGGAAATTCCGGATGGAGATGTACTTGATTAAGGAAAAATTATGGAAAGTAATAAGTGAAAATCCACCAGAACAGCCTCCTGCGGATGCGGAATCGACGATACAACAGGCATATCGAGCATGGTTTCAAAGTGATGAAGAAGCGCGAGCAGCAATTGGTTTGAAAGTGGAAGACGATCAATATTGTCATCTTCGCGGAAAAACGACGGCGAAACAATGTTGGCTGGCACTAAAAGAACATCATGAAAAAGACTCGTTGGGAAGTAAAATAAGTCTTATACGTCGCATTTGTGGAAAGAAAATGACCGATCAACAAAGCATGGAGCGTCATCTCAGTGAATTCAACGAATTGTTTCAACGTTTGGGTGATTTGGGTGCAAATCAACTGGAAGAAAGTTGGCGAGTCGGTATTATTTTATCCAGTTTACCGAAAAGTTATGATTCGATGGTGTCAGCTCTCGAGGTTAGAGAAGAAGAAGAACTAACAATGTCATTGGTGCAAACAAAGTTACTAGAAGATTACAAGCGACGACGTGATAGTGATGAAACCAGTGAAGGAAATAACAGTGGTTCGATATTAAAAGTGGCAGAGGCAAAGCAATGTTTTTTCTGCAAAGGTACAAATCACATTAAGAAAGATTGCTACAAGTATAAAACCTGGAAGGGAAAACAAAATCAGGAAAGGAATCAATTTCGAAACCGGATGGCTCAAAAACCGAAAGGGCAAATAAAATTGAAGAAACAGAAGAGCATTTGTTTATTTATTAAACTTAAACTTAATACAAGCTAGCATTATAAAATAACAAAAGTTAAGAATGTAAAAAAGGAAAAAAAAATTACGAAAGAGACTTTATGGGATGGTAGTAGTGTCCAGTCGGGTCAGGAAAGACAGGACCGGGAGGTTGCAATTAGGACATGTGATCGACCAAGGAGCGAATTGTTCTCGATGACATCATCGTCACGTAATGGTTGGTTGGTCGATTCGGGAGCAACGAGTCACGTGACAAGCAGTCAACAGATTCTAACCTCAATCGACGGTATGCACAAAGGTGATGTGGATTTAGCGGACGGTACCAAAACTAAGTTTGCTGGTAAAGACACATGTGAAATTAAAATGTTAAATTCGGATGGTGTGTTGTCAAGGGCAGAAATAACGGATGTATTGTACACACCAAATATTGATGGAAGCATGCTGTCGGTGAAAAAGTTGGTAGACGGGGGTTACACAGTTACTTTTGATCCAGCTATGAACGAAATCAAATTAAAGGAAAAACAAGTTGCCGTCATCGATGAAACAGATGGTTTGTACAAGGTACGACAACCAAGCATGGTTTGTGCAATTAAGGAAACAGAAACATTAACTGAAGGATGCATACATTATTGGCATCGGATTTTCGGACATCGTGACCCAAAGGCAATCAAGAAAATGGTGAAAAATAAATTGATTGAAAGTGTAAAAATCATCGAATGTGGTAAAGAAGAACAATGTGAGGTATGTCTTAAAGCAAAAACAACAAGATTGCCGATTCCGAAACGGTCCAATACAAAGTCAACTGAAATATTGGGTTTGCTTCACACAGACGTTTGCGGACCAATGCAAACTGCATCACACGGTGGTAAGCGGTATATTCTCACATTTGTCGACGATTTTTCAAAACACACTACGGTATATTTTTTGGCACGTAAATCCGAAACTGAAGTAAAATTAAAGGAATATGTACAGTTGATGAAGAATAAATTCGGTAAGATGCCGAGGGGGGAATACGTTGGAAAGCAGGTCACAACATATTTAAGGCATGAAGGAATTGAAACGCAATTGACTGCACCGTACACTCCCCAACAAAGTGGAACTGCGGAACACAAAAACAGAACTTTGATGGAAATGGCACGGTGTATGCTCACAGATGCGGAATTGCCAAATGTGTTTTGGGCGGAGGCTGTGGGTGCGGCAAATTATACACAAAATCGCACTTTAACTAGATCAACAGATAAGAAATCATATAAATTGCGGAAAGGTCGGAAGCCAGATACTCGACACATGAGAATTTTTGGCAGCAAGTGTTTTGTACATGTACCACAACAAAAGAGACGAAAGTTGGACAATACAGCAGTAGCAATGATATTGGTTGGGTATGATGAAGTTTCAAAGGCATACCGTTGCTATGATTTTGAAAGTAAAAAGCTGGTGATCAGTCGTGATGTACGTTTTATAAACGCAAGGGTGCATCACAATGAATCAATTGTGGATACAACAGCTACAAGAGTTGGTAGCAATGATGAATCATACGGGGAGCGGGACATAGATCCAGATGAAACATTGGTACCGGATCAAAAATCAGATTCAGATTCACATGGTTCAACATATGAATCAGCAACGGAACAGCAAACATATCCAGAGTCCGATGACACAAAAAGTGAAGGGGAAAGAGGATATCCAATAAGGTCAACAAGAAACACTTTACCTGTGCGTTATAGAGTCAATGCAATAACAGAACCAAAGTCATTGTCTCAAGCGTTGTCAAGTGAACAGAAATCAGAGTGGATTAAGGCGATGGAAGATGAAATGACTTCACTTGCTAAAAATGAAACATGGGAACTATGTCAACTACCGGATGGTCGTTCAGCGGTTGGAAGCAAATGGGTTTATAAAGCAAAAACAGATGTGAGGGTCAACGTTTGTCGTTACAAGGCAAAGCTGGTGGCACAAGGATACTCACAAAAGTTTGGCGTTGATTACGATCAGGTGTTCTCACCAGTCGTGAAACAAACAACATTTCGTATTTTGCTTTCAATCGCATCAAGGGAAAATTTAATAGTGCGACATTTAGATGCAAAAACGGCTTTTTTAAATGGGAAGCTGAAGGAAAGTATCTACATGAAGCAGCCACCGGGATTTGAAGACAAACAGAAACCAGATTATGTGTGTAAGTTAAAGAAAAGTTTGTACGAACTAAAGCAGGCAGCACGAGCTTGGAACGAGGAGATCAACGACATTCTCATTGGAATGGATTTCAGACAAAGTAAGGCTGATCCGTGCTTGTATATTAAAAAGGCAACGAATGGTTATGTTTTCTTATTGATATATGTCGACGACATTGTAGTGGCGAGCAAATCACAAGAAACCATTGACCGTATCACAGAAGTAATCAAAAAACGGGTTGAAGTAAAGGACTTGGGTGATATCAATCATTATCTGGGTATGGAAATCACAAAAGATGATGCTGGAAATTATAATTTGTGTCAGTCAACATACATTAAACAGTTGGCAGAGGTTTTTGGATTGGTACAGGCAAAACAATCACCGATACCAATCAGTGTGGGTTATGGCAAAGCAGATCGCAGTAATAATGGTTTGTTGTTGTCAAATGCACAATACCAACAACTATTGGGCTCATTGTTATACATCGCGGTGAACACCAGACCCGATATTGGTGCAGCTGTATCAATTTTGGCACAAAAGACCAGCCAACCACATCAGGAAGATTGGAATGAATTAAAGCGGGTGCTCAAATACCTGAAGGGAACCAGCAATTTGAAACTCAAATCAAGCAGTGATCATGAGCAACAAAATTTCTTCGGGTAGGCGGATGCAAATTGGGCTGAAGATAAAAGTGATCGAAAGTCAAATAGCGGATATGTGTTCATGTTCAATGGTGGTACAATAAGCTGGATGTGTCAAGCAAACAAAAAGGTGTGGCACTATCATCGACTGAAGCAGAGTTTATAGCACTCAGCGAAGCATGCCAGGAGGCAATTTGGATTCGACGTGTATTAAAAGATATGCAACAAAACGTGGATTCGGCGACAACTGTTTATGAAGACAACCAAAGTTGTTTAAAGTTAATTGTTGCAGAAAAGTTGTCAAACCGAACCAAACATATCGACACAAAAATGCATTTCGTCAAAGATCATAAGTATTGATGGGGGTGCAATAGAATGCAAATATTGTCCAACGGAGATTATGCTTGCAGATTTGATGACCAAACCGCTGGCTGGGCCAAGATTCAGTAAACTCAGATTGGAGTGAGGTTTAAGTTATTGTGAGGGGTGTTGAATATGACAATAATGTAAACCACAATTTCATTTAACGTTAAAAGGCCATGTTCGATACCGAACAAGCGTCATTGTGGATTTTTGTATTCATGGTCAGCTGTAAACGCACCATAAGATTTTAGTACCATAATGGTGCGTTGTAAACACCTTTTATATATCGATGAGTAATATCGTTGTGAAATTCAGTAGTCATAAAGGAACATTTGATCAAGAAACATTAAAATAAATTCTTAACAAAACTAAATCAATTTGTGTAATTGTTTATTTCTCGTTCTGCTTACTGGAAGCTGATATACCAATTTCTACAAACAAATTCTAAACTAACAATCAAACTCAAAATCTATAGGATAAAAATATATACCAAAAGACCAAATATTAAAAAACTGTACAGAATTACACACAGTCCTCCAAGTGGGTGAATGTTGTGACTTCCGAACTTATGAATTGAATGAAGAATTACAAACAATGACCCTAAATGTAACAAACTTCATAAGAGATGTAAATGAACTGCTTCAATACATAAAAGAAAATAGCTTGAAAGAAATTTACGCAAATATTTACATTGTGTATCGAATTTTGCTCACGATACAGGTAATTGCAGCCAAAGGAGCACTTCAAAATTAAAACTCATAAAAAATTATTTGAGAAAGGGTTCCGTCAGGATGAACTATGGAAGCAAAGAAGTGAGGATTGTAGGATACAAGTGGGTGGAAGTTTCATTTCAGAATCGCACGCGGTGGTTGCCACTAGTAGTTGTGGATCAGTGTAAAGAGAGGAACTTGCTGGGACGTAACTGGTTCGAACCGTTGCAGATTACTGTCCACGGTGTTTATTCAGTAACGGAGATGACAGTAGCTGATGAGTTCAAACCGGTGTTAATAGAACAACACCCAGCTCTTTCGGTTGATGGTCGCCAACTCGGGGAATTCAATGGTCTGCCGATTAAACTGGACTATAACCGAAAATTAGCGCCAATATACTTTAATTGTAGGCGGGTTCTGTAATAATAATCATACCAATAGATGTCACTTTAATAATAGATGGGAATTTAAGAACGCACCCATCAATGTTTTTGTCATGTGTGGGTCTATGTATTGAAGTTAGTTGATCATCAACCATGAGCTGTAATAGTAATAAATGAAGATACGTGAACTTAGCATAATGAAGTCTTTTTATTATAATAAGTGAAACCACTTATTACATGGTGTCAGAAGCGAAAAGAAGGAATTAACGAAACTTTAGTATGGAAATAAATGTAGCGGAAAAAACAACACATGGAACCTGAACGAATCATAAGGAGAAAGTAATAGAAGAAATGCACGAATTATCGAAGCATCATAAATCAAAACGAGGATTTAAGAGTGAACTCATCATCGGAGGGATATTTATCATAAATATTTGGGAATATTTTTTGTGAAAAACCAACAGTTTGGGGAAAATATGTTGAATGACTGGTTGACGAAGGAATTGGATTGCATAAACATTGCAAAGGAATGGCGACCACGGGAAAATTAACTTTTAATGCACATGCGAGCAACTGGCAAAGTGAATGAAACGGAATCAACGAAAATTGCGATATTTTGTGGGTAATTGGTCGGCAAGGCCGTGAGATCTACAACACATTGTTCCCAAATGATGGAACAGAAAATGGGATGCTGGTAGAAATTAATGTGGTAGCACCGGTGTCGGATGAAAATGTAGATCAAGGTCAAAATAGTCCTGTTGCACTAGTAAATCAACATTCATTCAACTACGTGTTGAAAGCATTTGATGATCATTGTATCCCAAAGAAAAACACAACTATGGGGTCATTTAAATTTAATAAAATGGAACAAAACGTAAAACAAACCTTTGCAGAGTTTGAGACAGAACTTCGTAAATTAATTCAATTTTGTGACTTCAAGTCTAAATGTGATTGGGGAATTGAAATATGAAGAACGCATGTTAAAAGATCGAATAATCATTGTGGTGGAAGATAAAAAGCTGCAATTGAAGCTACAAAGTAATTGAAATATGTAAAACGTATGAGACAGCAAAAGAAAATAAGGTGATGTTAAACACAAATAGTCAATCAAGTATCAAGCATCAGCTATGTGGGACAAGGAATGGAGTAAACGTCGTGCATGTTACAATTGTGGAAATGAGTTTACAATAAATCATAGAGAAATTTGCAAAGCCAAAAATATCAGCTGCCGATCGTGTGGTCGTATGGGTCATTTTCAGCGTTTTTGTAAATCAAAAATTAAGCAAAGAAGGATCAAAGGGACTTAATTGGATGACATCAGTGGAGACCGTATACTGCAGAGCAACAACAGCGATAAAGGAAAACAACAACAACATTCACTCTACTGGGGTTGCGCAGGTAATTTTGTACAAATCATTGATGGTAGTACGAATAGCTTTATTAAGGTAGATCGTATTTATAGAATAAACTCAAACAATGTGGAAAATCAGAAAAATCTATGGTACAAGGAATATCAAATAGGAAATCAAGTAGTTAAGTTCAAACTCGATACTGGATCTTATGTGGATTGCATTCCGATCGGAATATTGAAAAAATTAAAGTTGGAATTAGAAAATGAAAATGAAGATTACCTGATGTTAGATCTGATGGGAATAAACTAAATGTTTTTCTGACAGTTAAATTGAAATGTGTTGATCATAAGTCTGAAATGAAACGAATTTCTCACATTATTGTTGTGGATGATGGTTATGAACCGATACTTGGTCTTGAGTCGTGTAAAAAGTTTGAACTGGTTAAGCGAATAGATGTAAGTTCTATCGCCTGTTTGTCAAAAACGAAGGAGGAATTTATAAAAAAGAATCGTGATGTATTTGAAGGTTTGAGAAAATTTCCGGGAAAATTTTCAATTCATTTGAAAGAAGATTCAAAGTCAGTCCTCCACTATAATAAACGAATACCACACGCGTTATAGAGTAGATTAAATACTCAACCGCTTAAAATGGTACAGGATGGAATTATTTCACCTGTTGATTACCCAACTGGATGGGTGAATAATTTGCAGATAGTCGAAAAGCCAAATACAACTGAACTGCGAGTTTGTTTAGATCCAAAACCGCTAAACGCATGTATTAAACGTGAACACTTCTTAATTCCAACCTTTGATGATTTAGTGTCAGGCATAGCGAATAAACGCGTGTTTTCGGTTCTTGACCATTTATGACCCCGTTTGGTCGATTAAGATTTTATCGCGTACAGTTTGGACTCAATTTTGTACCTGAATTGTTTCAACCTGAAATGATTCGAATGTTTGGAGAGATTGAAGGTGTCATAATTTATTTCGACGATATGGGTATTTGCGCGGAAACGGAAGAGAAACATTAAGGTTAATCCGAATAAAATTCAATATCGTAAACGCGAAGTCAAATTTATGGGAAATATTTTACTGGACGGAAAAATTAAAGCGGATTTAAAAAATCGCGATGCTATCTTGGAAATTAAAAAACATTGTTTGTCTGTAAAGTCGGTTTACGGACGATAATTTTACGTAATAACGTCATAAGAAAGCATTAATGAAAAATTGCCTACTCTTATGAATTGAATTGAATTATTTTCACTGAATTATCATTATTTTGTATAATACAAAGAAGAAGCTAATTGAAAATGTAAATTTTTTCAATAAATTTTTTTACTTAAATTATGCAGATTAATTATAAGTAACAATATGCTATGTATTAACAATTTATTTATTCGTACATACGCGTATTAGTTTGGATTCATGAGAGATTCTTGAATCCACACTAATGCGCGTATGAACGAATCTCTCATGAATCCAATCTCATACGCGTATTAGTTTGGATTCATGAGAGATTCTTGAATCCACACTAATACGCGTATGAACGAATCTCTCATGAATCCAAACTATACGCGTATGAGATTGGATTCATGAGAGATTTGTTCATACGCGTATTAGAGTGGATTCAAGTATCTCTCATTAGTCCAAACTAATGTACGAATCTCTCATTCGTCCGCTCAGCTCAGGCGGAACGTGACAATGAGTCACGATTTTTCATTTGTGCAGCCGGCCATCGATTTATAAGACGTTATCACGTCAAAAGCCGGGTAGTAAAGTAAAAGTCTTACAATTTTTGGGAATTCTTAAATATTTAGCAAAATTTATTCCAAATTTATCAAAACCATCAGCGGGATTGCGGAATCTAACGCGAAAGGATGTTGAATTTAAATGGGCAGAATACCATGAATCAGAATTTAATAAGTTGATTGAAATTGTGACATCGGAGCCGGTTTTGGCGATATATGATCCGAAGTTAACAATTGTTGTGCAAACGGATGCACCAAAGGATGGATTGGGTTGTGTAATAGTTCAGAATGGACATCCAGCAGCATATGCGTCACGAACATTGAGTAAAAGTAAACAAAAACGGGCTCAGATCGACAAAGAGTTGTTGGCCATTGTTTTTGCGTGTCAGCGATTTCATTATTTTTTGTGTGGAAGAATGTTCCCAGTAGAAAGTGATGACAGACCGCTGGAATCATTGGTCAAGCGTGATATTGATGATGTGACGATGCGACTTCAGCGAATGTTCATAGCACTTTTGAAGTTTCCGATGATAACAGTTGTGTATAAACCAGGAAAAGAAATGCTTGTAGCTGACTGCCTTTCACGGGCCCAGTTACCGGAGTGTCAAGGGTACACAGATTTAACGAGAATAATTCATTTGGTAACTAAATCAGCGTGTTTATCCAAAAAAAATTATGAGCTGTACCGTTCAATAATTGAACGTGATGAGAAATTTGTACGAATCTGTCAATATGTAGAAAACGGTTGGCCAAATTTTCATCAACTACATGATCTGAGCCGCGAATTATACAAAGTAAAATATGAACTTCATTTTGAGAATGGCTTACTCTTTCGAGACCATCGATTTAGGAATCGAGAAGACCCTTGCACGTGCGAGAATGCATTATTATTGGCCAGGAATGAATGGGCAAATAAGAGAATTAGTTACATCTTTTGCCATTTGTGAGAAATTCACGCGTAATAACCAGAAAGAAGAGTTGGTTCAAGAGGAGTCCCAAAGGTACCCGTTTCATATGGTATCAATCGACTTGTTTGAATATGCAGGATCAGACTTCTTGTCTGTTATCAATGCATATTCAGGATTGTTAATCGTTGAACAGTTAAAAGATAAATCAGCGCGGTATATTATTGGAAAATTAAAAATTAATTTTGACAAACTAGGATATCCGACCGTGATTAAAGCGGATAATGTACCATTTAACTCACGAGAATTTGAAGCATTTGCGAATGAATATAACATTGTTATGAAATTCTCAACCCCAGATTCCCGCAAAGTAATGGGTTAGCTGAAAAAGCAGTTGCGAAAAATATATTAAAACAATGTGTGGAAGCTCGTGACACAGAAAATTATAAATATAGAATTTTGGAGTATAACTCGACTCCAGTAGCAAGTATGCGATTAGCACCAGTACAACTGTTTTTCGGTCGATTGGTAAAAACGAAATTACCAATCTCAGATTCATTGTTGTGTCGTAACAATTTAAGTGAGAAATTGATTCAGAATAAAATAAAAGAAAAGCAAAAATATTATTATGATCGGAATGCAAAGGGACTGCTAGTATTGAATGTGGGTGATTATATTATGTTTAAGAAAATTGGAAAGGAATGAAATTATGGAACCATTGTGAGTAATGCAAATGGTAGATCATATATAATTAACGATAATTTTGAGAACTACTTTAGGCGCAACCGACGGTTCATTGCCAAGACTAAAAATAATGAAGTGAATGGTGGCGAAGTCATGTTTGAAGAAAATATCAGAGTTGATGTTGAATATCCTGATAGGTTTAAACAAATTGAAATAGTACCACCACTTGGACACAATGTACAAGATAATGTTAACACAGGCAATGAACCAATAGATTGTGATGTGGATGAACCAGTTCTACCAGTGTTGAATGAGAGTAACGAATCATCACCGGAATCTTAGATTGTTCGTAGTTCTGATTCAGAAGCAATGTCGGCAAGCGATCAAGAAAAGCGAACGAATCTAGTGATTATTAATGAGCCAAGGGTTCTGAAGACTCGCCGTGGTCGTGTTAGTCGCCCACCTCAGAAATATGGTTGGGATTAGTTTTTGTAACAACCATTAAACCACTAATGTATATGATTATTGATATAGAGTAAATTCCAATTTGTTTTAAAAGAAAAAAGCGTGTAACAATAATTGTACCAAAAGATGTCACTTTAATAATAGATGGGAATTTAAGAACGCACACACCAATGTTTTTGTCATGAGTGGGGTTATGTATTGAAGTTAGTTGATCATCAACCATGAGCTGTAATAGTAATAAATGAAGATACGTGAACTTAGCATAATAAAGTCTTTTTACTATAATAAGTGAGACCCCTTATTACAGGTTCCTAAACCACTCAAGAATAAGGTGGGAGCAGAACTCGATAGACTGCAAGTGTTGGTGTACTACAGGCCATTCCATATGCTGAAAAAATATGGCAGCATAAGATTGTGTGGGGACTATAAAGCCACAGTAAATAAAGTCTTAACGCCTTAAGCGTATCCTCAACCTACAATTGATGACATTTTTGTTAAATTTGCCGGAACAGTATTGTTTTCAAAGTTGGATTTGGACCAAGCTTTCACTCAACTGAAGGTTGATGAGGAGACATCTCGTCAAAACAGTAAAAGTGTTGTTCGCTGTTAATCGATTACCATTTGGAATTTCAGAGGTACCTGGAACGTTTCAGCTTCTAACTGAAGGATTATTAGCTCAAATTGAAGGAGTTGCGGTGCTAATTGATGATATAATTATTGCTGGTAGATCTAAAGAAGAGCACGATGCTCGGCTTACACGGGTTTTAGACGTTTTGTTTAGAAACGGATTGAAAATTAACAGGCTGAATATTGTATGGGGGTGGAAGAGGTACAGGTTCTTGGCTATCGAGTGAATACTAGGGGTATCTATCCTTTACAAGAAGAGATTGATGCGGCAATATTGGCACCGAAACCTCAGAACAAAACGGAGTTTCAGGCGTTGCAGGGATTAATAAATTTTTATGATCGTTTTTTGCCTTGCAGAGCAACAGAGAGCAATCCTCGAACCTTTATATCGGCTTTAAGATAAAAAAAAAGGTAATGGCATTGGACTAGCAAGCATGACAAAGCGGTGAACACTATAAATGATATGCTGGTAAGTGATGGTTTATTGACACATTATGATACTGTAAGGCCATTAGTTTTGGCATGCGATGCATCAGCGTTTGCAGCGGTGTTATCTCATATGGAGCCGAATGGTGAGGAACGTCCTTTTGAATTCAAATCACGAACTCTTACGAAAACTGAAAGGAATTATTCGCAGATTGAAAAGGAGGCTCTGTAATTCATAATTGAAGTTAGCAAGTTCCACAAATTTATTTATGGGCGTTCAAGGGTTATGTTAATAACGGATCATAAACCATTGCTGGGAATTTTTAAGCATGGTGCAACTACGCCAGATCATTTATCACCATCATTTATCATCATTTATTTATCAAGATGCTCAGATGCTCCCTCATACTGAGTGCAAACGATTACCAGTTTGTGTATCAGGCAGGGAAAAGACATGGGAATGCGGATGCTTCCTTAGATTGCCATTGGCCGGTATTACAGAAAGGGGGAACAACACATTCCCGGAGCCAAGCATTTTGCTGCTTGAAGTGAAACAAGCACCAGTCACATGTGACGAGATTGCAGCAGGATTGCATTTCCATTTTGTTAGCCCTTGGTTGCATAAGTTCCTCACATATTACTTGAATTTAAATTTTCATTTGATATTAACTGAAAGTTTTGAAGAAATTGTAATTTTGTGGAATTTAAAGAACGCGAAGTAATCAGACATACCGAATAAATCAAATCATAAGAAATCCATGATTCTCATTCATTTAAAATGATTCTCATTCATTTTAATAACCTAATCTTTCATTTTGTCAAAATATTAATGGAATATTATAACTAAACACAGTTCATGCAAGAAGGCCAAACAAAGGTGCAACTTTTGGGAGCGCAAAATGTATTGCACGTCGAGCAACCACTTCCGAGAGGGCCTACGTTTATATACTTGCGTAGGTATTAACATTAGACCGGAATGTGAAATCGCTAATTGCATAGTTACTAGCTGCTCACCTACTGCTTATAACTATTTTGAACAATTAATTACTTAAGTTCATCTTAAAATACATCAATTTACTTTTAAAACCTGACCTCAATTAAACCAACTTTATAATTACTTGTGATTGTTCTGTATGTGTTATATCTATATCGCCATATTCACAGCTGTTGTCGTTGTTCAAGTTATATAAATCAGGTCGCCTTAACAAAATGTGGAAATTTATTATGCTTCTACTCACGTAATTTCGACTTCTACAGGGTCCAAGAGGTTCTTCAAATGTGTAAAACTTACGTAGTTTCGAATTCTAAAGAATCCGAGAGGTTCTTCAAATGTGTAACACTTGCTCAGTATCTTTGAATCAGTGATCATTCAAACACCAGACACACTTCAAATTCTAAACTTGAAAAAAGTTTGTCAGGAAATTGTTGCACAGTAGTAGGTACTCGAACTGGTTATTATAGTTATGCTAGCCATATCTAAAATAAGTTCTTAATCAAATCAAAACTTATATTTAATAAATCGATGTTACAATAGTTTACCCATTAATTGTGGCATATTATCTACTAATTTAAGATCCCGTCTATGGCAGAGATGATATCGCAGGATACTTTCCTTGGATCAGACATTTAGACTAATGGAAATGAACAAGATTCTGCTCACTGTTTGTTTGATGACACATCAATCCGTTTTGTTTTCCATAAGGTCATCAGCAAGCAACCAGTGAAACATCCATCAAGATATACGAATTTATACGTCCCATTCACAAAATTCTGTCGTTTTCTGGTACATAATAAAACACTTACAAAGAGTATCTTACACTACTTACAAAGAGTATCAGTAAACGCATTGTATGAATACAATAGAAATGCTAGAAAGTGATGGCATAGTTTTGTTGTTCCATAGTATATTCGATTCAAACTGTCATATTTTTCAACAATACGTGGATCAGGTATCTGGATAAGGTAGGTACTCGGCAATCAGGATTTCTCTTTTTAATTGTTTCACATCTTTTGATGCATATAAATCTAAAATGTAAACTGTTCAGTTACATCAAACACAAACTCTTAACTAAAATAATCGAACTTAGTGCATGCTTTGAACTGGCGTCCGTTTGTTGGCACCCTCACCAGTGATTGCAGTACATACATCAAAAATCGGCCGGATCTGCAAATGATAAAGAGTAAAATATTAAACACATAACAACACTGAATCTTTTCTGTTTTGAAGACTGTACTAGCTTGTCAAAGTACATGTTGCGTTCAGTATCTAGTGCATAGGTCGAGTATCTCAAACACTAATTGGAGAAACTAGTGTGATAAGACCGAGTAAGTAACAGAGTAAAACAACCAACTGCTGTGTAGCCTATTGCATGATAAATTAATACTTTTATTCAAATGGGGCATGTGATGCAATCTTAGTTTATATAATTTTCCTAAAATTGAATCTATTTTTGATTATAAATCAATCGACCCCTAAACTACAGCCAAGTACTTCTTTATCGAATGTAGTTCATTTCTAGTGAATATTCAAGTGTGCACTGATTCTTAATTTATGCATGTTTGCTGCTCCTTGTTATCAATACGACCAATACCTTAAGTTTAGGTGCGATTAATCTACAAGCCGCATATCTGTCTTAAGGTATGTTAAATGGATTAACTTTTACGTGATTTACGTGAGTCAAGCCAAAACTGATTATTTCTGTGTTCATTTAAACAACTTTTGTGAATATCGCCTTCCCTAAAGAGTGATTATCAAAAAGGTTTAAACATAGAATGATCACGGGTGGTAGAACATAGAATGATCACGGGTAGTCTGAAAATGTTGATCCAGCACATAATGAGGAACTTCTGATTCTACAAATTCAAAAATTTAATTTTTCCATAGAATTTCCATACTAAGTTATTAAAAAACACAAAGGGTAATCACAAAACATAATGCCGAGGATAACATCTGTCTTTGGCAGGTGGAAGAAATCCTCTTCATCCTCGAACTCACAATTTGTCCTTCCATTGCATGTTTACTAGTCCATTGAAAACTAATACGAAAAAATGAAGAATTTAATTAATTTTTTGACGAAACATCTCAAAATGATGCTTTATAATGTTGCATTCATAGATTCGCCAAAGTTTAATCAAATCAAAACAGACAAATTGTGATTACAGCATCATAATGACATTTTCCAAGTATTGACAAGCCATGAAGTAGGTTTTGTTGATGTATGATGTGAGGCCGACGTCTCTCGATATTCCGTGTACTGAAGTACGGGAAATTCATCACGTTTCTTGTTTTGTCATCAATTTTAATGTTTAAAATGTGTATTTTATATATGGATTTATAATGAGCATTAGTGTATTTTTTATCAATATAATATAAATTAAATAACGGAAAACCCGCGAAAAGTGTATAAAAGTGAACTTTGTCATCGGTATGAATTTTGACATTTGTTTGTTTTGGTCAAAATCAAACGCAATTATTCATTAAATTCAGTGTATGAAACTAAAATAGTGAAAAAATATTATTAATAATAATAACATTACAATAATTAATAATATAATAATTTATTGTGATGTTTTGAAGACAAAATAAATTAAAGCAACATGTAAATTGCTAACAAGAAATAGTTTTTATATTCTGAAATTGTGAAAATATGCAACTATTTATATAAAATCTTTATAATTGTAAATTGTCAAAAATATTTTGTGAAATATATAATTTTGTACCTAAAATATACTAAAATGTGTTTTTTATTAAATTTTTCACGTATAGAATTTGTTTAAATTTTATTTTTATACATTATAATTTTTATTGTTTTATTATTTTTTGTTAATTTCTAGTTATATTGTTTTATATTTCCTATATTTGATTGCTTTTTGTTGTTAGTTTGTTAATAACGCACTTTTCTTATTAAATTTTTGTATATCTGAATTCATTTTCCAATATAATTTCATTTTATTCTAGTTTTCAATATGTAAATATATATTAATATTTATTTCTATACAAGTGTATTCATTTTCTGAAATAAAAACATTCATTAAATTAGTAAAAAACTGATTTTCATTATAAAATATACGAGTTTTTCAAAACTCCCGCCATGAAAATTTCATTTTTCATATGAAATTTCATATTCTCCGCTGTGGCAGTGCGCCTCACTTGCCCTATGAATGTGGTAGTAAGAGAGTCTGGTTCATGGCTTGTACTACTACAGAGGGTTTTGCATTTTCATATTTTTAACACGAACTACAACTTTATCACTAATTCAAGACGAATTCCACTTGTTTAACATCTCTTCAGCCGACACACTGTTGTATCAAAACACGTTTTACAGCTGAGAATGTTCTTACCACTGAATTAAAGTTTCATTACTTACCTACGAAGAAGTAAATAAGGAAACACAAATAAATATTAAAAGTGAGGCAACTTCTGCAAATTTGATATATTAATGTTGGGTTGTATATTAGTGTTGGTTTGAAAATCAAAAAAAAAACATGGCCGTAAAATTTTCCGATTTGCCTATTTCGCAAATTCATTTTTAAATAATTCACCTTTAAGACAATAACACTTATTTAAATTATTTTAAATTTTTTCTTTACTCAAGATATATTGTTCTACAGATAATTTCACACTTATTACGATATCCCTTTCCCCGAATTCAATGAATTAATTTTCCAAGTGGTAACGCACACTTTATTTAATAATATAAGATATTCTATAGAAAATATAACAATAATACTCACATTAATTACATCATTAATAAATTTAAAATTTATTCCACTTAAAGTCCCGGCAATTTTTACTCCTAAACTTATACTTTTTGAAAAAGTATCACGACGCAAACCACTCAGATTAATTCTGCTCCAGAGACTATCTCTGAACCGGAATCCGTCTGCATCCATTTCGTGACGAACACTATGTCCATAATATGATATGATTTTTCTTCCAAAGTTATTTATTTTCAAATACCAATAACTATTTTTCAGAAATATATAGTATTAGTATAGTATTTTTAACAAATTTATCCATATATGTAGTATCAAATAGTCTCTTCATTTTCTTATGGTTCTGGTTTGAGGTGGTGATTTTGCGGAATATCATGGTATAACCCGACTCAGTTTATGTGCCTTGCATTCCAAAAACATAATCAGATCACTTTGTTTTTGCGGTAGTCCTTATGCTGTCGTCTTTTCCACAATCCAAAGAGGCCTCCTCTGTTTTGGTGATTACAAATTGGCAAAATCTATCACAAAATGCACCCAAATTATAAATCTTCGTGCTTATATTGAAGCCTTGTGAAATTGAATTCGTAGCAGATTCGAAAATAGTTGGTAGCCAGAATACCAACTTATCGAAACTATGCTACGAGCCAAATCTGCTATCGTCCGTAGCAGAAAAATCTGCTATTTAGCAAATTTCGCCAGAATAGACCCCATTATCTTTCTGTCCCACTTGTAAACACAATATTTGTTGGTTATTGTTAACTCTAAATTGTATTTTATATTATATCATATATTGAGGATTGATTACAACGATGGTATTTGTTTGAAATGTTTAGTGAAACGAATTACTTACATGGACTTGTCATTCGTGAAAGAAGGATGATGATGATTGGTGAAGATAATGGATAGGTGCCAGCGACTTTTCTGAAAATAATGGGCACATGCCACTAGCGAGAGTGAACTGACTCCCCCAGCGAGGAAGGACACACTGTTCTCACCAGCACCGGGTGATATTACTTGCAATTGCCAGCAATGGGCAGAGCGTCTCAACAAAAGAGGAAATTTGCAGCACCAGCACAGGGTGCACTTTCTCACCGCCAGCAAAGGGCGTTTAATCCACTTTTCACCAGCACTGGGTGACAACCAAATACAATCACAGCACAGACAACCGTCCACGCAACAACAAACAACATCGTCATAAACTTACTACATTATTCTTTTATTGGGTTCCACAAGAAAATAGACTACAAAACACCACGCACAATCAATCGCTGCATCCTTCCGAGACACAGTTCTCGCACCACTGAGAGGACCACTTATCCTCAGCCCACGCGCTGATCATCCATCAGATTAGATATTTTAAACATTTCCGCCCGCCTTCGAACCTCCCAGGTTCGAACCGTTGATTTCATTGGGTAGGACTGGAAGGATGCAAAGTTTCACAATTGGTCTTACGAATGTTTTCGAGCCTGGTTTGACTGTCACAACTCGCACCACATTGTCTTTCCCTGGATGCGTTTTGACTATGCGACCCAGTGGCCATTTTGAAGGAGGATATTGTTCATCTATGATCAACACCATTGTCCCGGTATATATGGGCGTAGTTTGAGTCCATTTGTACACCGTTTGATGACGCTGTAGATACTCTTTCGACCCATTTCGACTGCCATTTCGACAGTCGGTTAATAGAGAGATGGCTTAATTGTGGTTCTGGCACGGTTTGAAGTGATCGGCCTATCAGAAAATGCCCCGGTGTTAATGCGTTGAGGACATCTGGATCATCCGTTTATGGACAGATGGGTCTCGAATTGAGGACACATTCAATTTGTGTTGTAACGGTCGTCATTTCTTCATACGTATGTAACGTGTCTCTAACAACACGCTTCAGATGGAACTTCATGGATTTAACTCCTGCTTCCCACTTACCTCCAAAGTGTTGTGAGGCTGGTGGGTTGAATATCCATGTGGTGCCGTCTTCTGCGATCACAGACGCGATTTTTCTCAACTCCGCTGAGTGTTGATCAAACAATGCCTTTAATTCTTGATGTGCTCCTTCAAACGTTGTTCCACAGTCACTCGCCATGGTGGACGGTATACCTCGGCGAGATACAAATCTACGAAACGCAGCAAGGAATGCGTCTGTTGTATAATTTGTGACGATTTCTAAGTGAATTGCTGATGTTGCTTGGCATACGAACAGAGATATCCATGCCTTATATGGTTTTGCTCTTCGCCCATTCCATGTCTTAAGGGTGAATGGGCCTGCATAATCTACACCTGTGTGGACAAATGGGCCTGCAGGCGAGACTCTGCTGGTTGGTAGTTGCCCCATCAATTGTTGTATCCGTTTGTGGCGGTATCTTGTGTATTTGACACACTTGAGGATGAAGGACCGAACCGGCGCTCGTCCTCCAAGCATCCAGAATTGATTACGGATGTAATTCAAAGTTTCTTGGGTTGATCCGTGCAGTGTTTTCTCGTGAGCGTCTCGGATGATCAGGACTGAGAGTGGAGAGTCCTTCGGCAGAATGTAGGGATGCTTCCTGGATGTTGGTAACATGGAGTTGTGCAGGCGTCCTCCTACGCGCAGTCACTCGTGGCTATCAACAAATGGTAACAGTCGAAGTAACGAGCTGGTTTTAGTGAAATCTTTACCTTTCGTCAGCAGTTTTAGTTCATCATGGAACGCTCTCTGTTGAACTACAGTCCCTGGCCAAATTATTAGGCGCACCGTCGTGTGTTAAGAAAACTGCAGTTTACAGATTAAAATTACGGCCTAAGGGCTAATAACTGTAGATTTTTTTCACCCGCAGTTACTTACACAATACATTGTTGGATTGACGGTAATAAGAGAGTGTTCCACATCCTATTGTATCCTTGTCTGTAAGGATTTTGATGTTTGTAAGCTTATTAAGAGGAAGATTGCAAAGGAAATAGTAACTACGAAATTCGCCTGACTGAAACGATTATTGAGGCGTGGACCCATCTCAAACGCTTTCACGATACCGTGCAGGCCTGTATTATTTGCATCATCATCGAAGCAAGGCTCTGCGTGTCGCCTAAAAGACATTGATTTTTTCTTCGCAGTTATGTACATGCACAGTGCTACAAATAAGTTCCGAAACTTAAGCTATATCAAATTAAATAGTAGCACCGTCTCTGTATTCAGACTGTCGTTTGAAAACTATAACATTTCACGTTCCAGTCATACGAATTTTGCCTCAATCGATTGAGAAGTAGAAAAGTTATGACAGTTTTCCCAACACAACTCTTTTGCTGATGTTGTTACTAATATGGCTATTAGTAAATTTCACGCAAAACTTGATGAAAATGAGTCGGAGACATTCCAGTTGATCCAGCCAGTTTGCTACGATGATTGTTTGAGTCAAGCGAATGTTTTTTATGATATAATTTTTTTTTTGGAGGGCACAGAGAGGTTAGTAGATGATAATAGAGAAGGAAGGCCAGTCTCAACGCGAATACAAGCAACGATCGAAAAAGTGCATATACATATACAAGTAATTACATTTCTTACATTCATGACTGTTGGTTATTATTTACCCAAAATAGTAAAAGGAGAACCAATGATCAATTGTTAATGAAGTTTAAAAATTGGTAACTTCAAGAAATTCAGATGCGCCTAATAATGTGGCCAGGGACTGTACATGAATCCAAAACATCAACGTTTCGTGCAGTTCGCTTGGCGTTATTTCTGTGCCAAGACTGAAGACCGTTGCCAGTCTTTTTTCGGAGGAGCCGGACCATCCTAGTGCAGACGAGTCTGTCCATAGATAACAAGGCGCATGATCTAGAATCAGCACATTTCTACAGTGTTTCACGAGCTTAGCTGCTATGACAGCGGCTGAAAGTTCTAATCGGGGGATGGTCATCCTTTTCAAGGGTACTACTTTGGTCTTGGCGCAGATTAGACTTGTAACGACACCAGCAGCTGATTTGGTTCTCAAATAAACTACCCCAGCCATAGCTAATTGTGATGCATCACTAAACCCGTGGATTTGGATTTCTGCGTCAGGTTCAAGTCCCAGCCCTCTTGGGATATGGATATCGGTAAGGCCATCCAGAAGTTCTTGAAACTTGTTCCATCGCGTTAATTGAGGCTCGGGCAGAGTGTCATCCCACCCGACTTTCAATGTCCACAGTTCTTGCATGAAAATCTTGAAATTTATAATAACGGGTGATACGAACCCCCGAGGATCAAAGAACTGCGCAATTTGAGATAACACCGCTCTTTTGGTGGGTTTGGTAGCGGGTCACTTGATGCTAAACTGAACGATATCGAGAGATGGGTTCCACGAAAGTCCTAATGCTTGAACAACGTCGTCAGTGATTGCCATCGATGTAAACGGAGATTTAAACTTTTCTGGAATTCTTGACAGCACTTTTGGATGGTTGCTACGTCACTTTCGTAATGGAAATCCGCCTGATGCACACATTGCCAACATTTGCGCTGAGACTTCTTGTGCTTCATTAATGGTGTTGGCTCCGCCAAAAATATCGTCCACGTATCGACCATTTGTTAACGCCTCCCTTGCTAATGGGTATTTTGCTCCTTCGTCCTGGACGAGTTGTGCAATGGCACGTAACGCCAGGACGGGAGCGCATGCCAGACCATACGTTACAGTTGTTAACCTATACTTGCGACGTTGATTCTGACTATCTGTCCATAGTATCCTTTGAAGGTCCCTATCATCCAATCATGTGAACGGAGATTTGGCGGTACATTTTCTCGACATCACATGCGAAAATATATTTGAATTGACGGGCCCAAATAAAAACATCAATAACGTCGATTTGCAACTTTGGACCGGTATGTAAAATGTCATTGATATTCTTTCCATTTGTCAACTTACACGGTCCGTTGAACACCACACGTAGTTTAGTAGTTGTGCTGGATTCCTTGATGACCCCGTGATGAGGTAGGTAAAAGACTGCACCTGGGTCACGGTCACATAAGGGTACCGGTTCCATGTGTTTCAGGTCTTCATATTCTTTCAGAAAAGGAGTATGCTACCTGAAGTTTTGTGTTGCTCTCAAATCGTTTCTGAAGGGATTGAAAAGCGCGATTTGCTACTGCAAATGATTCACCCAGCTGAGATGTATGTTCTTTTAGTGGCAGCCTGACAATGTATCTTCCTGTTTCATCACGATAGTGAGTGGACCTGAAATGGTTCTCACACTCTTGGTGTGATGGTGACATAGGTCGTCTGTTGTTGATGGGAAGTTCTTCCATATGCCAAAACGTCTTATATATTGAATTCAGGTCCTGGTCTGATGTACATTGATTAATCCTTCTGAGAGTGGCAGCAGATTTAGGAGTGGGCCCTGATATGATCCAGCCGAGTGATGTCAGTTGGGCAACTGGTGCATCACATTTACCCTTAATCACTGATCCTTCTAACAGTTGTCCATATATATCAGCGCCAATCAGGAAATCGATAGGTCTTGGTCTGAAGTAGTGTGGATCAGCCAGTATAAGATTTTCGACGTGGGGCCACGTGACTTGTTGTAACGGGGTTGCTGGAAGGCATGCGGTTAGCTTCGTCAGAATGTGTGCGTGTAGGTTGATTCGTGTATCCGATGGAAAGTGGGGTTGCATCTCAAGATTTACTTGCCCTTTGGTCTTTTTTGATCCTGCTGCTCCTACACCACAAATCGACGGTGTCGATGGACTGCGTTTGAGGCATAACCGTTGCACCAAATTTTCCGTGACTAGGGAAATTTCTGAACCTTGATCTAGGAGTGCTCTATCCATGACACTTTCTCCATGATTCCCTATAATCTTGACTTGGGCAGTGGCTAAAAGGACTGTTGAAGCTGTCGACAGGGATTCTCTTGCGTTCATCTGGTTGACCTGTTTTACGTTGTCTGGATCCACGCTACCTCTTCCGTTGACCATTGCCACTGTGCTCGGTTTGGCCTGATTTTGTTGATGAATTGTGGTATGGGGGCGTTTACCGCATTTCGTGCATCGACGCGTAGAACAGAAATGTGCCAGTCTGTGAGGTCTCAGGCAATTAAAACAAAGGTTTTTCTTGACCACGAATTCGTGCCGCTGTTTTGAGGTAAGTCGCGTAAATTGACGGCAGTAGCTCGGGAAATGACTTTCTGAGCACATTGGACATATAGTATCCTCGTTGTGCTTGTCCTCAGCGTCAGTAGAGGTATGATAAACTCGTGCTGACGGATGTAATGGCCTAAATGTCCAATGCTTTGAGCCTTTCGATGGTTGAGCGTTTTCAAAGGCTTGTAGTGATCCAATTCTAGTGGTTAAAAATTCTCGCATTTGCTGCCAAGTTGCTGGTCGTTTGGATGATCCTTGACTTAATTCCCACGCCTTTATTGAGTCAGGATCCAATTTTTGGGTGATAAGATAAACCAAAGAATCATCGCACTGTCCAATTGGTCGTTTCAATGCCTCCAATGTTCTGCATGCCTGTTCAAATGACATATATAACTTTTCCATTTCTGTTGCCGATTCCCGAGTTATGGAGTTGGCATTGAACAGAGACTGTAGTGCTGCATAAACAAGTCGTCGTTCATTTTCATAGTACGCGATGACAGCATTGAGGGCAGGCTCAAAATTTTCATTGGTTATTGGTGTATTCTTTAAGAGGTGAGCCGCTGCACCGACTAGGCTCACCTTTAAGTATTGAAGTTTTTCAGCTGGTGATAACGATGCGTTGTTTAAGACTAGCGACGTAAATAATCCCTTCCAAGATAGCCAATTATCGAGAGCTCCATTGAATTTAGGAACATCAAGCCTAGGAAGTCGGGCCGCATGATGAAATGACTGATGTGAAACTGCTATTGGCGTAGATGGGATTGACACCCTCGATGAATTAGCTGATGCAGCTTTATGTTGATCAATAACAGAATCTTTCAAGTCTTGGACAGTATACAAGTCATCCCGAAAATATGAGCGCCGTTCAATTCGTGACTGATCATTTGGTGGTAGTGATGTAATCGATAGTCTGATGGCTTGATCTCCCATAGCAAATGCGTTCCATGCTTCGTTCAGTGCGTTCAGTCGCACTTCGATCCGATTCCTGGATACATTTGACTTTCCCACACTGATTAGCTTCTGGTACGAAGAAGCTATTTCGTTGAAATAGAGTTGCTGATGGTCAACTCTTCTATGAACGTGTTCACTTTTCATTGTTACTTTTATCGCGCTTGTTTTCTTTTTACGCACTAACTATGTCGATTCTCAAAGTCCTGAATAACACCGAAATTATCTTAAAGTCCTGAATGGCTTGAATCAGTGACCGATTAGTCGGTTCAAATGAATATATATTTTTTATGTCTGTTTGTTTGATTCCTGTTTTTTTGATTTCTGTTTCATTAATTTATATTTTCTCACTTTAACTTGAGTTGGTTTTTTAATGCGCGTCGTCACGAGGTCGGGTCACATTCACGGTTGTTACAACACTGACTCAAATCTGATCCTTAACTTGTTTCGATCACTCTCAAGTGGCTTACCCACGCCACGCTACCTTATCAGTATTGCATTACGCAAATTTCAGGATGAGACGTGATACCCGTTCACGCCCGTCCTGGATGACGCCACGCTAACCACTTGACCCGTTTGCCTATGCTAAACACTTTATGTGCGCATAGCGTCATGACGCGCCAAAGTAATTTTTGTCGTTGTAGCAAGTGCCCGTCGTCCACACGTGTTAAACATTCGTCGGATTTTCTGATGACGAGGATGAAATGTTGCATGATCCTGTGCCTACAGAATGTTTTTTCTTTACTAATACGCTCGTCGGGATCAACCGTGGAACATCAACCATTATGTTCCGTGAGTGGAAATGATTGTGATGAACTGACATATACGTACATATACTGTGCATATAAAGGCGTATAAGCGAATATGTTATGACGATTGGAATTTGAAATCGTTCAGATGTTATGTGCTAGATGGTTCTGTATATTAAGACTGACCTATTGTCGAACAGATAAGATGACATCCATTCGGTTTTTTACAATAAATATCTTGAATAAGTGTTCTTGCTAACAATGTTAGCCCAATCAAATGTATAATAAATCTTGGTTTTCACATTCGTTGACTCTCGGACTCTGTACTCTATTCGTGCAGATTTTGCGATCAACGATGGTCTATATTCGACACAGAAACGACAAATATACCGCAAGATTTGACACTCATCACAGTTGGTTGGGAATTAACATTGTTTCGTACATACTTTGCCAATTATCCGGCTCGAAGGACCAAAAATGTTTGAAATGTTTAGTGAAACGAATTACTTACATGGACTTGTCACTTGTGAAAGAAGGATAATGATGATTGGTGAAGATAATGCATAGGTGGCAGCGACTTCTCTGAAAATAATGGGCACATGCCACTAGCGAGGGTGGACTGACTCCCCCAGCGAGGGGGGACACGCTATGTTCTCACCAGCACCGGGTGATATTACTTGCAATTGCCAGCAATGGGCAGAGCGTCTCAACAAAAGAGGAAATTTCCAGCACCAGCACAGGGTGCACTTTCTCACCGCCAGCAAAGGGCGTTTAATCCACTTTTCACCAGCACTGGGTGACAACCGAATACAATCACAGCACACACAACCGTCCACGCAACAACAAACAACATCGTCATAAACTTACTACATTATTCTTTTATTGGGTTCCACAAGAAAATAGACTACAAAACACCACGCACAATCAATCGCTGCATCCTTCCGAGACCACAGTTCTCGTACCACTGAGAGGACCACTTATCCCCAGCCCACGCCTGATCAGATCATCCATCAGATTAGATATTTTGAACAGAAGTAAAAGAGTTATTAGCATATTTTGATTGTGTTCATCATATTGAATGATTCGAAGCCGTTCATTTTTGTTTTGAACAATAGGGAAATAATAAAAAAATCCACAAATAATATACTATTTACTTTAATTCAAAATATGTCAGCAAGGTTTGCTGCTCTGTTTTCTATACAGAATGTTTATGGACTAGAATTTCAATCTGTCGTCTGTGAACTGTCCTCGAGGTATTTTGATTATACCTTCAAAGCTTTTTATAGGATTTGTTTTATTTGAATGTAGACTTTGCAGCGACAACTAATAGAGTAACGTAGAAGCTTTTACTCAACTGAAGGTTGATGAGGAGACATCTCGTCTGCTAGCTATCAAAACAGTAAAAGTGTTGTTCGCTATTAATCGATTACCATTTGGAATTTAAGCGGCACCTGGAACGTTTCAGCTTCTAATTGAAGGATTATTAGCTCAAATTGAGGGAGTTGCGGTGCTAATTGATGATATAATTATTGCTGGTAGATCTAAAGGAGAGCACGATGCTCGACTTACACGGGTTTTAGACGTTTTGTTTAGAAATGGATTGAAAATTAAAAAGCTAAATGTTGTATAGGGGTGGAAGAGGTACAGTTTGTTGGCTATCGAGTGAATACTAGGGGTATCTATCGTTTACAAGTAGAGATTGATGCGGTAGTATTGACACCGAAGCCTCAGAACAAAACGGATTTTCAGGCGTTGCAGGGATTAATAAATTTTTAAGATCGTTTTTTGGCAGAGCAACAATCCTTGAACCTTTAAATCGGCTTTTAGATAAAAAAAAACAAAAGGGAATGGCATTGTACTAGCGAGCATGACAAAGCGGTGAACACTATAAATGATATGCTGGTAAGTGATGGTTTATTGACACATTAAGGCCATTAGTTTTGGCATGCGATGCATCAGCCTATGGTGTTGCAGCGGTGTTATCTCATATGGAGCCGAATGGTGGGGAACGTCCGTTTGAATTCAAATCACGAACTCTTACGAAAACTGAAAGGAATTATTCGCAGATTGAAAAGGAGGCTCTGTGATCCATATTCGGAGTTAGCAAGTACCACAAAGTTATTTATGGGCGTTCAAGGGTTATGTTAATAACGGATCATAATCCATTGCTGGGAATTTTTAAGCATGGTGCAACTACGCCAGATCATTTATCACCATCATTTATCATCATTTATTTATCAAGATGCTCAGATGCTCCCTCATACTGAGTGCGAACGATTACCAGTTTGTGTACCAGGCAGGGAAAAGACATGGGAATGCGGAAGCTTTTCTTAGATTGCCATTGGCCGGTATTACAGAAAGGGGGAACAACACATTCCCGGAGCCAAGCATTTTGCTGCTTCAAGTGAAACAAGCACCAGTCACATGTGACGAGATTGCAGCAGGGTTGCATTTCCATTTTGTTAGCCCTTGGTTGCATAAATTCCTCACATATTACTTGAATTTAAATTTTCATTTGATATTAACTGAAAGTTTTGAAGAAATAGTAATTTTGTGGAATTTAAAGAACGCGTAGTAATCAGACATACCGAATAAATCAAATCATAAGAAATCCGTGACCCTCATTCATTTCAAATGATTAAAATGATTCTCTTTCATTTTAATAACCTAATCTTTCATTTTGTCAAAATATTAATGGAATATTATAACTATACCCAGTTCATGCAAGAAGGCCAAACAGAGGTGCAACGTTTGGGAGCGCAAAATGTATTGCACATCGAGCAACCACTTCCGAGAGGGCCTAAGTTTATATACTTGCTAAAACCAACTTTATAATTACTTGTGATTTTCCTGTATGTTTTATATCTATATCGCCATATTCACAGCTGTTGTCGTTTTTCAAGTTATATAAATCAGGTCGCCTTAACAAAATGTGGAAATTTATTATGCTTCTACTCACGTTATTTCGACTTCTACAGGGTCCAAGAGGTTCTTCAAATGTGTAACACTTATGTAGTTTCGACTTCTAAAGAATCCAAGAGGTTCTTTAAATGTGTAACACTTGCTCAGTATCTTTGAATAAATGATCATTCAAACACCAGAAACACTTCAAATTCTAAACATGAAAAAAGTTTGTCAGGAAGTTGTTGCACAGTAGTAGGTACTCGAACTGGTTATTATAGTTATTGTATTATAGTCATATCTGAAATCAGTTCTTAATCGCATCAAAACTTATAATTAATAATGCGATGTTACAATAGCTGTAAACGAGTACCCAATGTTGTAAGATGAAAATACCTCACGGTAGGATCATGTAAGTTGTAACTCTAAAATAAGCGACATGTATCGTAAATAAGAATTTGGTCACTGAAGTTGAAAGAAATGAAATACGCTACAATTAGAGTTTGGACATTGCACTCGTCAACTATATGAAGAAAGAAGAAAGAAGAAGCCAGAGAATTCTTCCCGGTAAAAAGTGGCGTGGATGGCATTCGTGATTGCGTTGCGGATCAAGGAGGGCTGACCGATATCTAGAGAATTTACCTTAGAACAAAGAAAAGAACTTGAAGTGAGATTAAAATACTGAATTTGAAGTGAAATAAAAGAATTGGACTTGGAATTAAAGAATTTACCTTAGAACAACGAAAAGAATTTGAAGTGAGATTAAAATAATGAATTTGACATGAAATTAAAGAATTCGACTTGAAATTAAATTATATACCTTAGAGCAAAGAAAAGAATTTGAAGAGATTAAAACCATGATTTTGATGTGAAATTAAAGAATTTGAATTAAAAATAAAGAAGGTGACCCTATGAACCAAAAGACTTGCTGATGGAAACAGGACGAATTAATTAAGTTACCAAGTAAGAATATTTAAATACAATTAGAAAATATGAACTGAACTTAATTATACGGCAAAAATGTATACTTGGAAAATTTAATAAAAGATCAATATTTAACTTAAATTAGAAATTATGAACTGAACTGAATTAGATGTGAAAATTGTATACTTGAAATAAAATTTAATAAAAGATTAATATTTATAATCTAACTACAAAAGATTCCCAATTTAACCTCCCTTTCTCCTGGTGATCTAAAGAAAATAATTTTCGTGATTTTAGAAAAAATCACGTGGCGTCCAAAATTTAAGAAGTGGTAAAAGAAAAACAAGATTTCAACTACGGTAATAGTGTGCAAAGTTATCCGTTAACAGTAGCGGCTAACGGCTTAGTCTAATAATTGTATTATATTAATTTTCATTAATATTGTATTGCAATTTTGACTATTACATTTCAAAAAACAATAATTTTTAATAATTAAAAAAAACATTGGTTGTCTGTAAAGTCGGTTTACGGACGATAATTTTACGTGATAACGTCATAAGAAAGCATTGATGAAAAATTGCCTTCTTTTATGAATTGAATTGAATTATTTTCACTAAATTATCATTATTTTGTATAATAAAAAGAAGGAGCTAATTGAAAATGTAAATTTTTTCAATAAATTTTTTCACTTAAATTATGCAGATTAATTATAAGTAACAATATGCTGTGTATTAACAATTTATTTATTCGTACATACGCGTATTAGTTTGGATTCAAGAGAGATTCTTGAATCCACACTAATATGCGTATGAACGAATCTCTCATGAATCCAATCTCATACGAGTATTAGTTTGGATTCATAAGAGATTCTTGAATCCACACTAATGCGCGTATGGACAAATGAGAGATTGACGAATGAGAGATTCGTACAAACGCGTGTTAGTTTGGATTCATGAGAGATTCTTGAATCCACACTATTATGCGTATGAACGAATCTCTCATGAATCCAATCTCATACGCGGATTAGTTTGGATTCATGAGAGATTCTTGAATCCACACTAATGCGCGTATGAACAACTCTCTCATGAATCCAATCTCATACGTGAATTAGTTTGGATTCATGAGAGATTCTTGAATCCACACTTATATGCGTATGAACGAATCTCTCATGAATCCAATCTCATACGAGTATAAGTTTGGATTCATAAGAGATTCTTGAATCCACACTATTATGCGTATGAACGAATCTCTCATGAATCCAATCTCATACGCGTGTTAGTTTGGATTCATGAGAGATTCTTGAATCCACACTATTATGCGTATGAACGAATCTCTCATGAATCCAATCTCATACGCGTATTAGTTTGGATTCATGAGAGATTCTTGAATCCACACTAATGCGCGTATGAACGAATCTCTCATGAATCCAAATTATACTATACGCGCGGAATTCATGAGAGATTCGTTCATACGCGCATTAGTGTGGATTCAAGAATCTCTTATGAGTCCAAACTAATGTATTAATCTCTCATTCGTCCGCTCACCTCAGGCGGAACGTGACAATGAGTCACGATTTTTCATATGTGCAGCCGGCCATCGATTTATAAGACGTTATCACGTCAAAAAAAAAATTAAAGCGAATGAAATGGACTATCCTGATAGGATAGAAAATTAGTTGTAGAAAAATTCAAACAATTTTCGGAAAAATCACAGGAGGGAGAGGTGGATAAACGCGAAGAAAATAAGAGTTAGAACGCAAGACATAAGCTACAAATTGAAATATTTTCACCACGAATAACGAACAATAAATATTTATGAGAAAATTTTCACATTTTCCACATTCATTATATTGGGTTGTCCGGAAAGTACTTGCGGTTTTTTCTAACAGATAGCGTAAGTGGTTTTCTTATGCGTACGTGCAAGCTTTAATTGTCAATTTAGGGTTCGTTTACTTAGGAGAGGCCGAGTTACAGTTTGTGTGAAAATTTCAAATTGATAGGTTGTGTGTTATATTCTTGACGTCGTTTTAAAGATGGAAGATCAAAGTGAGCATATTCGGCATATTTTACTTTTTTACTTTAAAAAAGAAAAAAGAGCTACAGAAACGCACAGGAAAATATGCGCTGTATCCGGTGTTGAAGCAGTGACTGGACGCACGTGCCAGAATTGGTTCGCGAAATTTCGTTCTAGAAATTTTTCTCTTCGAGATGCACCATGTGCTGGTAGGCTATCTGTCATTGATGATGATCAACTGAAGGTGATAATTGAAGCTGATCGACATATAACGGTTCGTGAAATCGCAGAAAAGTTCAATTCGTCTAAAACAAGTGTAAACGACCGCTTGTGAAGGCTTGGGTACGTAAAAAATCTTGATGTTTGGGTACCATATCAACTTACTGAAATTCATTTGACCAACCGTATCAACGTTTGCGATTTGCTGCTGGCACGTCTTCAAGTCGATCCTTTTTTGAAGAGATTGATAATAGGAGATGAAAAATGGATTATGTACGGGAACGTGCTCCGCAAAATATCATGGTCAAAGCCAGGCGAGCCACCTCAAACAACTTCGAAAGCTGCGATTCACGAAAAGAAAGTTATGCTGTCGATATGGTTGGATTACAAGGGAATTGTGTATTTCGAGCTCCTACCACATAACAGAACTGTCAATTCCATTGTCTACTGTGAACAATTGAATAAATTTAATGATTTCCTGCAGCGAAAACGGCCAGAGTTGACAAGACCGTAGAGGTGCTGTGTTCCATCATGACAACGCACGACCTCATACATCGTTGGTCACCCGGCAATAATTATTGGAGCTTGGCTGGGATGTTTTTCCTCATCCACCATATAGCCCAGACATGGCCCCATCGGACTTTTATCTGTTTCGTTCTCTACAGAACTCTTTGGCTGAAAAAACATTTACTTCAGATCATAATGTAAAAATGCACTTGGACCAATTTTTTGCCCAAAAAAGTCAGAAGTTCTATGAATCGGGGATTATGAAATTACAAGAAAGATGGCAACTTATTATCAAACAAAAGGGCCGATATATTATAGATTAAATTTTGTTCTACATATATATAAAAAAAAATTCTTTCATTTCACACTAACAAACCGAAAGTACTTTCCGGACAACCAACAATATTTGATTTAACCACATCATCATTCTTATTATTTGATTAATTTAAGACATAAAACATTTTAAAAAGGACTAATAATAAAAATGATCCAAAAAATAAGGAAAACGAAGAAGAATCATTAAAGAAAAAATATAACGGAAATCAAAACGAAAACACGATGTCAGAATTAAAACAGGGGGAAAACGAAGAAAAAACTGATAAGACTAATAATGGCAACGCATTAGGTGGCGAACAAACAGGAAACGAACGAAACATCCAGACGCTAAAATCGACTATCGCACAGACGATCTCAGTGGATTGAATGCGACGGTAATAGATAAGGAAATCCCTAGCACAAATAACGCAGCGCAGTTACATAAGGGTTATGAATTACTCACCGGATATCATACTAACCATAATTATAAGACGCAAAACAGCAGCAAAGAAAATTTTGGTTACCCAACACAGCATAGTAACCCGACGTATTGGAATTATCCTGCGAATGTGTGTGACAGAGAACAAAATTTAGTAACGAATAATAGCACACATATACAATCTGGTTATCACGCGAACTACCCATTGTACACTATGCAACAGGCACAATATTATAGTACAACGTAGAGATGGGGAAAAAAGTGATTTCCTAGTAACAGTGACTGTCGTGACTGTGACAAGTAAGTAACAGTGACAAATCACCGTGACAAAATCACTTTCGTGACATTCATGTAGTAACAGCGACAGAATATCATTTAGTGTAAAAAATTTATTCCCTAAAACCAAATACAAACTAGATGTGGGGAAAAACATAATATTCAAGGGTTGGGCTTTAATAATATACATGTAGTAAATTTTTTTGGTTTTTTTTAATACATATTTTCATATTTCACACATTTATTTATACATATTATACTATATCCTATGTCATTATAATACTAAATACTACTTATTCTATATTATATTTATTATATACTACTTATAATTTATTAAAATCCTATGTCTTATAATTAGAGTTCAAAAATAAAATTTGTTGGACTTTCCTTATTCCTAGCCTTGTCCTTCTATCACTCAAAATATATCCAGCTTTTGAGAAAAGTCTTTCGCATGGTACCGAGGTGACCACAAAACCCAAATATTTCTTAGCGATGTCAGCAATATTTGGGAAGCTACGCTGAAAAGTCCGCGACCATTCCAAGGGATTCTCTTTAAGGGCAATGCTGGGCACATCCAAATATCTCTGGATTTCCAGAATTGCCTTGGACAGTGCTGTACCTTCAGGTTGGGATGTATTTGATATAGTCATGTACACTCGAAAAATGTCCAATTCCTCAACTTCTTCTTGAGGTTCCGGTGCAATTTCCATCATTTGTATGGGTAAGCTTGATGACTTACTGATGTTATTCGCCACCATTTCTGTCACCTTCTTCCTGATTGTTGTGGCGCAGGTTGAGCTTTGGAAGAACTGTAGCCTGAACCGAGGATCAAGCATGGTTGCAATTCCGATTGTGCTGCTGACTGCTAGGTTTGGGAATCTGCAGTGGGCGTCAGCAATTAATTTTGTAACCAGATCTCTTATTACCTCATTTATGTGACCATTGAACAATTTGACTTCAATAGCCGGATCCGCGAGCATACTTTCGAGAACCGTTAAGAAACCCCTGGTCAAAATTATTATTTTGCTCCCCAACACATATTTTTCCCCACTCATTTGGCAGGTTAGTTGGTTGAAAGGCTTCAAAACCACACATAGCTGCTTACAAATGGTCCATTCATCTGAGGATAAAGTCGACCATTCTTCCTGAAGCAAGGCTAGTGTAGCTTTGACCACTTCTTCTAACTCTACAAATCTTTCCAACATTTTGAACGTAGAGTTCCATCTTGTTGGAACATCCTGGAGCAGTTTCTTTGGGGCTTCATTCGGTCTGTTCTGTCTCTGATATGTTACAAGCTTTTCGGTCGCCTTCACGCTCCTTTTATAGTGAGAAACAATTTCTTTCACTTTCGTTATAACTCTTTTCAGTGAAGGATGCGCTGTGTCCCCACTTGTGGATCCTTTCACTATCAAATTGAGGGTATGCGCGTAACAGCCAAAATGTTTGTATTGCAGATTCTGAACTGCTTTCTTCATATTGCTGGCGTTGTCTGTCACTACTATGAGGACTTTATTCCGCAATCTCCATTTGTCTATTATTCGACTGAGAGATTGTGCAATATTGTCGCTGGTGTGACTGCCAACCATATGAGAACACTCGAGAAGCACTGCTTGCAAATTGAAAGATTCGTCTACATAATGCGCTGTTACCGCCATATATGAGTCATTGACACAGGAGGTCCAAATGTCTGAGGTCAAGCACACGCTTTGCGCCTTTGAGACCTCTTCTTTCTTCGTTGTAAGGCAAGTCTCGTAAAGAGCGGGTAAGTAATTATTTACCAATAACTTTCGATCCGGCAGTTTGTAGGCAGGATTAAGTATTTGGGTGTATCCACGAAAGCCGTTGTCTTCTACTATAGAAAAAGGTTGAAAGTCGTAAATGAAAAGACCCATCAAAGCATGGTCAATATTTTTCTTTTCCACTGGCAACATTTTTTTTTTTTTGAACAATATCGCGAAATAGGCTGTTGGACAAATCCGCTAGGTCCAGGGAGCTGTTCGGTTTCTTGACTTTGACCAATACTGCTTGGACCGGGGAGCGGTTCATTTCCACCATGTTGTTCAGAGCTGCTAACTGCAGGAATCGGTTCGATCCGTTGTTGTTGCCCACTGAATGATAAAGATGGCTCATGTCTTGATGCATGAGCAGCCTTCGACGGATGAAACTGCACGGCCGGGTGCTTCCTCTCCAAATGCTTTTTCAAATTAGTGGTGGATGTTCTGTAGCTAAGTTTAGCTTTGCATAACTTGCAAAGCGCAACTCTACCCTTACCGTTGTCTACGGGTTCGAAACAATTCCAAAGCGAGCTGATCCTCATTGTTGTGATTTAAATAATTATTATAAACAAGTATTTTTAAGTAATTATGAATAATAACTATAGATTTATTTATTTATGATTTATCAAAAACTTCTTAGTACAATGCAAAACTGATTTGTACGCGGAATGGCCCGTTTCCTGCGATTCGTTGCGACAACGGTTCATTTGAAAAGGATCATTCCGCGTATAAATGAAACCGTTATCGCAACGAGTCGCAGGAATAGAAAATCGAAGAAATAAAAAATCGTTCTTATCTAACGACTTCCTTAAATTCGTTAAATGAGCAGAAGGAACTTCCATAATTGAGTATTTTATCAGTGGAAATCAATATGCCAAAAGTTTAGGGAAAATTAGGTAAAATAGGGATGAGCCTCCGGATTTTTAAGTTATACACCGTCAGTATTGTCTTCCATAAACAAAAATATAGTAAAAACATAATAATTTCAAACATTTCTTTTGAAAATCGCAGATTCAAGTAACAGGAGCGCAGAAAATCGCATACGTTAATAAATGTTGTAGTCACAAAATATCATACGTCACTCGAATATCAAAGTGACAAAATATCATATGTTACTAAAATATCAAAGTGACAAAATATCATACGTTACTGAAATATCGAATACCACAATATTTTGGTTACATATGAAATTTTCTGTAACAATGTTACTTGAATAACGTATGATATTTGTAACTTCCATGATCTTCTGTGCTCCTGTTACTTGAAAAGTGGGATTTGAGAAGATATATGATGTTATATGTTATTATTTGTTTGTTTATATATTTGATATATTTTCAATAGGTTCCCCCATAGAAAATATTGTAGTATACGTTACAAAAATATCGTAGTAACAAAATATCATGCGTTACTAAAATATCGTAGTGACAAAAAATCATATGTTACTAAATTATCGTAGTGACAAAATATCATGGGTCACTAAAATATCAAAGTGACAAAATATCATGCGTCACTAAAATATCGTAGTGACAAAATATCATACGTTACTAAAATATCAAAGTGACAAAATATCATATGTTACTAAATTATCAAGGTGACAAAATATCATTCGTTACTCATATAAGAAATAATGCTCAAAATGCTTAAAATATTCAGTATTGTCTTTCATCTGTAAAAATACGGAAGCCTTTCACAAATGCAACAAAAAGAAAACCTTTAAACCTATTATTAACATATTTCTTTCGAAAATCCTAAGATTCAAGTATCAGAAGCGCAGAAAATCATGACAGTTTAATACAAAATCCAATTTCGTGACCCAAGTTACTTGAGTAGGAGAGATAGAAATATGTACGCTACTCAAGGGCGCGTTATCTTCAAAACCCTCTGTATGTAATGAGGGTACAACTACAGAGGGTTTTGGTGAGGGAGATTAGAAAAGAAATATGTGCATATATGCGTGAATAATATCCATTCCACATGGGAAAACAGGTTCTGGAATGGAACATTGCGTTCGGTGGTGTAAGAGGAAAATTGTAGTGCGATCGGAGCTGAAGCTAAGGTAAGAAATGAAATTAAAATAAGAATGAAGTGGAAGTGACAAAGTAACGCTGGTTTCATGCCATGAGTCACTGTCACTGTCACGGGAGTTAGAGTCACTGTGATTTTGTCACCGTGACGTGAAATATCACCCATCTCTAGGAGACCGTATATTCCCATGAGACCCAACGATAGAAACGTCGGAGATATTTGTCCAAGAAGATTAGAAGAACGCGAAATGAATTACGATCAAGATAGGAATTCATCGTTCTCACCTATTAACGAAAATGTTGAAACAGAATCCTGATCCACAAATTGTAATAGAAGAATTAGAAAACGAGATTAAACGAAATGAGAAATTACTCAAAATAAATGAACTGAAATAGAAATTAGAACAAACGAAACGGAAAGTGAACGGAAATTGTGAAAGTTACCAACGAAACATGAACAACTCTATAGAACAACAACAATGCACGTATGGACAACCTCAAGATATAAACCAACAGAATCAACAACGACTGAATAGCCAATCAACATATGGAGTTGCGAATTTTCCAAATACAACGTATGTGCAAAATAATGCAAATCCTTATGGGAAGGGGGGGTTGGTGAATGATGTACCACCAACTATGTTCCGTAATGATGTACAGTATGAAATATTGCAACCATCTTTAGCGGGTGTTCCATTAAACATGACATCTGCTGGGATGTACCACGGAAGACAAATACCGAAAACAAGCGATTTAGTTGATGCAGAAACGTTACGAGAACAACGAAGAATATTCAAGAAATATGACGAAACGTCAGGCCGATTCGCAAAACGAGTGAGACTTAAATTTCCAAGAAAAGGCTTCACAGCACGCGACTTCCTGAACGCTTTGGAATCCAGAATGACGACGATGAATCTTTCACTAAACGCGTTAAACATTTGGGTTCCGGATTTATTAGAAGGTTCTGCATTGACATGGTGGGACAGTGTTGCTCACAGGTTAGGGGATTTCAACCACTTTAGTGCGGAATTTCTCATTCACGTTGGAACTGAAAAAGATGAAGCCATTTTGAACGAGTTACGAATTCTGAGACAACCTAAAGAGATGAAGACTTTGGAATTCGTGAACCATATGCAAGAAAAGTTCAATACTCTAGCATCTGCACCTAGCGAAATGAAACAGGTGAAGATGACAGTAAAAAATTTGGACTACTTCTTCTTAAACAATTTATGGGATAAAAAGGTTTGGAGTTATCTTGATTTGAGATCCTGGATCAAGATATATCAAGAAGTTTTAAACAGAACGGAATATCTCAAAACGTCGGAAGGTAGAACGGGAAAAGTTACCTTACTAACCAAAGATCAGAAGAAAAAGATGTCGGCGGGGAAAGTTAATGTACTGTGGGAGAGCAACGAATCAGAATCGGTGTAAGAATGTAAAGCCAAAATGGTAGAAGAACTTCAAAAGCTGCAAAAACGAATACTAGAGTTGGAAAAATTAGTGAAAACACCTGATAATACCAATCAAAGAGACCAGGAAAAGAGTCGCAGAAACAAGTGGATAAAGAGAAATAACGGCATTGGAAGTTCGAGTCAAAAAAAAGACAGTAAACGAACAGAATTTCGCTGTTACAATTGTAATGGAGAAGGACACATGGCCAGAAATTGTCCATCGAAATCAAACTTCTCACTAAGGAGACAAATGCAGTCAGTCCCAGACGAGAAACGTTCAAATGATAAAAATTATCAACGGAACAATTATCAAACGAACAACAACGGAAAGAAAGAAACAATTAATAAAACGAGGAAGGAGAGCCAAGAGGCTAATGTGGAAACGTCAAAAAAGTAAAGACGCTCCCAGAGGCATTTGACGCTCCAGTTTCTGGGGAAGCGAAATTTAATTAAGAAAAGGGGCCTAATGGAGTCAAAGTGATCAGTATTAATATAAAAGAAAATGAAGAGGTCGACTATGTGGGTATTTTAGGAGGTTTTTATGAGAATGGCGATTCCGAATTTGAAGAATACGAAGAACTTGTGTTTGAAGACGAAGACCGAGTGGCCGTTGTATGAGAGAGTCTACAAAGAAAGGTTGAACGTGGTACTGTTTACCTACAAGCCGGTGAAAGGTCAAACATTCAATCACAGAAGATAAGTTTGCGAGACGCAAGGGTTACCGACCAACCTAAAGACGAACAGGAATCAGTGCCTGAAGAAAACACTTCTCAAGAAGTGGAAGAACAGATAGTCATGATGACCTAAATGAAAGAAACAAACGGAGTCTCCCAAGATGATGACATCGAAATCACTGAGGGTAACGAAGTTGAACTAAAGGCCGAAGACACAGATCACTCCACTGATATAGACGAATCAGATTCTTATGAAGATGAAGATGATTTGTTCGAGAGGGCTGAAGGAAAAAGGAGCAGAAGCTTTGTTGGAAAACCTAAGAAATTGACATCGTTGTTGGCTGACGATCCCAGAAGGGAGACGAGCAACGAAAACGATGAATAGGAACTGCTCCAGGATACGAAAGAAGTCGGAATTATGGTGGAATGTAAAATTGAGAACTTAACATTTACTGCATTATTGGACTCTGTTAGTGAACGAACATTAATGAGTAAACGAGCCTATAAAAGATTGCGCGGAGAGTTTCTGATGAGATTACAAGAATATAGATTATCTCGACGAGGAATTACAGTCGCAATGGGAAATAAACAAAGAGGTTTTGGTGGAGCACCCTTAACCATATTTGTGAACGAAATAGGAGCGAAAGTATGGGTTAGTGTCATACCTGACCTTATAGAGGAGGTCATACTTGGAGTCGATTACTGGGTACGAGTAAAGATTCATGTTTACGCAGATCAGCTAAAATGGAAACCGGCGTGTTCCAGAACATACGTTCCTATGAAGAAACGTTCAGCAAAGACTACTAAGTGTTGAACGGTAAGGCTTACATCAGATGATGAAGCGCGATTCACCGATTTTTTGAATATACAATTCAAGTTATTGAATGAGATTGAGGACGGACACACTATGCTAGTGCAACATAAGATTGAACTAATTGGCGAAACCAAGCCATTTTTTGTTCCGCCTTATGCACTGAGTCCGGCTCCAAGGGCTGCGCTTCAAGTTGGATAAATATCCACATCCGAATTAACAGAGACTTCTGGGGGCTCTTCATGGTGCAGGATATATCCCGACTCTTGACTTGAAGGATGCCTTCCATCAAAAGCAAATTGAGCAGGCGAGTCGTCAATATACAGCCTTCAGTGAAGAGGGTATTGGGCAGTTTTTGTGGAGGCGGATGGCTTTTGGACTGTGTGGTGCACCTGGCACGTACCAACGACTCACAGATGAATTGCGAGAATTAGTGTATGTAGCCTTGCTTAAGAAAAGAAACACTTGTTGGATCAAATCCACTTACTTAGACGACTGGATTGTGGTAGCCAAAACATTTGAAGAGCATCTGTTGCTACTAGAAGTAGTGTTTGGAGTCTTTAGAGCTGCAGGACTCAACCGGGAGAAGAGCCACTTTGCTAAGACAGAGGTACAGTTTCTCGGTTATTTAATCAATGAAGTAGGTAAGCGTTCATCACCGGAGAAAATACGACCGATTGAAGAATATCCAAGACCACGTAATCGAAAAGAGCTGAGAAGGTTTTTAGGTATGATGAATTGGTACCACCGGCATCTCAAAAGTATCAGCATAATTCAGAAGCCTCTCAGTAAACAAACCAGCAACAACGTTCCTTGGGTATGGACGGAAGAAGCAAAAAAAGCGTTTAGAGACACAAAAGAGGCTCTGAAAACTGCAGCAGTATTGGCAATGCCGATTGAGGAGTTGCCATATCGACTATATACCGATGCCTCAGACGTTGGACTTTGCGCAGTTCTCGTCCAATATGATGAAGCCAATGATGTAGAGAAGAACACCCTCTTTTAAAGCAAAGCGTTGAACTCTAGTGAACGGAATTACAGGACAACAGAACGTGAGTGTCTAGCAGTCATTTGAGCATTACGACAGCTCAGAGCATACGTTGAAGTTATGCCTGTCACTGTCTATACGGACCATTCAGCGTTAAAGTGGTTAAAGGATTTTCCTAAGGCTACAGGAAAACTGGCACGTTGGTTAATAACACTGTCAGCTCATCAGGTAACGATTGTCCATTATCGAGGTACCATGAATGATGCACCAGACTCTTTGAGTCGAATTTATGAAAATGAAGAAGATGAAGACAACGAACAAGTGGCCAAACTGGATGCTGAACCAGAAAAACAAGACAACGAAGAGGATGAACTAATTGAAAATGATGAATTGTTCAATTCGGAGGAGAACAAAAGCGACACAGAGATCGACGAAGACGTTGATTTGATGAATGAATATGCAGAAGTAAATGGAACTCACAATACGGATATATGGTTCGACGTGAAGAAGAGACTTGCAGAGTCTCATCCTGAACAGTGGCCAGATTATAAGATAGTAGGTGACCAACTTTATGTTCATCGACCTCTTCAGACAAAGGAAATTCTGGGTGATCTTGATGCCTGGAAATTACCGGTCAAGAAAGATCAACGAGAAATAATAATACGAAAATACCATGGATCAGAAAATATGGGACACTTAGGACGTGACAAAACTTATGAGGCAATAAAAGTAAAGTACTATTGGCCTTCAATGTTTTTGGATGTACGTGAATACATTGCTCAATACATTGCTAAGTGTGTCGGAGATTGGAACATGATCAACACCCGATTACAATTCCTCCTCAAACGCGATCGTTATCCAGACCTTGGGCGGAGGTGTCCATTGACACAATTGGTCCTTATACGCAGACCAAAGCAGGTAACTGTTACGCGATCGTGCTGATAGACACGTTTTCTAAGTTCATAGAAATTCGATCGACGAGAAGACAAACCGGGGACAGTGTAGTAAAGTTTCTAGAAGATATTTTTGCAAGATACGAACATCCTGCGCGCATGATATCCGATAATGGCAAGGAATTTATAAACCGAAAGGTTAAAGAATTTCTTCAAAGGTATAATATTATATCTCTTCCTACGGCAGTTGCTCATCCTCAAGCGAACCCCGTAGAACGATACAATAGAACATTGAAACCCCTAATTATGGCTGAAATTAAAAAGGGTCCAGACAATCTGGGACAGATGTTTAAAAGATGTGCAATTTATGTTGAATAGTACGGTTAACGTAGCTACTGGAATGTCCCCATATTTTATATTATTCGGACTGTAACCACGAAAATTTTGGGAAGACGAAACAAACAAAATTGACGTAGATCAGATAGATGATGAATGGATAAAAAGGATTAGCAGATTAAAAGAATTGAGAGATTTAATTGAAGAAAGAGTAATATAGAAAGGGTCACGAAAACAACTGATAAATGCAACTGGCGAAGTCTTACATAACGTGAAACCTGGCGATACGGTATATATTAGAAATCGTAAATTAAAAAAAAAAGCTAGTGACTATACTAGTAAGCTAGATGACAAATATGTAGGTCCGTATATAGTCAAGAAGTTAGTGGGTAACGTGATGGTCGAGGTTGGTGATTCAAAAGGAAAATCATTAGGAAAGCATTATATTCCTGATTTAAAAGTAACTACTGAACGACCTCAAAGACGAAACTGATTACAATATAATTATAAGACTATGGACGGAAAAGGAAAAGATGAAGCAATGAAGGACGGATCTACAAATAAACGGCAACGACAATCTATACATAATGAGTCCAATGATGAGGAAACAAATGTACAAAGAATGACGCGTTGATCACATTTCCTTCTATAAATATTTGTAGTTTTGGGTTTGCGTTTACGACTCGTTTTTATTTAACATACAGTTACAGTCTGAGATGTATGAGAAATATAATTTGATTCCATTCAAATTGTAATGACTTGAAGATTTTGTATGGGAAAATTTAGCATGAGTTTACTTCAGCTCAAATTTCTAAGGTTCTAAATTTTAATTTAAGAAGAAATTGAAAGAATATTGTAAAGGAATTGTTAGAGATATTTTCACCTTAGTGGGGGTGTGTAAACGAGTACTCAAAGTAGTAATGTGAAAATAGCTCACGGTAGGATCATTTAAGTTGTAACTCTAAAATAAGCGACATTTATCGTAAATAAGAATTCGGTCACTGAAGTTGAAAGAAATGAAATATGCTACAATTAGAATTTGGACATTGCACTCGTACACTATATGAAGAAAGGAGAAAGAAGAAGCAAGAGAATTCTTCCCGGTGAAAAGTGGCGTGGATGGCATTCGTGATTGCGTTGCGGATCAAGGAGGGCTGACCGATGTCGGAAGAATTTACTTTAGAACAAAGAAAAGAATTTGAAGTGAGAGTAAAATAATGAATTTGACATGAAATTAAAGAACTGGACTTGGAATTAGAGAATTTACCTTAGAACAACGAAAAGAATTTGAAGTGATATTAAAATAATGAATTTGACGTGAAATTAAAGAATTGGACTTGAAATTAAATAATATACCTCAGAACAAAGAAAAGAATTTGAAGAGATTAAAACAATGATTTTGATGTGAAATTAAAGAATTTAAAGTGAAATTAAGGAATTTGAATTAAAAATAAAGAAGGTGACCCTATGAACCAAAAGACTTGCTGATGGAAGCAGGACGAATTAATTAAGTTACCAAGTAAGAATTTTAAAATTCAATTAGAAAATATGAACTGAACTGAATTATACGGCAAAAATGTTTACTTGGAAAATTTAATAAAAGATCAATATTAAACTTAAATTAGAAATTATGAACTGAACTGAATAAAATGTGAAAATTGTATACTTGAAATAAAATTTAATAAAAGATTAATATTTATAATCTAACTACGAAAGATTTCCAATTTAACCTCCCTTTCTCCTGGTGATCTAAGGAAAATAATTTTCGTGATTTTAGAAAAAATCACGTGGCGTCCAAAATTTAAGAAGTGGTAAAAGAAAAACAAAATTTCAAATACGGTAATAGTGTGCAAAGTTATCCGTTAACATAGCTTACCCATTAAGTGTGGCATATTAAATACTAATTCACGATCCCGTCTATGGCGAGGATGATATCGCAGGATACTTTCCTTGGATCAGACATTTAGACTGATGGAGACGAACAAGGTTCTGCTCACTGTTTGTTTGATGACACATCAATCCATTTTGTTTTCCACAAGATCATCAGCAAGCAACCAGTGAAACATCCATCAAGATATACGAATTTATACGTCCAATTCACAAAATTCTGTCGCTTTCTGGTACATAATAAAACACTTACAAAGCAAATTCTAGAAAATATATCTTAAACTACTTACAAAGAGTATCAGTAAACGCATTGTATGAATACAATAGGAATGCTGGAAAGTGATAACATAGTTTTGTTGTTCCGTAGTATATTCGATTCAAACTGTCATATTTTTCACCAATAAGTGGATCAGGTATCTGAATCAAGTAGGTATTAAGAACTTAGTGCATGCTTTGAACTGGCGTCCATTGGTTGGCACCCTCACCAGTGATTGCAGTACATACATCAAAAATCGGCCGGATCTGCAAATAATAAAGAGTAAAATATTAAACACATAACAACACTGAATCTTTCCTGTTTTGAAGACTATACTAGCTTGTTAAAGTACATGTTGCGTTTAATATCTAGTGCATAGGTCGAGTATCTCAAACACTAATTGGAGGAACTAGTGTGATAAGATCGAGTAAGTAACAGAGTAAAACAACCAACTGCTGTGTAGTCTATTCCATGATAAATTAATACTTTAATTCAAATGGGTTATGTGATACAATCTGAGTTTATATAATTTTCCTAAAATTTTAACTATATTTGATTATAAATCAATCGACCCCTAAACTACTCCCAAGTACTTCTTTATCGAATGTAGTTCATTTCTAGTGAATATTCAAGTGTTCACTGATTCATAATTTAAGCATGTTTGCTTTTCCTTGTTATCAATACGACCAATACCTTAAGTTTAGGTGCGATTAATCTACAAGCCACATATCTGTCTTAAGGTATGTTACATGGGTTAACTTTTACGTGATTTTTTCTGTGTTCATTTAAACAACTTTTGTGAATATCGCCTTCCCTCAACAGTGATTATCAAAAAGGTTTAAACATAGAGTGATCACGGGTAGTCTGAAAATGTTGGACCAGAACGTAATACGCTTGTGATTCTACAAATTCAAAATTTGAAAATCCACTTGTTTAACATCTCTTCAGACGACACACTGTTGTATCGAAACACGTTTCTACAGCTGAGGATGTTTTTACTACTGAATTAATAGCATCAGGAATAGTTTCAAGTGTCATTACTAACCTACGAAGAAGTAAATAAGGAAACACAAATAAATATCAATAGTGAGGCAACTTATGCAAATTTGGTATATAAGTGTTGGTTTGAAAATCAAAACAAAATCATGGCCGTAAAATTTTTCAATTCGCCCATTTCGCAAATTCATTTTTAAATAATTCACCTTTTAGACAATAACACTTATTTAAATTATTTTAAATTTTATCTTTACACAAGAAATATAGTTCTAAAAATAATTTCACGCTTATTACGATGTCCCTTTCCCAGAATTCAATGAATTAATTTTCCAAGTGGTAACGAACACTTTATTTAATAATATAAGATATTTTATAGAAAATAAAACAATGACACTCACATTAAGTACATCATTAATAAATTTAAGATTTATTTCACTTGAAGTCCCGGCAATTTTTTCTCTTAAACTTATAATTTTTGTAAAAGTATCACGACGCAACTGTCGAGAACCTTCGTGGAATAAATTTGTTGTAAACAAGTTGTACATTATATGTCTCAAACAACTTTCGACTTTGACACTATCGATCCCAAGTCATTGTCGAATTTAAACTAATCGAGGGAAGAGAGCAGAACGGCCGAAGAAGGGATTTTGCCTCACTCACGGACAATGTACATGTGTACATTTTCGTTTCCTCCTATACTTCTTCGTAGTTACTAACCATCTGACGAATGGTCTATGAAGAAGTACCTATGCAAGGGTTCACATCTGTGAATGGAATCGCGAAATCCAAGAAACTGTGGGTAAGGTGACTGCAGGGGAGGAGTGTCCAGTCGACCAGAAATACCTATCCCGATTTGGATTCCGAGAATTCGTTTTCTTAGTGTGTGCGTGTCCGAATTATTCGGAGTTCATCATTCTGATCGTGGATGTTGAACGAGTAAAATCTGTTGTTTTTTGTTTTTTAACCATTTTGATGCGTTTACATCTAGCAGGGAATATTAATTATCGCTAAGGAATGCAACTTAATCATAAATTTGCATATTAATGCACTAAATTTTCACATTATCGAAAATCTTAAAACACGTATATACAGCTTCACCTCCCGAGACCCAAACAAATATTATATCTTATGATTGTGTTTGTGAATTGTAGCGGATTTTGGCTAAGTGGATTCCGCGATTCCATCCATAGATGTGAACCGTCGCTTGAACACTTTTCGCCCTGTGAAAACCAAACAGCAGGAAAAGTCATGGGCAAATTATTTCACTGATACACTAAACTCTAGCTTTAGTGGCGTGGTGAGATACTTTAATACTTGCTAGTATTCCGGTAAAGCAGAATGTCAAATCGACTGTTCTTTATAATAAAATTTGAGATTCTGTTGTGTAGTGGTGTATATTTGTCAAATATGACTATTTCTTTAGGCCCTGGGCTGAAGTATTTGTGAAACGAATGCTGTAAACATCGTTCTGTCCCACTAGTAAACACAATATTTGTTGGTTATTGTTTACTCTAAATTTTATTTTATATTATATCATATATTGAGGATTGATTACAATGATTGAATTAAAAAAATTATAGCGCTCATCATATTGAGTGATTCGAAGCCATTAATTTTTGTTTTGAACGATGGGGAAATACTAAGAAAATCCACAAATAATATAGTATATACTTTAATTTAAAATATATCAGCTAGCCAATAAATGTGGCCCAAGGTTTATTGCTCTGTTTTCTATACAGAATGTTTATGGGCTAGAATTTCAATCTGTCGAATGTGAACTGTCGAGGTATTTTCATTATACCTTCAAAGCTCTTTACAGGATTTGTTTTATTTAAATGTAGACTTTGCAGCGACAATTAATAGAGTAACGGGGAACTTGTGCTCACCTAAGATAGAACGTAGCCGCGCAAGAAAAGACTCTTTTGGAAATATATAGTCATCAAAAGTCTGCAACAAATAACTAGACACACATTTATTTAATACCGCGCTTATACTGACCGAAATCAAGTAGATTTAGTGAGATGATTTGATAAATCTCCTCGCCCGTTTACATCGCAAGTGAGGGGATTTAGTTTGACACTTCGACATTATACTACAGGTTACTACAGAAACACAAGGTACCCTACATGTCCCCAACGAACCTACGCACTATGGACCAATGAACGCCATATCATATGCATTCAACCACAATCTAAAACAAACCGTTCTAGACGAACTTTCATCAGACCACAATCCAGTTCACATACTGATAGAAGACTTCTACACGAATACTCCAGCCAGAATGATTAGAAATATAAACTGGAAAGCATTTCGAGAAGCACTTGCGAAAGACCCCATCCAACAAGCTCCCACCTCTAGCAGGACCATCGAAATATCAATTAACGAAGTCACCGTCAAAATCCTCCACGCCGAAGAAAACACTACTATCTCCCACAAAACCAAAGAAAACAACCCATATCAACTCCCTCAGGAATCAAAGCAACTAATCAGAAAGAGGGACAAACCAAGAAGAAGACCCAAAAACCCAGGAGACCCTCTATTAAAAAGATTCACCAACCAGAACTAACAAATAAAATCCGGGAGCAAATCAAATATTTTCGCAACGAACAATGGACGAATACCTTACAAATCCTAGACAACAGGTGAAAACCGTTTTTGGAAATTGGCAAAATTCATTAGAGCCAGAAATAAAATCTCAGTTCCGCCTATCCGTGGACCAAACGGAAAAGTCTACGAGGAAGCCAGTAAAGCAGAAGCGTTCGCTGACACCCTAGAACAACAATCTTTTGAAAACACATCTTCAAAAGGGGACTCTGATGAGGAGAAGGAAATCTTCTTCACAAAATAAAGAATAATGCAAGCGCATCCATATTTTACAGATACAATAAGACCAACAAATTCCCAAGAAATAAGAAACTTGTCCAAGGACTCAACAAACGGAAATCTCCAGGGCATGATACCCTCAAAAACAAAGCACTCTCAACGGTATGGAAAGGAGAAGTTGTGATTTTCCTACCAAAACCCAATAAAAATCATTCATTCCTTCAAAACTGGAGACCAATCAGTCTCCTATCCTCCATGAGCAAAATCGTGTAAAAACTCTTGGTATCCAGTCATCTCGAATACACCAACGAGCACAATATCATCTCTCAGGAACAATTCGGCTTCACACCTATGCGTTCTATAGAACTTCAGCTCACCAAACTTGTGCAACATGTCAGAAATGACCGGAACCGCCAAAAATCTACCGGTATGATCACTTTCGACATAGAAAAAGCATTTGAAAGAGTTTGGCATACCGGACTCGTCTCGTCAAGACCAAAAAACTAAAGATCAAAAATAAAATGCTTATCTATAAGCAAATAATACGACCCTTACTTCTTTACGGTAGCACCGCCTTCTGTCAAAAAATGCTTTAATCTTGCCAAAACTTAACCCTAAGGAAGATATTCAACTATCAATGGTATGTCAGAAACACTGACATACACAACGAACTAAGATTGGAGACAATAGACAAGTATATCTGTGATAAAACCCTCAAACTTTTCCATAAAATCGACTCAAATCTCACATCAAATGTCATGAAAGCCCCAACCAACAACAAAGATGAATACCCAGCACTACGACAAATTCCAAACTAACAATCAAATTCATCTACAGGAGGAGATTTATGTCGTTAAATTGACATTTTGCAAATTTTGGCTTTCTCTAATAAAAATATATACCAGAAGAGCAATTATTAAAATAACTGTACAGAATTACACACAGTCCTTCAAGTGGGTGAAAGTTGTCAGTTCCAAACCTATGAATTATATGAAGAATTACAAACAATGATTCTAAATGTAACAGACTTCATTAAAGGTGTGAATGAACTGCTTGAATACATAATAGAAAATAACGTGAAAGAAATTTACCCAAATATTTACATTGTGTATCGAATTTTGCTCACGATACAGGTAAGTACAGCCTCCGCTGAAAGGAGCATTTCAAAATTAAAACTCATAAAAAATTATTTGTACAAAGACAAAGAACAAAATTGCTTGTATTAATATTTGTAGTTTTGGGTTTGCGTTTACGACTCGTTTTTATTAAACATACAGTTACAGTCTGAGATTTATGAGAAATATAATTTGATTCCAATCAAATTGTAATTACTTGAAGATTTTGTTTGGGAAAATTTCGCATGAGCTTACTTCAGCTCAAATTTCTAAGATTCTAAATTTTAATTTAAGAAGAAATTGAAAGAATATTGTAAAGGAATTGTTAGAGATATTTTCACCTTAGTGGGGGTGTGTAAACGAGTACTCAAGGTAGTAATGTGAAAAAAGCTCACGGTAGGATCATGTACGTTGTAACTCTAAAATAAGCGACATTTATCGTAAATAAGAATTCGGTCACTGAAGTTGAAAGAAATGAAATACGCTACAATTAGAATTTGGACATTGCACTCGTACACTATATGAAGAAAGGAGAAAGAAGAAGCAAGAGAATTCTTCCCGGTGAAAAGTGCCGTGGATAGCATTCGTGATTGCGTTGCGCATCAAGGAGGGCTGACAGATGTCGGAAGAATTTTTCTTAGAACAAAGAAAAGAATTTGGATTGAGAGTAAAATAATTAATTTGACATGAAATTAAAGAATTGGACTAGGAATTAAGGAATTTACCTTATAACAACGAAAAGAATTTGAAGTGAGATTAAAATAATGAATTTGACTTGAAATTAAAGAATTGGACTTGAAATTAAATAATATACCTTAGAACAAAGAAAAGAATTTGAAGAGATTAAAACAATGATTTTGATGTGAAATTGAAGAATTTGAAGCGAAATTAAGGAATTTGAATTAAAAATAAAGAAGGTGACCCTATGAACCAAAAGACTTGCTGATGGAAGCAGGACGAATTAATTAAGTTACCAAGTAAGAATATTTAAATTCAATTAGAAAATATGAACTGAACTGAATTATACGGCAAAAATGTATACTTGGAAAATTTAATAAAAGATCAATATTAAACTTAAATTAGAAATTATGAACTGAACTGAATTAAATGTGAAAATTGTATACTTGAAATAAAATTTAACAAAAGATAAATATTTATAATCTAACTACGAAAGATTTCCAATTTAACCTCCCTTTCTCCTGGTGATCTAAGGAAAATAATTTTCGTGATTTTAGTAAAAAACACGAGGCGTCCAAAATTTAAGAAGTGGTAAAAGAAAAACAAAATTTCAAATACGGTAATAGTGTGCAAAGTTATCCGTTAACATAGCTTACCCATTAAGTGTGGCATATTAACTACTAATTCAAGATCCCGTCCATGGCAAGGATGATATTGCAGGATACTTTCCTTGGATCGGACATTTAGACTGATGGAGACGAACAAGGTTCTGCTCACTGTTTGTTTGATGACACATCAATCCATTTTGTTTTCCATAAGGTCATCAGCAAGCAACCAGTGAAACAGCCATCAAGATATACGAATTTATACGTCCAATTCACAAAATTCTTTTCTTTCTGGTACATAATAAAACACTTACAAACCAAATTCTAGAAAATATATCTTAAACTACTTACAAAGAGTATCAGTAAACGCATTGTATGAATACAATAGGAATGCTGGAAAGTGATAACATAGTTCTGTTGTTCCATAGTATATTCGATTCAAACTGTCATATTTTTCAACAATAAGTGGATCAGGTATCTGAATCAAGTAGGTATTAAGAAATTAGTGCATGCTTTGAACTGGCGTCCATTGGTTGGCACCCTCACCAGTGATTGCAGTACATACATCAAAAATCGGCCGGATCTGCAAATAATAAAGAGTAAAATATTAAACACATAACAACACTGAATTTTTCCTGTTTTGAAGACCTGTTGCGTTTAATATCTAGTGCATAGGTCGAGTATCTCAAACACTAATTGGAGGAACTAGTGTGATAAGATCGAGTAAGCAACAGAGTAAAACAACCAACTTCTGTGTAGTCTATTCCATGATAGATTAATAGTCTGAAAATGTTGATCCAGAACGTAATACGCTTGTGAATCTACAAATTCAAAATTTGAAAATCACTTGTTTAACATCTCTTCAGACGACACACTGTTGTATCGAAACACGTTTCTACAGCTGAGGATGTTTTTACTACTGAATTAATAGCAACAGGAATAGTTTTAAGTGTCATTACTAACCTACGAAAAAGTAAATAAGGAAACACAAATAAATATCAATAGTGAGGCAACTTATGCAAATTTGATATATAAGTGTTGGTTTGAAAATCAAAACCAAATCATGGCCGTAAAATTTTTCGATTCGCCCATTTCGCAAATTCATTTTTAAATAATTCATCTTTTAGACAATAACACTTATTTAAATTATTTTAAATTTTATCTTTACACAAGAAATATAGTTCTAAAAATAATTTCACGCTTATTACGATGTTACTTTCCCAGAATTCAATGAATTAATTTTCCAAGTGGTAACGAACACTTTATTTAATGATATAAGATATTTTATAGAAAATAAAACAATGACACTCACATTAATTACATCATTAATAAATTTAAGATTTATTTCACTTGAAGTCCCGGCAATTTTTACTCTTAAACTTATAATTTTTGTAAAAGTATCACGACGCAACTGTCGAGAACCTTCGTGGAATAAATTTGTTGTAAACAAGTTTGACATTATATGTCTCAAACAACTTTCGACTTTGACACTATCGATCCCAAGTCATTGTCGAATTTAAACTAATCGAGGGAAGAGAGCAGAACGGCCGAGGAAGGGATTTTGCCTCACTCACGGACAATGTACATATGTACATTTTCGTTTCCTCCTATACTTCTTCGTAGTTACTAACCATCTGACGAATGGTCTATCAAGAAGTACCTATGCAAGGGTTCACATCTGTGAATGGAATCGCGAAATTCAGGAAACTGTGGGTAAGGTGAGTGGAAGGGAGGAGTGTCCAGTCGACCAGAAATCCCTATCCCGATTTGGATTCCGAGAATTCGTTTTCTTAGTGTGTGCGTGTCCGGAGTTTTCGGATTATTCGGAGTTCATCATTCTGATCGTGGATGTTGAACGAGTAAAAGCTGTTGTTTTTTGTGTTTTAACCATTTTGATGCGTTTAAATCTAGCAGGGAACATTAATTATCAAGGAATGCAACTTAATCATAAATTTGCATATTAATGCACTAAATTTTCAAATTATCGAAAATCTTAAAACACGTATTTACAGCTTCACCTCCCGAGACCCAAACAAATATTAGATCCTATGATTGTGTTTATGAATTGTAGCGGATTTTGGCTAAGTGGATTCAGCGATTCCATCCATAGATGTGAACCGTCGCTTGAACACTTTTCGCGATGTGAAAACCAAACAGCAGGAAAAGTCATGGGCAAATTATTTCACTGATTCACTAAACTCTAGTTTTAGTGGCGTGGTGAGATACTTTAATACTTGCTAGTATTCCGGTACAGCAGAATGTCAAATCGACTGTTCTTTATAATAAAATTTGAGATTCTGTCGTGTAGCGGTGTATATTTGTCAAATATGACTATTTCTTTTAGCCCTGGGCTGAAGTATTTGTGAAACGAATGCTGTAAATATCGTTCTGTCCCACTAGTAAACACAATATTTGTTGGTTATTGTTCACTCTTAATTGTATTTTATATTATATCACATATTGAGAATTGATTACAATGATTAAATTAAAACAATTATAGCGCTCATCATATTGAGTGATTCGAAGCCATTCATTTTTGTTTTGAACGATAGGGAAATACTAAGAAAATCCACAAACAATATACTATATACTTTAATTTAAAATATGTCAGCTAGCCAATAAATGTGGCCCAAGGTTTATTGCTCTGTTTTCTATACAGAATGTTTATGGACTAGAATTTCAATCTGTCGTCTGTGAACTGTCGAGGTATTTTGATGATACCTTCAAAGCTCTTTACAGGATTTGTTTTATTTAAATGTAGACTTTGCAGCGACAACTAATAGAGTAACGGGGAACTTGTGCTCACCTAAGATAGAAAGTAGCCGCGCAAGAGCAGACTCTTTTGGAAATATATAGTCATCAAAAGTCTGCAACAAATAACTAGACACACATTTATTTAATACCGCGCTTATACCGACCGAAATCAAGTAGATTTAGTGAGATGATTTGATAAATCTCCTCGCCCGTTTACATCGCCAGTGAGGGGATTTAGTTTGACGCTTCGACATTGTACTACAGGTTACTACAGAAACACAAGGTACCCTACATGTCCCCAACGAACCTACGCACTATGGACCAACGAACGGCAATGCGCTAGACATTGCCATATCATATGCATTCAACCACAATCTAAAACAAACCGTTCTAGACGAACTTTCATCAGACCACAATCCAGTTCATATACTGATAGAAGACATCTACACGAATACTCCAGCCAGAATGATTAGAAATATAAACTGGAAAGCATTTCAAGAAGCACTTGCGAAAGACCCCATCCAACAAGTTCCCACCTCTAGCAGGACCATCGAAGTATCAATTAACGAAGTCACCGTCAAAATCCTCCACGCCGAAGAAAACAACACTATATCCCACAAAACCAAAGAAAACAACCCATATCAACTTCCTCAGGAATCAAAGCAACTAATCAGAAAGAGGGACAAACCAAGAAGAAGACCCAGAAACACAGGAGACCCTCTATTAAAAAGATTCACCAACCAGAACTAACAAATAAAATCCGGGAGCAAATCAAATATTTTCGCAACGAACAATGGACGAATAGCTTACAAATCCTAGACAACAGGTGAAAACCGTTTTTGGAAATTGGCAAAATTCATTAGAGCCAGAAATAAAATCTCAGTTCCGCCTATCCATGGACCAAACGGAAAAGTCTACGAGGAAGCCAGTAAAGCAGAAGCGTTCGCTGACACGCTAAAACAACAATCTTGTGAAAACACATCTTCAAAAGGGGACTCTGATGAGGAGAAGGAAATCTTCTTCACAAAATAAAGAATAATGCAAGCGCATCCATATTTTACAGATACAATAAGACCAACAAATTCCCAAGAAATGAGAAACTTGTCCAAGGACTCAACAAACGGAAATCTTCAGGCCATGATACCCTCAAAAACAAAGCACTCTCAACGGTATGGAAAGGAGAAGTTGTGATTTTCCTACCAAAACCCAATAAAAATCATTCATTCCTTCAAAACTGGAGACCAATCAGTCTCCTATCCTCCATGAGCAAAATCGTGTAAAAACTCTTGGTATCCAGTCATCTCGAATACACCAACGAGCACAATATCATCTCTCAGGAACAATTCGGCTTCACACCTATGCGTTCTATAGAACTTCAGCTCATCAAACTTGTGCAACATGTCAGAAATGACCGGAACCGCCAAAAATCTACCGGTATGATCACTTTCGACATAGAAAAAGCATTTGAAAGAGTTTGGCATACCGGACTCGTCTACAAAACGCACAAACTAATAATCCCTCTCGCAGTAGTACAACTGATAGGCTCCTTTCTTTAAGAAAGAACATTCCAAGCAAGAATAGAAAATCACCTTTCCACTCTACAAGCAATAGAAGCCGGAGTTCCCCAAGGTTCACGGTTATCCCCAATCCTCTACAACTTATACACGACTGATCTACCTCAATTACCCGCGAATGTCAAACGACACCTGCATCCATTTCTCCTGCAGACAGGCAGAAATAATTACGAGAAGATTGCAACATTCAGCAAACTCTCTTAGCAGATACTTCCAAAAATGGAAAATAAAGATCAATTACGGTTACCTAAAAGTATGTTGACAAAACGCAGGCAAATTCCATTACTAGAAAAAGAAGTCAAGAACTTCCAAGTACAAGACGAGGACATCGAATGGCAAAGAACAGCGAAATACCAAGGAATCACGCTGGACAAAAGCCATCTCTGGACGGACCATATCCTGGACAAACGAAGGACAATGATCAAGACCAAAAAACTGAAGATCAAAAATAAAATGCTTATCTATAAGCAAATAATACGACCCTTACTTCTTTACGGTAGCACCGCCTTCTGTCAAAAAATGCTTTAATCTTGCCAAAACTTAACCCTAAGGAAGATATTCAACTATCAATGGTATGTCAGAAACACTGACATACACAACGAACTAAGATTGGAGACAATAGACAAGTATATCTGTGATAAAACCCTCAAACTTTTCCATGAAATCGACTCAAATCCCACATCAAATGTCTTGAAAGCCCCAACCAACAACAAAGATGAATACCCAGCACTACGACAAATTCCAAACTAACAATCAAATTCATCTACAGGAGGAGATTTATGTCGTTAAATTGACATTTTGAAAATTTTGGCTATCTCTAATAAAAATATATACCAGAAGAGCAATTATTAAAAAAACTGTACAGAATTACACACAGTCCTTCAAGTGGGTGAAAGTTGTCAGTTCCAAACCTATGAATTATATGAAGAATTACAAACAATGATTCTAAATGTAACAGACTTCATTAAAGATGTGAATGAACTGCTTGAATACATAATAGAAAATAACGTGAAAGAAATTTACCCAAATATTTACATTGTGTATCGAATTTTGCTCACGATACAGGTAAGTACAGCCTCCGCTGAAAGGAGCATTTCAAAATTAAAACTCATAAAAAATTATTTGTACAAAGACAAAGAACAAAATTGCTTGTATTAATATTTGTAGTTTTGGGTTTGCGTTTACGACTCGTTTTTATTAAACATACAGTTACAGTCTGAGATTTATGAGAAATATAATTTGATTCCAATCAAATTGTAATTACTTGAAGATTTTGTTTGGGAATATTTCGCATGAGCTTACTTCAGCTCAAATTTCTAAGATTCAAAATTTTAATTTAAGAAGAAATTGAAAGAATATTGTAAAGGAATTGTTAGAGATATTTTCACCATAGTGGGGGTGTGTAAACGAGTACTCAAGGAAGTAATGTGAAAAAAGCTCACGGTAGGATCATGTACGTTGTAACTCTAAAATAAGCGACATTTATCGTAAATAAGAATTCGGTCACTGAAGTTGAAAGAAATGAAATACGCTACAATTAGAATTTGGACATTGCACTCGTACACTATATGAAGAAAGGAGAAAAAAGAAGCAAGAGAATTCTTCCCGGTGAAAAGTGGCGTGGATAGCATTCGTGATTGCGTTGCGGATCAAGGAGGGCTGACAGATGTCGGAAGAATTTTTCTTAGAACAAAGAAAAGAATTTGGATTGAGAGTAAAATAATGAGTTTGACATGAAATTAAAGAATTGGACTAGGAATTAAAGAATTTACCTTAGAACAACGAAAAGAATTTGAAGTGAGATTAAAATAATGAATTTGACGTGAAATTAAAGAATTGGACTTGAAATTAAATAATATAGCTTAGAACAAAGAAAAGAATTTGAAGAGATTGAAACAATGATTTTGATGTGAAATTAAAGAATTTGAAGCGAAATTAAGGAATTTGAATTAAAAATAAAGAAGGTGACCCTATGAACCAAAAGACTTGCTGATGGAAGCAGGACGAATTAATTAAGTTACCAAGTAAGAATATTTAAATTCAATTAGAAAATATGAACTGAACTGATGATACGGCAAAAATGTATACTTGGAAAATTTAATAAAAGATCAATATTAAACTTAAATTAGAAATTATGAACTGAACTGAATTAAATGTGAAAATTGTATACTTGAAATAAAATTTAATAAAAGATTAATATTTATAATCTAACTACGAAAGATTTCCAATTTAACCTCCCTTTCTCCTGGTGATCTAAGGAAAATAATTTTCGTGATTTTAGAAAAAATCAAGAGGCGTCCAAAATTTAAGAAGTGGTAAAAGAAAAACAAAATTTCAAATACGGTAATAGTGTGCAAAGTTATCCGTTAACAAAGCTTACCCATTAAGTGTGGCATATTAACTACTAATTCAAGATCCCGTCTATGGCAAGGATGATATCGCAGGATACTTTCCTTGGATCGGACATTTAGACTGATGGAGACGAACAAGGTTCTGCTCACTGTTTGTTTGATGACACATCAATCCATTTTGTTTTCCATAAGGTCATCAGCAAGCAACCAGTGAAACAGCCATCAAGATATACGAATTTATACGTCCAATTCACAAAATTCTATCGCTTTCTGGTACATAATAAAACACTTACAAAGCAAATTCTAGAAAATATATCTTAAACTACTTACAAAGAGTATCAGTAAACGCATTGTATGAATACAATAGGAATGCTAGAAAGTGATAACATAGTTTTGTTGTTCCATAGTATATTCGATTCAAACTGTCATATTTTTCAACAATAAGTGGATCAGGTATCTGAATCAAGTAGGTATTAAGAAATTAGTGCATGCTTTGAACTGGCGTCCATTGGTTGGCACCCTCACCAGTGATTGCAGTACATACATCAAAAATCGGCCGGCAAATAATAAAGAGTAAAATATTAAACACATAACAACACTGAATTTTTCCTGTTTTGAAGACCTGTTGCGTTTAATATCTAGTGCATAGGTCGAGTATCTCAAACACTAATTGGAGGAACTAGTGTGATAAGATCGAGTAAGCAACAGAGTAAAACAACCAACTTCTGTGTAGTCTATTCCATGATAGATTAATAGTCTGAAAATGTTGATCCAGAACGTAATACGCTTGTGATTCTACAAATTCAAAATTTGAAAATCACTTGTTTAACATCTCTTCAGACGACACACTGTTGTATCGAAACACGTTTCTACAGCTGAGGATGTTTTTACTGCTGAACTAATAGCAACAGGAATAGTTTTAAGTGTCATTACTAACCTACGAAAAAGTAAATAAGGAAACACAAATAAATATCAATAGTGAGGCAACTTATGCAAATAGGTATATAAGTGTTGGTTTGAAAATCAAAACAAAATCATGGCCGTAAAATTTTTCGATTCGCCCATTTCGCAAATTCATTTTTAAATAATTCATCTTTTAGACAATAACACTTATTTAAATTATTTTAAATTTTATCTTTACACAAGAAATATAGTTCTAAAAATAATTTCACGCTTATTACGATGTTACCTTCCCAGAATTCAATGAATTAATTTTCCAAGTGGTAACGAATACTTTATTTAATGATATAATATATTTTATAGAAAATAAAACAATGACACTCACATTAATTACATCATTAATAAATTTAAGATTTATTTCACTTGAAGTCCCGGCAATTTTTACTCTTAAACTTATAATTTTTGTAAAAGTATCACGACGCAACTGTCGAGAACCTTCGTGGAATAAATTTGTTGTAAACAAGTTTGACATTATATGTCTCAAACAACTTTCGACTTTGACACTATCGATCCCAAGTCATTGTCGAATTTAAACTAATCGAGGGAAGAGAGCAGAACGGCCGAGGAAGGGATTTTGCCTCACTCACGGACAATGTACATATGTACATTTTCGTTTCCTCCTATACTTCTTCGTAGTTACTAACCATCTGACGAATGGTCTATCAAGAAGTACCTATGCAAGGGTTCACATCTGTGAATAGAATCGCGAAATCCAGGAAACTGTGGGTAAGGTGAGTGGAAGGGAGGAGTGTCCAGTCGACCAGAAATCCCTATCCCGATTTGGATTCCGAGAATTCGTTTTCTTAGTGTGTGCGTGTCCGAATTATTCGGAGTTCATCATTCTGATCGTGGATGTTGAACGAGTAAAAGCTGTTGTTTTTTGTGTTTTAACCATTTTGATGCGTTTAAATCTAGCAGGGAACATTAATTATCAAGGAATGCAACTTAATCATAAATTTGCATATTAATGCACTAAATTTTCAAATTATCGAAAATCTTAAAACACGTATTTACAGCTTCACCTCCCGAGACCCAAACAAATATTATATCCTATGATTGTGTTTGTGAATTGTAACGTATTTTGGCTAAGTGGATTCAGCGATTCCATCCATAGATGTGAACCGTCGCTTGAACACTTTTCACGATGTGAAAACCAAACAGCAGGAAAAGTCATGGGCAAATTATTTCACTGATTCACTAAACTCTAGTTTTAGTAGCGTGGTGAGATACTTTAATACTTGCTAGTATTCCGGTAAAGCAGAATGTCAAATCGACTGTTCTTTATAATAAAATTTGAGATTCTGTTGTGTAGTGGTGTATATTTGTCAAATATGACTATTTCTTTTAGCCCTGGGCTGAAGTATTTGTGAAACGAATGCTGTAAATATCGTTCTGTCCCACTAGTAAACACAATATTTGTTGGTTATTGTTTACTCTAAATTGTATTTTATATTATATCACATATTGAGAATTGATTACAATGATTAAATTAAAACAATTATAGCGCTCATCATATTGAGTGATTCGAAGCCATTCATTTTTGTTTTGAACGATATGGAAATACTAAGAAAATCCACAAACAATATACTATATACTTTAATTTAAAATATGTCAGCTAGCCAATAAATGTGGCCCAAGGTTTATTGCTCTGTTTTCTATACAGAATGTTTATGGACTAGAATTTCAATCTGTCGTCTGTGAACTGTCGAGGTATTTTGATGATACCTTCAAAGCTCTTTACAGGATTTGTTTTATTTAAATGTAGACTTTGCAGCGACAACTAATAGAGTAACGGGGAACTTGTGCTCACCTAAGATAGAAAGTAGCCGCGCAAGAAAAGACTCTTTTGGAAATATATAGTCATCAAAAGTCTGCAACAAATAACTAGACACACATTTATTTGATACCGCGCTTATACCGACCGAAATCAAGTAGATTTAGTGAGATGATTTGATAAATCTCCTCGCCCGTTTACATCGCCAGTGAGGGGATTTAGTTTGACACTTCGACATTGTACTACAGGTTACTACAGAAACACAAGGTACCCTACATGTCCCCAACGAACCTACGCACTATGGACCAACGAACGGCAATGCGCCAGACATTGCCATATCATATGCATTCAACCACAATCCAAAACAAACCGTTCTAGACGAACTTTCATCAGACCACAATCCAGTTCATATACTGATAGAAGACATCTACACGAATACTCCAGCCAGAATGATTAGAAATATAAACTGGAAAGCATTTCAAGAAGCACTTGCGAAAGACCCCATCCAACAAGTTCCCACCTCTAGCAGGACCATCGAAGTATCAATTAATGAAGTCACCGTCAAAATCCTCCACGCCGAAGAAAACAACAGTATCTCCCACAAAACCAAAGAAAACAACCCATATCAACTTCCTCAGGAATCAAAGCAACTAATCAGAAAGAGGGACAAACCAAGAAGAAGACCCAGAAACACAGGAGACCCTCTATTAAAAAGATTCACCAACCAGAACTGACAAATAAAATCCGGGAGCAAATCAAATATTTTCGCAACGAACAATGGACGAATACCTTACAAATCCTAGACAACAGGTGAAAACCGTTTTTGGAAATTGGCAAAATTCATTAGAGCCAGAAATAAAATCTCAGCTCCGCCTATCCATGGACCAAACGGAAAAGTCTACGAGGAAGCCAGTAAAGCAGAAGCGTTCGCTGACACGCTAAAACAACAATCTTGTGAAAACACATCTTCAAAAGGGGACTCTGATGAGGAGAAGGAAATCTTCTTCACAAAATAAAGAATAATGCAAGCGCATCCATATTTTACAGATACAATAAGACCAACAAATTCCCAAGAAATAAGAAACTTGTCCAAGGACTCAACAAACGGAAATCTCCAGGCCATGATACCCTCAAAAACAAAGCACTCTCAACGGTATGGAAAGGAGAAGTTGTGATTTTCCTACCAAAACCCAATAAAAATCATTCATTCCTTCAAAACTGGAGACCAATCAGTCTCCTATCCTCCATGAGCAAAATCGTGTAAAAACTCTTGGTACCCAGTCATCTCGAATACACCAACGAGCACAATATCATCTCTCAGGAACAATTCGGCTTCACACCTATGCGTTCTATAGAACTTCAGCTCATCAAACTTGTGCAACATGTCAGAAATGACCGGAACCGCCAAAAATCTACCGGTATGATCACTTTCGACATAGAAAAAGCATATGAAAGAGTTTGGCATACCGGACTCGTCTACAAAACGCACAAACTAATAATCCCTCTCGCAGTAGTACAACTGATAGGCTCCTTTCTTTAAGAAAGAACATTCCAAGCAAGAATAGAAAATCACCTTTCCACTCTACAAGCAATAGAAGCCGGAGTTCCCCAAGGTTCACGGTTATCCCCAATCCTCTACAACTTATACACGACTGATCTACCTCAATTACCCGCGAATATCAAACGACACCTGCATCCATTTCTCCTGCAGACAGGCAGAAATAATTACGAGAAGATTGCAACATTCAGCAAACACTCTTATCAGATACTTCCAAAAATGGAAAATAAAGATCAATTACGGTTACCTAAAAGTATGTTGACAAAACGCAGGCAAATTCCATTACTAGAAAAAGAAGTCAAGAACTTCCAAGTACAAGACGAGGACATCGAATGGCAAAGAACAGCGAAATACCTAGGAATCACGCTGGACAAAAGCCATCTCTGGACGGACCATATCCTGGACAAACGAAGGACAATGATCAAAACCAAAAAACTGAAGATCAAAAATAAAATGCTTATCTATAAGCAAATAATACGACCCTTACTTCTTTACGGTAGTACCGCCTTCTGTCAAAAAATGCTTTAATCTTGCCAAAACTTAACCCTAAGGAAGATATTCAACTATCAATGGTATGTCAGAAACACTGACATACACAACGAACTAAGATTGGAGACAATAGACAAGTATATCCGTGATAAAACCCTCAAACTTTTGCATGAAATCGACTCAAATCCCACATCAAATGTCATGAAAGCCCCAACCAACAACAAAATAAATACCCAGCACTACGACAAATTCCAAACTAACAATCAAAATCATCTACAGGAGGAGATTTATGTCGTTAAATTAACATTGTGAAAATTTTGGTTTTCTCTAATAAAAAAATATACCAGAAGAGCAATTATTAAAAAACTGTACAGAATTACACACAGTCCTTCAAGTGGGTGAAAGTTGTCAGTTCCAAACCTATGAATTATATGAAGAATTACAAACAATGATTCTAAATGTAACAGACTTCATTAAAGATGTGAATGAACTGCTTGAATACATAATAGAAAATAACGTGAAAGAAATTTACCCAAATATTTACATTGTGTATCGAATTTTGCTCACGATACAGGTAAGTACAGCCTCCGCTGAAAGGAGCATTTCAAAATTAAAACTCATAAAAAATTATTTGTACAAAAGACAAAGAACAAAATTGCTTGTATTAATATTTGTAGTTTTGGGTTTGCGTTGACGACTCGTTTTTATTAAACATACAGTTACAGTCTGAGATTTATGAGAAATATAATTTGATTCCAATCAAATTGTAATTACTTGAAGATTTTGTTTGGGAAAATTTCGCATGAGCTTACTTCAGCTCAAATTTCTAAGATTCTAAATTTTAATTTAAGAAGAAATTGAAAGAATATTGTAAAGGAATTGTTAGAGATATTTTCACCTTAGTGGGGGTGTGTAAACGAGTACTCAAGGTAGTAATGTGAAAAAAGCTCACGGTAGGATCATGTACGTTGTAACTCTAAAATAAGCGACATTTATCGTAAATAAGAATTCGGTCACTGAAGTTGAAAGAAATGAAATACGCTACAATTAGAATTTGGACATTGCACTCGTACACTATATGAAGAAAGGAAAAAGAAGAAGCAAGAGAATTCTTCCCGGTGAAAAGTGGCGTGGATAGCATTCGTGATTGTCGGAAGAATTTTTCTTAGAACAAAGAAAAGAATTTGGGTTGAGAGTAAAATAATGAATTTGACATGAAATTAAAGAATTGGACTAGGAATTAAGGAATTTACCTTAGAACAACGAAAAGAATTTGAAGTGAGATTAAAATAATGAATTTGACTTGAAATTAAAGAATTGGACTTGAAATTAAATAATATACCTTAGAACAAAGAAAAGAATTTGAAGAGATTAAAACAATGATTTTGATGTGAAATTGAAGAATTTGAAGCGAAATTAAGGAATTTGAATTAAAAATAAAGAAGGTGACCCTATGAACCAAAAGACTTGCTGATGGAAGCAGGACGAATTAATTAAGTTACCAAGTAAGAATATTTAAATTCAATTAGAAAATATGAACTGAACTGAATTATACGGCAAAAATGTATACTTGGAAAATTTAATAAAAGATCAATATTAAACTTAAATTAGAAATTATGAACTGAACTGAATTAAATGTGAAAATTGTATACTTGAAATAAAATTTAACAAAAGATTAATATTTATAATCTCACTACGAAAGATTTCCAATTTAACCTCCCTTTCTCCTGGTGATCTAAGGAAAATAATTTTCGTGATTTTAGAAAAAATCAAGAGGCGTCCAAAATTTAAGAAGTGGTAAAAGAAAAACAAAATTTCAAATACGGTAATAGTGTGCAAAGTTATCCGTTAACATAGCTTACCCATTAAGTGTGGCATATTAACTACTAATTCAAGATCCCGTCTATGGCAAGGATGATATCGCAGGATACTTTCCTTGGATCGGACATTTAGACTGATGGAGACGAACAAGGTTCTGCTCACTGTTTGTTTGATGACACATCAATCCATTTTGTTTTCCATAAGGTCATCAGCAAGCAACCAGTGAAACAGCCATCAAGATATACGAATTTATACGTCCAATTCACAAAATTCTGTCGCTTTCTGGTACATAATAAAACACTTACAAAGCAAATTCTAGAAAATATATCTTAAACTACTTACAAAGAGTATCAGTAAATGCATTGCATGAATACAATAGCAATGCTGGAAAGTGATAACATAGTTTTGTTGTTCCATAGTATATTCGATTCAAACTGTCATATTTTTCAACAATAAGTGGATCAGGTATCTGAATCAAGTAGGTATTAAGAAATTAGTGCATGCTTTGAACTGGCGTCCATTGGTTGGCACCCTCACCAGTGATTGCAGCACATACATCAAAAATCGGCCGGATCTGCAAATAATAAAGAGTAAAATATTAAACACATAACAACACTGAATTTTTCCTGTTTTGAAGACCTGTTGCGTTTAATATCTAGTGCATAGGTCGAGTATCTCAAACACTAATTGGAGGAACTAGTGTGATAAGATCGAGTAAGTAACAGATTAAAACAACCAACTTCTGTGTAGTCTATTCCATGATAGATTAATAGTCTGAAAATGTTGATCCAGAACGTAATACGCTTGTGATTCTACAAATTCAAAATTTGAAAATCACTTGTTTAACATCTCTTCAGACGACACACTGTTGTATCGAAACACGTTTCTACAGCTGAGGATGTTTTTACTGCTGAACTAATAGCAACAGGAATAGTTTTAAGTGTCATTACTAACCTACGAAAAAGTAAATAAGGAAACACAAATAAATATCAATAGTGAGGCAACTTATGCAAATAGGTATATAAGTGTTGGTTTGAAAATCAAAACAAAATCATGGCCGTAAAATTTTTCGATTCGCCCATTTCGCAAATTCATTTTTAAATAATTCATCTTTTAGACAATAACACTTATTTAAATTATTTTAAATTTTATCTTTACACAAGAAATATAGTTCTAAAAATAATTTCACGCTTATTACGATGTTACTTTCCCAGAATTCAATGAATTAATTTTCCAAGTGGTAACGAACACTTTATTTAATGATATAAGATATTTTATAGAAAATAAAACAATGACACTCACATTAATTACATCATTAATAAATTTAAGATTTATTTCACTTGAAGTCCCGGCAATTTTTACTCTTAAACATATAATTTTTGTAAAAGTATCACGACGCAACTGTCGAGAACCTTCGTGGAATAAATTTGTTGTAAACAAGTTTGACATTATATGTCTCAAACAACTTTCGACTTTGACACTATCGATCCCAAGTCATTGTCGAATTTAAACTAATCGAGGGAAGAGAGCAGAACGGCCGAGGAAGGGATTTTGCCTCACTCACGGACAATGTACATATGTACATTTTCGTTTCCTCCTATACTTCTTCGTAGTTACTAACCATCTGACGAATGGTCTATCAAGAAGTACCTATGCAAGGGTTCACATCTGTGAATGGAATCGCGAAATCCAGGAAACTGTGGGTAAGGTGAGTGGAAGGGAGGAGTGTCCAGTCGACCAGAAATCCCTATCCCGATTTTTTCTTAGTGTGTGCGTGTCCGAATTATTCGGAGTTCATCATTCTGATCGTGGATGTTGAACGAGTAAAAGCTGTTGTTTTTTGTGTTTTAACCATTTTGATGCGTTTAAATCTAGCAGGGAACATTAATTATCAAGGAATGCAACTTAATCATAAATTTGCATATTAATGCACTAAATTTTCAAATTATCGAAAATCTTAAAACACGTATTTACAGCTTCACCTCCCGAGACCCAAACAAATATTAGATCCTATGATTGTGTTTGTGAATTGTAGCGGATTTTGGCTAAGTGGATTCAGCGATTCCATCCATAGATGTGAACCGTCGCTTGAACACTTTTCGCGATGTGAAAACCAAACAGCAGGAAAAGTCATGGGCAAATTATTTCACTGATTCACTAAACTCTAGTTTTAGTGGCGTGGTGAGATACTTTAATACTTGCTAGTATTCCGGTAAAGCAGAATGTCAAATCGACTGTTCTTTATAATAAAATTTGAGATTCTGTTGTGTAGTGGTGTATATTTGTCAAATATGACTATTTCTTTTAGCCCTGGGCTGAAGTATTTGTGAAACGAATGCTGTAAATATCGTTCTGTCCCACTAGTAAACACAATATTTGTTGGTTATTGTTTACTCTAAATTGTATTTTATATTATCTCACATATTGAGAATTGATTACAATGATTAAATTAAAACAATTATAGCGCTCATCATATTGAGTGATTCGAAGCCATTCATTTTTGTTTTGAACGATAGGGAAATACTAAGAAAATCCACAAACAATATACTATATACTTTAATTTAAAATATGTCAGCTAGCCAATAAATGTGGCCCAAGGTTTATTGCTCTGTTTTCTATACAGAATGTTTATGGACTAGAATTTCAATCTGTCGTCTGTGAACTGTCGAGGTATTTTGATGATACCTTCAAAGCTCTTTACAGGATTTGTTTTATTTAAATGTAGACTTTGCAGCGACAACTAATAGAGTAACGGGGAACTTGTGCTCACCTAAGATAGAAAGTAGCCGCGCAAGAACAGACTCTTTTGGAAATATATAGTCATCAAAAGTCTGCAACAAATAACTAGACACACATTTATTTAATACCGCGCTTATACCGACCGAAATCAAGTAGATTTAGTGAGATGATTTGATAAATCTCCTCGCCCGTTTACATCGTCAGTGAGGGGATTTAGTTAGACACTTCGACATTGTACTACAGGTTACTACAGAAACACAAGGTACCCTACATGTCCCCGACGAACCTACGCACTATGGACCAACGAACGGCAATGCGCTAGACATTGCCATATCATATGCATTCAACCACAATCTAAAACAAACCGTTCTAGACGAACTTTCATCAGACCACAATCCGGTTCATATACTGATAGAAGACATCTACACGAATACTCCCGCCAGAATGATTAGAAAAATAAACTGGAAGGCATTTCAAGAAGCACTTGCCAAAGAACCCATCCAATAAGCTCCCAGCTCCAGCAGGCCCATCGAAATATCAATTAACAAAGTCACCGTCAAAATCCTCCACGCCGAAGAAAACAATACTATCTCCCACAAAACCAAAGAAAACAACCCATATCAACTTCCTCAGGAATCAAAGCAACTAATCAGAAAGAGGGACAAACCAAGAAGAAGACCCAGAAACACAGGAGACCCTCTATTAAAAAGATTCACCAACCAGAACTAACAAATAAAATCCGGGAGCAAATCAAATATTTTCGCAACGAACAATGGACGAATACCTTACAAATCCTAGACAACAGGTGAAAACCGTTTTTGGAAATTGGCAAAATTCATTAGAGCCAGAAATAAAATCTCAGCTCCGCCTATCCATGGACCAAACGGAAAAGTCTACGAGGAAGCCAGTAAAGCAGAAGCGTTCGCTGACACGCTAAAACAACAATCTTGTGAAAACACATCTTCAAAAGGGGACTCTGATGAGGAGAAGGAAATCTTCTTCACAAAATAAAGAATAATGCAAGCGCATCCATATTTTACAGATACAATAAGACCAACAAATTCCCAAGAAATAAGAAACTTGTCCAAGGACTCAACAAACGGAAATCTCCAGGCCATGATACCCTCAAAAACAAAGCACTCTCAACGGTATGGAAAGGAGAAGTTGTGATTTTCCTACCAAAACCCAATAAAAATCATTCATTCCTTCAAAACTGGAGACCAATCAGTCTCCTATCCTCCATGAGCAAAATCGTGTAAAAACTCTTGGTACCCAGTCATCTCGAATACACCAACGAGCACAATATCATCTCTCAGGAACAATTCGGCTTCACACCTATGCGTTCTATAGAACTTCAGCTCATCAAACTTGTGCAACATGTCAGAAATGACCGGAACCGCCAAAAATCTACCGGTATGATCACTTTCGACATAGAAAAAGCATATGAAAGAGTTTGGCATACCGGACTCGTCTACAAAACGCACAAACTAATAATCCCTCTCGCAGTAGTACAACTGATAGGCTCCTTTCTTTAAGAAAGAACATTCCAAGCAAGAATAGAAAATCACCTTTCCACTCTACAAGCAATAGAAGCCGGAGTTCCCCAAGGTTCACGGTTATCCCCAATCCTCTACAACTTATACACGACTGATCTACCTCAATTACCCGCGAATATCAAACGACACCTGCATCCATTTCTCCTGCAGACAGGCAGAAATAATTACGAGAAGATTGCAACATTCAGCAAACACTCTTATCAGATACTTCCAAAAATGGAAAATAAAGATCAATTACGGTTACCTAAAAGTATGTTGACAAAACGCAGGCAAATTCCATTACTAGAAAAAGAAGTCAAGAACTTCCAAGTACAAGACGAGGACATCGAATGGCAAAGAACAGCGAAATACCTAGGAATCACGCTGGACAAAAGCCATCTCTGGACGGACCATATCCTGGACAAACGAAGGACAATGATCAAAACCAAAAAACTGAAGATCAAAAATAAAATGCTTATCTATAAGCAAATAATACGACCCTTACTTCTTTACGGTAGTACCGCCTTCTGTCAAAAAATGCTTTAATCTTGCCAAAACTTAACCCTAAGGAAGATATTCAACTATCAATGGTATGTCAGAAACACTGACATACACAACGAACTAAGATTGGAGACAATAGACAAGTATATCCGTGATAAAACCCTCAAACTTTTGCATGAAATCGACTCAAATCCCACATCAAATGTCATGAAAGCCCCAACCAACAACAAAATAAATACCCAGCACTACGACAAATTCCAAACTAACAATCAAAATCATCTACAGGAGGAGATTTATGTCGTTAAATTAACATTGTGAAAATTTTGGTTTTCTCTAATAAAAAAATATACCAGAAGAGCAATTATTAAAAAACTGTACAGAATTACACACAGTCCTTCAAGTGGGTGAAAGTTGTCAGTTCCAAACCTATGAATTATATGAAGAATTACAAACAATGATTCTAAATGTAACAGACTTCATTAAAGATGTGAATGAACTGCTTGAATACATAATAGAAAATAACGTGAAAGAAATTTACCCAAATATTTACATTGTGTATCGAATTTTGCTCACGATACAGGTAAGTACAGCCTCCGCTGAAAGGAGCATTTCAAAATTAAAACTCATAAAAAATTATTTGTACAAAAGACAAAGAACAAAATTGCTTGTATTAATATTTGTAGTTTTGGGTTTGCGTTGACGACTCGTTTTTATTAAACATACAGTTACAGTCTGAGATTTATGAGAAATATAATTTGATTCCAATCAAATTGTAATTACTTGAAGATTTTGTTTGGGAAAATTTCGCATGAATTAAAATTCTAAATTTTAATTTAAGAAGAAATTGAAAGAATATTGTAAAGGAATTGTTAGAGATATTTTCACCTTAGTGGGGGTGTGTAAACGAGTACTCAAGGTAGTAATGTGAAAAAAGCTCACGGTAGGATCATGTACGTTGTAACTCTAAAATAAGCGACATTTATCGTAAATAAGAATTCGGTCACTGAAGTTGAAAGAAATGAAATACGCTACAATTAGAATTTGGACATTGCACTCGTACACTATATGAAGAAAGGAAAAAGAAGAAGCAAGAGAATTCTTCCCGGTGAAAAGTGGCGTGGATAGCATTCGTGATTGTCGGAAGAATTTTTCTTAGAACAAAGAAAAGAATTTGGGTTGAGAGTAAAATAATGAATTTGACATGAAATTAAAGAATTGGACTAGGAATTAAGGAATTTACCTTAGAACAACGAAAAGAATTTGAAGTGAGATTAAAATAATGAATTTGACTTGAAATTAAAGAATTGGACTTGAAATTAAATAATATACCTTAGAACAAAGAAAAGAATTTGAAGAGATTAAAACAATGATTTTGATGTGAAATTGAAGAATTTGAAGCGAAATTAAGGAATTTGAATTAAAAATAAAGAAGGTGACCCTATGAACCAAAAGACTTGCTGATGGAAGCAGGACGAATTAATTAAGTTACCAAGTAAGAATATTTAAATTCAATTAGAAAATATGAACTGAACTGAATTATACGGCAAAAATGTATACTTGGAAAATTTAATAAAAGATCAATATTAAACTTAAATTAGAAATTATGAACTGAACTGAATTAAATGTGAAAATTGTATACTTGAAATAAAATTTAACAAAAGATTAATATTTATAATCTAACTACGAAAGATTTCCAATTTAACCTCCCTTTCTCCTGGTGATCTAAGGAAAATAATTTTCGTGATTTTAGAAAAAATCAAGAGGCGTCCAAAATTTAAGAAGTGGTAAAAGAAAAACAAAATTTCAAATACGGTAATAGTGTGCAAAGTTATCCGTTAACATAGCTTACCCATTAAGTGTGGCATATTAACTACTAATTCAAGATCCCGTCTATGGCAAGGATGATATCGCAGGATACTTTCCTTGGATCGGACATTTAGACTGATGGAGACGAACAAGGTTCTGCTCACTGTTTGTTTGATGACACATCAATCCATTTTGTTTTCCATAAGGTCATCAGCAAGCAACCAGTGAAACAGCCATCAAGATATACGAATTTATACGTCCAATTCACAAAATTCTGTCGCTTTCTGGTACATAATAAAACACTTACAAAGCAAATTCTAGAAAATATATCTTAAACTACTTACAAAGAGTATCAGTAAATGCATTGCATGAATACAATAGCAATGCTGGAAAGTGATAACATAGTTTTGTTGTTCCATAGTATATTCGATTCAAACTGTCATATTTTTCAACAATAAGTGGATCAGGTATCTGAATCAAGTAGGTATTAAGAAATTAGTGCATGCTTTGAACTGGCGTCCATTGGTTGGCACCCTCACCAGTGATTGCAGTACATACATCGAAAATCGGCCGGATCTGCAAATAATAAAGAGTAAAATATTAAACACATAACAACACTGAATTTTTCCTGTTTTGAAGACCTGTTGCGTTTAATATCTAGTGCATAGGTCGAGTATCTCAAACACTAATTGGAGGAACTAGTGTGATAAGATCGAGTAAGTAACAGATTAAAACAACCAACTTCTGTGTAGTCTATTCCATGATAGATTAATAGTCTGAAAATGTTGATCCAGAACGTAATACGCTTGTGATTCTACAAATTCAAAATTTGAAAATCACTTGTTTAACATCTCTTCAGACGACACACTGTTGTATCGAAACACGTTTCTACAGCTGAGGATGTTTTTACTGCTGAACTAATAGCAACAGGAATAGTTTTAAGTGTCATTACTAACCTACGAAAAAGTAAATAAGGAAACACAAATAAATATCAATAGTGAGGTAACTTATGCAAATAGGTATATAAGTGTTGGTTTGAAAATCAAAACAAAATCATGGCCGTAAAATTTTTCGATTCGCCCATTTCGCAAATTCATTTTTAAATAATTCATCTTTTAGACAATAACACTTATTTAAATTATTTTAAATTTTATCTTTACACAAGAAATATAGTTCTAAAAATAATTTCACGATGTTACTTTCCCAGAATTCAATGAATTAATTTTCCAAGTGGTAACGAACACTTTATTTAATGATATAAGATATTTTATAGAAAATAAAACAATGACACTCACATTAATTACATCATTAATAAATTTAAGATTTATTTCACTTGAAGTCCCGGCAATTTTTACTCTTAAACATATAATTTTTGTAAAAGTATCACGACGCAACTGTCGAGAACCTTCGTGGAATAAATTTGTTGTAAACAAGTTTGACATTATATGTCTCAAACAACTTTCGACTTTGACACTATCGATCCCAAGTCATTGTCGAATTTAAACTAATCGAGGGAAGAGAGCAGAACGGCCGAGGAAGGGATTTTGCCTCACTCACGGACAATGTACATATGTACATTTTCGTTTCCTCCTATACTTCTTCGTAGTTACTAACCATCTGACGAATGGTCTATCAAGAAGTACCTATGCAAGGGTTCACATCTGTGAATGGAATCGCGAAATCCAGGAAACTGTGGGTAAGGTGAGTGGAAGGGAGGAGTGTCCAGTCGACCAGAAATCCCTATCCCGATTTTTTCTTAGTGTGTGCGTGTCCGAATTATTCGGAGTTCATCATTCTGATCGTGGATGTTGAACGAGTAAAAGCTGTTGTTTTTTGTGTTTTAACCATTTTGATGCGTTTAAATCTAGCAGGGAACATTAATTATCAAGGAATGCAACTTAATCATAAATTTGCATATTAATGCACTAAATTTTCAAATTATCGAAAATCTTAAAACACGTATTTACAGCTTCACCTCCCGAGACCCAAACAAATATTAGATCCTATGATTGTGTTTGTGAATTGTAGCGGATTTTGGCTAAGTGGATTCAGCGATTCCATCCATAGATGTGAACCGTCGCTTGAACACTTTTCGCGATGTGAAAACCAAACAGCAGGAAAAGTCATGGGCAAATTATTTCACTGATTCACTAAACTCTAGTTTTAGTGGCGTGGTGAGATACTTTAATACTTGCTAGTATTCCGGTAAAGCAGAATGTCAAATCGACTGTTCTTTATAATAAAATTTGAGATTCTGTTGTGTAGTGGTGTATATTTGTCAAATATGACTATTTCTTTTAGCCCTGGGCTGAAGTATTTGTGAAACGAATGCTGTAAATATCGTTCTGTCCCACTAGTAAACACAATATTTGTTGGTTATTGTTTACTCTAAATTGTATTTTATATTATCTCACATATTGAGAATTGATTACAATGATTAAATTAAAACAATTATAGCGCTCATCATATTGAGTGATTCGAAGCCATTCATTTTTGTTTTGAACGATAGGGAAATACTAAGAAAATCCACAAACAATATACTATATACTTTAATTTAAAATATGTCAGCTAGCCAATAAATGTGGCCCAAGGTTTATTGCTCTGTTTTCTATACAGAATGTTTATGGACTAGAATTTCAATCTGTCGTCTGTGAACTGTCGAGGTATTTTGATGATACCTTCAAAGCTCTTTACAGGATTTGTTTTATTTAAATGTAGACTTTGCAGCGACAACTAATAGAGTAACGGGGAACTTGTGCTCACCTAAGATAGAAAGTAGCCGCGCAAGAACAGACTCTTTTGGAAATATATAGTCATCAAAAGTCTGCAACAAATAACTAGACACACATTTATTTAATACCGCGCTTATACCGACCGAAATCAAGTAGATTTAGTGAGATGATTTGATAAATCTCCTCGCCCGTTTACATCGTCAGTGAGGGGATTTAGTTTGACACTTCGACATTGTACTACAGGTTACTACAGAAACACAAGGTACCCTACATGTCCCCGACGAACCTACGCACTATGGACCAACGAACGGCAATGCGCTAGACATTGCCATATCATATGCATTCAACCACAATCTAAAACAAACCGTTCTAGACGAACTTTCATCAGACCACAATCCGGTTCATATACTGATAGAAGACATCTACACGAATACTCCCGCCAGAATGATTAGAAAAATAAACTGGAAGGCATTTCAAGAAGCACTTGCCAAAGAACCCATCCAATAAGCTCCCAGCTCCAGCAGGCCCATCGAAATATCAATTAACAAAGTCACCGTCAAAATCCTCCACGCCGAAGAAAACAATACTATCTCCCACAAAACCAAAGAAAACAACCCATATCAACTTCCTCAGGAATCAAAGCAACTAATCAGAAAGAGGGACAAACCAAGAAGAAGACCCAGAAACACAGGAGACCCTCTATTAAAAAGATTCACCAACCAGAACTAACAAATAAAATCCGGGAGCAAATCAAATATTTTCGCAACGAACAATGGACGAATACCTTACAAATCCTAGACAACAGGTGAAAACCGTTTTTGGAAATTGGCAAAATTCATTAGAGCCAGAAATAAAATCTCAGCTCCGCCTATCCATGGACCAAACGGAAAAGTCTACGAGGAAGCCAGTAAAGCAGAAGCGTTCGCTGACACGCTAAAACAACAATCTTGTGAAAACACATCTTCAAAAGGGGACTCTGATGAGGAGAAGGAAATCTTCTTCACAAAATAAAGAATAATGCAAGCGCATCCATATTTTACAGATACAATAAGACCAACAAATTCCCAAGAAATAAGAAACTTGTCCAAGGACTCAACAAACGGAAATCTCCAGGCCATGATACCCTCAAAAACAAAGCACTCTCAACGGTATGGAAAGGAGAAGTTGTGATTTTCCTACCAAAACCCAATAAAAATCATTCATTCCTTCAAAACTGGAGACCAATCAGTCTCCTATCCTCCATGAGCAAAATCGTGTAAAAACTCTTGGTATCCAGTCATCTCGAATACACCAACGAGCACAATACCATCTCTCAGGAACAATTCGGCTTCACACCTATGCGTTCTATAGAACTTCAGCTCATCAAACTTGTGCAACATGTCAGAAATTACCGGAACCGCCAAAAATCTACCGGTATGATCACTTTCGACATAGAAAAAGCATTTGAAAGAGTTTGACATACCGGAATCGACTACAAAACAAACAAACTAATAATCCCTCTCGCAGTAGTACAACTGATAGGCTCCTTTCTTTAAGAAAGAACATTCCAAGCAAGGATAGAAAATCAACTTTCCACTCTACAAGCAATAGAAGCCGGAGTTCCCCAAGGTTCACGGTTATCCCCAATCCTCTACAACTTATACACGACTGATCCACACCAATTACCCGCGAATGTCAAACGACACCTGCATCCATTTCTCCTGCAGACAGGCAGAAATAATTGCGAGAAGATTGCAACATTCAGCAAACACTCTTATCAGATACTTCCAAAAATGGAAAATAAAGATCAATTTCGGTTACCTAAAAGTATGTTGACAAAACGCAGGCAAATTTCATTACTAGAAAAAGAAGTCAAGAACTTCCAAGTACAAGACGAGGACATCGAATGGCAAAGAACAGCGAAATACCTAGGAATCACGCTGGACAAAAGCCATCTCTGGACGGACCATATCCAGGACAAACGAAGGACAATGATCAAGACCAAAAAACTGAAGATCAAAAATAAAATGCTTATTTTTAAGCAAATAATACGACACTTACTTCTTTACAGTAGCACCGCCTTCTGTCGAAAAATGCTTTAATCTTGCCAAAACTTAACCCTAAGGAAGATATTCAACTATCAATGGTATGTCAGAAACACTGACATACACAACGAACTAAGATTGGAGACAATAGACAAGTATATCTGTGATAAAACCCTCAAACTTTTCCATGAAATCGACTCAAATCCCACATCAAATGTCATGAAAGCCCCAACCAACAACAAAGATGAATACCCAGCACTACGACAAATTCCAAACTAACAATCAAATTCATCTACACGAGGAGAGTTATGTCGTTAAATTAACATTTTGAAAATTTTGGCTTTCTCTAATAAAAATATATACCAGAAGAGCAATTATTAAAAAAACTGTACAGAATTACACACAGTCCTTCAAGTGGGTGAAAGTTGTCAGTTCCAAACCTATGAATTATATGAAGAATTACAAACAATGATTCTAAATGTAACAGACTTCATTAAAGATGTGAATGAACTGCTTGAATACTTAATAGAAAATAACGTGAAAGAAATTTACCGAAATATTTACATTGTGTATCGAATTTTGCTCACGATACAGGTAAGTACAGCCTCCGCTGAAAGGAGCATTTCAAAATTAAAACTCATAAAAAATTATTTGTACAAAAGACAAAGAACAAAATTGCTTGTATTAATATTTGTAGTTTTGGGTTTGCGTTTACGACTCGTTTTTATTAAACATACAGTTACAGTCTGAGATTTATGAGAAATATAATTTGATTCCAATCAAATTGTAATTACTTGAAGATTTTGTTTGGGAAAATTTCGCATGAGCTTACTTCAGCTCAAATTTCTAAGATTCTAAATTTTAATTTAAGAAGAAATTGAAAGAATATTGTAAAGGAATTGTTAGAGATATTTTCACCTTAGTGGGGGTGTGTAAACGAGTACTCAAGGTAGTAATGTGAAAAAAGCTCACGGTAGGATCATGTACGTTGTAACTCTAAAATAAGCGACATTTATCGTAAATAAGAATTCGGTCACTGAAGTTGAAAGAAATGAAATACGCTACAATTAGAATTTGGACATTGCACTCGTACACTATATGAAGAAAGGAAAAAGAAGAAGCAAGAGAATTCTTCCCGGTGAAAAGTGGCGTGGATAGCATTCGTGATTGCGTTGCGGATCAAGGAGGGCTGACAGATGTCGGAAGAATTTTTCTTAGAACAAACAAAAGAATTTGAATTGAGAGTAAAATAATGAATTTGACATGAAATTAAAGAATTGGACTAGGAATTAAAGAATTTACCTTAGAACAACGAAAAGAATTTGAAGTGAGATTAAAATAATGAATTTGACGTGAAATTAAAGAATTGGACTTGAAATTAAATAATATACCTTAGAACAAAGAAAAGAATTTGAAGAGATTGAAACAATGATTTTGATGTGAAATTAAAGAATTTGAAGCGAAATTAAGGAATTTGAATTAAAATAAAGAAGGTGACCCTATGAACCAAAAGACTTGCTGATGGAAGCAGGACGAATTAATTAAGTTACCAAGTAAGAATATTTAAATTCAATTAGAAAATATGAACTGAACTGAATTATACGGCAAAAATGTATACTTGGAAAATTTAATAAAAGATCAGTATTAAACTTAAATTAGAAATTATGAACTGAACTGAATTAAATGTGAAAATTGTATACTTGAAATAAAATTTAATAAAAGATTAATATTTATAATCTAACTACGAAAGATTTCCAATTTAACCTCCCTTTCTCCAGGTGATCTAAGGAAAATAATTTTCGTGATTTTAGAAAAAATCAAGAGGCGTCCAAAATTTAAGAAGTGGTAAAAGAAAAACAAAATTTCAAATACGGTAATAGTGTGCAAAGTTATCCGTTAACATAGCTTACCCATTAAGTGTGGCATATTAACTACTAATTCAAGATCCCGTCTATGGCAAGGATGATATCGCAGGATACTTTCCTTGGATCGGACATTTAGACTGATGGAGATGAACAAGGTTCTGCTCACTGTTTGTTTGATGACACATCAATCCATTTTGTTTTCCATAAGGTCATCAGCAAGCAACCAGTGAAAAAGCCATCAAGATATACGAATTTATACGTCCAATTCACAAAATTCTATCGCTTTCTGGTACATAATAAAACACTTACAAAGCAAATTCTAGAAAATATATCTTAAACTACTTACAAAGAGTATCAGTAAACGCATTGCATGAATACAATAGGAATGCTGGAAAGTGATAACATAGTTTTGTTGTTCCATAGTATATTCGATTCAAACTGTCATATTTTTCAACAATAAGTGGATCAGGTATCTGAATCAAGTAGGTATTAAGAAATTAGTGCATGCTTTGAACTGGCGTCCATTGGTTGGCACCCTCACCAGTGATTGCAGTACATACATCAAAAATCGGCCGGATCTGCAAATAATAAAGAGTAAAATATTAAACACATAACAACACTGAATTTTTCCTGTTTTGAAGACCTGTTGCGTTTAATATCTAGTGCATAGGTCGAGTATCTCAAACACTAATTGGAGGAACTAGTGTGATAAGATCGAGTAAGTAACAGATTAAAACAACCAACTTCTGTGTAGTCTATTCCATGATAGATTAATAGTCTGAAAATGTTGATCCAGAACGTAATACGCTTGTGATTCTACAAATTCAAAATTTGAAAATCACTTGTTTAACATCTCTTCAGACGACACACTGTTGTATCGAAACACGTTTCTACAGCTGAGGATGTTTTTACTGCTGAACTAATAGCAACAGGAATAGTTTTAAGTGTCATTACTAACCTACGAAAAAGTAAATAAGGAAACACAAATAAATATCAATAGTGAGGCAACTTATGCAAATTTGGTATATAAGTGGTGGTTTGAAAATCAAAACAAAATCATGGCCGTAAAATTTTTCGATTCGCCCACTTCGCAAATTCATTTTTAAATAATTCACCTTTTAGACGATAACACTTATTTAAATTATTTTAAATTTTATCTTTACACAAGAAATATAGTTCTAAAAATAATTTCACGCTTATTACGATGTCCCTTTCCCCGAATTCAATGAATTAATTTTCCAAGTGGTAACGCACACTTTATTTAATAATATAAGATATTTTATAGAAAATATAACAATAACACTCACATTAATTACATCATTAATAAATTTAAGATTTATTTCACTTGAAGTCCCAACAATTTTTACTCTTAAACTTATAATTTTTGTAAAAGTATCACGACGCAACTGTCGAGAACCTTCGTGGAATAAATTTGTTGTAAACAAGTTTGACATTATATGTCTCAAACAACTTTCGACTTTGACACTATCGATCCCAAGTCATTGTCGAATTTAAACTAATCGAGGGAAGAGAGCAGAACGGCCGAGGAAGGTATTTTGCCTCACTCACGGACAATGTACATATGTACATTTTCGTTTCCTCCTACACTTCTTCGTAGTTACTAACCATCTGACGAATGGTCTATCAAGAAGTACCTATGCAAGGGTTCACATCTGTGAATGGAATCGCGAAATCCAGGAAACTGTGGGTTAGGTGAGTGGAAGGGAGGAGTGTCCAGTCGACTAGAAATCCTTATCCCGATTTGGATTCCGAGAATTCGTTTCCTTAGTGTGTGCGTGTCCGAATTATGCGGAGTTCATCATTCTGATCGTGGATGTTGAACGAGTAAAAGCTGTTGTTTTTTGTGTTTTAACCATTTTGATGCGTTTAAATCTAGCAGGGAACATTAATTATCAAGGAATGCAACTTAATCATAAATTTGCATATTAATGCACTAAATTTTCAAATTATCGAAAATCTTAAAACACGTATTTACAGCTTCACCTCCCGAGACCCAAACAAATATTAGATCCTATGATTGTGTTTGTGAATTGTAGCGGATTTTGGCTAAGTGGATTCAGCGATTCCATCCATAGATGTGAACCGTCGCTTGAACACTTTTCGCGATGTGAAAACCAAACAGCAGGAAAAGTCATGGGCAAATTATTTCACTGATTCACTATACTCTAGTTTTAGTGGCGTGGTGAGATACTTTAATACTTGCTAGTATTCCGGTACAGCAGAATGTCAAATCGACTGTTCTTTATAATAAAATTTGAGATTCTGTTGTGTAGTGGTGTATATTTGTCAAATATGACTATTTCTTTTAGCCCTGGGCTGAAGTATTTGTGAAACGAATGCTGTAAATATCGTTCTGTCCCACTAGTAAACACAATATTTGTTGGTTATTGTTTACTCTAAATTGTATTTTATATTATCTCACATATTGAGAATTGATTACAATGATTAAATTAAAACAATTATAGCGCTCATCATATTGAGTGATTCGAAGCCATTCATTTTTGTTTTGAACGATAGGGAAATACTAAGAAAATCCACAAACAATATACTATATACTTTAATTTAAAATATGTCAGCTAGCCAATAAATGTGGCCCAAGGTTTATTGCTCTGTTTTCTATACAGAATGTTTATGGACTAGAATTTCAATCTGTCGTCTGTGAACTGTCGAGGTATTTTGATGATACCTTCAAAGCTCTTTACAGGATTTGTTTTATTTAAATGTAGACTTTGCAGCGACAACTAATAGAGTAACGGGGAACTTGTGCTCACCTAAGATAGAAAGTAGCCGCGCAAGAACAGACTCTTTTGGAAATATATAGTCATCAAAAGTCTGCAACAAATAACTAGACACACATTTATTTAATACCGCGCTTATACCGACCGAAATCAAGTAGATTTAGTGAGATGATTTGATAAATCTCCTCGCCCGTTTACATCGTCAGTGAGGGGATTTAGTTTGACACTTCGACATTGTACTACAGGTTACTACAGAAACACAAGGTACCCTACATGTCCCCGACGAACCTACGCACTATGGACCAACGAACGGCAATGCGCTAGACATTGCCATATCATATGCATTCAACCACAATCTAAAACAAACCGTTCTAGACGAACTTTCATCAGACCACAATCCGGTTCATATACTGATAGAAGACATCTACACGAATACTCCCGCCAGAATGATTAGAAAAATAAACTGGAAGGCATTTCAAGAAGCACTTGCCAAAGAACCCATCCAATAAGCTCCCAGCTCCAGCAGGCCCATCGAAATATCAATTAACAAAGTCACCGTCAAAATCCTCAACGCCGAAGAAAACAATACTATCTCCCACAAAACCAAAGAAAACAACCCATATCAACTTCCTCAGGAATCAAAGCAACTAATCAGAAAGAGGGACAAACCAAGAAGAAGACCCAGAAACACAGGAGACCCTCTATTAAAAAGATTCACCAACCAGAACTAACAAATAAAATCCGGGAGCAAATCAAATATTTTCGCAACGAACAATGGACGAATACCTTACAAATCCTAGACAACAGGTGAAAACCGTTTTTGGAAATTGGCAAAATTCATTAGAGCCAGAAATAAAATCTCAGTTCCGCCTATCCATGGACCAAACGGAAAAGTCTACGAGGAAGCCAGTAAAGCAGAAGCGTTCGCTGACACGCTAAAACAACAATCTTGTGAAAACACATCTTCAAAAGGGGACCCTGATGAGGAGAAGGAAATCTTCTTCACAAAATAAAGAATAATGCAAGCGCATCCATATTTTACAGATACAATAAGACCAACAAATTCCCAAGAAATAAGAAACTTGTCCAAGGACTCAACAAACGGAAATCTCCAGGCCATGATACCCTCAAAAACAAAGCACTCTCAACGGTATGGAAAGGAGAAGTTGTGATTTTCCTACCAAAACCCAATAAAAATCATTCATTCCTTCAAAACTGGAGACCAATCAGTCTCATATCCTCCATGAGCAAAATCGTGTAAAAACTCTTGGTATCCAGTCATCTCGAATACACCAACGAGCACAATACCATCTCTCAGGAACAATTCGGCTTCACACCTATGCGTTCTATAGAACTTCAGCTCATCAAACTTGTGCAACAAGTCAGAAATTACCGGAACCGCCAAAAATCTACCGGTATGATCACTTTCGACATAGAAAAAGCATTTGAAAGAGTTTGACATACCGGAATCGACTACAAAACAAACAAACTAATAATCCCTCTCGCAGTAGTACAACTGATAGGCTCCTTTCTTTAAGAAAGAACATTCCAAGCAAGGATAGAAAATCAAATTTCCACTCTACAAGCAATAGAAGCCGGAGTTCCCCAAGGTTCACGGTTATCCCCAATCCTCTACAACTTATACACGACTGATCCACACCAATTACCCGCGAATGTCAAACGACACCTGCATCCATTTCTCCTGCAGACAGGCAGAAATAATTGCGAGAAGATTGCAACATTCAGCAAACACTCTTATCAGATACTTCCAAAAATGGAAAATAAAGATCAATTTCGGTTACCTAAAAGTATGTTGACAAAACGCAGGCAAATTTCATTACTAGAAAAAGAAGTCAAGAACTTCCAAGTACAAGACGAGGACATCGAATGGCAAATAACAGCGAAATACCTAGAATCACGCTGGACAAAAGGCATCTCTGGACGGACCATATCCAAGACAAACGAAGGACAATGATCAAGACCAAAAAACTGAAGATCAAAAATAAAATGCTTATCTATAAGCAAATAATACGACCCTTACTTCTTTACGTTAGCACCGCCTTCTGTCAAAAAATGCTTCAATCTTGCCAAAACTTAACCCTAAGGAAGATATTCAACTATCAATGGCATGTCATAAACACTGACATACACAACGAACTAAGATTGGAGACAATAGACAATTATATCCGTGATAAAACCCTCAAACATTTGCATGAAATCGACTCAAATCCCACATCAAATGTCATGAAAGCCCCAATCAACAACAAAATAAATACCCAGCACTACGACAAATTCCAAACTAACAATCAAAATCATCTACAGGAGGAGATTTATGTCGTTAAATTAACATTGTGAAAATTTTGGTTTTCTCTAATAAAAAAATATACCAGAAGAGCAATTATTAAAAAACTGTACAGAATTACACACAGTCCTTCAAGTGGGTGAAAGTTGTCAGTTCCAAACTTATGAATTATATGAAGAATTACAAACAATGATTCTAAATGTAACAGACTTCATTAAAGATGTGAATGAACTGCTTGAATACATAATAGAAAATAACGTGAAAGAAATTTACGCAAATATTTACATTGTGTATCGAATTTTGCTCACGATACAGGTAAGTACAGCCTCCGCTGAAAGGAGCATTTCAAAATTAAAACTCATAAAAAATTATTTGTACAAAGACAAAGAACAAAATTGCTTGTATTAATATTTGTAGTTTTGGGTTTGCGTTTACGAGTCGTTTTTATTAAACATACAGTTACAGTCTGAGATTTATGAGAAATATAATTTGATTCCAATCAAATTGTAATTACTTGAAGATTTTGTTTGGGAAAATTTCGCATGAGCTTACTTCAGCTCAAATTTCTAAGATTCTAAATTTTAATTTAAGAAGAAATTGAAAGAATATTGTAAAGGAATTGTTAGAGATATTTTCACCTTAGTGGGGGTGTGTAAACGAGTACTCAAGGTAGTAATGTGAAAAAAGCTCACGGTAGGATCATGTACGTTGTAACTCTAAAATAAGCGACATTTATCGTAAATAAGAATTCGGTCACTGAAGTTGAAAGAAATGAAATACGATACAATTAGAATTTGGACATTGCACTCGTACACTATATGAAGAAAGGAAAAAGAAGAAGCAAGAGAATTCTTCCCGGTGAAAAGTGGCGTGGATAGCATTCGTGATTGCGTTGCGGATCAAGGAGGGCTGACAGATGTCGGAAGAATTTTTCTTAGAACAAAGAAAAGAATTTGGATTGAGAGTAAAATAATGAATTTGACATGAAATTAAAGAATTGGACTAGGAATTAAAGAATTTACCTTAGAACAACGAAAAGAATTTGAAGTGAGATTAAAATAATGAATTTGACGTGAAATTAAAGAATTGGACTTGAAATTAAATAATAAACCTTAGAACAAAGAAAAGAATTTGAAGAGATTGAAACAATGATTTTGATGTGAAATTAAAGAATTTGAAGCGAAATTAAGGAATTTGAATTAAAAATAAAGAAGGTGACCCTATGAACCAAACGACTTGCTGATGGAAGCAGGACGAATTAATTAAGTTACCAAGTAAGAATATTTAAATTCAATTAGAAAATATGAACTGAACTGAATTATACGGCAAAAATGTATACTTGGAAAATTTAATAAAAGATCAATATTAAACTTAAATTAGAAATTATGAACTGAACTGAATTAAATGTGAAAATTGTATACTTGAAATAAAATTTAATAAAAGATTAATATTTATAATCTAACTACGAAAGATTTCCAATTTAACCTCCCTTTCTCCTGGTGATCTAAGGAAAATAATTTTCGTGATTTTAGAAAAAATCAAGAGGCGTCCAAAATTTAAGAAGTGGTAAAAGAAAAACAAAATTTCAAATACGGTAATAGTGTGCAAAGTTATCCGTTAACATAGCTTACCCATTAAGTGCGGCATATTAATAACTAATTCAAGATCCCGTCTATGGCAAGGATGATATCGCAGGATACTTTCCTTGGATCGGACATTTAGACTGATGGAGACGAACAAGGTACTGCTCACTGTTTGTTTGATGACACATCAATCCATTTTGTTTTCCATAAGGTCATCAGCAAGCAACCAGTGAAACAGCCATCAAGATATACGAATTTATACGTCCAATTCACAAAATTCTGTCGCTTTCTGGTACATAATAAAACACTTACAAAGCAAATTCTAGAAAATATATCTTAAACTACTTACAAAGAGTATCAGTAAACGCATTGCATGAATACAATAGGAATGCTGGAAAGTGATAACATAGTTTTGTTGTTCCATAGTATATTCGATTCAAACTGTCATATTTTTCAACAATAAGTGGATCAGGTATCTGAATCAAGTAGGTATTAAGAAATTAGTGCATGCTTTGAACTGGCGTCCAATGGTTGGCACCCTCACCAGTGATTGCAGTACATACATCAAAAATCGGCCGGATCTGCAAATAATAAAGAGTAAAATATTAAACACATAACAACACTGAATTTTTCCTGTTTTGAAGACCTGTTGCGTTTAATATCTAGTGCATAGGTCGAGTATCTCAAACACTAATTGGAGGAACTAGTGTGATAAGATCGAGTAAGTAACAGATTAAAACAACCAACTTCTGTGTAGTCTATTACATGATAGATTATTGATTATTGATCCAGAACGTAATACGCTTGTGATTCTACAAATTCAAAATTTGAAAATCACTTGTTTAACATCTCTTCAGACGACACACTGTTGTATCGAAACACGTTTCTACAGCTGAGGATGTTTTTACTGCTGAATTAATAGCAACAGGAATAGTTTTAAGTGTCATTACTAACCTACGAAAAAGTAAATAAGGAAACACAAATAAATATCAATAGTGAGGCAACTTATGCAAATAGGTATATAAGTGTTGGTTTGAAAATCAAAACAAAATCATGGCCGTAAAATTTTTCGATTCGCCCATTTCGCAAATTCATTTTTAAATAATTCATCTTTTAGACAATAACACTTATTTAAATTATTTTAAATTTTATCTTTACACAAGAAATATAGTTCTAAAAATAATTTCACGCTTATTACGATGTTACTTTCCCAGAATTCAATGAATTAATTTTCCAAGTGGTAACGAACACTTTATTTAATGATATAAGATATTTTATAGAAAATAAAACAATGACACTCACATTAATTACATCATTAATAAATTTAAGATTTATTTCACTTGAAGTCCCGGCAATTTTTACTCTTAAACTTATAATTTTTGTAAAAGTATCACGACGCAACTGTCGAGAACCTTCGTGGAATAAATTTGTTGTAAACAAGTTTGACATTATATGTCTCAAACAACTTTCGACTTTGACACTATCGATCCCAAGTCATTGTCGAATTTAAACAAATCGAGGGAAGAGAGCAGAACGGCCGAGGAAGGGATTTTGCCTCACTCACGGACAATGTACATATGTACATTTTCGTTTCCTCCTATACTTCTTCGTAGTTACTAACCATCTGACGAATGGTCTATCAAGAAGTACCTATGCAAGGGTTCACATCTGTGAATAGAATCGCGAAATCCAGGAAACTGTGGGTAAGGTGAGTGGAAGGGAGGAGTGTCCAGTCGACCAGAAATCCCTATCCCGATTTGGATTCCGAGAATTCGTTTTCTTAGTGTGTGCGTGTCCGAATTATTCGGAGTTCATCATTCTGATCGTGGATGTTGAACGAGTAAAAGCTGTTGTTTTTTGTGTTTTAACCATTTTGATGCGTTTAAATCTAGCAGGGAACATTAATTATCAAGGAATGCAACTTAATCATAAATTTGCATATTAATGCACTAAATTTTCAAATTATCGAAAATCTTAAAACACGTATTTACAGCTTCACCTCCCGAGACCCAAACAAATATTAGATCCTATGATTGTGTTTGTGAATCGTAGCGGATTTTGGCTAAGTGGATTCAGCGATTCCATCCATAGATGTGAACCGTCGCTTGAACACTTTTCACGATGTGAAAACCAAACAGCAGGAAAAGTCATGGGCAAATTATTTCACTGATTCACTAAACTCTAGTTTTAGTGGTGTGGTGAGATACTTTAATACTTGCTAGTATTCCGGTAAAGCAGAATGTCAAATCGACTGTTCTTTATAATAAAATTTGAGATTCTGTTGTGTAGTGGTGTATATTTGTCAAATATGACTATTTCTTTTAGCCCTGGGCTGAAGTATTTGTGAAACGAATGCTGTAAATATCGTTCTGTCCCACTAGTAAACACAATATTTGTTGGTTATTGTTTACTCTAAATTGTATTTTATATTATATCACATATTGAGAATTGATTACAATGATTAAATTAAAACAATTATAGCGCTCATCATATTGAGTGATTCGAAGCCATTCATTTTTGTTTTGAACGATATGGAAATACTAAGAAAATCCACAAACAATATACTATATACTTTAATTTAAAATATGTCAGCTAGCCAATAAATGTGGCCCAAGGTTTATTGCTCTGTTTTCTATACAGAATGTTTATGGACTAGAATTTCAATCTGTCGTCTGTGAACTGTCGAGGTATTTTGATGATACCTTCAAAGCTCTTTACAGGATTTGTTTTATTTAAATGTAGACTTTGCAGCGACAACTAATAGAGTAACGGGGAACTTGTGCTCACCTAAGATAGAAAGTAGCCGCGCAAGAAAAGACTCTTTTGGAAATATATAGTCATCAAAAGTCTGCAACAAATAACTAGACACACATTTATTTGATACCGCGCTTATACCGACCGAAATCAAGTAGATTTAGTGAGATGATTTGATAAATCTCCTCGCCCGTTTACATCGCCAGTGAGGGGATTTAGTTTGACACTTCGACATTGTACTACAGGTTACTACAGAAACACAAGGTGCCCTACATGTCCCCAACGAACCTACGCACTATGGACCAACGAACGGCAATGCGCTAGACATTGCCATATCATATGCATTCAACCACAATCTAAAACAAACCGTTCTAGACGAACTTTCATCAGACCACAATCCAGTTCATATACTGATAGAAGACATCTACACGAATACTCCAGCCAGAATGATTAGAAATATAAACTGGAAAGCATTTCAAGAAGCACTTGCGAAAGACCCCATCCAACAAGTTCCCACCTCTAGCAGGACCATCGAAGTATCAATTAATGAAGTCACTGTCAAAATCCTCCACGCCGAAGAAAACAACACTATCTCCCACAAAACCAAAGAAAACAACCCATATCAACTTCCTCAGGAATCAAAGCAACTAATCAGAAAGAGGAACAAACCAAGAAGAAGACCCAGAAACACAGGAGACCCTCTATTAAAAAGATTCACCAACCAGAACTAACAAATCAAATCCGGGAGCAAATCAAATATTTTCGCAACGAACAATGGACGAATACCTTACAAATCCTAGACAACAGGTGAAAACCGTTTTTGGAAATTGGCAAAATTCATTAGAGCCAGAAATAAAATCTCAGTTCCGCCTATCCGTGGACCAAACGGAAAAGTCTACGAGGAAGCCAGTAAAGCAGAAGCGTTCGCTGACACGCTAAAACAACAATCTTGTGAAAACACATCTTCAAAAGGGGACTCTGATGAGGAGAAGGAAATCTTCTTCACAAAATAAAGAATAATGCAAGCGCATCCATATTTTACAGATACAATAAGACCAACAAATTCCCAAGAAATAAGAAACTTGTCCAAGGACTCAACAAACGGAAATCTCCAGGCCATGATACCCTCAAAAACAAAGCACTCTCAACGGTATGGAAAGGAGAAGTTGTGATTTTCCTACCAAAACCCAATAAAAATCATTCATTCCTTCAAAACTGGAGACCAATCAGTCTCCTATCCTCCATGAGCAAAATCGTGTAAAAACTCTTGGTACCCAGTCATCTCGAATACACCAACGAGCACAATATCATCTCTCAGGAACAATTCACACCTATGCGTTCTATAGAACTTCAGCTCATCAAACTTGTGCAACATGTCAGAAATGACCGGAACCGCCAAAAATCTACCGGTATGATCACTTTCGACATAGAAAAAGCATTTGAAAGAGTTTGGCATACCGGACTCGTCTACAAAACGCACAAACTAATAATCCCTCTCGCAGTAGTACAACTGATAGGCTCCTTTCTTTAAGAAAGAACATTCCAAGCAAGGATAGAAAATCAACTTTCCACTCTACAAGCAATAGAAGCCGGAGTTCCCCAAGGTTCACGGTTATCCCCAATCCTCTACAACTTATACACGACTGATCCACACCAATTACCCGCGAATGTCAAACGACACCTGCATCCATTTCTCCTGCAGACAGGCAGAAATAATTGCGAGAAGATTGCAACATTCAGCAAACACTCTTATCAGATACTTCCAAAAATGGAAAATAAAGATCAATTTCGGTTACCTAAAAGTATGTTGACAAAACGCAGGCAAATTTCATTACTAGAAAAAGAAGTCAAGAACTTCCAAGTACAAGACGAGGACATCGAATGGCAAATAACAGCGAAATACCTAGGAATCACGCTGGACAAAAGGCATCTCTGGACGGACCATATCCAAGACAAACGAAGGACAATGATCAAGACCAAAAAACTGAAGATCAAAAATAAAATGCTTATCTATAAGCAAATAATACGACCCTTACTTCTTTACGTTAGCACCGCCTTCTGTCAAAAAATGCTTCAATCTTGCCAAAACTTAACCCTAAGGAAGATATTCAACTATCAATGGCATGTCAGAAACACTGACATACACAACGAACTAAGATTGGAGACAATAGACAATTATATCCGTGATAAAACCCTCAAACATTTGCATGAAATCGACTCAAATCCCACATCAAATGTCATGAAAGCCCCAATCAACAACAAAATAAATACCCAGCACTACGACAAATTCCAAACTAACAATCAAAATCATCTACAGGAGGAGATTTATGTCGTTAAATTAACATTGTGAAAATTTTGGTTTTCTCTAATAAAAAAATATACCAGAAGAGCAATTATTAAAAAACTGTACAGAATTACACACAGTCCTTCAAGTGGGTGAAAGTTGTCAGTTCCAAACTTATGAATTATATGAAGAATTACAAACAATGATTCTAAATGTAACAGACTTCATTAAAGATGTGAATGAACTGCTTGAATACATAATAGAAAATAACGTGAAAGAAATTTACGCAAATATTTACATTGTGTATCGAATTTTGCTCACGATACAGGTAAGTACAGCCTCCGCTGAAAGGAGCATTTCAAAATTAAAACTCATAAAAAATTATTTGTACAAAGACAAAGAACAAAATTGCTTGTATTAATATTTGTAGTTTTGGGTTTGCGTTTACGAGTCGTTTTTATTAAACATACAGTTACAGTCTGAGATTTATGAGAAATATAATTTGATTCCAATCAAATTGTAATTACTTGAAGATTTTGTTTGGGAAAATTTCGCATGAGCTTACTTCAGCTCAAATTTCTAAGATTCTAAATTTTAATTTAAGAAGAAATTGAAAGAATATTGTAAAGGAATTGTTAGAGATATTTTCACCTTAGTGGGGGTGTGTAAACGAGTACTCAAGGTAGTAATGTGAAAAAAGCTCACGGTAGGATCATGTACGTTGTAACTCTAAAATAAGCGACATTTATCGTAAATAAGAATTCGGTCACTGAAGTTGAAAGAAATGAAATACGATACAATTAGAATTTGGACATTGCACTCGTACACTATATGAAGAAAGGAAAAAGAAGAAGCAAGAGAATTCTTCCCGGTGAAAAGTGGCGTGGATAGCATTCGTGATTGCGTTGCGGATCAAGGAGGGCTGACAGATGTCGGAAGAATTTTTCTTAGAACAAAGAAAAGAATTTGGATTGAGAGTAAAATAATGAATTTGACATGAAATTAAAGAATTGGACTAGGAATTAAAGAATTTACCTTAGAACAACGAAAAGAATTTGAAGTGAGATTAAAATAATGAATTTGACGTGAAATTAAAGAATTGGACTTGAAATTAAATAATAAACCTTAGAACAAAGAAAAGAATTTGAAGAGATTGAAACAATGATTTTGATGTGAAATTAAAGAATTTGAAGCGAAATTAAGGAATTTGAATTAAAAATAAAGAAGGTGACCCTATGAACCAAACGACTTGCTGATGGAAGCAGGACGAATTAATTAAGTTACCAAGTAAGAATATTTAAATTCAATTAGAAAATATGAACTGAACTGAATTATACGGCAAAAATGTATACTTGGAAAATTTAATAAAAGATCAATATTAAACTTAAATTAGAAATTATGAACTGAACTGAATTAAATGTGAAAATTGTATACTTGAAATAAAATTTAATAAAAGATTAATATTTATAATCTAACTACGAAAGATTTCCAATTTAACCTCCCTTTCTCCTGGTGATCTAAGGAAAATAATTTTCGTGATTTTAGAAAAAATCAAGAGGCGTCCAAAATTTAAGAAGTGGTAAAAGAAAAACAAAATTTCAAATACGGTAATAGTGTGCAAAGTTATCCGTTAACATAGCTTACCCATTAAGTGCGGCATATTAATAACTAATTCAAGATCCCGTCTATGGCAAGGATGATATCGCAGGATACTTTCCTTGGATCGGACATTTAGACTGATGGAGACGAACAAGGTACTGCTCACTGTTTGTTTGATGACACATCAATCCATTTTGTTTTCCATAAGGTCATCAGCAAGCAACCAGTGAAACAGCCATCAAGATATACGAATTTATACGTCCAATTCACAAAATTCTGTCGCTTTCTGGTACATAATAAAACACTTACAAAGCAAATTCTAGAAAATATATCTTAAACTACTTACAAAGAGTATCAGTAAACGCATTGCATGAATACAATAGGAATGCTGGAAAGTGATAACATAGTTTTGTTGTTCCATAGTATATTCGATTCAAACTGTCATATTTTTCAACAATAAGTGGATCAGGTATCTGAATCAAGTAGGTATTAAGAAATTAGTGCATGCTTTGAACTGGCGTCCAATGGTTGGCACCCTCACCAGTGATTGCAGTACATACATCAAAAATCGGCCGGATCTGCAAATAATAAAGAGTAAAATATTAAACACATAACAACACTGAATTTTTCCTGTTTTGAAGACCTGTTGCGTTTAATATCTAGTGCATAGGTCGAGTATCTCAAACACTAATTGGAGGAACTAGTGTGATAAGATCGAGTAAGTAACAGATTAAAACAACCAACTTCTGTGTAGTCTATTACATGATAGATTATTGATTATTGATCCAGAACGTAATACGCTTGTGATTCTACAAATTCAAAATTTGAAAATCACTTGTTTAACATCTCTTCAGACGACACACTGTTGTATCGAAACACGTTTCTACAGCTGAGGATGTTTTTACTGCTGAATTAATAGCAACAGGAATAGTTTTAAGTGTCATTACTAACCTACGAAAAAGTAAATAAGGAAACACAAATAAATATCAATAGTGAGGTAACTTATGCAAATAGGTATATAAGTGTTGGTTTGAAAATCAAAACAAAATCATGGCCGTAAAATTTTTCGATTCGCCCATTTCGCAAATTCATTTTTAAATAATTCATCTTTTAGACAATAACACTTATTTAAATTATTTTAAATTTTATCTTTACACAAGAAATATAGTTCTAAAAATAATTTCACGCTTATTACGATGTTACTTTCCCAGAATTCAATGAATTAATTTTCCAAGTGGTAACGAACACTTTATTTAATGATATAAGATATTTTATAGAAAATAAAACAATGACACTCACATTAATTACATCATTAATAAAGTTAAGATTTATTTCACTTGAAGTCCCGGCAATTTTTACTCTTAAACTTATAATTTTTGTAAAAGTATCACGACGCAACTGTCGAGAACCTTCGTGGAATAAATTTGTTGTAAACAAGTTTGACATTATATGTCTCAAACAACTTTCGACTTTGACACTATCGATCCCAAGTCATTGTCGAATTTAAACAAATCGAGGGAAGAGAGCAGAACGGCCGAGGAAGGGATTTTGCCTCACTCACGGACAATGTACATATGTACATTTTCGTTTCCTCCTATACTTCTTCGTAGTTACTAACCATCTGACGAATGGTCTATCAAGAAGTACCTATGCAAGGGTTCACATCTGTGAATAGAATCGCGAAATCCAGGAAACTGTGGGTAAGGTGAGTGGAAGGGAGGAGTGTCCAGTCGACCAGAAATCCCTATCCCGATTTGGATTCCGAGAATTCGTTTTCTTAGTGTGTGCGTGTCCGAATTATTCGGAGTTCATCATTCTGATCGTGGATCTTGAACGAGTAAAAGCTGTTGTTTTTTGTGTTTTAACCATTTTGATGCGTTTAAATCTAGCAGGGAACATTAATTATCAAGGAATGCAACTTAATCATAAATTTGCATATTAATGCACTAAATTTTCAAATTATCGAAAATCTTAAAACACGTATTTACAGCTTCACCTCCCGAGACCCAAACAAATATTAGATCCTATGATTGTGTTTGTGAATCGTAGCGGATTTTGGCTAAGTGGATTCAGCGATTCCATCCATAGATGTGAACCGTCGCTTGAACACTTTTCACGATGTGAAAACCAAACAGCAGGAAAAGTCATGGGCAAATTATTTCACTGATTCACTAAACTCTAGTTTTAGTGGTGTGGTGAGATACTTTAATACTTGCTAGTATTCCGGTAAAGCAGAATGTCAAATCGACTGTTCTTTATAATAAAATTTGAGATTCTGTTGTGTAGTGGTGTATATTTGTCAAATATGACTATTTCTTTTAGCCCTGGGCTGAAGTATTTGTGAAACGAATGCTGTAAATATCGTTCTGTCCCACTAGTAAACACAATATTTGTTGGTTATTGTTTACTCTAAATTGTATTTTATATTATATCAAATATTGAGAATTGATTACAATGATTAAATTAAAACAATTATAGCGCTCATCATATTGAGTGATTCGAAGCCATTCATTTTTGTTTTGAACGATATGGAAATACTAAGAAAATCCACAAACAATATACTATATACTTTAATTTAAAATATGTCAGCTAGCCAATAAATGTGGCCCAAGGTTTATTGCTCTGTTTTCTATACAGAATGTTTATGGACTAGAATTTCAATCTGTCGTCTGTGAACTGTCGAGGTATTTTGATGATACCTTCAAAGCTCTTTACAGGATTTGTTTTATTTAAATGTAGACTTTGCAGCGACAACTAATAGAGTAACGGGGAACTTGTGCTCACCTAAGATAGAAAGTAGCCGCGCAAGAAAAGACTCTTTTGGAAATATATAGTCATCAAAAGTCTGCAACAAATAACTAGACACACATTTATTTGATACCGCGCTTATACCGACCGAAATCAAGTAGATTTAGTGAGATGATTTGATAAATCTCCTCGCCCGTTTACATCGCCAGTGAGGGGATTTAGTTTGACACTTCGACATTGTACTACAGGTTACTACAGAAACACAAGGTGCCCTACATGTCCCCAACGAACCTACGCACTATGGACCAACGAACGGCAATGCGCTAGACATTGCCATATCATATGCATTCAACCACAATCTAAAACAAACCGTTCTAGACGAACTTTCATCAGACCACAATCCAGTTCATATACTGATAGAAGACATCTACACGAATACTCCAGCCAGAATGATTAGAAATATAAACTGGAAAGCATTTCAAGAAGCACTTGCGAAAGACCCCATCCAACAAGTTCCCACCTCTAGCAGGACCATCGAAGTATCAATTAATGAAGTCACTGTCAAAATCCTCCACGCCGAAGAAAACAACACTATCTCCCACAAAACCAAAGAAAACAACCCATATCAACTTCCTCTGGAATCAAAGCAACTAATCAGAAAGAGGAACAAACCAAGAAGAAGACCCAGAAACACAGGAGACCCTCTATTAAAAAGATTCACCAACCAGAACTAACAAATCAAATCCGGGAGCAAATCAAATATTTTCGCAACGAACAATGGACGAATACCTTACAAATCCTAGACAACAGGTGAAAACCGTTTTTGGAAATTGGCAAAATTCATTAGAGCCAGAAATAAAATCTCAGTTCCGCCTATCCGTGGACCAAACGGAAAAGTCTACGAGGAAGCCAGTAAAGCAGAAGCGTTCGCTGACACGCTAAAACAACAATCTTGTGAAAACACATCTTCAAAAGGGGACTCTGATGAGGAGAAGGAAATCTTCTTCACAAAATAAAGAATAATGCAAGCGCATCCATATTTTACAGATACAATAAGACCAACAAATTCCCAAGAAATAAGAAACTTGTCCAAGGACTCAACAAACGGAAATCTCCAGGCCATGATACCCTCAAAAACAAAGCACTCTCAACGGTATGGAAAGGAGAAGTTGTGATTTTCCTACCAAAACCCAATAAAAATCATTCATTCCTTCAAAACTGGAGACCAATCAGTCTCCTATCCTCCATGAGCAAAATCGTGTAAAAACTCTTGGTACCCAGTCATCTCGAATACACCAACGAGCACAATATCATCTCTCAGGAACAATTCACACCTATGCGTTCTATAGAACTTCAGCTCATCAAACTTGTGCAACATGTCAGAAATGACCGGAACCGCCAAAAATCTACCGGTATGATCACTTTCGACATAGAAAAAGCATTTGAAAGAGTTTGGCATACCGGACTCGTCTACAAAACGCACAAACTAATAATCCCTCTCGCAGTAGTACAACTGATAGGCTCCTTTCTTTAAGAAAGAACATTCCAAGCAAGAATAGAAAATCACCTTTCCACTCTACAAGCAATAGAAGCCGGAGTTCCCCAAGGTTCACGGTTATCCCCAATCCTCTACAACTTATACACGACTGATCTACCTCAATTACCCGCGAATATCAAACGACACCTGCATCCATTTCTCCTGCAGACAGGCAGAAATAATTACGAGAAGATTGCAACATTCAGCAAACACTCTTATCAGATACTTCCAAAAATGGAAAATAAAGATCAATTACGGTTACCTAAAAGTATGTTGACAAAACGCAGGCAAATTCCATTACTAGAAAAAGAAGTCAAGAACTTCCAAGTACAAGACGAGGACATCGAATGGCAAAGAACAGCGAAATACCTAGGAATCACGCTGGACAAAAGCCATCTCTGGACGGACCATATCCTGGACAAACGAAGGACAATGATCAAAACCAAAAAACTGAAGATCAAAAATAAAATGCTTATCTATAAGCAAATAATACGACCCTTACTTCTTTACGGTAGTACCGCCTTCTGTCAAAAAATGCTTTAATCTTGCCAAAACTTAACCCTAAGGAAGATATTCAACTATCAATGGTATGTCAGAAACACTGACATACACAACGAACTAAGATTGGAGACAATAGACAAGTATATCCGTGATAAAACCCTCAAACTTTTGCATGAAATCGACTCAAATCCCACATCAAATGTCATGAAAGCCCCAACCAACAACAAAATAAATACCCAGCACTACGACAAATTCCAAACTAACAATCAAAATCATCTACAGGAGGAGATTTATGTCGTTAAATTAACATTGTGAAAATTTTGGTTTTCTCTAATAAAAAAATATACCAGAAGAGCAATTATTAAAAAACTGTACAGAATTACACACAGTCCTTCAAGTGGGTGAAAGTTGTCAGTTCCAAACCTATGAATTATATGAAGAATTACAAACAATGATTCTAAATGTAACAGACTTCATTAAAGATGTGAATGAACTGCTTGAATACATAATAGAAAATAACGTGAAAGAAATTTACCCAAATATTTACATTGTGTATCGAATTTTGCTCACGATACAGGTAAGTACAGCCTCCGCTGAAAGGAGCATTTCAAAATTAAAACTCATAAAAAATTATTTGTACAAAAGACAAAGAACAAAATTGCTTGTATTAATATTTGTAGTTTTGGGTTTGCGTTGACGACTCGTTTTTATTAAACATACAGTTACAGTCTGAGATTTATGAGAAATATAATTTGATTCCAATCAAATTGTAATTACTTGAAGATTTTGTTTGGGAAAATTTCGCATGAGCTTACTTCAGCTCAAATTTCTAAGATTCTAAATTTTAATTTAAGAAGAAATTGAAAGAATATTGTAAAGGAATTGTTAGAGATATTTTCACCTTAGTGGGGGTGTGTAAACGAGTACTCAAGGTAGTAATGTGAAAAAAGCTCACGGTAGGATCATGTACGTTGTAACTCTAAAATAAGCGACATTTATCGTAAATAAGAATTCGGTCACTGAAGTTGAAAGAAATGAAATACGCTACAATTAGAATTTGGACATTGCACTCGTACACTATATGAAGAAAGGAAAAAGAAGAAGCAAGAGAATTCTTCCCGGTGAAAAGTGGCGTGGATAGCATTCGTGATTGTCGGAAGAATTTTTCTTAGAACAAAGAAAAGAATTTGGGTTGAGAGTAAAATAATGAATTTGACATGAAATTAAAGAATTGGACTAGGAATTAAGGAATTTACCTTAGAACAACGAAAAGAATTTGAAGTGAGATTAAAATAATGAATTTGACTTGAAATTAAAGAATTGGACTTGAAATTAAATAATATACCTTAGAACAAAGAAAAGAATTTGAAGAGATTAAAACAATGATTTTGATGTGAAATTGAAGAATTTGAAGAGAAATTAAGGAATTTGAATTAAAAATAAAGAAGGTGACCCTATGAACCAAAAGACTTGCTGATGGAAGCAGGACGAATTAATTAAGTTACCAAGTAAGAATATTTAAATTCAATTAGAAAATATGAACTGAACTGAATTATACGGCAAAAATGTATACTTGGAAAATTTAATAAAAGATCAATATTAAACTTAAATTAGAAATTATGAACTGAACTGAATTAAATGTGAAAATTGTATACTTGAAATAAAATTTAACAAAAGATTAATATTTATAATCTAACTACGAAAGATTTCCAATTTAACCTCCCTTTCTCCTGGTGATCTAAGGAAAATAATTTTCGTGATTTTAGAAAAAATCAAGAGGCGTCCAAAATTTAAGAAGTGGTAAAAGAAAAACAAAATTTCAAATACGGTAATAGTGTGCAAAGTTATCCGTTAACATAGCTTACCCATTAAGTGTGGCATATTAACTACTAATTCAAGATCCCGTCTATGGCAAGGATGATATCGCAGGATACTTTCCTTGGATCGGACATTTAGACTGATGGAGACGAACAAGGTTCTGCTCACTGTTTGTTTGATGACACATCAATCCATTTTGTTTTCCATAAGGTCATCAGCAAGCAACCAGTGAAACAGCCATCAAGATATACGAATTTATACGTCCAATTCACAAAATTCTGTCGCTTTCTGGTACATAATAAAACACTTACAAAGCAAATTCTAGAAAATATATCTTAAACTACTTACAAAGAGTATCAGTAAACGCATTGCATGAATACAATAGCAATGCTGGAAAGTGATAACATAGTTTTGTTGTTCCATAGTATATTCGATTCAAACTGTCATATTTTTCAACAATAAGTGGATCAGGTATCTGAATCAAGTAGGTATTAAGAAATTAGTGCATGCTTTGAACTGGCGTCCATTGGTTGGCACCCTCACCAGTGATTGCAGTACATACATCAAAAATCGGCCGGATCTGCAAATAATAAAGAGTAAAATATTAAACACATAACAACACTGAAGTTTTCCTGTTTTGAAGACCTGTTGCGTTTAATATCTAGTGCATAGGTCGAGTATCTCAAACACTAATTGGAGGAACTAGTGTGATAAGATCGAGTAAGTAACAGATTAAAACAACCAACTTCTGTGTAGTCTATTCCATGATAGATTAATAGTCTGAAAATGTTGATCCAGAACGTAATACGCTTGTGATTCTACAAATTCAAAATTTGAAAATCACTTGTTTAACATCTCTTCAGACGACACACTGTTGTATCGAAACACGTTTCTACAGCTGAGGATGTTTTTACTGCTGAACTAATAGCAACAGGAATAGTTTTAAGTGTCATTACTAACCTACGAAAAAGTAAATAAGGAAACACAAATAAATATCAATAGTGAGGCAACTTATGCAAATAGGTATATAAGTGTTGGTTTGAAAATCAAAACAAAATCATGGCCGTAAAATTTTTCGATTCGCCCATTTCGCAAATTCACTTTTAAATAATTCATCTTTTAGACAATAACACTTATTTAAATTATTTTAAATTTTATCTTTACACAAGAAATATAGTTCTAAAAATAATTTCACGCTTATTACGATGTTACTTTCCCAGAATTCAATGAATTAATTTTCCAAGTGGTAACGAACACTTTATTTAATGATATAAGATATTTTATAGAAAATAAAACAATGACACTCACATTAATTACATCATTAATAAATTTAAGATTTATTTCACTTGAAGTCCCGGCAATTTTTACTCTTAAACTTATAATTTTTGTAAAAGTATCACGACGCAACTGTCGAGAACCTTCGTGGAATAAATTTGTTGTAAACAAGTTTGACATTATATGTCTCAAACAACTTTCGACTTTGACACTATCGATCCCAAGTCATTGTCGAATTTAAACTAATCGAGGGAAGAGAGCAGAACGGCCGAGGAAGGGATTTTGCCTCACTCACGGACAATGTACATATGTACATTTTCGTTTTCTCCTATACTTCTTCGTAGTTACTAACCATCTGACGAATGGTCTATCAAGAAGTACCTATGCAAGGGTTCACATCTGTGAATGGAATCGCGAAATCCAGGAAACTGTGGGTTAGGTGAGTGGAAGGGAGGAGTGTCCAGTCGACTAGAAATCCCTATCCCGATTTGGATTCCGAGAATTCGTTTCCTTAGTGTGTGCGTGTCCGAATTATTCGGAGTTCATCATTCTGATCGTGGATGTTGAACGAGTAAAAGCTGTTGTTTTTTGTGTTTTAACCATTTTGATGCGTTTAAATCTAGCAGGGAACATTAATTATCAAGGAATGCAACTTAATCATAAATTTGCATATTAATGCACTAAATTTTCAAATTATCGAAAATCTTAAAACACGTATTTACAGCTTCACCTCCCGAGACCCAAACAAATATTAGATCCTATGATTGTGTTTGTGAATTGTAGCGGATTTTGGCTAAGTGGATTCAGCGATTCCATCCATAGATGTGAACCGTCGCTTGAACACTTTTCGCGATGTGAAAACCAAACAGCAGGAAAAGTCATGGGCAAATTATTTCACTGATTCACTAAACTCTAGTTTTAGTGGCGTGGTGAGATACTTTAATACTTGCTAGTATTCCGGTAAAGCAGAATGTCAAATCGACTGTTCTTTATAATAAAATTTGAGATTCTGTTGTGTAGTGGTGTATATTTGTCAAATATGACTATTTCTTTTAGCCCTGGGCTGAAGTATTTGTGAAACGAATGCTGTAAATATCGTTCTGTCCCACTAGTAAACACAATATTTGTTGGTTATTGTTTACTCTAAATTGTATTTTATATTATCTCACATATTGAGAATTGATTACAATGATTAAATTAAAACAATTATAGCGCTCATCATATTGAGTGATTCGAAGCCATTCATTTTTGTTTTGAACGATAGGGAAATACTAAGAAAATCCACAAACAATATACTATATACTTTAATTTAAAATATGTCAGCTAGCCAATAAATGTGGCCCAAGGTTTATTGCTCTGTTTTCTATACAGAATGTTTATGGACTAGAATTTCAATCTGTCGTCTGTGAACTGTCGAGGTATTTTGATGATACCTTCAAAGCTCTTTACAGGATTTGTTTTATTTAAATGTAGACTTTGCAGCGACAACTAATAGAGTAACGGGGAACTTGTGCTCACCTAAGATAGAAAGTAGCCGCGCAAGAACAGACTTTTGGAAATATATAGTCATCAAAAGTCTGCAACAAATAACTAGACACACATTTATTTAATACCGCGCTTATACCGACCGAAATCAAGTAGATTTAGTGAGATGATTTGATAAATCTCCTCGCCCGTTTACATCGTCAGTGAGGGGATTTAGTTTGACACTTCGACATTGTACTACAGGTTACTACAGAAACACAAGGTACCCTACATGTCCCCGACGAACCTACGCACTATGGACCAACGAACGGCAATGCGCTAGACATTGCCATATCATATGCATTCAACCACAATCTAAAACAAACCGTTCTAGACGAACTTTCATCAGACCACAATCCGGTTCATATACTGATAGAAGACATCTACACGAATACTCCCGCCAGAATGATTAGAAAAATAAACTGGAAGGCATTTCAAGAAGCACTTGCCAAAGAACCCATCCAATAAGCTCCCAGCTCCAGCAGGCCCATCGAAATATCAATTAACAAAGTCACCGTCAAAATCCTCCACGCCGAAGAAAACAATACTATCTCCCACAAAACCAAAGAAAACAACCCATATCAACTTCCTCAGGAATCAAAGCAACTAATCAGAAAGAGGGACAAACCAAGAAGAAGACCCAGAAACACAGGAGACCCTTTATTAAAAAGATTCACCAACCAGAACTAACAAATAAAATCCGGGAGCAAATCAAATATTTTCGCAACGAACAATGGACGAATACCTTACAAATCCTAGACAACAGGTGAAAACCGTTTTTGGAAATTGGCAAAATTCATTAGAGCCAGAAATAAAATCTCAGTTCCGCCTATCCATGGACCAAACGGAAAAGTCTACGAGGAAGCCAGTAAAGCAGAAGCGTTCGCTGACACGCTAAAACAACAATCTTGTGAAAACACATCCTCAAAAGGGGACTCTGATGAGGAGAAGGAAATCTTCTTCACAAAATAAAGAATAATGCAAGCGCATCCATATTTTACAGATACAATAAGACCAACAAATTCCCAAGAAATAAGAAACTTGTCCAAGGACTCAACAAACGGAAATCTCCAGGCCATGATACCCTCAAAAACAAAGCACTCTCAACGGTATGGAAAGGAGAAGTTGTGATTTTCCTACCAAAACCCAATAAAAATCATTCATTCCTTCAAAACTGGAGACCAATCAGTCTCCTATCCTCCTTGAGCAAAATCGTGTGAAAACTCTTGGTATCCAGTCATCTCGAATACACCAACGAGCACAATATCATCTCTCAGGAACAATTCGGCTTCACACCTATGCGTTCTATAGAACTTCAGCTCATCAAACTTGTGCAACATGTCAGAAATGACCGGAACCGCCAAAAATCTACCGGTATGATCACTTTCGACATAGAAAAAGCATTTGAAAGAGTTTGGCATACCGGACTCGTCTACAAAACGCACAAACTAATAATCCCTCTCGCAGTAGTACAACTGATAGGCTCCTTTCTTTAAGAAAGAACATTCCAAGCAAGAATAGAAAATCACCTTTCCACTCTACAAGCAATAGAAGCCGGAGTTCCCCAAGGTTCACGGTTATCCCCAATCCTCTACAACTTATGCACAACTGATCTACCTCAATTACCCGCGAATGTCAAACGACACCTGCATCCATTTCTCCTGCAGACAGGCAGAAATAATTACGAGAAGATTGCAACATTCAGCAAACACTCTTATCAGATACTTCCAAAAATGGAAAATAAAGATCAATTACGGTTACCTAAAAGTATGTTGACAAAACGCAGGCAAATTCCATTACTAGAAAAAGAAGTCAAGAACTTCCAAGTACAAGACGAGGACATCGAATGGCAAAGAACAGCGAAATACCTAGGAATCACGCTGGACAAAAGCCATCTCTGGACGGACCATATCCAGGACAAACGAAGGACAATGATCAAGAGCAAAAAACTGAAGATCAAAAATAAAATGCTTATCTATAAGCAAATAATACGACCCTTACTTCTTTACGGTAGCACCGCCTTCTGTCGAAAAATGCTTTAATCTTGCCAAAACTTAACCCTAAGGAAGATATTCAACTATCAATGGTATGTCAGAAACACTGACATACACAACGAACTAGGATTGGGGACAATAGACAAGTATATCTGTGATAAAACCCCCAAACTTTTCCATGAAATCGACTCAAATCCCACAGCAAATGTCATGAAAGCCCCAACCAACAACAAAGATAAATACCCAGCACTACGACAAATTCCAAACTAACAATCAAATTCATCTACAGGAGGAGATTTATGTCGTTAAATTAACATTTTGAAAATTTTGGCTTTCTCTAATAAAAATATATACCAGAAGAGCAATTATTAAAAAGCTGTAAAGAATTACACACAGTCCTTCAAGTGGGTGAAAGTTGTCAGTTCCAAACTTATGAATTATATGAAGAATTACAAACAATGATTCTAAATGTAACAGACTTCATTAAAGATGTGAATGAACTGCTTGAATATATAATAGAAAATAACGTGAAAGAAATTTACCCAAATATTTACATTGTGTATCGAATTTTGCTCACGATACAGGTAGGTACAGCCTCCGCTGGAAGGAGCATTTCGAAATTAAAACTCATAAAAAATTATTTGAGAAAGGGTTCCAGTAAAAGGGTTCCGTCAGGATGAACTATGGAAGCAAAGAAGTGAGGATTTTAGGATACAAGTGGTTGGAAGTTTCATTTCAGAATCGCACGCGGTGGTTCCCACTAGTAGTTATGGATCAGTGTAAAGAGAGGAACTTGCTGGGACGTAACTGGTTCGAACCGTTACAGATTACTGTCCACGGTGTCTATTCAGTAACGGAGATGACAGCGGCAGATGAGTTCAAACCGGTGTTAATAGAACAACACCCAGCTCTTGCGGTTGATGGTCACCAACTCGGGGAATTCAATGGTCCGCCGATTAAACTGGACTATAACCGAGAATTAGCGCCAATATACTTAAAATGTAGGCGGGTTCCTCACCCACTCAAGAATAAGGTGGGAGCAGAACTCGATAGGCTGCAAAGTGTTGGTGTACTACAGGCCATTCCATATGCTGAATGGGCAACACCGGTGGTCAATGTTTTGAAAAAAGATGGAAGCATACGATTGTCTGGGGACTATAAAGCCACAGTAAGTAAAGTCTTAACGCCTTAAGCGTATCCTCAACCTAGAATTGAAGACATTTTTGTTAAATTTGCCGGAGCAGTATTGTTTTCAAAGTTGGATTTGGACCAAGCTTTCACTCAACTGAAGGTTGATGAGGAGACATCTCGTCTGCTAGCTATCAAAACAGTAAAAGTGTTGTTCGCTGTTAATCGATTACCATTTGGAATTCCAGTGGCACCTGGAACCTTTCAGCTTCTAATTGAAGGATTATTAGCTCAAATTGAAGGAGTTGCGGTGCTAATTGATGATATAATTATTGCTGGTAGATCTAAAGAAGAGCACGATGCTCGACTTACACGGGTTTTAGACGCCTTGTATAGAAATGGATTGAAATATAAAAAGCTAAATGTTGTATAGGGTTGGAAGAGGTACAGTTTCCTGGCTATCGAGTGAATGTTATGAAAATAAATTTTCATAACAACCTTTAATTTAATTGTCACCCTGTGACACGCGCGCGTGGCAGAACGGGATCAAGAAAAAACTCACGCAAAGGAATTTTTATTATTCCATATCCCGTTCTGCCTTCCTATTGATTCCCTGGGAACCTACAAACCATCTGTTGTTCCCAGGGATATCCGCCCCTTCGAATGCACGAGAAATCAATTCAACTATTGAATTTTCAGAATCAAACAGAAGAATTGATTTTTCGTGCATTGTGACCATTTAGATCTATTTAGAAAAGAATTGGTTTTCTTCATGGAATTGGAGGTCCGTTGTTTGGTCATTGTGGCGGCAGGATAAAACCTGCCAGATTTCTTCGTCGGTGTGCAGTCAGTTTCGGGGAATGGACGTCGTGCTGTACGTAGATTTAATTGAATTAAAGTTAAAAGATTGAATTAAAATTGAAAGAGTTGAGTTTAAAATTCAAGTAAAATTTAGTTAACTAGAACATAAATTAAGTGAATCCAAAGGATCGAATTAAAATTGAATGATTGAATAAAAATTGAAGAGTTGAGTTTAAAATTCAAGTAAAATTTAATTAACTAGAACATAAATTAAGTGAATCCAAAGGATTGAATTAAAATTACAAGATTGAATTAAAAATTGAAAGAGTTGAGTTTAAAAATTTATGTAAAATTTAGTAAACTAGAACTTAAATTAAGTGAATCCAAAGGATTGAATTAAAATTGAAAGATTGAATAAAAATTGAAGAGTTGAGTTTAAAATTCAAGTAAAATTTAGTTAACTAGAACATAAATTAAGTGAATCCAAAGGATTGAATTAAAATTACAAGATTGAATTAAAATTGAAAGAGTTGAGTTTAAAAATTTATGTAAAATTTAGTAAACTAGAACTTAAATTAAGTGAATCCAAAGGATTGAATTAAAATTGAAAGATTGAATAAAAATTGAAGAGTTGAGTTTAAAATTCAAGTAAAATTTAGTTAACTAGAACATAAATTAAGTGAATCCAAAGGATTGAATTAAAATTGAAAGATTGAACAAAAAATTGAAATTCGAGTGAATTAAAATTTTACAATTAATTTAAGACCAGTTAAGAATAAAATAAAGAAATTTTATGAAAAGACTAAGACTTGTTGAAAATTATAGTTGAAATTAAGGGTCGAGTGATCTTGCCCACAAGCACTCCTCGATCCTATGTTGTGGAAACTAATAGAAAGGGAAATATCACAACATAAAATTTTGGTGGCAGCGGTGGGATGCCACTACTGATGGCATCCTAAATCCAGTATATCCAGACATCCAGCTCAACCAGTGAATCCTGAGATCCAGAGATCCAGTCTCACCTAGATCCAGCGTCTACGATATCCAGCACAAATAAGGTCAGCGTAATCTTATTCGATCTTTCTTTTGCCCTTTTTTTTGCATATATATATATATATACGTAGGATTAAGAACGATTGTAAATTTTTGTAAAGGGGGATCCCATTCAAAGCTACATTGAAGATTTCCTTTAACTCTAACCTTCTTATATATAAAAATAAAACAATATTACTTTGCTATAATATTCCTTTTTGTGAAGGATAATATAAAAATAATGCTATGGTTCAGAAGGTTCAAGAATCTTTAAATTGACATCGAATTCAAAACCTAGTTAAAACAAGGGATTAACATGAAAATTACCGTGAAGTCACATAGATAATCATAACAAGGGAAAATTAACTTCGTCAAATCATAAATAGCCCATAACATGGTCGTGGTCGTAAACGACACCAATTTCATCTACAAAGCGTCGAAGAAGGTTCATAAATACGTGGCGAAACTACCCCTCGAGGACCAACAAAGGATAACCATTGCCCTAGAGAAAATCGTCGAACGGTTACAATTGGAGGTCCTCTTAAATGGAAATTCATTTCGGGACGAATTTACCAGCACCTATCCGGGTAGATGTCACGTAGCGATGTTTATGATCCTTCAGATCGGTAGTCATCCTAGCTATCCTACATTGAATCAAAGCTAAATTTCTAACTCCCATAAAAGGCTTTCTTACGCTAAGCTTAACCTCAAACGAACTTTGAATAAACATTAAACATAAACACTTATAAGGAAGAATATAAAATAAAAATAAGAAAAAAAAAAAAAAAAAAAACACAACACAAAAATTTACAAATTTAAACCGTATTAAAAGGTGACACAGGAAGAGAGTAAGCTTTTCATTTTGAATATGAAGCTTTAGACATTTTTTTTTTTTCAATTATAGGAAAATCGCGATTTTGATCTATTTTTTTTCTTCTTCTTTTTCTTTCTCTTTTCTTTTCTCCTGTTTTCACTCTCTCGCACAGGGTCTGAACATTTATTATCTGAGTTCTAAGTATTACAATTAATAAGTACTATAATACAAAAAAAAAAGGGAAACCACAGAAACGCAGTACACAAATGAACGAAAACTTAAATATAAATATTGTATAACACTTGCCTTTAACAAACTACCCCCTATCTAGAGTGTTCCGCCCGCGTAATGACCGAAAATGAATATAGCAGCCTCTGCAAAACTCAATCGGGCCTCACAGCGGAAATAAAAAGGCTACACGCGTCCATCACTGAAACCAAGTCCATTAGAATACTATCAAACAAATTGAAAACCTTAGCCGATTTGTGGGTTGGTTATTGCGAAAACGACACAAAAATAAAGAGCCATCCTAAATTTAACCCTCTGGATGAATATACCAAACTCAGGTGTTTCGACAGCACTAGAGACTGGGTCGAAACCACTAAAGACGTCACTCATAAGAGAATAGAGGTCTTAACCCTAAACTACGAACAACAAGGAACAGACTCCGAAGAAGTCGAGCCCCTAAATAACACCACCCCACCTAACAGCTATCTCGACTCAGTTACTATGCCCTCTGACCCCCCTAATAATCACCAACGGATAGTAAACCCCCCTCCCGATCATTCCCTCAATATGACTGCTATGACATCTAAGACTAATCTATTTAAGATGCAGACCGAACGAAGCAAACAACTATTACGACTCGCAGATAGTGTCCTTACACAAAGTCTGGTGGGAGCTAACCAGGCTGTGATTACACGAAAGGTCAACATACTCGACCAATATTGGGAACTTTTCAAGGACCTTCACTTCGAGTTGGTCAAGGACTCCACACCGGAAGACGAAAATCTGGAATATTTCTCCTCTCGAATTTTCGAAACCACCGAAACCAAATACTTTAACGCTATAGATCACCTAATGGAATTCGTTGAAGGGACTACCCCCCCTGGACATTTAGTAAATACGTCCGTTGCCAAAAATCAGGCTAAGTTTGTGTCTTCATTCTCGCTATCTCACGCACAAACCCTTATTCCCGAATTTCATGGTGAATCAAAGAATCTACACAAATTTATCTCCTGTGCAGATGATGTCTTTAACACTGTCCAATGCGAAACTGACCACAAACTCTTCCTGAGCGTTATAAAAAACAAACTGACCGGAAGCGCATACGAGGTATTTAGATATCATCAAGATTTCTCTTGGAAAGACCTAAAATCGGCACTCCGTGTTAAGTTTGAAACCAAACTCTCGCGGTTCACACTGCAAGGGCAGCTAAATCAGATACGCCAGAAACCAGGAGAACCTACTAGAGAATTCGTCCAACGAATTAACTCTACTCTCTCTCTCTTTTGAACGAAGCTTCCAGGTCGTACACCAGAGATGAACTCCTCTTAAATTCCATAATCAACGATAATGAGATCCAAGCCGTAAGAGCTCTCGAAGATGGCCTATCGAATGGTCAACTTCAAATGCTAGCCAAGGTTTACCCAGAAAAAAAATTAAACCTTCTCACGAACCACGTATTAGAACACGCTTCTAGGATAGAAGCCAGACCTCAGAATAATACACCCCGGCACGACCTTGCTAGAGGATCGCCGAACCAGACAACCCAAAACGAATTTGCCAGAGTCCAGGAACTATCAACGACCAATCCTAATCGACCTCAGCAGCAGAGACCACCGCCAACCTGTTACAAATGTGGAAAACTCGGACATATTGCCCCTCAATGCCCCCAAGGAAACCGTCCAACTCCTCCCCCAACCAATGCACGTTCTCCTCATCATAACTACTCGACTTATGTGAGCAAGGTAACCTCCTTTTGCCGATATTGCAAAAAAACGGGTCATGAAATCCAAGAATGTAGAACCAGGGAATACAACAACTCCAGGTTTCGACCTCATAATACCCCGGTAGAATACCAAGGAAATCAGGAACCAACCCCTTCCTCCTCCACTCCCCAAATTGCACCCCCTACCGAACAAAAAAACTAGTGAGAGCGGAGACAAACTGTCGGTCAGTCACCGCTGAAGTTACAAAGGGCCGACTCAACCCTAAAGAATCTAAAGGAACCACATTGACTCTACCCAAGGCAAGGATGTTAGAATTACCACTGAACCTCGACCATCGGAATCTTACCATTGCTTTCCCCTTAAATATAAGCAAAACACCCAGAACCCAATTCATCCTCGACACCGGATCAGAAATAAGTTTGTTAAAATCCTCTGCCCTAATCCCCGAGAGTAAATACAATCAAAATGTAATCTTCAACATTGCGACCCTATTCTCCAAGTCCACCCCCACCAAAGGCCTAGCTTTAGGGACGTTGCTACTAAACGAATACACCCCCCTTGAACATTCGTTTCACATTCTCGGAAATGAATCCTCCCTGCATTATGACGGGTTACTTGGTCACGATTTTCTCCGAAAAACAAACGCCACAATAGATTACAAAAACAAAACCATCTCCATCATGATCAATTCCGAAAACTCATGTTCGAACTCCCCCTTTGAAAACCCAAACACGAAAGTGTTACCACGAAGGCAAACCAAGGCAGCCAATTTCTCTTCTTGCTTGTTAGACAGGACAGGTGACCTTATCACCATTCCAGCTCGGGTAGAGATGGTCATTTCAGTGCCAGTATCAACCAAATCCGAAGCTGATATAGTCACCATCAACAAGGAAATCAAACCAGGTGTTATATTGGGCAATACAATTGCAAAACCAATACACGGGTCTGTTGATATCCTTGTCCTCAACAACAACGAAGAGGACGTTACTATACGAAGAGAAGATATCCATCTCGATTACCAAAATTTGGAAGACTTCGACGTACCGTTGCCTAATTATGACCACGATCCAACGAGAGGAAGAATAAGGAAGTTGTTAGAACTCGTCAAATTGGACCACTGCAACGAAGAGGAGTCAGACAGCGTTAGAGAATTAGTCAGGAAGTTTAACAATCTCTTCTTTCTAGAAGGAGACCACCTGACGTTCACTAACGCTTCCTCTCACTCTATCGACACGATTCCTAACCAACCTCCTATTTACACAAAGCCATACCGGTTACCTGAGCCAACAGGAAGGAAGTAGACCGACAAATTCAAGGCATGTTAGAGAACGAAATTATTAAGCCTTCCAATAGCCCATGGAATTCTCCCCTTTTGTTAGTCCCTAAAAAACCGGACGAACATGGAAACAAGAAATGGCGGGTTGTGGTTGATTTCCGCAAGCTAAACAACGTCACAGTAGGTGATGCATTCCCCTTACCCAATATATGTGAAATACTAGATCAGTTGGGAAAATCGAAATACTTCACTACTCTAGATTTAGCAAATGGATTTCACCAGATTCTGATGAACCCCAGGGACAGTGAGAAAACAGGATTCAGCACCCCGTACGGTCACTACGAATATAACCGTATGCCCTTTGGGTTAAAAGGCGCTCCGGCGACCTTCCAGCGAACCATGAATAATGTATTGTCCGGCCTCCAGGGCATCCATTGTTTTATTTATATGGACGACATCGTGGTTCATGGATATAACCTAATGGAACATAACGACCGACTTACGGCCGTGTTTGAACGACTTATGGAATACAATCTCAAACTCCAAGTAGAAAAATGCCATTTCTTGAGAAAGGAGATTATGTATTTAGGCCATCTTATAACGGACGACGGCGTAAGGCCAAACCCGGCGAGAATACAAAGTGTTAAGTCTTACCCCCGTCCCAAGAAGGCAAAAGATATCAGAGCCTTTCTAGGATTCGTCGGCTATTATAGACGGTTCATACCAGACTTTTCCAAAATAGCCAAACCACTCACTACTCTACTCAAAAAGGACGTTCCCTTTAAATTTAACGCAGAGTGTGACGAAGCGTTCACTACCCTCAAGGAATGCCTAATTCAAGCTCCTATCCTTGCTTACCCAGATTTCTCCAAGGAGTTCTTCGTCACATCAGATGCCAGCAACTTACCCATTGGAGCCGTCTTGTCCCAGAGCATCGAGTCCGGAGACAGACCAATAGCCTACGCCAGTAGAGCGCTAAACGGTGCTGAGACCAGATACTCTACTATAGAGAAAGAGCTTCTAGCTATCGTGTTTGCCATCGAACAATTCCGACCTTACGTATACGGCCGGAAATTCACCGTGATAACCGACCATAAACCCTTAGTTTGGATGATGAACTTGAAAAACCCATCGTCCAGACTAATGAGGTGGAGAATTCGGTTGGAAGAATACGACTTCGACATCAAGCATAAACCTGGGAAACTTAACATAAATGCCGATGCACTCAGCCGGGCTATTTCAGACGAGCCCCCCCCTTCCCCCATTAAAGAAGACGGACAAATACAAAGAAGCATCAATGTTGTAACTCGTGCCAAGGCTAAGGAACTACTGAAAACGGCAGAGATCGAGGATTCAACCTCAAAGATCAATACTCAACCAATTCAAACCAACAATCCTACTGGCGAAGAAGCAGTTCTTAGAGAAAGAAACGAAACCCTCCTATACAATAACCTAACTCCTAAATTTTTCCTGTTACCAACCCCGAATAGCGACTTGGAACAACGATTGGCAGACAAACTAAACCTCCATAATAATATACCTCCCCTAGAACTTAACTCACTCTCCTGTGACAGGAAGGACTATAATATATACAAACTAAATCTAAATATCCGAACCACTAAAGATCAAGAACAATTAGAGAAGGCTATTTCATCCATCCTCACGCTATCAGAAAACCTAAAATTACCAGAAACCAATTTATCTATACCTAAAGTACCCCTAGAAACCCTAATGACTATAAAAACCGTCATACGAAAAATCCTGACGGCAAGTCCAATTAAAATCAACCTCTATATAGATGAAATCAAACTCCTCAATACCCCCTCCGAGATCCAACAAGTACTCCGAGACTTCCATGAGCTACCCTCAGGAGGCCACCAAGGAGTATGGAGGACTATACAACGAACAAGGAAACAATTTCATTGGAAGGGAATGTCCAAGGACACTGCAAACTACATCAAATCTTGCTCGGTTTGCCAAGCTAACAAGGCCTCTAGAAACCCCAAGATCCCCATGAAAATCCCTGGAGTCAGCTCCAAACCCTTCGAAAAGGTATATCTGGATGTAGTGGGGCCTCTCCCGACCTCTTATTCCGGCAGCAAGTATATCCTCACCTTTCAAGATGATCTCACCAAGTTCTCTGAGGCAATACCCGTACAAAATACCGAATCCCCTACCTTAGCAGAAGCCTTCGTTACGCACATTGTCTGTAGGCACGGGATACCTGAGAGTGTACTCACAGATCAAGGAGCCAACCTTATAGCAGGAATGTTCGCCGAAGTTTCGAAATTGCTAAAAATAAAAAGACTAACTACTACCCCGTATCATCCTCAAACCAATGGCGCCCTGGAACGAAGCCATCGGACGCTAATCGAATATCTACGCTCCTATACTGATAGAGACCGTCAAACTTGGGACTCCTGGATACCGTACGCTATGTTCGTCTACAATACAACTCCACATTCCAGTACCAATTTCTCCCCTCACGAACTATTATACGGATTTCCGGCTGAAGTACCCAATAATCTAAAAAACTCCCCTTCCGTCTGTTATAATTACGACAGCTACGTCAATGAATTAAGGTCACGCCTGCAACTAAGTCACCAAATAGCCAGAGAAACCATCTTGATATCCAAGGAAAAATCAAAAAAATACTATGACAAAGGTACAAAAGGAAAGGTCTTCAACGACGGGGATAAAGTCTTATTAAAGGCCAGAACGAAAGAAAGCAAACTTTCCCCCATATGGCAAGGTCCGTACACCGTCATACAAGTTAACTCTACAGAAAACACAACCATAAGGATTAACAAGGAGACTAAGAGAGTCCATAACAATGACCTAAAACTTTATTTCGAAAATAACTGAGTCCTGTTACCCCTTTTTTTTTTTTTTTTGAATTCTTGGGAACACTATTTCCTTCCTGGAAAATTATCTTCTTAACTTAAGGAAAAGGGAAAAATTCACGTACCTACTTCAAACCTGGCTAGCTAATTATCTTGATCGTCAAACCTAGCAAATTGACATATCAAATACAATATAGCTAATCAAAAAAAAAAAAAAATATGTATAAATCAAAAGGAAAAGGGGATCTCACCTACCGACACAATTGTACTCATATATATATGTATAGATATAGATAGATAACTAATAGCACACTTGCCTAGACATAAGAATAAATGGACTAAAACTATTATTGTAACGGCACGCACGACCTGCTCTAAACAAAATTTTTCTTTTTCTTCAAAAATAAAAATTTTGTTCCCCCAGGAGGGTGGAGTGTTATGAAAATAAATTTTCATAACAACCTTTAATTTAATTGTCACCCTGTGACACGCGCGCGTGGCAGAACGGGATCAAGAAAAAACTCACGCAAAGGAATTTTTATTATTCCATATCCCGTTCTGCCTTCCTATTGATTCCCTGGGAACCTACAAACCATCTGTTGTTCCCAGGGATATCCGCCCCTTCGAATGCACGAGAAATCAATTCAACTATTGAATTTTCAGAATCAAACAGAAGAATTGATTTTTCGTGCATTGTGACCATTTAGATCTATTTAGAAAAGAATTGGTTTTCTTCATGGAATTGGAGGTCCGTTGTTTGGTCATTGTGGCGGCAGGATAAAACCTGCCAGATTTCTTCGTCGGTGTGCAGTTAGTTTCGGGGAATGGACGTCGTGCTGTCCGTAGATTTAATTGAATTAAAGTTAAAAGATTGAATTAAAATTGAAAGAGTTGAGTTTAAAATTCAAGTAAAATTTAGTTAACTAGAACATAAATTAAGTGAATCCAAAGGATCGAATTAAAATTGAATGATTGAATAAAAATTGAAGAGTTGAGTTTAAAATTCAAGTAAAATTTAATTAACTAGAACATAAATTAAGTGAATCCAAAGGATTGAATTAAAATTACAAGATTGAATTAAAAATTGAAAGAGTTGAGTTTAAAAATTTATGTAAAATTTAGTAAACTAGAACTTAAATTAAGTGAATCCAAAGGATTGAATTAAAATTGAAAGATTGAATAAAAATTGAAGAGTTGAGTTTAAAATTCAAGTAAAATTTAGTTAACTAGAACATAAATTAAGTGAATCCAAAGGATTGAATTAAAATTACAAGATTGAATTAAAATTGAAAGAGTTGAGTTTAAAAATTTATGTAAAATTTAGTAAACTAGAACTTAAATTAAGTGAATCCAAAGGATTGAATTAAAATTGAAAGATTGAATAAAAATTGAAGAGTTGAGTTTAAAATTCAAGTAAAATTTAGTTAACTAGAACATAAATTAAGTGAATCCAAAGGATTGAATTAAAATTGAAAGATTGAACAAAAAATTGAAATTCGAGTGAATTAAAATTGTACAATTAATTTAAGACCAGTTAAGAATAAAATAAAGAAATTTTATGAAAAGACTAAGACTTGTTGAAAATTATAGTTGAAATTAAGGGTCGAGTGATCTTGCCCACAAGCACTCCACGATCCTATGTTGTGGAAACTAATAGAAAGGGAAATATCACAACATGAATACCAGGGGTCCTTTACAAGAAAAGATTGATGTGGTAAGATTGGCACCGATGCCTAAGAACAAAACGGAGTTTCAGGCGTTGCAGGGATTAATAAATTTTCATGTTCGTTTTTTGCCTGGCAGAGCAACAATCTTCGAACATTTATATCGGCTTTAAGATAAAATAAAAAAAGAAAGGGCATGGCATTGGACTAGCGAGCATGACAGAGTGGTGAACACGATAAAAGATATGCTGGTAAGTGATGGTGTATTCACACATTATGATAGTGTAAGACCATTAGTTTTGGCATGCGATGCATCAGCGTATGGTGTTGCAGCAGTGTTATCCCATATGGAGCCGAATGGTGAGGAACGTCCTTTCCGGTTCAAATCACGAACTCTTACGAAAACTGAAAGGAATTTTTCGCAGATTGAAAAGGAGGCTCTGTAATTCATATTTGGAGTTCGCAAGTTCCACATATTTATTTTTGGCCATTAAAGGGTTATGTTTATAACGGATCATAAACCATTGCTGGGAATTTTTAAGCACGGTGCAACTACTCTAGATCATTTATCACCTAAGATGCTCAGATGGTCCCTCATACTGAGTGCAAATGATTACCAGTTTGTGTATCGGGCAGGGAAAAGACATGGGAATGCGGAAGCTTTTCTTAGATTGCCATTGCCAGTATTACAGAAAAGGGGAACAACACATTCCCGGAGCCAAGCATTTCGCTGCTTGAACTGAAACAAACACCAGTCACATGTGACGAGATTGCAGCAGGATTGCATTTCCATTTTGTTAGTCCTTGGTTGCATAAATTCCTCACATTTTACTTGAATTTAAATTTTCATTTGAAATTAACTGAAAGTTTTGAAGAAATTGTAATTTTGTGGGATTTAAAGAACGCGTAGTAATCAGACATACCGAATACATCAAATCATAAGAAATCCATGAAATCAATTGTTAATGAACATCATTCTCATTCATTTTATTAACCTAAATTATTAACCTATCTAAATTAGTTCTTAATCGCATAAAATGAATGAGAATGATTTTCATTAACTTAATCTTCTATTTTGTCAAAATATTAATGGAATACTATATATAAACCCAGTTCATGCAAGAAGGCCAAACAAAAATGCAACGTTTGGGAGCGCAAAATATATTGCACGTCGAGCAACCACTTCTGAGAGGGCCTACGTTTATATACTTGCGTAGGTATTAACATTAGACCGGAATGTGAAATCGCTAATTGCATAAATACTAGCTGCTCACCTACTGCTTATAACTATTTTAAGCAATTAATTACTTAAGTTCATCTTAAAATACATCAATTTACTTGTAAAACCTGACCTCAATGAAACCAGCTTCATAATGACTTGTGATTGTCCTGTATGTTTTACATCTATATCGCCATATTCACAGCTGTTGTCGTTGTTCAAGTTCCATAAATCAAGTCGCCTTAACAAAATGTGGAAATTTATTTCGCTTCTACTCACGTAATTTCGACTTCTACAGGGTCCAAAAGGTTCTTCAAATGTGTAACACTTTCGTAATTTCGTGTAACACTTGCTCAGTATCTTTGAATCAATGATCATTCAAACACCAGAAACACTTCAAATTCTAAACTTGAAAAAAGTTTGTCAGGAAGTTGTTGCACAGTAGTAGGTACTCGAACTGGTTATTATAGTTATTATAGCCATATCTGAAATCAGCTCTTAATCGCATCAAAACTTATATTTAATAATGCGATGTTACAATAGTTTACCCATTAAGTGTGGCATATTATCTACTAATTCAAGATCCCGTCTATGGCAAAGATGATATCGCAGGATACTTTCTTTGGATTAGACAGTTAGACTGATGGAGATGAACAAGATTCTGCTCACTGTTTGTTTGATGACACATCAATCCATTTTGTTTTCCATAAGGTCATCAGCAAGCAACCAGTGAAACATTGTTACCGGGCACAATTTGTTCATGTGTAGTTCTATACTTGTGTAAGTATTTGTTGGACGCCATGTGTTTTTTTTTATTTTATTTAATTAACAAAGGGAAAACACAAAACCAAATTTCCACACTACTAAAACTTTATACATAGCAAAATTAATACATTCTAAACTTTATCATTCCTATCATAACTGAACTTTGATCCTACTCAACTTTTCTTAGTTTAATCGATTTTTCTTTGTTACTTTTCTGAACTTCTATAATTTTACAAAACTTACTTTTAAAGTAAAAGTCTTACAAAATATACAATTTTCAACTTAACTACAGCTTTCCTTTGTTGACTGGTTTCACCAACTTGTCGGCTTCAAAATTTCTTGATGCAGCTTTCCTTTGCTGACCTGGATTCTTTAAACTTCCCGCCTTGAGGGTTTCTTGATACAGCTTCCCTTTCTTATCTGGATTCATTAACTTCCTCAACTTAGAATTCTTCACTTTGGATTCACTAACTTTTTACTTAAACATTCTTCACTTTTCCCAATGGCGTCTATTCTTTTCAGCTGTCGCGTGATCAATCAATTTCTTCGCGTCATCATCATGCCGATGCGCACTCTCACCACTAGCGTCATCTGTCATTTCATTCGAATGTTTGACTTATTCATTCGTCTCACTAGTTGGCGGTAATGAAATTAATTTTTCCAATTTAATAATTTTCTTGTCCGGTGACAACATCCATCAAGATATACGAATTTATAAGTCCAATTCACAAAATTCTGTCGTTTTCTGGTACATAATAAGACACTTACAATGCAAATTCTACAAAATATATCTTAAACTACTTACAAAGAGTATCAGTAAAGGCATTGTATGAATACAATAGGAATGCTGGAAAGTGATGACATAAGTTTGTTGTTCCATAGTATATTCGATTCAAACTGTCATATATTTCAACAATAAGTGGATCAAGTAGATATTCGGCAATCAGGATTTCTCTTTTTAATTGTTTCACATCTTTCGATGCATATAAATCTAAAATGTAAACTGTTCAGTTACATCAAACACAAACTCTTAACTAAAATAATCAAACTTAGTGCATGCTTTGAACTGGCGTCCATTGGTTGGCACCCTCACCAGTGATTGCAGTACATACATCAAAAATCGTTCGAATCTGCAAATGATAAAGAGTAAATTATTAAACACATAACAACACTGAATCTTTCCTGTTTTGAAGACTGTACTAGCTTGTTAAAGTACATGTTGCGTTTAAGATAGTGTAAGTAACAGAGTAAAACAACCAAATGTTGTGTAGTCTATTCCATGATAAATTAATACTTTAATTCAAATGGGTAATGTGATACAATCTTAGTTTATATAATTTTCCTAAAATTGAAACTATTTTTGACTATAAATTAATCGACCCCTAAACTAGTCCCAAGTACTTCTTTATCGAATGTAGTTCGTTTCTAGTGAATATTCAAGTGTGCACTGATTCTTAATTTATGCATGTTTGCTTTTCCTTGTTATCAATACGACCAATACCTTAAGTTGAGGTGCGAATAATCTACAAGCCACATATATGTCCTGAGGTATGTTAAATGGATTAACTTTTACGTGATTTACGTGAGTCAAGCCAAAACTGATTCTTTCTGTGTTCATTTAAACAACTTATGTGAATATCGCCTTCCCAAAAGAGTGATTATCAAGAAGGTTTAAACATAGAGTGATCACGGGTAGTCTGAAAATGTTGATCCAGCACATATAACGCTTCTGATTCTACAAATTCAAAAGTTGAAAATCCACTTGTTTAAAATCACTTCAGACGACACACTGTTGTATCAAAACACGTTTCTACGGCTGAGAATGTTCTTACTACTGTATTAATAGCAACGGGAATAGTTTTAAGTTTCATTACTAACCTACGAAGAAGTAAATAAGGAAACACAAATAAACATCAATAGTGAGGCAACTTATGCAAATTTGGTATATAAGTGTTTGTTTGAAAATCAAAACAAAAAACATGGCCGTAAAAGTTTTCGATGCGCCCACTTCGCAAATTCATTTTTAAATAATTCACCATTTAGACAATAACACTTATATAAATTATTTTAAATTTTACCTTTACACAAGAAATATAGTTCTAAAAATAATTTCACGCTTATTACGATGTCCTTTTCCCAGAATTCAATGAATTAATTTTCCAAGTGGTAACGCACAGTTTATTTAATAATATAAGATATTTTATAGAAAATAAAACAATGACACTCACTTTAATTACATCATTAATAAATTTAAGATTTATTTCACTTGAAGTCCCGGCAATTTTTACTCTTAAACTTATAATTTTTGTAAAAGTATCACGACGCAACTGGCGAGAATCTTCGTGGAATAAATTTGTTGTAAACAAGTTTGACATTATATGTCTCAAACAACTTTCGACTTTGACACTATCGATCCCAAGCCATTCGGGGCGATTCTGGCCACTTTCGTTAAGTTTTCAGATTTCTGTTGAGAAAGTTAAAAGGTTTGGTTTCCAACAGAATTCTTTAAGTTGGTATTCTGTCCAAAATTTACTCTCAAATCTGTTACGAAACCGGTTTTGTTCCAAATCTCTCAACTTTCTTAACAAAAAACCTTTTACGTTTAAGTTGAAGAATTTCGGGCCTGTTACGTTAAAGGATTTTTAACAAAAATCTGTTAAATTTTGGCACCCAAAATACCAATTTCGACCGTAACTAAACTTTTCGAAATCCAACAACAAATTACATAGGTTGTCAAATTAACAGAATCTGTTAAGTGTGCACAGAATTGCCCCCATTGTCGAATTTAAGCTGATCGAGGGAAGAGAGCAGAACGGCCGAGGAAGGGATTTTTGCTCACTCACGGACATTGTACGTGGTTACTGACCATCTGACGAATGGTCTATGAGGAAGTGTCTATGCGTGGGTTCATATCTGTAAATGGAATCGCGAAATCCATGTAACTACGGGTAAGGTGAATGGAAGGGAGGAGTGGTCAGTCGACCAGAAATCCCTATCCCGATGTGGATTCCGAGATTTCGTTTTCTTAGTGTGTGTGTGTCCGAAGTATTCGGAGTTCATCATTCTGACCGTGTATGTTGAACGAATAACATTTCTTGTTTTTCGAGTGTTAACCATTTTTATGCGTCTTATGCGATACAAAACAGACAGGACAATCACAAGTAATTATAAAGCTGGTTTTATTGAGGTCAGGTTTTAAAAGTAAATTGATGTTTTTTAAGATGAACTTAAGTAATTAATTGTTCAAAATAGTTATAAGTAGTAGGTGAGCAGCTAGTAACTATGCAATTAGCGATTTCACATTCCGGTCTAATGTTAATATCTACGCAAGTATATAAACGTATTCCCTCTCAGAAGTGGTTCCTCGACGTGCAATATATTTTGCGCTCCCAAACGTTGCATTTTTGTTTGGCCTTCTTGCATGAACTGGGTTTATATATAGTATTCCATTAATATTGTGACAAAATGAAAGATTAGGTTAATAAAATGAATGAGAATGATTTTCATTAACAATTGATTTCATGGATTTCTTATGATTTGATGTATTCGGTATGTCTGATTACTACGCGTTCTTTAAATGCCACAAAATTACAATTTCTTCAAAACTTTCAGTTAATTTCAAATGAAAATTTAAATTCAAGTAATATGTTAGGAATTTATGCAATCAAGGACTAACAAAATGGAAATGCAATCCTGCTGCGATCTCGTCACATGTGACTGGTGCTTGTTTCAGTTCAGGCAGCGAAATGCTTGGCTCCGGGAATGCGTTGTTCCCCTTTTCTGTAATACTGGCAATGGCAATCTAAGAAAAGCTTCCGCATTCCCATGTCTTTTCCCTGCCCGATACACAAACTGGTAATCATTTGCACTCAGTATGAGGGACCATCTGAGCATCTTAGGTGATAAATGATCTAGAGTAGTTGCACCGTGCTTAAAAATTCCCAGCAATGGTTTATGATCCGTTATAAACATAACCCTTTAATGGCCAAAAATAAATATGTGGAACTTGCTAGCTCCAAATATGAATTACAGAGCCTCCTTTTCAATCTGCGAAAAATTCCTTTCAGTTTTCGTAAGAGTTCGTGATTTGAACCGAAAAGGACATTCCTCACCATTCGGCTTCATATGAGATAACACTGCTGCAACACCATACGCTGATGCATCGCATGCCAAAACTAATGGTCTTACACTATCATAATGTGTGAATACACCATCACTTACCAGCAAATCTTTTATCGTGTTCACCACTTTGTCATGCTCGCTAGTCCAATGCCATGCCCTTTCTTTTTTTATTTTATCTTAAAGCCGATATAAAGGTTCGAAGATTGTTGCTCTGCCAGGCAAAAAACGAACATGAAAATTTATTAATCCCTGCAACGCCTGAAACTCCGTTTTGTTCTTAGGCATCGGTGCCAATCTTACCGCATCAATCTTTTCTTGTAAAGGACCCCTGGTATTCACTCGATAGCCAGGAAACTGTGCCTCTTCCAACCCTATACAACATTTAGCTTTTTATATTTCAATCCATTTCTATACAAGGCGTCTAAAACCCGTGTAAGTCGAGCATCGTGCTCTTCTTTAGATCTACCAGCAATAATTATATCATCAATTAGCACCGCAACTCCTTCAATTTGAGCTAATAATCCTTCAATTAGAAGCTGAAAGGTTCCAGGTGCCGCTGAAATTCCAAATGGTAATCGATTAACAGCGAACAACACTTTTACTGTTTTGATAGCTAGCAGACGAGATGTCTCCTCATCAACCTTCAGTTGAGTGAAAGCTTGGTCCAAATCCAACTTTGAAAACAATACTGCTCCGGCAAATTTAACAAAAATGTCTTCAATTCTAGGTTGAGGATACGCTTAAGGCGTTAAGACTTTACTTACTGTGGCTTTATAGTCCCCAGACAATCGTATGCTTCCATCTTTTTTCAAAACATTGACCACCGGTGTTGCCCATTCAGCATATGGAATGGCCTGTAGTACACCAACACTTTGCAGCCTATCGAGTTCTGCTCCCACCTTATTCTTGAGTGGGTGAGGAGCCCGCCTACATTTTAAGTATATTAGCGCTAATTCTCGGTTATAGTCCAGTTTAATCGGCGGACCATTGAATTCCCCGAGTTGGTGACCATCAACCGCAAGAGCTGGGTGTTGTTCTATTGACACCGGTTTGAACTCATCTGCTACTGTCATCTCCGTTACTGAATAGACACCGTGGACAGTAATCTGTAACGGTTCGAACCAGTTACGTTCCAGCAAGTTCCTCTCTTTACACTGATCCATAACTACTAGTGGGAACT